>CM057845.1:146301657-146312778 GCA_030068395.1 Apalone spinifera
GCTCCAGTTGGGGGTGCATTCTGGGGTGAGGACGAGAGGTTTGGGGTGCAGGAGGATGCACCAGTCTATGACTGAAGAGTACAGAGGACAGGAGGGGGATCAGGACTGGGAAAGGGGGTTGTGGCAAGTGAGTGGAGTCTCAGGGGTGCAGGATCGGAGTTGTGTTTACTTGGAACTGGCTCTTGGAAACAGCGGGCTTTGGCCCCTCCAGCACCCACATGGAGAGAGACTACATGGTTCTGTGTGCTGCTCCACTCACAGGTACTGGGCCCAGCAGCTCCCATGGTTCCCTGCCAATGGGAGCTGCAGACTTGGGGTGGGGGGCAGTGTGTGGAGCCCCCAGGGCTGCCCTTGCTTCCAGGAGCTGCGCAGAGCCACTGTATGCACTGAGCAAGGCAAGTCCCCAACCCTGCTCCCCAGTGGGAGCTCGTGGTCCCTATGAATAGGTCCAACAGGCCAGATGCGGCTCATGGCTCTAGATCCTTTATTTCCATTCTGCCTGCAGTACTAACCTCTACAGTTTTGTAAAGGTGGAAGGCTGTAACCCAGCACGAGGCATTCCAGAATTGCAATCCCCTTTTGTGTCAGCTGAGTGGGAACAGCAGAACATCCCATGGGTCTTATTGTGGGGGTGGGTCCCCAAGAATGCCACCTTCACTTTGGATGTGGAACTTCCCATGGCAGAAGGAGTGCAAGAGGCCAGATGCTGGAGGAACGGGGTGCAAGAGGCCTGCAGGAAAATAGTAGGGAGATGGGATGCAAGAATAAGAGGATTGTGGGGCTGGTAAAGGTGCTGTAATGCGGGAAGGCTGCTGTATTACAGCAGGAGAGTGGTGCATGAATGGGGGTTGCCTGGAGGAGACAAGGAATGGGACGCTGCCTGCTGGAGTGCTAGGGAAATTAAAAACATGGAGTGGGGGTTCAAACCCCAAATCTGCAAAGATGCAAGAGGACCGATTATTCCAGGGGCAGGGGGGCAAGCAATGTAAAAGTGGGCAGCTGTAAGAGGGAGTGGGGCCAGGAAGGGCTAATGGCAACAGTAAAAGGGGGGCAAGAATTGAGAGTCACACTACTGGTCTGCGCTACAGAAACAGGGTGGAGCACCACGGAGGAAGGGAAATACATGGAAAGGAACAGGTATTGGAAGGGAGTCAGGTGGGGAAAATTTGAGCAGGTGGGGGAGGGAAGGGGAGAGGGAAAGGTCCCTCATTTTGTCAGCTGGGTGCCGATTGGGGAACAGAACAGAGTGGGAATTCAATCAGTACCCCGCTGAAAAAAAATATGAGGGACCTTTCCCTCTTCCCCACCATCCTGGTTCTGTGCACGGGGGCCAGCGTGCAGCTCTCTGTGCCTCTCTCAGAAGTCCCGTCCTGTGTTTGCTAGACGTCCCAGGGCTGGTAAGCCAGACTCAGTGACTTTTTTCCCCCAGCAGATCTGCCACGGTTTTTGATCGCTGGCAGTCCAGACTGACTGCCTCATGCCCCTGCGAGCCAGCCTGGGCAGCAAATGCATGCACGCCTCCCCCGGCACGGAGCGCTGCCACAGCCCCATTTTGCCTACCTGCAAGAAAACGCAAACAGGGATCGCACAGCCGCCCGCCCCGAGCTCTCCGGCTACTGTGCGCTGCGCTAGCCAAGCAGAGCTCAGATTGCAGCTTCCTGCTTGGGGAGGGCAAAGGACGCTTCCTGGGAGGAGCCAGGCTGCGGGGGTAATATAATACCAGGGCTGCTGAGGGAGGGGATCTCTCCAAGGAGCCCTGCTAGGCGAGGGTTGGCTGGGGCCAGTGGTCGCAGTGCACATCCCAGCATTTGCTCTCACGGCTCCATGCATGCTCCAGGGCTGGCCTTACCATGAGGCGAACTGAGGCAGCTGCCTCAGGTGCCAGACTGGGGGCGCCCCTAGGACCCGCAGTGTAGAAAATTGTGCATTTTTAGTATTTAAGGAATAGGTTTTGTGAAAGGCATATGTGAGAGTAAGCAGCACATCTAGAAGACTGAAACAGGGGATTGGGAGTCTGGTAAGGCAGTCTTATCCTCATTTGCACTTGCTTTAAGGTTTAAATTGACCAAACTTACAATGGGGAAAAATGCAGGAGACATTATGCCTCTAGTGCCTTTTGTTGAGCTCCCCTAGAGCTTTACAAATCATAGAGGTGTTTTAATCATTTTATTGATGGGGAAACAAAGGCACGAAGAAGTTACTTGACTAGTCAGAGGTTACACAAATCAAGTCAGTGGCAAAGGCCAGAACAGAATTTAATACTTCCAGTCCAGTAATAGATAACTATGTACGGAGCCATCCTGCCCCACACTTTGGGGGCCTCATGGCAGCTGGTTCAACTGCCCTGTGGATGAAACGGTCCCCCTTGTTAGCTGTGGAGCCCAGGGCGACTTGGGAATTTACCTGGGGTCTGACATGGGGTCAGTCCCACCTGTACTCACTGGAATAGTGGGGGCTGGAGTTACCTGGCAGACTGCTTTGCTCCACCCTGCTACCCATTTCCCAGCCTGAAGCAAGGTTTGGGTATGCCAAGACAATAGGATGTGAATGGAATGTGACTGTTTCTCGTCAAATGGAAAGGGAGGGTTGTGATAGCAGGGACAGTTATACTGCAGAATGACCACAGGGAGGTGGTAACCAAGTGTGCCCCCACCTTCCCAACAGCCCCAGAGAGCTGTGAAGGAGCTGCCATCTGGGCAGTGCAGCCCCGGCCAGCCCATGGGAGAGGTCACCGCTGCTCCAACAGTTCTGGAGAGTCCTGGTTGGGCAGCACAGCCCCTGCCACCATGAGCCAGCTTTGGGGAGCATCTACCAGCTCCCCTCCCCACCTTGGCTCCGTCTACATTGCATCATTTTTGTGGAAGAGGAAATGCAAATAAAGCTCTCATTAGCATTTCTCGTGCTTTCATTTGCATATTCTCTTCTGATCCTTTTGGCAGAAAAAAATGCAATGTGGACAAGAGCCATTTTGTGCAAAAAAAAAAAACTTTTGTGCAAGAACCCTTATTCCTCAAAAAATTGTTAACATAACTATGCAGCAGACAGAAACAATTAAAAACCAGACAGAGATCATATAAAAATCAATAGGAAAGTGGGGACCAGAATAATAGAATGATTTTACAACTCCAGCTATTGATAAGTAGTTTCTTGCTAGACAAAAAGCTGTCAGACTGAGTTTTCTTTATCCATCTTGAGAGCTGTTTCTTCATCTGGTGGATTGCACCCTCAGTAAGTTTGTGGATGACACTAAGCTAGGGGGCGAGGTAGATAACGCTGGAGGGCAGGGATAGGGTCTGGAGTGACCTGGACATATTAGAGTATTGGGCCAAAAGAAATCTGATGAGGTTCAACAAGGACAAGTGTAGAGTCTTGAACTTGGGATGGAAGAATCCCAAACATTGTTACAGGTTGGGGACTGAATGCCTAAGTAGCAGTTCTGCAGAAAAGGAACTGGGGGTTACAGTGGATGAGAAGCTGGATATGAGTCAACAGTGTGCCCTTGTAGCCCAGAAGGCTAATGGCATTAGGAGAAACATTGCCAGCAGATCCAGAGAAGTGATTATTCCCCTTTATTCGGCTCTGGTGAGGCCACATCTAGAATATTGTGTCCATTTCTGGGCCCCCCACTATAGAGAGGATGTGGACGCGTTGGAGAGGGTCCAGTGGAGGGTGACCAAAATGATTAGGGGGCTGGAGCGCATGACCTATGAAGAGAGGCTGAGGGATTTGGGTTTGTTTAGTCTGCAAAAGAGAAGAGTGAGGGGGGATTTGATAGCAGCCTTCAACTTCCCAAAGGGAGGTTCCAAAGACGATGGAGAAAGGCTGTTCTCAGTAGTAATGGATGGCAGAAGAAGGAGCAATGGTCTCCAGTTACAGTGGGAGAGGTCTAGGTTGGATATTAGGAAAAACTATTTCACTGGGAGGGTGGTGAAGCACTGGAATGAGTTATCTAGAGAGGTGGTGGAATATCCATCCCTAGAGGTTTTTAAGTCTCGGCTTGACAAAGCCCTGGCTGGGATGATTTAGTTGGGTTTGGTCCTGCCTTGGGCAGGGGGCTGGACTTGATGGCCTCCTGAGGTCTCTTCCAGCTCTATGATTCTATGATATCTGGTGACACTAGGACAAGGTCTCCTTAATATTCTCATATTAAACTATTGTAATGCAATCTACATGAAATGTATTATGTTTGTGACTTGCTGATTTTTGGCTAAAGGCTGATGTTCTTTCAGTCTGGCTGCAGATATTCCAAAGACTTTAGATATTCCAAAGTAGATACAGAAAAAAGCCTTATCCTTACAGTGGCTTGTCTGATGTTGGCAGCTCTTGATGAGGCTCCTCTGCCTCAGTCACACACATTGTTCTGTGCCTGGCACTCCGTGCCCTGCCTCTCCTGGTCAAAGCCTTGGGCTTCCATTACCCAGGTTTCTACTTTGCTGAGCATTCCTGGGGCTAGGAGATGGGGGTTGATTTCTGGTCCTTGGATCCTGTGGCTTCTTTATCTCTAGGCTGCAAATTACAACCCCACTTACTCCTCCCACACACCCATGTATTTTATCTAAAGCCCTGGTTCTCATCTGCCAAGCATACCTATGTCACCTTTGGTGAGTTCATATTTTTTAGAAGTTTTTCTAAACTTTCACAATTAAAGTATATTGCTGTCTATCATGCAATACTGGCATGATGTAGCATTATTCCAAATAGTATAGTGCCCTAAAGAAATCAAAGGAAAAAGTTCAGAGCAAGTAAATGATGTTCAGGAGCAAGATAGTGTTGTGGTGAATGATTTCTTTCAGATCCCCTCAGCTTCTATTTTAATTTCCAGCATTTCAACAAAAAGAACAAGAGCTACTTTCAGAATGCCCCTTCACTTACCTATTCACAAGTTTTGGATTATAATGATTTGTGATATAATATGTTAAAGGATTTAGCCCCCAATTCAACTTTATACTTAGTTACTGCCTTGTAAAATGGCTTGCCTCCCCTGTGTATGTAATTAATGCTATTGGTCACAGTCTGAAGTGGTTAAAAATGTAACTCTTAACTACAATGATGATGATGAGAAAGAGCTCTCAGTCCATTGGAGAAGCAGTATTTATAATGTGATTCTGAGAAGTTAGCATGTTGTAAGTCACTGTAACATACTGTAGGGTATGTATCCAGGATGTTTCATACTGCTTAGGCATAGTAGCTAACTGTAGCCTAACCTAATCTCTTATCCTTTTAGCAAGACAATGATCTTCTCTAATTTTTTACTGTGTTCTGATTACTTTCAGAAGTACGCACTGCAGTAATAGTTCACATACTGCATTGTTGACTATATTTATTAGTGTGTTTTAATACTATTTACTATAAACATTAAAATGGTACATCTTTACCCTTAGTATGAGTTGTTACAGTTTAAGCATCCTCATCCCTTGCCTTTTTTTGTAGCGACAGTGTCACGAATCATAAGTAGTGTGAATGGTTGGCATGAGTGAATAACACTAGGGATACATGTAGACCTCAAGCCTCTTTCGAAAGAACTCTTTCGAAAAAGCCTCTTTCAACAAAAGAGATCGTCTAGACAGCCACAAGAGTTTTGAAAAAGTGGTCCGCTTTTTCAAAAGTGATCACCCAGGCAATCTGGACGCTAGCTTTCGAAAAAGCTCTGTTTGCGTTCAAGAACACCTTTTTGTACCGATTTCGAAAAAAAGCCACGTTCTTTTGATTTAATTTCGAAAGAACACAATGGCTGTTTAGATGCAGGTGAAATTTTTTCGAAAAAAGGCCACTTTTTTGAAAAAACTCCATAGTCTAGACACACTCTAGGTGAGCTGAAGAGAGGCCATGCTAAGGTTCGACTCGGTGCCCCAGAGGATTATGGACTTGCTTACAACTTTGAGAGAAAGGACTGTGTGAAAGAAAAGACTGTGTGTACTGAGGACACAAAACAGTACAGAAGAAGGCAATGTTCCCAGATAAGAAGGAGTAACAAGGGAGAGATGTAGTCAAGGACATTCTATTGTTTATCACGAGTGGTGAGGCAAGCAGAATTGGGTGGTGTGAGCAGGGCATCTCAAGATTGGTCGAGGTCACACTAGCAAGAAGGAGAGTACAACATTACCCCAGCCAGGCTGAGTACAACCAGTGGACCTCATCCCACCCAACTGGCCACTGCCGAGGGGATATATACCACACCATTTTGCCCCACGAGTTGGAGTCCATCAGTTCAGCATATTGGGGTGATGTGCAGTTCAGACTTCCGCCTCAACCAAATTAACAAACATTACCCGTGGTTTGGCCAGCCTCAGAGGGTGAGTGGTATGTGTGAATGTGTTTGTGAGAGTGTGTGTGACAGCCTCTTCCTGACTTACGAACTGGTTACGGACCAAGCAATTGGTCGTAACTCGGTTTGTTTGTAAGTCGGACCCCATAGAGTTACACGCTATTCGTAAGTGCAGATCGCGTTCGTAACTCAGGGTTTGCCATTTACGACAGCTTCGGTCGTAACTGCAAACGGTCGTAAGTCGACCTTTCGCAACTTGGGGACCGGCTGTACAATTGAATTAAGAATTAGGCTGCTAAAATTGGGTTAAGGATTAGATTTAGACTGTTAACTATTCCATTTAAACATTGCTTTAACCTGCCTTTTAATGCCTTTTAATTGCTAATTACTAGATTTACATATTGCTTTTAAAACTGCTCCTGAATTGCTTGCAATAAACTTGTTAAAGGTATATTTGGGCTACTGTGGATCTGTTGTTCTGTGACGCTGATTAAATGCCTTATGTGTGGCCTGATCAACCATACAACAGTGCCCTCTTGTGACAACCGTGTGAACTATTTGGCTAATTATAGCTGGGATGTGGGAGTGTGGGCTCCTGAACTTTGGTGGAGGAGAGCTTAAGAAGTGGCAAATGAGAAGGAACGCTGAAAAGCAGGAGCAAGACAAGGGGTTCAAACAGCAGGATGGATATCAGGTAGTCATATCAACTGGAGGGCTCCTGAGCTGTGAGGAACAATCAGGCAGAAACAATAGTTGGGAATCAGGCAGGTTGGGGTGAGCTGAGCAACTTGAGCAGTATGGGAGGAGCAGGAAAGTGCATCACTAATGTCGATGTTGTTCGCATTATTATTTATTTGTATTAACGTTGCTTCAAGCAGCCCCAGTTGTGGACCAGGACTCCATTGTGGCAAGGCACTGTACAAAACGAAACAAATTGAATTTACAATCTGCATATTAGACAAGAGGAAACAGATGAATACAGGTGGATGGGGGCGTATAAGGATGCTATGAGACAATATTGGCCATCCTGATAGGCAGTGGTGTCAGTGCACCAGGACCCTGACTGTAATCAAAGTTCTTTGTGGGCCTAATGGCAAAGGAGAGTGTTAAAGAGAGTTTTGGAGAAGGATAAATGAATTAGTTTTGAGCTGTTTGGGGGGGGGGGGGATCTGTCAAGTGTGTGAGACATCATGGGTGAAAGCACAAAGCTGCTTGAAAATTTAACACTTCTAATCAGAAATCATAATGTTAAACATCAGCAAGATTTACTCTTGTGCCAGGATTCTAGGGGCTGCTTTAAATTTCAAAATCTGGCTGTGGTTCCTCATTGAGTCCTAGGTGACTCTGTGGGGTGCACAATTCCTCCATTTTAGAACAATGGAGTATTAGGGCCTAACACTGTAAGTTGCTTGGAACAGCAGACATGGCTTCTTATATGTCTAAGAAGCCACATCAGTGCTGCTTTATTACTTTACAAAACTGACGTGAAAATACAAATACTAGTACTACTAACAACACAAACATGCATGCACAGACCTACTTCAGCTCCAGCTTTGTTCTTGTGCGTGTTCTCACTAGGGATGTAATAGTATAGTCCAGGGGTTCTCAAACTTTGTGATACTGTGACCCTCCCTCTAAGTTGCTTGCGACTCCCCGGGGGGTAAGGACCCACAGTTTGAGAAACACAGGTATAGTCGATTAACTGATTAACCGATAAGCAAAAGCTTAAAGGTTAATGCTATAGACTATGTGCATTCCCCTCCCCCTGTAGATTTTTTAGCAGGCTGACCACCAGCCTGGCTCAGTTCGGGCTTGTGCTGGGTCTGGGACCTACCCCTGCTGCGGTTCTGCATTTAAAGTGTATTAGGAGCCAGGTGAGCAGGCAGCCTGGCTCAGTTCTGACTCGTGCTGGGTACAGGAGCTCAGACCCCCTCACGCCCGGGCAGGGGCTGCTGCCTCTCTGATACAGAGGCAGCAGCATGGGCGGGGAGGGGGCAGGCAGCCAGTCCATGAGGAGAGCTGTTTTTTAAACTGGCTCCCTCATGGACCAGCTCCCTCCTGGCACCACATGCTACTGCCTCTGATAGAGAGGCAGCAACACAGAGTGGCAGGGGGCTCCCCAGGAGTGGGGCTGGAGCTCAGTGGCTACCGGCCCCACCCCTCGGGGACTATAGAATAGTCAACTAATTGATAAGAATTCATGAGGTTAATCGACTATTCAAATAACTGATATTTAACATCCCTAGTTCTCAGAATAGGCATGAGAAAAACCTTATTTCCCCAGCTTTATTTTGCTTTGAAATGTCTTCTTATGCAGCGCTGAACTCTACCTGCTGCAGTAGCAGCTAAGAGGTGGAAAACGAGGAAGTATATTCATGAGTTCTTACTTAGTGCTGGTCTACCACAGTGATTGAAGCCACAATGTTTCCCTTCCAAAATATCCACTGTCCCCTTGTGAGAGATTCTAGCTCTGAGTAAATAAGTTATTTAAAAAATAGAGTAGTGATAGAAATGTAGCCGTGTTAGTCTGGTGTAGCTGAAACAAAATACAGGACTATGTAGCACTTTAAAGACTAACAAGATGGTTTATTAGGTGATGAGCTTTCGTGGGCCAGACCCACTTCCTCAGATCAAGTAGTGGAAGAAAATTGTCACAACCATATATACCAAAGGATACAATTAAAAAAAAATGAACTCATATGAAAAGGACAATTTCAGAACAGAAGGAGGATGGGGGGAGGGGAGAAGGTGAATGTCTGTGAGCTAATGAATAGAAGCTAAAAAAATAGAAGCAGCCTTTAAGCATTTCTGCATGTTCACAATCTTCGAGACTCATCATTCAGTAAGGATTAAAGTCATTGGGATGTAGAGGTTTCCTCAAAAAAATTCATATAATGGTATACACAAAATACCAGATCAAAATCATTTCTGAAATGTCATCTAGTTTTATCTTCCAGTTTATGTTGTTTGCACTTATTCTTCTTCAGGGTAAGATATTTTTCTTTCATTCTTTCTTTTTTTCTTCTTAGTAATTCTTTAAGAGTGTGATGTGTTTACACTAAATTCAGATTATACATGTGATTTTGTTCCAAATTAAATCAAGGTGAGTTTTGGTATGATGTTCAGTGACTGCAGGAATACTAAAGTATGTTTTAGGATGAAGTAGAAGAATATGTGCAGCATTTTTCAATCTTGATTTCGGTATGTAGCCTTACTTTCTAGTGATGTTGTTCATTACAAAACAAATTACCTCAGTATGAGAGGATTTCAACATATCTGGAAAAATCACCAAAGAGAAACATAATCAATTTATTATAATAAACTATATTGTACATCTAATGTTGGAAAAAGTATTGTACTAAATTGATAGTGAGAAGCTGACAATAGTATATGATGATAAGTATTATTTCCGAGTTAATATTTTTGTATATTTCCAGAAGACAAAAATAACATGACTAGTATTAGCTGCTGAATATTCTCCACTCTTGGCATCAGAATATACTAGTAGTGGCATCTTTTCCTCAAAGGATCATAAAGCACTTGAAAAACATTACTTAATTAAGTATCATGAGGCTGCTAAAAGAGAACAAAAGTTTCAAGCCATTGAGAGATGGGGAAATTGTAGCTTTAAGAGGGAAAGTCATTTGCCCAAGATCATATATTGAGTTAGTGGCAGAGGTGGAAATAGGACCCAGGTATCCTGACTTCAGGTTACCTGCTCTAGCCATGGACATACATTTCTGTCTCACCATTTAGAAACCTGCATCTTCTATTTCAGTATGAGGCCCAGAAACAGACTGTGTTATGTAACTAAAAACGGTTTGCATGTATTATATTTCCAGTGCACAGTGATGTAACAACAGAAAAAGGGACACCAGTTAATTCTGTGACACCACATCCTGATTATCCTGACTTGGAACACCCTATTCATGTCACCTGGAACAAGGGAAAGACTTTAAGTACCTGGACAGATGCTACCAGTAAGTTGACAGTCTTTTCTAATGGATCCGTAGCATTTTACAATGCAGAGAAAGAGGATGAGGGACAATATACAGTGACTGGGCGTAACAGAACGGGAAATCAAGACTACCAAAGAGTTTTTCAGCTACACATACGTAGTGGGCTAAAAGTACAATCCTAATATCATACTCGGTAGGGATGCATGGAGTTGACCCACCAAAGTTTGTTATGGCATATTATGTTTTTCTTCTCCTTATCATATGCTCCTCACTTTAGTTTCTGCTAGTTTTGAGTTTGTTTGGTCCCATGAGTGACCCAAGGTTCTGAGATGCACTCGATGATTGTTTTTATTAGTCATTCATAGCACTCACCCTTGGCCCAAGGTTTCCAAAATAGGAGCCTAAAGTCAGTATGAAATAAGCAACTTGCTTTCAGAAGTGCCAAACACCAATCAGGTCCCACTGAAATCTGCTGGATGCTCGGCTAATGATTTAGAGTGAAATTTGTTTTTGAAACGTAATTTTAGGTGTCTGGCTTTTTTTTTTTTTAATATTTGCTTTAGCCTCTCTAGATCCTGTTTTAGAATGTGCAAGCCTATACCACGAGAAGTTTGAAAATCAGTGAAATATTTAGATTTTTATTTTAAGTTGTGTTTTGAATAAGCAGCAGTTAGAACACAAGATGCATTTGCAAACCAAGCCAATCAAGGTTTCTATAAATTTATATTGAAAATTCCAAGTCTACAGCTTTACTTGAATGGGGTGGAGAGGTTGGGGTGAGGTTCCTGCTAAGCTGCATGGCAGCACAGCCCTGCAGCTGCTTAATCAGCCTCACCCAGCCAAGGGCTCAGGGCTCCACAGACAGAGCTGCCAGACTTGGCAGGGCTGATTAAGCAG
>CM057845.1:146312878-146329068 GCA_030068395.1 Apalone spinifera
GTCCTTGGGGCAGGGAGTAGTGAGAGGAGAAGTTGGTAATTTTTATACAATGGATGGATGGGTGGGTGGACAGATAAATGAGGGGAGATCTTAGTCCCTTAGTACTATGGGTAGTTGCCCATTTTAAATCATGTTTTGACATGCAGCCCATCTTACGGTAGTCATTATCAGGCAATGGGTGTGAAATCTCACGTGGGTGATTTTATGTTAGAGTAGAATTTGGTATAAATTGGACATAAGTGTTTTGATTATATGAGTGTGCAAAATGAATGGCTTGCCCTTTCTGATAAGTTTCCAGCTTGTTTTTATTTTAATTTTAATTATTTGGCTCCTGATATTGCAGAAATGGCTTGGTCTAGAAACTTCACATTTGTTTGGTTTTATTGTCTCTGATGATGAACCCACTATTTGTGGAGAATTTGGTTCAGCAAATATTTAAATATGGATGATATATTGGGGACTTTATATACTGATTTCTTATACTTTACCAAACATACAATATATTGCCATCTAATGTGATATATGCCATCAAGTGCCACCAGTGTCCCACTGCCATGTATATTGGCCAAACTGGACAGTTTCTATGACAAAGGATACATGGATACATGTCAGACATCAGAAATGGTAATACACATAAACCTGTAGGAGGACATTTTAACTTGCCTGGGCACTCAAAACATGGATTTAAAAGTAGCCATTCTTCTACAAAGTGATTTCACAAGCCAATTAAAGAGCAAAAGTGCAGAATTGACCTCCATATCCAAATTTGACAGTTTCCCTGGCCCTGAACAAAGATATTAACGGGATGGTCCATTGTAAAACTAGGCTTCCTGACATTTAACTCCTCATTGATATCAAAAGCTAAGTATGGGGTTTCCAGTCCACTCAACTAGCCTCATTAGCTCCAGCACTAAAATTGACAGGTACTTTTTTATTCTCCTTTGGTCCTTAGATTCTGCTACAATAAACATAATAATAATAGTATGGTCTAAGTATATTTCTTGCGTAAACAGGTTGTGCACATTTCTGTGGGTCCTGTTCCCAAAACAAGTGCAACTAAATAATGATTTCTGGAAAAGACTTTGGTCATGGAAATAGGCCTTCCCATGATTTCAAATAAATTATGCATAGACTTAAATAGCTACAGTTTCTCTATTAAAAGCTATCCATTGGTAGGATAGATCCATTATCACAGTACTGATAATTTAACCTGGAAAACTGTAAAATATCTTCTAGTTAAGAAAAAGATTTTAAAAGCAAAGATATAGAATGTCATGCAGCGTGCAATCACCCTGACTGTAAACTATACATTCTGTAAACAAATGTTCTCATGCACATCTATACTTTCTTCATTATCAGGCACCACCAAAAGAATGCATACTGTCAGAGGAGCTGTGTATGACTGTGTTATGCTTGATTTGCACAGCTGCCCAAACATGAGTATTGATGTTGCCTGGAAGAAAGGCAATAGGCCAGTGGCCAGAATGAAAGGTCAACTTGTAAAAGTCTATGGAAAATACAGCAAGAGATTTCATGCCTTCCCCAATGGCAGTTTGAGTCTTTGTCCCATGCAGCTGGAGGATGAGGGCCAATACACTGCAGAAGTGTTCAGTCAGGATGGGATACACTTGTGCCATGAAAAAATTCAACTAGAATATAGTGGTAAGTGTCTGTCTACTCTGTAAAGCTTGTCAGGACCTGTAAATTATATCAATAACATGCAAACTTGGACGAGTAGTTTTAGTAGGTGTCAGTTTATTGTTTAGGTCAGTGACCTCTATCTGTAGCTGAAAAACTGGTCTGAAAATGTCATTTAATGAACACAGTTTTTATGGAGGGTTACTTAACCCAGAAAAAATGTTACCACATTTCAGAACTGCATTCATGGTCTTCAGCCCCATGTGATCTCACATCGTGTTATTAACCAGAAACAGGAGAAAGTCTATCTGTTGATAGAGATGGGAGACCTACAGAAGATAAATTAAGAAACACACAATTTTATAACCAAATTTGAACTAAAACATTTTAGGAACTCTAATGTGCTCTTTTCTCTTCTGACATCCAGTCTGCATTGGAGCCAGAACTGCTCAGATTCCCATGGGAGGGGTTGGTGTCATGATTTACCGACAAGGCCTAAAAACAGAAGTTCAGGGCCTTCCAATAGAGAGCTTTCTAATGAGAGTTTCAGACAAGTCTTCAGACCCCAAAGACTTGTCTAACATTTGGCTGATCCTCAAATACAGGAAGATAGCCAAACATGTGGATGCTTATCAAAACCAAAACCAAACTCCAAACCTTCCTTGGTTGCTCGTACAAGACCAAACTAGACTAGATAGTAGAAGAGTTCTGTGTACACAAATATTTATTGGTGTGAACGTTGGGTTTTGTTTTGCCCAACTTCTTCCCATAAGTATTTTAAATGTTGAAATGTGGTCTCAATTGTACACGCATTTAAGAAAGTTCTGTCTAGTTTAGTTCTTCTTTTATTCCTTGCTCTGCTATGGTTTGACCTTGCAAGGTAAAGAGATGCAGGCCACCTTCAAATCTTCTCCTTATTTGCATAGGAGAGCATCAAGAGCTCCATGAACTGGACCTTGGCCAGGTACTTGAGAGGCCACGTTTTTCATGAAATGCTGACTTTTGGAGGAATGATAATTGAAGCCAGGACTACTCAGAAACATTGAAATTCCACACCACATTTTATAATAGAGAGGGCATTCTAAGTAGTCGGTTCAAAATGCGCAGTCTACTTTCTCTAAAATTGTCTTAGCTGTTTTGATTGGATATTATTGCCACATTTTGACCCGAATACTAGTGAAAGTTTGGGGCCCTGTGAGTATTGCAGCTTGGAGTAGAAATTGGTGATGGTGCAGAATTTCTTTGATGTAGTTTTGATTATTTACAAAGAATGTACAAACTCTTGTGACTCTGAATGCAGAAGAAATCATATAGTGGAAAACATCATCCTGTGCTCACAATACCAAGCAAGCTCTTCTGGTGATCTGCTGGCAGACCCTGGGAGAACCTGGAGTCTGTCAGAAGAGCAGCCGACCTCCCCTGGTCCAGTGAACTCTCTCATTCAGGACTCGTCACATTCCAAGGGTGCCAGACTAGGGAGCTCTAACCTCTAAGAAATCCATTTATTATAATAAACTATACTGTACATTTAATTTTGGAAAGAGTACTGCAATGAATTGATAGGTGTCAGAGTTTATATTTCTGAGTTTATATTTTTTGTAAGTTTCCAAAAAGACAAAAATAACATGACTAGTATTAGCTGCTGAATATTTTCTACACTTGGCATCAGAATATACTGGTTGTGGCATCTTTTCTTCGATGGATCATAAAGCACTTGAAAAACATTACTTAATTAAGTATTACGAGGATGCTAAAAGAGAACAAAAGTTTCAAGCCATTGAGAGATGGGGAAATCGTAGCTTTAAGAAGGAAAGTGATTTGCCCAAGATCATGCATCAAGTTAGTGGCAGAAGTGGAAATAGGACCCAGGTATCCTGACTTCAGGTTACCTGCTCTAGCCATGGGCTCACCATTTAGAAACCTGCATCCTCTATTTTAGTGTGATGCCCAGAAACAGACTGCGTTATGTAACTAAAAATGGTTTGCATGTATTATATTTCCAGTGCACAGTGATGCAACAACAGAAAAAGGGACACCAGTTAATTTTGTTACACTGCATCCTGATTATCCTGACTTGGAACACCCTGTTCACGTTACTTGGAACGAGGGAAAGACTTCAAGTAGCAGCTGGACAGATCATATCAGTAAGTTTACTGTGTTTTCTAATGGAATGTTAGCATTTTACAATACAAAGAAGGAGGATGAGGGACAATATACAGTGAATATGCCTAAGAGAAGTGGAAATCCTGCCTACTGAAGAATTTTTCTGCTACACATATATAGTGGGCCCAAAGTGTATGTTACGCCCTTTCCATTTGTTATGAAAATTGAATATGAATATGCATACTTAAATATGCTGTTTATGAAGAACATCTTGTGACATCATTTAAAATTCTGTAATCTGCTGAATCTGTAAATCCTATTTATGTGCATATATCTTTCTTGCTGTGTGAATTTAGAAATATTAAACTGAACCTGTTTTATTAGTTCAGGTATTGTAGTATATGTCATTAGTGTTACCTTAGGAATTTAATGGATTGGGGATCAAGTCAATGATCTGTGAATGGTTTTGTTTTTCCTGCAAGCCCAAACTGTGATTGGTCCTACAAAGACATGTGCCCAGGCCACCTGGTGCTGGAACCCATTTTGGATCTGGTACTTTTCCACTCAAGATAAAATAAGTTTGCACTGAACATAAAGAAGTCTCACCTTGGGCAAGAGGGATATAAGGTGTGGGAACCAAACAAAAGCGGCAGTGGCCAGAGGCCAAGACACCCCCTCCTATCACCCAGGATGCTTGCTGGAAACATCTAAGACTAAACAGGGGGAAGGACTGGGCCCAAGCTAGGAGGTTGCCTAGCTTGAGAAAGAGAGAATTAGAACAATTGTTAGGGTAAGAATTTTCATGTAACAAGTTTCGTAGTGTATTAGGATTAGCTGACTTATTCTGTTTCTTTTGGGTTATTTACTTACTTTGTTCAGTCTGTTTTCACTTGCAATCATTTAAATCCTACTTTTCATAATTAATAAAACCACTTCTGTTTATTATAAAGTCCAGTGTAAATAATTATCTGAGTTTTGGGAGCAACCACTGTGCATATTTCTCTTTCATTGATAAGGAGGTCAAACTTATAAACTTTCTCTGTATAAAACTTTATACAGAGTAAGACAGATTCTTTTTTGGGTGGCGGTGGGGGGAATTTGGTCCTCTTTGAGGCTGTGTTTCTGGGTGCTGCCACTGGCCTTAAAGCTAAGTCCTCCTAGGGCTGATCTCATTTGGTGTCTGTGTTGCTCTGCTGGAGAGATGTTACCCCAATTCTGTGGCTTGGGTGGGGAAAACCAGAGCTTCTGGCCCAGCAGAACAGGGTGGTAGGGTACCCCAGAGGGCAGGTTGGTGGGCTCGGTGACATGACCAGCACATCAGGTGACAATCACAATGGGAACTTTGTGATTCAACCCATCACAGTATAATCCTAATATCTTACTCTGGTAGGGATGCAGACCCACCAAAGTTTGTTATGACATATTATGTTTTTCTACATATTATCATATGCTCCTCACTTTAGTGTCTACTAGTTTTGAATTTATTTGGTCTCAAGAGTGACCCAAGATTCTGAGATGCTCTCAATGATTGTATTTAGTAGTCATTCATAGGACTCCCCCCCCTTAGGCTAAGGCCGGCCTACACGACTCGGAAAGCGGCGAGGGCCATATTACCCCAAAGAAAACAGCTGCGGGCTACAAGTAGGGTTGCTAGACGTTCTCCTAAAAAATACTGAACACGCGGGCTAAACATTTTTGTCGAGCACAAACCCCCCCTAAAAAAACCCACGCGTGTTGGGCATACAAAAAAAACCCGCACCGCCCAGCTTCAGCACGCAACCACAGATTTTGTTGAAAGCTCAAGATTTTGTTGAATAAATTCACACACAAGGGAAAGACTTCTCAGTCACACACAAAGAGAAGAAATATCTCACGGTGCAAAATGTGTTCCTTCTGATACAAGTTATAATATTGACGGGGTGTAGATTTTACCAGCTGGCGAGCTGTGACGGGGCGGGGCCGCCCTGCGGCGGCGAGGGCGACCCGCCCCGCACTCCAACAGTGCCGACCCTTGTGCTGCACGGGGAGCACGGCGTTCTGACAGCGATCTGCGCTACTCAAGTGGCCTCCCAGCCAAGCGGCGTGCAGGGGGGCCGGGTCCTGGGACGGGAGCCGGAAGCGGGGGCAGGGCTGCACGTGGATGTAGGGCACGGCCAGAGCGTGCGTGCGTCCCTGACGTCAGGGGGAGAAACGCCGGCACAAGAGATCACCACATCAAAAGGGGAGTAGAGGAGAACAGAAGAGAGGAGGGAGGAAATATTATTTCTGGAAGTTGTCGCGGGCCGCACAGTGAGCCCCTTCGGGCCGCATGCGGCCCGCGGGCTGTATGTTGTGCAGGCCTGGGCTAAGGTTGCCAAAGCTAAGAGCCTAAAGTCAGTCTCCTAAAATCTTACTTAAACTCTGAAATAAGCAAATTGTTTTTCAGAAGTGCTGACCACTCATCAGCTTCCATTGAAAACTGCTGGGTGCTTAGAGCAATGATTTAGAGTGAACATTGTTTTTGAAACAAATTGGTCTGTTTTTAAAAATCTTTGCCTTACTATTTCTAGATGATGTTTTAGAATGTGCCAGCCTGTGCCATGAGAAGTGTAAAAATCAGTGAAATATTTAGTTTTTATTTTAAATTGTGTTTTGAATAAGCAGCAGTTAGAATCTTGCAGGCACAGTAGACATTTGTACCTCCTCTGCCAGAAGAGATGTTCTCTGTTGGCCATCTCAACTTTCAAGTTGCATGGCACAAAGTGGCCTTAGCAGACTAGAGAATCTGACCAAATGACCTAACTCTCATTATGACATCCTCCTTCTGTGTTGCAGTTACAGTGAGAATGACCCTCCTGTCCTTAGGGCAAGGAGAAGTGAGAGGAGAAGTTGGTAATTTTTATACAACGGGTAGGTGGACAGATAAGAGGGATTTTACACCCTTAGGCCAAGTCTACACTGGCAAGTTATAGTGCAGTAAATTAGCTCTCAGCACTGTAACTCCTGAAGTGTCCAGTTTGGCAAGGCATTTAGTGTGCAGAAACTCCACTATTGCTGCACTTTAAGTCAGCCACCTCGACAAGAGGCATAGAGCTTGCTGCACAAGGGATTCAGCTCTCGGGTGCTAGTGTGGAAACTTCAATTTTTTGCGCATTGTGACAGGCCTCGGCTACTGAGAGGGGCCAACAGACATGCAGGGTCTTGGACAAGATGTGTGTGTGTGTGAGTGGGTGGGGTGGCTCTGTAGTCTCAAAGTGTTGGGGCTGGGACAGAATAGCCAAATTCCAGGAATCCATCCTCAGATGCATCATAAATATCAGGACCTTCATTGGTCTGGAAAATGTTTAAATCTATTACTCTGTGTCTGTATGGAGCTAGCACAATGGAGCCTTATTCTCATTTGGTTCGTAGGTGTTGCCATAATAAACATAATAATAATAGTATGGTCCAGGTATGTTTCTTCTGTAAACAGGCTGTTCCCAAAACAAGTGCAAGTAAATAATAATTTATTGAAATGGCTTTGATCAAAGAAATAGACCTTCCCATGATTCCAAGGAAATTATTCATAGACTTAAATAACTACAGTTTCTCTATCAAAATCAAGCCATTGGTAGACAGGTTTCATTATCACAGCACTGCTAATTAACCTGGGAAACTGTCTGTAAAATATCTTCAAACTAAGAAAAAGATTTTAAAAGCAAAGGTATAGAATGTCATGCAGCTTGTTAACACCCTACTGTAAAACGTACACTTTGTAAGCAAATGTTCTCATGCACATCTATTCTTTATTTTCAGGGATCACCAAAGGAATGCGAACTGTCAGAGGAACTGCATATGACTGTCTTATGCTTGATCTGCACAACTGCCCAAACAGGAGTATTGATGTTACCTGGAAGAAAGACAATATGCTAGTGGCCAAAATGAAAGGTCAACCAATAAAGGGTTATGGAACATACAGCAAGAGATTTCGTGCTTTCCCCAATGGCAGTTTGAGTCTCTGTCCCATGCAGCCAGATGATGAGGGCCTGTACACCGCAGAAGTATTCAGTCATGATGGGACACACTTGTGCCATCAAACAATTCAACTAGAGTATAGCGGTAAGTGTCTGTCCACTTTGCAATGCCTGTCAGGACCCAGAGAGTATATTAATAACATGCAAATATAGTAGAATAGTTTTAATAGGTGTCAGTTTATTGTTCAGGTCAGTGACCTCTATCTGTAGTTGGAGAACTGCTCTGAAAATGTCATTTAATGAACATAGTTTTTGTGGTGGGTTACTATACCCAGAAGAAATGTTCCTGCATTCCGGAACTGCATTCCTAGTCTTCAGCCCCATGTGATCTCACACCACGTTATTAACCAGAAACAGCAGAAAGTTTTAGCAGAGATGGAAAACATACTGCAGATCAGTGGTGGAAAAAGTAACCAAAAAAGTTACTTAAGTAAAAGTACAGCTACTTTGAAAAAATGTAATTAACTAAAAGTCAAACTATCCTTCTGGAAAACGACTTGAGTAAAAGTACAATAGTATCGCATCTTAATTGTACTCAAGTATTCAGAAGTAAAAAGTAGCTGTCCTATGGATATCTATGGTTAACCACCCAAGTTATCATAGGGCACGATTATTTTTCACACACATTTTTTACACGCACACGTACAAACATATCTAATGTGTGTGTGTGTGTGTGTATATATATATATGTACACTTATAAGTATATGTATGTGTATATATATGTGTGTATGTATTATATACTATATATATACATACCATACATATATATTTCAAATCTGGAATTTAAATGTAGTCGCAGCCTTCATTTTATAAAGCTAAAGAGTGACCAAATTAAATACAGGAGTCAAATTACATAAATGTATTTATTTTGTCTACCTTCACATTGTAATGATTAATTACAAAAAATGCTTGTTCAATCTTAGAAGCAGTTGATTTTCAAAATGATCAGAGTCAAGCCTTGTTCTTCTAGAGTCTCTCAGAGGTAACTGAGGCATGCATAGATGTGTTGGCCTTGATCTACATCTCCCTAATTGTAGGAAAGGACTGCAGCAGATCCATGGTGTGTGCTGATCAGTCTAAATAACCATCAAGTGGCCTTTCAGTTTCATTTGTGCAAGAGGACTTCATTGAAGCAAAGGTCTGCTGCAGTCTTTTCCTACAATCAGGGAGATGCGCATCAGAGCCAACATACCTCTGCCTGCAATATGATATTTTCTGTCTTATCTATTCCTTTCCTAATGTTTCCCAATATTCTGTTAGTTTTTTAGTTTTTAGACTGCCATTTCACATTGAGCAGGTATTTTCAGGGAACTATCCACAATGATTCCAAGATTTTTTTCTTGAGTGGTAACAGCTATTTTAGATCCCATCATTTTTGTGTGCATAGTTGGGATTATATTTGTCCATGTTCCATACTTTGCACTTATCAACATTGAATTCCATCTGCTATTGTGTTGCCCAAATATTTAGTTTTATGAGATCCCTTTGTAACTCTTTGTAGTCCGCTTTGGACTTAATTATTTTGAGTAATTTTGTAGTATCTGCAAAGTTTGCCATCTCACTATTCTTTTCAAGAACATTTAAAAGTTTAACAGTACTGGTCCAAATAAAATGCAAATCCTAGCAGCACAACACTCATTGGGACTCCTTCCCCCCTTCCCTAGCTGGCAATGTTTTCATAATGATCTAATGATCCCTTAAATACTTGAATGACCAGTAATTCTTAATCACTCTGTTTCCCTTTTTTTTTTTTTTTTAAACAAACTCCCTGCCCCAAAGGCAAAGCTGCAAGGGCTGAAACTCTATTGCAGTTAAATCTGCCTTTGGAGCCAGGGCATGCAGCTTTAAGCAGAGCTCAAGTATGAAATCCATGGGTTCAAATTTGGTACTTAGCCCCCCCCCCCCATGGCACCCATGTACATGTGGCTGTGCTTGAGCAAACCAGAATGCTGGCTTGCGCAGCTGTCAGTGGGGTGATGAAAATAGTGAGTAACTAAATGCTTCTGGAAATGGTAGTCGGGTAAAAAGTACAATATTTTCTAAAAAAAACCCCCGACTTGAGTAAAAGTTGAAGTATCACAAAAATAAATTACTTTACTCAAGTACAAATAGCAAACAAATGTACTTGAGTAGTGTAACAAAATATTTCTACTTTAATACTTTTTATTCAGGAAGAACACTTTAATCTGCCTAGACTCTCATTAATGGATCTCCAAGTCACTGTTTTGTTTCAGGCCAATTCCACAAGCCAAATATACAGAGAAGGGTTGGAACTTAACTTCATTCATAAGTTTAATTCTTATGAAAATGGTATGAATAGGGACATCAGCTGGCTGGCACACTACCTTCCACATCCTAATGACTTAACCAACCAACCAACCAATCAATGGCGGTGCTAATTGTTCTTATCAGCCTCTTGTAACTATTTGAACCATCTACTCACAGTCTCTCTTTTTTCTTCTTCCCTCCTTTTAACCTCCCCATTTCCTTATTTATTTTTGGATCTGGACTTCTAATACTCCTGCCATCTGAAGAAGTAGACTGTGCCCACAAAAGCTCATGATACCATCTATATGTTTTGTTAGTCTTTAAGGTGCTACTAGACTGTTCTTTTTAAAGTTATTTCTACTTAGTTACTTTCCACCTCTGCTGCAGATAAATTAAAAAACACACAATTTTATAACCAAATTTGACCCAAAACATTTTAGGAATTCTAGTGTATTAGGACAGGTTTATTTTAATATTTTTGGTGGAGAGGAAATATATTAGCCCACATTAAATAAATCTCTGTTCCCATGGTAAACTAGCAAAGGCTAACCAAGAACCAGCAGGAACTTGCTAAAATCAGTCAGGGCAATCTGGCCAATTGATACACCTGGATCCAATTTGAAAATTCCCAGAGTCCAGTGAGTCAGACTAGTCAGAACATCAGAGGCCAATTAAGAACCAGTTGAGACTGGTTAAAGGAAACTCCTCTGGTGTTAGCTCAATTTGTGCAATGAAGGAACTGATGAAAGTGTTGTGGAGAGTGTGGGAGAAGAAAGTGTAAGCAGATACCAGGAGGAATAACTTCCAGTTAGGAGGGTGCTGGGGAAGGCTGTAGGAAAGTGGTCCAGGGATTTGTAGTTGTCATGCAGCTGTTACCAGGAACATTGTAGGCTGATGCTATTGCTCAGTCCCTAGGATGGAACCTAGAGTAGAGGGTGGCCTGGGTTCCCCCACATCTCCCCATTTCAGTACTATAAAGATTGGTTTTGTTACAAGGGTTTGTCCTACTGTGTACCACTGGGAGGGGCACAAAGACTATGAAGTTTGGTTTCTCCTCTTTTCCCCATGCTGGCCAATTATGAGAATTGCTCAACAAACAGCAAGCCAGTATCTAAATTATGGCCTGCTGTGAGTCTCTGAGGCAAGTATTCTGCCTGAAAGCACAGAACCCACCAAGGTTAAGGAGGAGCTCTGTCACAAAGAGTAAACTAGAATATGCAGGAGCAGAGTTCAGTTCACACAAGTTTTTATTGGTGTAAATGTTGGGTATTGTTTTTGCCCAACTTCTGCCAATAGTCTTTTAAATGTTGAAATGCAGTCCAACTGTACATTCATTTAAGAAAGTTCTGTCTACTCTAGTTCCCTTTTTATTCCTTGCTCTGCTATGCTTTGATCCTGTAGGCTAAATAGATGCAGGCCACCTTCAAATCATCTCCTTAACTGCATAGGAGAGCATCAAGAACGGCATGAACCTGAACCACCTTGGCCAGGTGTTAGGGAGCTTTGTTTTTCATGAAATGCTGACTTTTGGATGAGAGATTAAAAAATGAAGCCAAGACTATTCAGAAACATTGAAATTTCGTGCCATATCTTTTAAGAAAAAGGGCATTAGTTACAATTAATCTGGTCAAACTGTGTAGTCTGCCTTCTCTAAATTCTCTCAGCTGTTTTGATTGGATATTGTTGCCATGTTTTGACGTGAATACCTAGTGAAAGTGTGGGGGCTCTATGTGTGTTGTTGCTGGACGTAGAAATTGATGATGGTCTGACATTTCTTTGATTCTCTTATTTACAGAGAATGTTCAAAATTTTGTGCCTCAGTATGCAGAGAAAATCAAACGGGGGAAACATCATCTTTTGCTCACAACATCAAATGAACTCTTTTCAGTTACACCCAGACCAAAGTTTCTTGCAGGGTTTGTTATACACTTACAGCTGCTCCTTGAACCTGCATCTCTCGCTTCATCTTTTTATATCTGATCATAATTTTCTGTGATCTTTCTTCGCATGTGCACACACACACACTCCTATCTGTGACCATACTCAGCCTGAAGTTCTCACACATCGTTTGTCTTAGGCCATGCCCACACTACAGGGGAAAGTTGGTTTAAGGTATGCAATTCCAGTTGTGTAAAAAAAAATATAGCTAGAGTTGGCGTACCTTAAGCCAAGCTTCAGGGCTATCCTTATAGTGGGAGGTCAATGGGAGAAATGCTCCCATCGACTTCCCTTACCCCTTGTGAGGAGTAGGAGTTCTGCTTCCGATGGGGGCACCCTCAATATTTGATTTAGCAGGTCTTTACTAGACCCTCTAAATTGAATCCCGGAAGATCAACCACCACACCGTCAATCTTCCCACAAGTGGAGAGGTGGCCTTAAGTGGGATTTATTTGTCTTGTTATGTTAATTGATGGGTGAGTTCACATTGGTTGATCTAAATGGAATTTGATCTCAGCTTATAAATAAATTTCACCCAGTTTCTAAGAATATAGTATTGTTCATCATTTGTTCTTCTAAACTATTGTGCAATGTGATAGTGTGTGGTGTTTCAAGTGTATGCTCTCAATGTAGTGTATAAACTACTTTATGATCATTTGGCATGGAAAAGATATAATAAATATGCAGGAAAACATTATTTTTATTGTAAGTCCATATTTACAAAACTAAGTTTAATAAGCGTAGTCTTTAGGATTTTACTTCAGGAGATCTTCAGCCTTACTCTTTGAAAAGATACCACAGAAAAGAAATCACACATAATTAAAAGGGACTATAAAAAACACTTCCTTCCTTAAATTTAGTAGTTATGACTTTTCTTTCTCAGGGCATAAAACAGTATCCATTCAAAAAGTAATGGGAGTTGTCGGTGACTCCCTGTTCCTACATCTAGCAGAGATGGATTGGAATGACCTGGTCCAGATAAAATGGAGAAAGGGCAGTTTGTTGGTTGCTGAGTTAAATTACTCTCAGTTGGAGTCCCATGTGGGATACAACAATAGAGCTGATATCCTACCTAACGGCACGCTCAGACTGGACAGGATCCAGAAAAGTGATTGTGGACGGTATTCAGTAGAAGTGCAAGACAGAGATGGGAAGACTATATACCAGAGAATGATTCATGTGAACATGGGTGAGTATCTCTCAATTTAAATATTAGGGGAAGTGTTAGTAGACTAGCTACTTTTAAAGGCTATTTTATCCCTCAAAGTTAAATACTGCAAAAACACTCATTCCAGGTTCAAAATGCGAGCACAGAAGAACTATATCAGAGCCATTCCATATCTAATTAACAAATAATCGACTAACACATTAAGGAAACAGACAAGAGCTGGGTGAAAATTTTCAGCTGAAGCATTCTTGGTGAAAAGTGAAGATCTAACAATACCCTAACGTTTTATGAATTTGTGGTGATTTTGCAGAATTATTTCTCTCTGAAAATGTTAAATTCTGAAAAAAATTGGAAAAAATGTTTCAACATTTTTTAAACAAAATGTTTTGATTTTTTTCTTCAAACAACTTTTTATTTTGAAATTTTTCTTAGTTTTATTTGTGAAATATGAAAAACATTTTTTTATCTCCAAATTGTAATAAAATGTTTTGGCTTTGGTCAAATTTAACCATGCAAATTTTACTTAAAATATTTTTCTGACATTTCAGTGTACTGAAAATTCCAAAACTTTTATTTTTGAGTTGACTGAAAAGAAAGCTTTCATTTTGCATGGAAATACCTTTTATACCAATATAACAGTGCCCACAATAGTGGGGGCTGGAGCATTGTACTGATAAAGTTAAAATTGTACACATTTAGTGAATGGAAGAGGAGATGATAGAATTTTTACACTAAACTGGACCAGAGAAAAAGGAAATATTGCTTCAGAGCTCTTCCTTATTATTTTTTTCTAAAATCATTAGTCTTCTTATCACCCAAGAAAAATTAAGTATAGTTCATTAATATGAAAAGGAATTCAGACTAAGGTATGCTTTCTCCCACCTTTGTTTTAATGCTATCAGAACCTGTGGTTGGAATGCAGTGTGCAATCCAGGGGTGGCAGGTTTGTAGAATTTTTGGTTGTGCCCATGCCAGAATTGGTCTATCCCCCTCTTCATCTGCCTAAGGCTCTGGAATGGAGTTTGAGTGAAGGTTCTGGAAGGGAGTTTAGGTGGAGAAGGGAGTTGGGATGCAGGGTGCAAGCTCTAGTGGGGGCAGATGTTGGCGTGCAGGAAACCATATTGGGTGCAGGCTCTGGGTGGGGATTTGGATATGGGGAGAGTGAGGGGTTGGGCTCTGCTAGTTTCGGTGTGGGGTCTAAGATGAGCCAGGGGGCAGGGGTGTGGAAGGAGGTGAGGAGTGTGGTGCTTACCTGGGGTGGCTCTCATAAGTGATGCTCACCCCCCTCTGGCAGCGGCTCCAAGGATGGAAGGGGGATGTCTTCATGCACCACTGCCCACAGCACTGCCCCTGCAGCTCCCATTGGCTGCAGGGTGTGTGGGATGGGGCTAATGCACAGAAAACCCTCCCATCCACTCAGGGGGCAGCAACCTCTTCTGGATTTGAAAGCAGCATGGAGCGGGCCATCAAGAAACTGCTTTAGCTCTAAACTATCTCCATGAGAATTGTAAAGCTTGCTGTGTTCCATATACAGTGCTGGGGTGCCAGTGTGGACACTGGGGTGTAGTACTATCTTGTGACTGGTCTCCAGCACTCTTGCCACAATGCCTGTTCTTGCCTCTCTGGTCATCTCTTTGGACTTCCCTGCTCTTAGGTAACCAACCCTCAGACCAGCCCTTTGAAATGTGAAGATCCCCATTCTGTTTGCTCAGCGATGCATGATGTGTTCTCAGTGGCTCAGAACACCCTGGTAGGGGCTGCATATTAGAAATAACTTTTTGCAAAACAGCCCTGCACACTTCCATCAACACGAGTTCAGTGGTCGACTTTCCCACTCCAAACTGATTGGCAACCGAGCCAACACTCTGGCGTAGCCAGTTTCCACAGTGTGATCGCCATGCGCTTCTCCACTGGCAGGGCAGTTCTCATTTGCGTGTCCTTTTGCTGTAGGGTGGGGGCAAACTCAGCACACAGTGCCAAGAAAGTGGCCTTCTTCATTCAAAAGTTCTGCAGCCACTGCTCATCATCCCAGGCTTGCATGACAATGTGATCCCACCACTCAGTGCTCATTTCCCAAGCCCAACAGCAATGTTCCACTGTGGTTAGCACCTCCGGGAATACTACAAGAAATCTCGTGGCCTACGTATTCTGCATGGACTCCGCATCGTCCCGTTGCCAGTTCAGGAATAATTTGACTGCCATTTGTGATGACGTGTTAGTGAGACCTATCAGGATTTTCATCAACAGCTGGGAATTCATTCCTGCAGACTGAGGAGGCAGAGCATGCAGCAAAGAAACTGCTGAAAAATGCCATCAACTGGCAGATGGAGGTGCAGGGGTTGCTGGGACGTGAAGCAAAGCATCACAAGGCACTGGCACAGGATCCAAGCTGCCCCTCCCCTCCTCACAAACCTCTGTGGCGGAAGAGAACGAGGTGCTCAGTAGCATAGCTGCTTAGAGCTCACGGCTCTGAAAGCTGCTGCAGTGCCACAAGTGTACTCGCACTAATGTGCTGGTGGCTGACTGTGTGGATATCCAATAGCATTTTCACTGCTGTGTTCTGTGAGCAATAGACATGGCCGGAGAGTCACTTTTCTGATTCAACTTCATTTGAAGGAAAGTCAGAAAAACAGAAAAAATAAAGAAAGCCTTCTACAGTTGGTTAATGTACGCTCTTTTTCTATTGTATGAGTGATAATTACAAAAAGAACCACGTATAATTCTATTATTATGGAGCAGCGGGCATTTTATTTCAGTACATTTTTGCATTGTATTCTCGTTTTAGAATCAGAAGAAGAAATGATGGCCTCAACATCTGATCCACATTTACTGTTACTCACCATAGTGGGAGTACATGTTGCTGTATTCATTGTAGTGTTGGGTTCACTGACATGGCATTTAAAAAAATGCAAACAAAGAACAGGTAAGGATTCCTTCTTCAACTCTGTAACAGGATGTGTTAAACCATTGTCCCAAAAAATCATTGGGAAAGTCCACCTTATATAGTGATTCCTAATGATTTTTGGTCTGCTGTTTACCAGGTTAAGGGCCAGATTTTTAAAGTGTTTAGTTGCTTAACTTC
>CM057845.1:146329168-146343134 GCA_030068395.1 Apalone spinifera
GACAGACCATCTTTTAGCTTGTGAGTTTTGAGAAGTGCATTGTCTTGTGTGGCTTGCAGGGATGGGCGGGTTAAGTAAATGCCTTCACATCTGTGTGAGGGGAGATAACTTAGTCTTTGTTTTCGCACTCTCCTGAAGTAGTTGGGAGGAGGTTTGAGTGTCCCAGAAGGACCTAGGCTTGGCAAGTCTCCCCATTCCCAGGAAACCAGAAGTCAGCTATTGAGTGGATGTGCTTTGCAGCACTGAGACAGGTGTGGTCCTGCAAACAGGCAGCATGAGGAGCAAGGAGAACACATTGTTCTTGCCAGCTGTGCGGGACAGGGAAGAGAGAGGAGACCAATTAACCCGTTGGTCCTGTACCCAACAGGCCGCTCACCCCAGTATAGACTACAGGAAGGGCAGAGTGGAGGAACAGAAATAGGAACAGAAGGGGAAAGCAGAATTATTACTATCTGTAAAAGCAGCATATACGTATTTCCAAAGGGACGCACCTCTGGGAAAGGTAATGGAAAACAGACGTGGTCCTCCAAGTCCTGTTCCACTAGGAACAGAAGTAATTAAATGCAAAGGATGGACAAATAGTTTTGGAGTGTTTGAAATATCTCTGCGGAGGACGTGAGAATGAGGGGAAAAGAATGGTCATCCTAAAGGGACAGCAGCATGTGAGAAATGGGTAAACCGGCAGCAGCGTGTGAGAAATGAAGAGGGAAGCAAAATGGAGAAAGCAAAATGTCCCGAATGGCAGAATGGTTGGAAACAATAGGCATACGCTGTGCAGTTCTACAGGCATTAGCATTAGCCATATCACACTTTAATTGTTTAAAATTCATCAGCTAACTCCTGCTGGGATTTATTTGACTCCCATGGTACCAGGAGAAGTGATGGGAAATAGGCCCCAACAGATTGTGCTAGTTTTGCCTTTCTTTGAGAATTTTTCCCAAATTAGCCATGTCACACATTGATTGTTTAAATTAATCAGTTATGTTCTGCTGGACTTCACTTTTCCATGACTCATAGGCTTGGTCTACACTAGGAATTTAGGTCGAATTTAGATCTGTAAGGTCAATTTTCCAAACAATGAGTCCATGCTACTAAGTCCCTTCCGTCGACTTTAAGGGCTGCTAAAGTAGTTTTCACCTCTCCTGAGAAGTGGGGTGTGGCAGACACAGAGGAGGGAAGCTGTGTGACCCACTGCCCTGTCCTGCCAGCATGACCAGACCCCATAACCCCTCCCACCTGCAGGATCGTGTCCTGGCAGGCCTCTTACCATGCCTGCCTCCAACCCGCATGAATCCAGATGTTCCCTTGAAAACTCTGTTGTGTACCTCCTGTGTAGTGGCTGCCTTAAAGCATAGCTTTTGCACTGAACACATCTCCATTGTCTTTAGAGAGACCTTCACTGTATATTAACAGATTAGGTTTTAGGCACCACAATGTATCTCCTCTAATGTGTGCCCTTGTGAATTTTCAGCAAGGATCTTGCTTCGTACTCCTCTGGCTCCACCAGCTAGTCAGTAGATTCCCTAAACCTTCCCTTTAAATACCCAAAAACACATTCCACCACCATTCTGCACTTGATCAGCCTGTACTTGAACTGCTCCTTACTGTGGAGTAGGCTATCCATGTACTGCTTCATGAGCCTAGGAGCAAGGCGTAGGTTGGGTTGCCAAGGATCACTATTGGCATTTCCACCTCCCGACTCTGATTTTCCAGTCTGGGGGAAAAGTTCCAGTGTGTATCTTTCTGAAGAGGCAGGAGTTCCTAAAGATGTGTGCATCATGCACTTTCCCAACCATCCACCGTTGATGTTGATGAAATGGTCTTCGTGATCCACCTGTGCCTGCAGCACCATGGAGAAGTATCCCTTGCAGCTGATGTACTCTTTGGCAAGTTGGTTGGGGGCCAAGATGGGGATGAGTGTTCCGTCTATCGCCCCACTGCAGTTAGAGAACCCCATCATGGCAAAGCCCTCCACTGTGGCATCCCCATTTCCCAGAGTCACTACCCTGCATAGCAGAATGGTATTGATTGCTTTGGTGACTTGCATAACGGTGACTTGCATAAACAGCTCCCACTGTAGATTTCCCCACTCTGAATTGTAGATTTCCCCACTCTGAATTGATTCCCAACTGAGCGGTAGCTGTTTGGCACTGCAAGCTTCCAAAGGGCAATAGCAATGCACTTCTCCACTGTCAGAGCCATTCTCATTCGGGTGTTCCTGTGCGTCAAAGTGCAAACCCGCTCTTTTGGAAGCCCCTGTATTCCACCTTCCACGAGGAAGAAGGGGGCTTCTGAAAGAGGGTTTTTTCCCGACATTTTGTGTAGCTTTTTCCAACAAAACCTTGTAGTCTAGACCTAGCCTCACAGTGTAGACATAGCCCTAGACACCAGGAGAAGTGATGGGAAATAGGCCCCAACCAATTGTGCTAGTTTTCCTTTCATTGAGAATTTTCCCCGAATGTTTAGTGATTTTTCTTATTTTACTTGTGTTAAGGTCACATGATAAACCTTCGCTTCTGGCTAGTGTCTGGGGCCCATAGTGGCTATAACGAGGACCTTGTGGAATCTGGAGTGGGAGGCACGAACAGCCCTGACCAAGGTGAGTATCCCGGCTGCCTGAGAATGGTTCTGGGACCAGAAGGAGTAAAGACTGTGTTTGAAGCAGAGCCCAGAGAGGGGAGGAATTCTTAACCAAGAAAGCAACTAATGTGACAGCAGTTCCCTAACACAAGTGCTCAGGAGTGGTAGTGGAGTAACCACACAAACCCGATGGATCCAGCCCTAGTACCACAGAGGTTGGCTGGCTCCATGTGTCTCTCCCTCTGCACAGTTCCCTTCAGTGATCACAGTGTTAGGGTTCTTATAACAGGCCCTTCCTGCCCTTCACATTCAGCTAACTCATAGGGCAGGATTGCTAATAACAGCAGTGTGATATAAGTTACTGTTGTGACACTTGATTTACACTTTTGGAGCTCCCAGTCCTTCTTTTTCAATATTTTCCCAGGGGTAAGTTGACTCCTCTGCCTGCTAAGTTTGCAAAAGGTGAGTTTCTTCCAGGCTGTCAAGAGAGTTGTTGGCCGTGACCCAGCCGCCATATACGCGCTACATTCAGTACGTATCTTTGGCAATGGCCAGGAGGAGCAGCATGAGCTGTCCCACTACCATTTCAGGTTTGGAGTGAGTGACATTGTGGCCTGGAGCACTTGGGGGCACAGCACCAAACCAGCAGCGCTGCAACCCCCATACTCTGGGTCACAATGCCACTCAGTTTTGGCCCCATGCAGAATAGGTGGGGCCAACCCTGAGTAAATGGTTGTCCGGGACCCATCCGCAGGAGCACTCCAGTACAGCTGGGGCTCTCCTTCCTGGCCCGAGCCCTGAGGTTACTCTGGCCCCCACAGTGGCCCCTGCCGGGATCGTTATCTGGGTTGCTCACTCCAGAGTCACCATGGCGCGGTGCTCCTGCTTCCCTGCGCCCTCTCCCTGTGCTGGGCTGACCGTCGGTTGAAAGGGGGGTTTGGGCCCTCCCCCTCTCCAAACCCCAGCCCAGGACCCTGGGACAGGGAACACTCAGTCCCACGTCCTGACTGGCAGGGCTGCGGCCCGAAACTCACCGGCCCTCAGGCTTTCCAGGCCCGTCCTGGGCTACTTCGGTCCCTCATTGTCCTCTCAGTCTGGTCTTCACCCTAGGGAGGAAGGGAGGTGCCTGTCTCGCCCCCTCGGTGTTGGCTCCCTTTCTTCCCCGCCCTTTTCCCCAGCGTCCTTCCACTTTTTATAGTTCGCTCCTCTGGGCCTTTGACATCTGGCGCAGGTGTAGCCCTTCAGGCCCTTTGTCCGGTGCCGGCTACCGCTCGGCTGGCCCGACGCTTCCTGCCGATCGGCTGTTCCGTGCCAGCTGCCGGACAGCTGATCGGGCCTGCACAGTGGGGCTCTCCACCACCTGGGGTACCAGTGCGGGGCCATGCTGCCCCGTCACAATGGTGTATCCAGTGCTGCACCTTCTCACTGCTGCTCTGGGTCTCACTGCTGCTCCTGCCAAGGCTCCCCCTACTTCCAGCATCCTGTGTCCCCTCCTAGGACACTGACATGGTGAGCCAGGCTAGAAGGGCAGGTTGAGCACTGCACAGACTCAGTGGGCCAGGCGTGGGGGCCAGAGGCTTCAGTGAGAATGACTTGATGGTGCATACCATGGGGAGAATGTCTTGGGAGTTGTCCCTGTTTGTCTTCCCTCATTAATAGCATGCTCCTGAGTGCATGGACACTTGTTGTGCCTTTCTCTGAGTTCCAGTCCTTCTTATTCCCCACATTACTCTCATATTTTTACAGACTGTAAAGTAAAAAAGGGCCCATTAGATCACCTAATCTGACCTTATTTATGTGTCAGGCCTTAGAATTTCATCCAGTTACACCTCTAATCAACCCAGTAGTGCTTCGTTTCTCTCCTCCTCTTCAGCTCTATTTAGTACCCTTCTCCCCTTCCCTTCGCTTTCCTGGCCGCCCTGACACAATTAAAAAACTGGGTCTTGAAAAGGCTCATTGCACTGATAAGGAACATTCCTCCTACTTCAGAGGCAAGTCTGCTCCTGAAGATATATGCTGTGCACCTCACAGACAGCACCTCCATCAGCATCACAACTGCACAGACAGCTCCCCCAACCCCATCAGGAAGACTCCCAGGTGGCACAGAGATTTTGCAAAAGAGTACAAACCGTTATTTCTAATATGTGTCCCCTACTGTGGTGTTCAACTAGCCATATATGGCTATTTGGCCAGTTGAGTGTGGCTAGTTCGCTATAGCAGTAGCCATTATAGTGGCTGCTGCTTCAGAACTGGTTGGACACCACAGCCCTCAGAGCTATATACAATGCCTTCCCTATGAGTGCAACTCAGTTCCAGCAGGTACAAACTGAACAGTGCAAAACTAAGAGAATCAACACATTTCTCAGGATACTCAAGTGAGGTAACTGCATTTCACCAGCCCCTCTGCTGAAACACACTGTAAAAGCGGGTATTTAGGAGCACAGAGAATAGAACTCTGTGGAGTTCAGCTGTTCCACGTAGCAGGAAATGGCTGAATTGTTGGTTTTAGTTCCCATGGGTTCACATGCCCGTGGATGTTGAGATCTACAGAACTGAAATCTGAAAGCAAAATTCGGATAGTAGGCTCTGATGTACTGTATGAAGTTATTCATATTCAGAAATTGTGTATTTTAAACATAGATTGAGATCCTGAAAAATATTCTAAAAGTGGATAGGGTTAGGTTAGGGTTGTGAGACTTTGGTGATGTCCAAGCTGAGATATATATCAATTTCCATTGACTTTATCAAGGTTGAGCCATGGTTTTAGGCCACACGTGTGTCAGTAATGTAGAACATGAACCATGGGTTAGAAAAAAATAGGAGGAAATCAAATGAGGCTCCCAGACCTCCTCATATGAAACCCAAAAGAATGAGATGCAGCTGCTATTGAATTGAGCTGCCGCTAGCATTACTCAGTGTCTGGTGTCATAGGAGTCGTTGCCTAGTAATCTAGTACCTCAACGCAGCTGGAGTCATCCACCAGCCCCAGGAAATTATATTCTAAAAATACAAGCTTTCCACTGAATAATTTGCTCAACAATTTTTAATGACGGTAGTGTGAAAATGTTTGGAACCATGAATGATAAAGAGTCTTTCCTGGCCAAAGCCCCTGTCTGTCCTCCTCAGGATGCTGTGGCTCAAATCTTGGCTTTATTTTTTTACCCCGTGAAAACATCTTAACTCAGCGTGCAGTTGCTACTGAGGCAGGCGGGCATCTTAGAACACAAAGAATGTTAAAGAGACTAAAGCAGCAACAGCTGCAAGCCTTTACCGAGCAACCTATGTCTTTAAATATCTCCACTTTTCAAGGTAAGCAGAGACAAAAATGAACTCTAAACCCAAACCACATTTCAAACAGGAAAGCAGATTATTCAACCTAACTGAGAAGTCTCCCTTGCCTCTGAAGTCCAGGGCTCTCTTAGGTGCGATTGCAGCATAATTGTAACGAGCTCTATTTCAAGTCCTGTGGGAGGCTGAATCAACAGTGCGTGTAGTGCTGCAGGACTCAGTACATAGTCTGTGCTCCAGGTGACTATATTTGGATAACACACGCATATGCTGTGTACGGTTACTCCAAAATTAACAATACCACAAGCCAAGAGTGTTCTCAGCCAATCCGAGCAACGGCCAATTTGATCTCTGCAACTCTGCTGACAACTGGTGCTGAAGCAGGCAGCAGTAAAACTGACTAGCACCCTGCTCCCACTCAGTAACTGTATCAGAAAGAAGTCGCTTCTAAAGGACAGCTCTGTGTTTTTTCAATAATAGTTGTTATTGAGAAATAAGAGTTGCTTGTGGCTCAGCCACTTCATTGGCAAACAGTTTTTTCCATAAAATAATTAATAGTGTGAAAGGCAGCGTGGGATAGTGGAGTAAACATAGTTCAGGGACCAAAGGACTTCTGTATTCTAACCCTGAACTTCTTTTCTCTTTCTTTTCCCCATCCCTGCCTCTGTTCTATTTATTTGAAAACAGGACCCCTTAAACTCCATTCATCTAAAGAAGTGGATTGTGCGAACGAAAGCTCATGATACCATCTAGATTTTTGTTAGTCTCTAAAGTGCTGCAAGACTATTTGTTTTTTAATAAAAAAAAACCCCTAATAGTTGGTTGTTAAGTTTTTCTAGTTACAGACTAACATGGCTACCTCTCTGAAACTTTTGAACATGCAAGGCACCCCATTCAGCCTTATGGAGTGGAAATCTATCAACTGCATGAGGAAATGTGCACAGATCCAAACAGACATCATCTTCCTATCCAAGTGCAAACAGATGAACAACATACCTAATGGACTGAAGGTGAAAAACACACTACAATCTACATACCCTACATACTACAGCCAGAGATTATGCCACACTCTCTCAAAGAAACCGAGGAACTACCTAATCAGCTTACTATACAAAAAACAGAATAAAATCAAGGAGGAGCTCTTAACATTAGAGACTCTCATAAAAAACCAAGCTTCCACATATACTTCCTCTTTACTAGACTTTACTAAAACCCAACAAGCCCCCTACAATGATCGCTTCACCTCCCTTCAGAAGAAAAAGGACAACAAACAATCCAAACCCCTACATACCTCAGGATATGTCAATCCCAGTACCTTCAACTCATCTAGTAACATTGTCAACCTGTCCAACCACACTCTTAGCCCAATAGGACAGATTCTTCCTATCTCAAGGACTCTCTTTCTGCCCCATCACTCCCACAAATATGATTTAGTTCTGTGGAGATCTGGAAGCCTATTTTTGGTTCCTTTGCCTAAAGGAATATTTCCAACACGCCGATGAACAACACACTGACCTTGCAGCTCCCCCGTCTATCCTGCAACAGAAAGGCATCTATGTGGACCCTCCTGACAGTTGTAATGAGAGTCTTGACTTCTACATTGATAGCTTTCGCAAACGTGCAAGGACTAACATTGTCAGCAAACAACAACATGTAAGATATAACCTCGGTCATGCAGAAAGCAATGCTATACACAGCCTCAAAAACAACTCTAACATTATAATCAAAGAGGCTGACAACAGGGGTGCTGTAGTCATCATGAACAGAACAGATTATGAACAGGAGGCTGCCAGACAACTCACCGACACCAGATTCTACAGGCTTTTCTCCTCTGATCTCACTAAAGAATACCAAAACCCCCCTAAACCATGTCCTCATGAAACTTTCTGCTACAAGTCAGGACCAAATCTACACAAATAACCCCCCTAATCCCCGACCAGGAATTTTCTGTTACCCAAGATACACAAACCTGAAAATCCCAGACGACCCATCAGCTTAAGCATTGGCACACTTACAACCGGATTATCAGTTATATTGACTTTCTCCTGAGACCCTTTGCTGCCAGCACACTTAGCTATCTTTGACACACCACTGACTTCTTGAGGAAACTACAGAACATCAGTAATCATCCTAAAAACACCATCCTGGCTACCATGGTTGTAGAAGCTCTTTACATCAACATTCCACATGATGATGGATTACTGGCAGTCAGGAACACTATCCCTGATGATGCCACTGCATACCTGGTTACAGAGCTCTGCAACTTTGTCCTCACCCACAATTATTTCCAATTTGGAAACATTTTATATCTTCAAGTCAGCGACATAGCTATGGGCACCTGAATGACCCCACAATGTGCCAACATCTTTATGACTGACTTTGGACAATGTTTCCGCAGCTCATGTCCTTTAGCACCCTTACTTTACTTACTCTACATTGATGACATTTTCATCATATGGATCCACAGGAAGGCAACCTTTGAAGAATTTCACAGGGATTTCAACAACTTATACCAGAAATCTACCAATTGTTACCCTTACCGACATGCCTCTAGCTTCCATCCAAGATGCATTTCCTAATCAATTGTTTACAGCCAAGCCCTAAGATACAACTGGATTTGCTCCAATCCCACAGACAGAGACAAACACCTACAGGATCTATATAGATCGTTCTGAAAATTGAAGTGAAAAAACAGATTGACAGAGCCAGACGAGTACCCAGACATCAGGTACTTCAATATAGACCCTACAAAGAAAACAACAGGACACCACTGGTCATCACCTACAGTCCCCAACTTAAACTCCTCCAGCGCATTATGAACAATCTATAATCTATCCTGGAAAATGACCCCTCACTCTCACAAGCTTTGGGGGACAGACCAATCCTTGCCTACAGATGACCCCCTAACCTCAAACAAATTCTTTCCAACAACCACGCAGCACACCTCCATCGTACTCATCCAGGAAGCCACCCCTGCAATCAACCCCGATGCCAACTCTGTCCACACATCTATACAGGTGATGTCATCACAGGACCTAACCATGTAAACCACCACATCAGAGGCTTGCACAACTGCACATCCACTAATGTGATCTATGCCAGCAATGCCTCTCTGCCATGTATATTGGCCAAACTGGACAGTCTCTATGAGAGAGAATTAATGGACACAGATCAGATATCCAAAAAGGCAACACACAGAAACCTGTTGGAGAAAATTTTAATTTGCCTGGGCACTCATTAATGGATCTCACAGTCACTGTATTATTTCAAAGACATTTTAAGAGCCAGCCCAACATGGAAGCTACATAACTTATTTTAATTTACAAATTTGATCCCTACAACAGAAGTCTAAACAAAGACATTGGCTGGATGGCCCACAACATTCCACATCCTAATGACATCAAAAACCAAACAAAGGGTACTTAAAGTGGATACTAAGTATTCTTATCAGCCTCATTTAGCATGGACACTCTAATTGACAGTTTCCCCTCCTTTTTTTTCTTCTTTTTCCTCCTCTTCCTCCCCCCATCCTTTCTCTGTGCTATTTTTTTGAAAACTGGACCCCTTAAACTCCATTCATCTGAAGAAGTGGGCTGTGCCCACGAAAGCTCATGATACCATCTACATGTTTTGTTAGCCTCTCAAGTGCTGCAAGACTATTTGTTGTTTTTCAAGCTTTCTCCCTCTGTCACCTTGGGCAAGTCTCAAATTTTCTGCCTGTTTTCCCATTTGTAAGACTGGGTTAGCATGGGTGGCAGCAGATATAAGATGCGGGAGAAGACAATACCTTCTCAAATTGCCAAGCATGGCTCCACCCACCCCACACCCAGAATGCCTACCAGGAGCCACGCTGAAGGCATTCTGGGGGCAGAGTGTTGCTACCGCTGGTCTTCAGCCATTCTGAGGCTGGGGCAGTGCATCACCCCACGCTTCAGGCCAGGAAGGCTAGAGCCATGTGCCACCCACTCTCCCCATGGTGCTCTGGGGCAGGAAGGCTGGGGCTGTGCAACACCTGCCCTCCCCATGCTCTGAGACCAGGGAGGCTTGGGCCATGTGCTGCCAGCCCTCCCTGTGATGCTCGGAGGCCCAGGAGGCACCTGTGGGATGTTTGTGAAAGCTTGCCCCTGTGATGGGGGCGGGGCATCGGGCAGAATGGGTGGGGCAGGAGGCTTGCCTCCCCCAGTCCTATGTTCACCCATTGCCCATGTGGGCCAGCAAAACTAACCTCTCTCACAGTGAGAGAACAGCTAATATTTATAGATGGCAAGTATGTAAATGGCAAGTATTAAGAGTGAGGAGAGAGATGGTAGAACTTTGAAGAGACAGTGGGATATACACAGGACCAAGCACAGTGGAGGAGAGAGTCCAAGTAAGAAAGGAGATAAGGGGCATTCGGGAAAGAGAAAGTGTAACAGGGGAAGACATGGAAGGATGGATAACAGGAGGAATAAGAAAGAAAAAGGAGAGGAAAGAAGGTGTTGCTTTCTAAAGAAAGGAAAAAAGGGTGAGTAAGGAAGATCATAGAATCATAGAATACTAGGACTGGAAGGGACCTGAAGAGGTCATCGAGTCCAGTCCCCTGCCCCCATGGCAGGACCAAATACTGTCTAGACCATCCCTGATAAGATGAGAAATAGCAAGACCTAAAGCACAGCCAAGGCCTGTGCACACTGGAAATGATGTTGCTTCAGTTACTAAACACTGTGTTCCATTGGAAGATGGGAACTATGTTCCTCAATATGACAGGGACTATATTCCCCCAGACTTTGATGACTCTGGTTCCCCAAAATTTGATGTGTCCCCCTCCAGAATGTGGTCCTCCAGACTTCAATGATTGTGTCCCCTCAGAATATGATGACTGTGATCCCCCAGAATTTGATGATTATAGTCCCCCAGACTTAGATGACTCTAGTCCTATGGATGGCAGGGACTATATTCCTGTGGTCAATGGGGATCTTCTTCCTCCAGATTTTGGGTTTATGTCCCTATAAATACTGAAAACTACGTTGAAAGATGGAGCTGAATGAAGGGACAAAACAAGTCCTGTTGTCAGCAGAGATTGAAACAAAATTTCTGGAGGACCTATCTGAAGATCTTCAGGTCATCTGTAGCATGTGTCTGTTGATGGTGTAACTGTAAAATCTGTCTGTTGGATCCACATGTTGTCTCTCATCTGGCCATCGCAATGTGTGGAGCTCCAGGATGCTAGTGGGTGCACTGAGTACTGCGGACTCTGTGAATCTGTTGGATGTACAGAGCACGATTTAGACTTGCTGTAAGTGAATGTTTCAATTATTCACCTGCACTGGGCCAAATTCTTAGTGACATGAAGGAAGGTGTAAGTTACATCTCAGGTGTAGGTTGTCTGAAGAAAAGTGGACAAGTGCACACAAGTGGTGTAGATCCCATCAGTGTCATAGTCAGTGAGCCTGCAAAGCAATGAAATTTACACTACATCTTGTGAAAGAGGGTGAGATAAAAGAAAACACCATTATTGTGAGTTGTTGCAAATATATAACAGGGATTCCAACAATTATCTATATGATCATATTGTAATCAGGTAACATAACCAGGTAATACATGAAAGGAACCTGCTTTACTTTACACTCACCTGTTAATTATTTTTCTCGATAGGCTTCCTCTTATCCCTTTCATCAGCATATGCACATTACTTCTCTTGTGTACCGTCTGATTCATGAATTGGAGCAAATTACACTCTTTTGCCACTTGCATCCAAAGTCAGTGTTTCAATGATGGATTTAGCTTCTCCTGCCCAACATGTAATGTAGTCTGTCATTGGTTAGAGGATTCCCATAGTAGAGATCTCATCAACATATTCATTTCCTTCCAGAAAAACAAAGAGCTACATGACAGCAGCTTTTGACTACTGATAGTGGAACTTGTTGCTCTGGATGCTGAAAACTAAATTACTTCTACCTGCAAAGAGTGTAAAAAATCCTTGGTGAGAAGATGACGGACGATATGAGGTGGTGAAGTTCTTCCCATTAGGATTTTTATTTTTTGCCTGTCCTTGTATGCGCATGTGTACTTTTTGCCTGTCCTTGTACGCACATGTGTGCGTATGTATAGCATCCAAGTAAAGTCTAGCTTTTCACATATTGGCTCTTACTTGTTAATGAGTGAATCTCAGAAGGATTAGAGACTGGGTAAACAGAGAATGGTCTTTCCACTTATCAGAAGTGTGAAAATATCAGAAGTGTGGGTTTACAGAATTAGGCTGGAACGTTCATGAAAAGAGACCATTTCTGTCACTCTGGCTTCCAGAGTCATTGATGTGAAGAGCATGAGGGCAGCTTTGCTCATGGCTTTTCTGCACTTTTGGTTCTGGGTTCAAATTGCTGCATTTTCTGAGTTTAAGTATTTTCAATACTGTATTTTCTGAGTTTCTTATGTTAGATGGTATATAATTCTTATAATAAAGCCTTTTCCTTTCATTTTTAGTATGTTGTACATGTCAGCTAGAAAAGTGTTTAATTTGGTTTTCACTTGCTGATAGAAACAATTCAATCTTATTCAGGTGTGACCAGTCAGCGAAAGGTAGTTTTCATGGTGTCATACTTGTAAATTATGTTTCATTGCTTCACTGTGCCATCGCTTGATATCCTGACGTATTTTATGGGATGGGTTTTGTGGAAGCTCATACAAAATTCTTTGGAATATACAGTTCAGTTAAATTCTTCATAAACTCAGCTTTTATTTTTCTAACTCATCTCTAGACTCTAAATTGCTATTGCCATAAGCAAAATGTAGAGCAAGTTTTGTTAAAGGACATCAAAACACTTAATGAATATTATTAATTAAGTCTCATGTTATTATCCCTGGGATGTAGGTGACCTGTTTGACCCACCTGGGTTATGAGTGGGTCAAACAGGCACAATTTCACGAGGTGCTCATTCTCAGCAACCAGCAGGATTATCAGTGTCAGCAGTTGGTTCACTGAAGGTTCATCTAGACAGCACCTTTCTGTCAGAATAAGCTAGGCAATTTGCGCTATGCAAATTGCCTAGCTTATTCTGAGTCTAGGTTGAAAGAGCTTATTTTGAAATATGGCGCTTTGTAGAGGGGGAAGCTGCAGTGCCAGGGCAAAGGTAGCCCGGCTCGCTCAGGTCAGTGCTGCTGGGTGCCTCCTCGCCCACCCTGCAGAAGCGCTGCTCACTGCTGCAGCCCTGCGCGTGGCAGAGCGAGAAGGAGCCAGTCTGGGCTTGGGAGACGAGTTGGGCTTGAGTCTCACCGAAGTGGCTTGGCGCTGGGCTTGGGGCACATTGGAAGATGGGGCAGCTGGGGACGCAGAGGGTCTTGCCCTGCACCTGGTGCTGCTCCTGAGCCTGCTGGCCAAGCAGCCCATGAGCGCCAAGAACAACAGCGGCACAAACAAAGTGGCTCTGGAGCAATTGTGGTGCCTGAGGGCACAGGAGCCTGCCTCACGCCAGCTGAAGCAGCCCCTGGGCTGGGGGCAGGCCACCGAAAGGCTGTGACCAGGGCTGAGCGGGCAGGACCCTTGGGAGGTGGAATCAGCCTGGCAGCTTTACTGGTCCCTGAACAGAGTCCGAGGCAGGGAGCCTGTGCAAGGGCAGAGCTTGTGGGATGACAGAGAGATGTGAGGACAGGAAAAGGTTTTTTTTATATATGTAGAGAGATATTATAAAAAATCAAAAGGAGAAACTGCCAGCATTTAGCACACGTATCCAAAATGGCTGCCACAGTTGCCTCTGGAGCCAGGACATCATTTGTCATGAGGCAGTGGGAGCAGTTACCAACCCCACAGGCTTTTTGTAAATATTTGCTCCAGTCCCCCTGGCTCCAAAACTTTGCCAGATATAATATGACAGTTTATAATCTTCTCTATGCTGATACAACTCTGCCGCTCTTTACCCTCCAAACGTTTTCTGAAATAATGCTGCTGACTAGAGTGCTGGTATTGTGTGTAGTACGGGTGTTAAGAGGTGAGTAACTGACTAATCATGTAGTCGATATAATTTGTATCGACAACAAGATTAGTCGATAAGGGAAGGCGCTCTGTCCTGGCTCATGTCAGGCCAGGAGCTACCCCTGCTGTGGCTCTGCAGTTTAAATGTAG
>CM057845.1:146368051-146378081 GCA_030068395.1 Apalone spinifera
GTCCTTGGGGCAGGGAGTAGTGAGAGGAGAAGTTGGTAATTTTTATACAATGGACGGATGGGTGGGTGGACAGATAAATGAGGGGGATCTTAGTCCCTTAGTACTATGGGTAGTTGCCCTTTTTAAGCTATGTTTTGACATGCAGCCCATCTTACAGTAGTCATTATCAGGCAATGGGTGTGAAATCTCACGTGGGTGATTTTATGGTAGGGTAGAATTTGGTATACATTGGATATGGGTGTTTTAGTTATAGGAGTGTGCAAAATGAATGGCTTGCACTTTCTAATATGTTTCCAGGTTGTTTATTTTAATTTTAATTTTTTGGCTCCTGCTGTTGCAGAAATGTCTAGAGACTTCAATTTTGTTTGATTCTATTGGCCTCAGTGATGCATCCACTAGTTATGGAGAATTTGGTTCGGAAAATGTTTAAATGCAGATGATATATTAGGGACTTTGCATACTGACTTCCATATACTTTACCAAACATGGCTCCACAACCTGTTGTCTTTTCTAAGCATGCATTTGATGCAGGATATCTGCAGTTGTATTGGAGTTGTTGTCATGCACACAGTAGGGCTTCGGGCTTCTTAAAGCTCACGTCTGTGCCAAGTTCAGCTAAGTGTGCACAGATAATTAGAGCTGCTTGTTTCTGCTTGTTTCTGACAATAAGAACTCACCCCCTGAACCATCATAAACATCAGGACCTTGATTTGTCTGGAAAATGTTTAAATCTATTATTCTGTGTCTGTACAGAGCTAGCACAATTGGGGCCCAATTCTCATTTGTTCCTTAGGTGCTGCCATAATAAACATAATAATACTAGTATGGTCCAGATACATTTCTTCTATAAACAGGCTGTGCACATGTCTGTAGGAGTCCCCATTCCAAAAACAAGTGCAAGGAAATAATAATTTATTGAAATGGCTTTGGTCAGGGAAATAGGCCTTCCCATGATTCCAAGGAAATAATAATCCACAGACTTAAATAATGACAGTTTCTCTATTAAAAGCAAACTGTTGGTAGGCAAGTTCCGTTATCACAGCACTGCTAATTAACCTGGAAACTGTCTGTAAAATATCTTCAAGCTAAGAAAAAGATTTTAAAAGCAAAGGTATAGAATGTCATGCAGCATGTAAACACCCTCCCCGTAAAATGCACATTCGTTAAGAAAATGTTCTCGTGCATGTCTATTCTTTCTTTATTTTCAGGTACCACCAAAGGAATGCGAACTGTCAAAGGAACTTTATATGACTGTCTTATTCTTGATCTGCACAACTGCCCAAACAGGAGTATTGATATTTCCTGGAAGAAAGACAATATGAAAGTGGCCAAAATGAAAGGTCAATCAATAAAGGTTTATGGAACATACAGCAAGAGATTTCGTGCTTTCCCCAATGGCAGTTTGAGTCTTTGTCCCATGCAGCCATATGATGAGGGCCAGTACACCGCAGAAATGTTCAGTCAGGATGGGACACACTTGTGCCATCAAACAATTCAAGTAGAATATAGCGGTAAGTATCTGCCCACTCTGCAAAGCCTGTCAGGACCCACAGAGTATATTAATAACATGCAAATGTGAAAGAGTAGTTTTAGTGTCAGTTTATTGTTTAGGTCAGTGACCGCTATCTGTAGCTAGAGAACTGCTCTGAAAATGTCATTTAATGAACTCAGTTTTATGAAGGGTTACTATACCCACATTCTGGAACTGCATTCCTGGTCTTCAATCCCATGTACTCCCACACTGCGTTATTAACCAGAAACAGCAGAAAGTCAGACTCCTAATAGAGATGGAAGACCTGCTGCAGATGAAATACACATTTTTATAACCAAACTTGAACCAAAACACAGGAACTCTGATGTTTAATAGAGTTTAACATAGGAACAGGTTTAATGTTATATTTTTGCTCTTTTCTCTTCTGATGTGCAGCCTGGACTGGAGCCAGAACTGCTCAGATTCCCACGGGAGGGGCTAGTCTCATGGTTTACTGACAAGGACTGAAAACAGAAGTGCAGGGCCTTTCAACAGAGAAGTTTCTAATGTGATTTTCGACCAGTGTTCAGATTTCAAAGAGTTGGGTAACTTTAGACTAAGCCTCCATTACACTATAATATCCAAACATGGTGGATGCTTATCAAATCCAAACCCAAACTTTCCTCGGGTTTCCAGCACAAGAGTAAATTAGAATACATCAGAGAAGAGGTCAGTTTATTGGTGTGATTATTGGGTTTTGGTTTTTCCCAACTTCTGTCAATAAGTATTTTAAATGTTGAAATGTGGTCCAACTATACATGCATTTCAGAAAGTTCTGCCTACTCTAGTTCTTCTTTTATTCCTTGCTTTGTGCTTTCATCTTGCAAGCTAAACAGATGCAGGACACCTTCAAATCATCTCTTTATTTGCATAGGAGAGCATCAAGGCTCCGTCTAGACTGGCATGATTTTACGGAAATACTTTTAATGGAAAAGTTTTTCCGTTAAAAAGTATTTCTGCAAAAGAGCATCTAGATTGGCACGGATGCTTTTGTGCAAAAAGTGCTTTTGCGCAAAAGCATCCGTGCCCAGTATAGACGCGATTTTGCACAAGAAAGCTCCGATGACCATTTTAGCCATTGGGCTTTCTTGCACAAAAAATTAAGGTGCCTGTCTACACTGGCCCTCTTGCGCAAGTATTCTTGTGCAAGAGGGCTTATCCCTGAGCGGGAGCGTGAAAGTATTTGTGCAAGAAGCACTGATTTTGTACATTACAAAGTCAGTGCTCTTGCGCAAATTCAAGCGGCCAGTATAGACAGCTGGCACGTTTTTGAGCAAAAACAGGTGCTTTTGCGCAAAATCTTATGCCAATCTAGATGCACCCGAAGTGTTTCATGAGGGTGTGCAGATGATTCATTTTGTGGCATTATTCTATTGGTGTTAGAACTGGACCTTGGCCAGGTGCTAGGGAACATTGTTTTGCAGGAAGTTCTGACTTCTGGATGAGAGAGAAAAAACTGAAGCCAAGACTACTCAGAAACGTTAAGATTCCATGCTACATTTTGTGAGAGAAGGGGCATTAGTTATAGTAGTCTGGTCAGCCTGTGCAGTCTGTCTTCTCTAAATTCTCTCTGCCATTTTGATTGGATATTGTTGCCACTTCTTAACCTGAGAAGCTAGTTAGGGCTCTCTGTGTGTTGCAGCTGGGAATAGAAACTGATGATAGTCAGGCATTTCTTTGTTGCAGTTTTGTTTATTTACAAAGAATATACCAAGTCTTGTGTCTCTGTAGGCAGAATAAATCAAATAGTGGGAAACATCTTATTTTGCCCACAGCACTTCTTTTGCTTTTCAGCTTACTCCCCTGACCCAAACACTTGCCCCAGGTCTCTGCAGGGTCTGTTACACACTTTTAGTTGCTCCTTCAGCCTGCCTCTCTTGCTCCATTTATTCACATATGACCTTAATTTTCTGTGAGATCTTTCTTTGTGTGTGCACACACACCCTCTTATCTGTGACAATACTCAACCGAAAGTTCACCCACATCTTTTGTTTTATGTGGGACTTATGTGTACTGTTATGTTAATGACGGATGAGTTCACACTGACCTATCTCAGTGGATTTTAAACTCAATCTGTAACTAGGTTTCACCCAACTTCTAACAATATACTATTGCTCTTCACTTGTTCTTCAAAATCTAAATTGTTGTGTGCTGGCAGTATGTGGTCTTTCAGTATTTGCTCTTTAGATCAAACTACTTTCTGATCATTTGGAATGGAAAAGGTATATTAAATATACAGGAAAGCATTATTTTTATTTTAAGTCTATATGTATGAAACTAGGTTTAACCAACATACTCCCCAGCATTTGACTTCAGCCCTATATTTTGAAAAGATACAACAGGAAAGAGATCACTCTCAGTTAAAAGGGAGTGTAAGAAATACTTACTCCCTTAAATTTAGCAGTGATGGCTTTTCCCCCTCAGGGAATAAAACAGCACCCATTCAAGAAGTAATGGGAATCCTTGGTGGCTCCATGTTCCTACATCTAACAGTGACAGAGTGGAATGACTTGGTCCAGATAATGTGGAAGAAAGACGGCTTATTGGTTGCTGAGTTAAATGACACTCAATTGGAGTCCCATGGGGGATACAACAACAGAAGTGAGATCCTACCTAACGGCACGCTCAGACTGGACAGGATTCAGAAAAGTGATTGTGGACGATATTCAGTAGACGTGCAAGACAGAGATGGGAAGATTATATACCGGAGAATGATTGATGTGAAAGTAGGTGAGTATTTCTCAATTCAAAATATTAACAAAAATGGGGAAGTGTTAATTGTCTATCTACTTTAAAAGCTATTTTGTCCCTCAGCGTTAAATATAGGTTGAACTTCTCTGATCTGGAACTCTCTGGTCTGGCAACAGGGAAGTAAGCGACTAGTCGACTATCTGGTAAGCATATGCTTATCATATAGTTGACTAGTGACTTGACTAGTTGCTTCCCCTGCCCCTTTGCTGCAGCAAGGGAGAAGTGCTGGGGGGAACCGGCTTAAAAGCCGGTTTCCCCCAGCAAAATCTTCATGGGCGGAGGTTGGGGGCTCTTGCTACATTTCAAAAACAGAAAGGCTGCAGTGATCACGGGGCGAATGAGGGACTCAAGCATTCCCCTGCTGGCCCCGTGCTCCCTGCTTTTGAAATGTACAAGAGCCTTGCTCTTGCTACATTGCAAAGGTGGAGGTGCCCTTATTAACTAATCAGATAGTCGATGCAAATTGCATTGACTATTCAATTAGTTGATTAATCTAAATTTAACATCCTTAGTGCAGCAGGACTCTGGATGTTACTGGACCAGAGAAACCCAGGCCAGAAAGCCTCGAGTCTGATGAGGGGTGGCAGCTGCTGGGCTGGCAGCTGGCAGCTGCTGGGAGTGCAGCCCTGAGGGCCAGGAGCGCAGCCCGCCTGGCAGCCACTTGGGGCCAGGAGCAGAGCAACAGCTAGGAAGGGAGCCAGCTGGGAGGCCAGCGCTCCTGTGAGAGCCTGTCCTTCCCTGATCTGACAAACTCCTTTGTCTGAGACCCATCAGGTCCCAAAGGTGTCCTCCCTGGGAGGTCCAACCTATACTGCAAAAACACTCATTCCAAGTTCAAAATGCGAGGACAGAAGAATCATGTAAGAACAGATTAACAATTAATTGATTAACTCATTCTTGGATCAGGCTAGAGCTGGTGAAATTTTTCAGCTGAAACATTTTTGGTGAAAAATGAAGATATGATGAAGCCAAAATATTTTGGTAATTTGTGTTGGCTTTGCAGAATTATTTCACTCAAAAATGTTAAAAAATTCTGAAAAAAATTAAAAAGTTTTTTTCAACATTTTTTAAACAATTTTTTGTTACTTTTTTGTTCAAAACAACTTCTTATTTTGAAATTTCTGTTGTTTTCATTTCTTAAACATGAAAAATATTTTAAAAGTTCCAAGTTGTAATAAAATGTTTAGTTTTTGGTTAAACAAACCGCGCAATTTGACCTAAATATGTTTTTCTGACACTTCAATGCATTGAAAATTCCAAATCTTTGTTTTGGAGTTGACTGAAAACAAAGCTGTCCTTTTGATTTTTTTGGAATTGAAACATCTTTATACCAGTATAACTGTTGCCCACATATACTGGTATAGTTAAAGCTATACACATTTTGTGTATGGAAAAGCCCTTGGAGAGGAGATAATGGAGTTCTGACACTAAAATGGATATAAAAAGGAAACATTGCTTCAGGGCTCTCCCTTATTATTCTTTATAAAAAGATTTAGCCTTCTTATCAGCCAAGAAACACGAATCTTAGTTTGCGCTGAAATTCATTATTATGAAAAGAAATCCAAATTAGGGTTCCTTTCTCCCCCATTTCTTTTAATTTCATTGGAATTTATAGTTAGAGTCAGCCAAAGCAGTAGCTTCTCAACCTGTCCAGCCCAGGGCTTTGTAGAATTTGTAGTGGTACCCAGAATGGGTCCATGTCCCACGCTCAACCTACCTAAGGCTCTGGAAGGGAGTTTGGATGCAAGGTGCAGGCTTTCGGCTTGGGCAGGTATTTGGAGTGCAGGAGGAGGTGCAAGGTACAGGCTCAGGGGTGAGGGCTCTGGGATGGAGTATGAGTGTTAGGTGTGAGCTATGGCCTGGGACAGGGGTTTGGTGTGCAGCAGGGGATGCAGGGTTCAGGCTTTGTGCTGGGGCAGGGAATGGGGTGCAGGAGCAGTTGTGGGGTGAGGGCCGTGAGAGGAAGTTTGGGATGGGGAGAGGTGAGGGGTGCAGGTTTTGGGAGAAAGCTTGCATGCAGAAGGGGATGTGGGATGCTGACTGTGCAAGGGAGTTTGGGTGCGGCGTGCAGGCTCTGGGCTGGAGCATGGAATTGGGGTGCACAACGGGGTGCAGGGTGCAAATTCTGGGAGGGAGTATTGGTGCAGGATGGGTGCTGGCTGTGGAAAGACACTTGGGTGCTAGAGGGGGGTTGGGATGCTGGGGATGTTAAAATACATGTGTTTATGTAAATGTGTAACTGCTGAACATTTCAGCAAATTACATGTGGTAGGTGGCTCCCCAGGAGCCAGTGTGCAGGAGCAGCTTTTAAGCCGCTCCCCATGAGCACCAGCTATAGAGGCAGCAGCAGTGCAAGTGGTGGGGTGGGGCTGCTTGTAGCCACATACACATGTACAATATCATATCCCTATGGGATGAGAGCTCTGGGAGAGAGTTTGGGTGTGGTGCAGGCTCTGGGCTGGGGCAGGGAATTGGGGTGCAGGATGTGGTATCTGGGAGGGAGTTTGGGTTCCAAAGGGAGTGTGGAGTACAGGCTCTGTGTGGGAGTTTGGGTGTATGTGTGGGGGGGCAGGGAGTCTGGCTCTTAGGAGGGAGTTTAGATGCAGGGTGTGGGGTCTAGGCTGGGTCAGGGGGTGGAGGTGCAGAAGGAGGTGAGGGGTGCAATGCTTACCTGGGGTGGCTCCTGTAAGTGAGGCACATCCCTCTCTGGTAGTGACTCCTATGCGGGGGGTTCTGGGATCTCCAAGCACCATTGCCTGCAGGCACTGCCCCTGCAGCTTCCAATAGCCACAGAGGTGCGTGGGGCATAGGCAGCATGTGGAGACATATACCTCCCCCCCACCCCACTGCCTAGGGGCTATAGGGATAGGGTGGTATGTGGGGCCATAGGGGGAGACCTGTTCCAGAACTTTGGTGGAGCCGGGCCCCTTTGTTCTTATATTGGTGGGGCACGGGCACTGCAGGCCTGTACACTCACCACCTAGTTCCTGACTACTGAGATTACTGTGCCCCTTTCAGGAGTCCAGTTTGTTTTGTTTGTGTACCTCCAAGTTTTACCTCATTTTAAAATGAACTTGCTTACAAAATCAGATATAAAAATATGAACGCATCACAGTATACCAATTGCTGGCTTTCTCTTTTTTACCATACAATGATAAAATACATCAACTAGAATATAAATAGTGTACTGCAGGGTCTTACCTGTGCAGCATCCCCTGTCTTCCTGTAATCAGTGTATTACACTTATTTTGCTCTGAGGATAAGACTCCCTAACTATGCTGGTATGCACTCCTTGGCCTTCCTCCTCCTTGCTCTCTGTGCAGTAGCATAACCCAGAGCACATTATCCCATGTGCTTTTGGTGCCATTCTGTGTGCATGCCCTTCCATCACTCTGTCTCATCCTGAGGCACCATAGATGCCCAGATTTTCCCAGGATGTGAAAGATCAGGGTGGGCAATAATTTTTGCCCAGGAGCCACTTCAAAAATTTGCGAAATAGCCCCGGGCCTAAACAGGAAGGGGCAGGGCCTAAACGGGAAGGAGCGGGGCTACCCCACCCCCAGACCATGCTTGGTCTGGGGGTGGGAGAGCCCCTTAGCACCCCCTTCCTGCTAAGCACCCATGCCCTGGAAAAGGCTTGGCACGTTCCTCCACCCCAGGCCAATCAGGGCCTGGAGGTGGGGGAGCTGCGGGAAACCTCCTCCACTCTTCCCCCCCCCACATTCTGCGAGCAGCACGCAGCGCTTCAAAATGCCATGTGCTCCTTGCAGGGCAGGAGTAGGCTTCACGTGCTCCCCCACCCCCAGGCCAATTAAAGCCTAGGGAAGGGAGAGCGCGCGAAGCCTTCTCTACTCTGCCCTCGCCCCCAGGCCCTAATTGGCTTGGGGAGCAGGGGAGCAGCAATGCCTCCGTGGACTGGATCCACCCACTTGGCGAGCCAGATCTGGCCCATGGAGGCCCTTTTGCCCATCCCTGGCAAAGATGGTCAGCATGATGGGTATGGACTCACAAAGTCAGTTGGTGTAGGGTTATGTTGTGAAAATAGCTGCTGTGTAGATGTAGTTGTTACATCCAACTCAGATGATAGTTTCGCAAACAGAACAGAAAAATGTTTATATTTGTCACTTGACCCAGGAGCTTATGCTGATCCAGAATAGTTTTCTTTATTGTTGACACTGTCACCTTTCATTTCCAGATGGTAATAAACCACAGTAACAAGTTTCATTCTGGGTACTGTACATACAGTTGATACTCAGGCATATTCAAACTGCCCTAGACTTCTACAAAATGCATTATTTCCATCCTCTGAGTCAGTTGAGTTATATGATAATGACAAAAATCTTTAATGCAGGAGAAAGCTTAGCTAGAAGAGCTACCTTTAATTGAATTCATTTCTGTCATGGCTCCAGACACCAACATGGAATATGACCTAGTTGCTTTAAAGTAATGTGAGGGACAGACAACTGTGAAAATATCCTCTTCTTACCCAATGATTCATCTTCCTGTGTGCCTTTATGTCACATGTTGACTTCACAGACCAAGACAAGGTTGTTTTGAGCCCCTCCAAGGCAGGCAAGTCAAACTACAGTACAGAGAGCTGGTGCCTATACTGCCTCACAAATTTTCAACAGAATCACCACATTGCATCTGATCACAAAAGCATTATTTCTAGTCATTTTGTAAGAGACCAAAGGATCACAGCTGGATTGTCAGATCCCATGCTGAGCTTGTAATGCCAGCTATTAGGAAAACTAATCTTTGGCTTGTAAAGTGGGCCAGTTTACTTTGCACACACAAAGAGAAAAGAAACAGGGACTCCCACAATTTTGTTTCACAGAGTCACTTTTCTGATTCAGCTGCCTTTGAAGGGAAGTGAGAAAAACAGAAAAAGATAAATAGAGCCTTGTTGTACAGTTGGTTAATAAATGATGAGTGGAAATTATAAAAAGAACCATGTGCAATGCTAACATAATGGAGCAGCGGGCATTTACAATTTTCCCATTGTATTCTCATTTTAGATTCAGCACTAGAGATGCCGGCCTCAATAATTGATCAGCATTTACTATTATTCATCATAATAGGAGTACTTGGTGTTGTATTCATTGTTGTGTTGGGTTCACTGATATGGCATTTTGAAAAATGCAGACAGAGAACAGGTAAGGATTTCTTCTTCAACTCTGTAACAGAATGTAGTAAACCAGGGCTATCAACTTTGGAAGCCCCGGGGACCTCAATGATACTCATAGCACATGCCAAGGGCCTCAACCTAAGAGTGGTTGAATATACATGCAAATGTTATGCAAATAGCTTCTTTCATTCTGACAGGCATGAATACAAAGATTAAGGCAAGACGCAGGCCCCATTTAAGACAGTTCTGCTGATATTAATAAAATGCAGTATTTACCCGATTTCCACTCATATGACAGCACTTTTAATGAGCAATGACAGACAAGGAATTTAACTACTAAAACGCATATCAACAGAAGACCATTATATTGACTCACATTGTGGAGTGTGTTCCCAGTGGAGGCCATGTTCAAAGGATCCCACCTGCGGGCTGCATGTTGAGCCCCACATAAACGCAAACCGCTCTGTGGGCCGCATGTAGAGTAGCCCTGCAGTAAATCATTTTCACAAAGAATCAGTACACAGAGACAATCTCCCTTACATAGTGATTCCTAATTATTTTTGGCTTGCTGTTTACCAGGTTAAGGGCCAGATTTTTAAAGTGTTTAGTTGCTTAACTTC
>CM057845.1:146442896-146456727 GCA_030068395.1 Apalone spinifera
CTTGTCTCGTCTGCATCCCTTTTCCGGAAAAGGGGTCCAGTGTAGACGTAGCCAGTGTGTCATACATAAGAAGTATTAATAAAGTTGATATTCTTAAATAAATAATTTTTCTTATGATAGAGATATTATGCAATATAGAGAAACTATTAAATGCTTACAGTTTCCAGTCCATTTTTATGTTGTTTAAAAATGTATATCTACCAACTTACAAGGCAGATGTCTGGTGACAGGACTTGAACTTGTTCTGGGCACCACCAAAAATTATAGAAACTTAGCACCCATGCTGGTGGTGATTTGTCCCACTCAAAGATACGAAGAAAGGCAGGAAATGATTGAGTATTTATTAAACAAGTATCAGCAAAACCATTCAGTTGTTGACACCCAAAGTTTGGCATAAAACCAGGGACTCCAAAACAAGATAGGTAGATAACAAGTAATTCAATAACTCAGTACATCACCATGTCTTGCAGACACAGAAATAGAATGGACCTCAGACAGGAACCACAAGAAACACTGGGATATAGTCCTTAAGATTTCTTTGAGACAGCACACATGACTAGGACTAGTGATGCAACAAGGACAGGATCAGAAACATAGGCAACAGGCAGGTAAATTGGAATCCTCATCTTCTCTAGGGGTCACATGGACACAGTGAATATCACTACAACTGCATATAGTAACACACTCCATGCTTCCTTATAACTGGGAGGACTAGAATATAAACTTTCCCACCAGTGTGCAAAAGATGATTCATAACCGTATTCTCTTCAAGAACTTTTCTGTTTTTGCAAGGGGTGGTGATCTGAGAGGAGGCCTTCTTTGCTCTGGTGTTTTAACTCCTTTAAGTGTTTCTTTCGGTCTAGGTATCTCACCAACTGCTTTAACACAAATATATTAACTCCTACATTTATTGGTTCTATATGTTGGTATAATACAAAATGTGCATGAATATTCTGCATGGTTGCATTATGTAACATGAAATCAATATCACATCCTTGTATACTATATATATAGAACATAGGGATTATGATCTATTCTGTAGAAGAAATTTACCAAAAATTCAGTACACCAGTTATGGATACATTAATAATTAGCATTCTATTAATTATTAAAACTATTGCTGAGTGAGTGTTACCATTGGCCTGGAAGACATAATGGCATTACCTTGGTGGAAGTCTAAACAACCATGGGCTCCTTCAGTGCTTCCAGATGTACAGGAGTAACCAATAGCTTTTTCCCATGAACACAAATGTAAGTTGACACTGCTATATCTTTTGTCACCTTAATAAACCCATTTTAGGGATGTTAATGGGAGTCATCATTGAACCATTGACGTTGAGGACCAAGGGAATTAGAGGGTATAAGCCATTTACAATGGTAAGTATATAGGTGTTCTGGTACAGCAGGGCCAGGGAGTAGTGAGAGAGTGCTAGAGGAGAGATATGTGAGCACTAGGCTAATTAAGGCATGGTTCACTATGGACTAGGGAAGGCTAATTGAAGCACTTGTAACCAGTTAAGGCCCTGTAAGGAACCTAATTAGAATGCTGTATCACATTAATGTGTGATTCCTTGTAGACTAGTGAAGGTTACTGCAGGCCAATTGAAGCACCTGTAACCAATTAAGCCCCTATCAGGAATCTAATAACCCCTTGCCTGTGATTCAAGGCAGACAGTGTGGAGTGAGGAAGAAGAGAGCACTGGAGTTTGGAGTGGTGTTGCTGACACTTAAAAGACTGATAAAGGGAAGGAAGACCCTGTCCCAACAGATTGGGGGATTCCCTCTGCCAGTATCAAGGACAGAGGGTAACCCTAACCAAGGGAGAAGAGAATAAGAAACTTGCAGGGGTTGAGAGGGGCTGAGGCTCAGACCCAGACTCTTTCCTTGCTTCCCTTCTCTACCACCTTCCTGTGCCACTAGCTGGGACCATTAGAGCAGGGACAACAAGTGATAACCTAGTCCCGTGCCAAAAATAGCACAGGAGCCATCGTACTCACATCAGCCATTTTGTCACATGATGGCTGGGGTGAGATTTTTGGGCTGAGAATATAACGCAGGGTGGGTCACGACCAATCTATCCCCAAGCTGGAGGAATGGTCGAAGCACTGGTGCAAGCCACCACTACCCAGCAGGAGACTGTGCAGCATACTGTAGGAACTAGTAAACCAGGTAAAGGATGTTAGAAAGATGAGCCGTGGCTATGAAGGGACGATACAGGCTAGCTACTGTCTACAGAAAACAACACAGGAGGAGGAGGTGATGGGGTACTTCCTGACCTTTGAGAGGACAGCCTTGTGATTGGGCATCCTCACCCCATACTTGTGCAGGGAGGCCAAGAACGGACTTCTTACAATGTATGAGTAGGGAAAAGTTGAGCTAACCTGTCAGGATTTGTTGTTTTCTTGTTTGGGGATTTGGAAGCAATGTCTGAGCTGTTAATTATGTGGGTTTTTTTCCCCTTTTGTAACCAAGTTTTAACCCAGGGGGTTTCCCTGAGTATCTCTATCAATTGGTGGTTCTTCCCATCTAGCCACTTTACTTTGCTTGCAACTATGTTTGGTGGTTCTTCCCATCTAGCCACTTTACTTTGTTTGCCACCTACGATGACCTGTTCACCCTCATAGCTAGGCAACTGGCAGCCCATGATCTGTTCAATGCTCTGGGAGGTAAAACATGGCATTCCAAGAAACGAATCCTGACCCAAGGTCCCAGATGACTGAGAACTCCAGGAAAGCCATAGCTGGAAGAATGGGCAGCCTGAGGCCCTGAGGTGATATGAGTGTCCTGGGGGAGAGGGCTGGGGATGTGGGTCAGAGAGGCCATGACAGAGGGCAATGTCTGGGATAAGATATAGATGTTATGAGTGTGGGAAGTTGGAGCATATATCCCCAACAGGGCAACAGGGAAGAGCTTGTCTGCAGTCTGGGGGACTGTGGGGACTCAATGTGACCTAATCAACCTGGTGAGGGTCATGAGAGCCTCCCATGAATACTGTGGGCCAGTAAAGATGAACTGCATCCAGATCATACTGGTCTCAGGGAAATTAAAGAGGCAAGACCAACTGAACTAGTCAAGTGAGGTATGCCCATGGCACAGTAAATTTCTACCTCACAATCATAGTATGGATTGAGATCCAAGGGAACATTAAGTGATTACAGGAGTGATCTGCAAGCTCCCTTACCTGGTTTTAATTGGTAGAGACTTTCCCAGTTCGAGAGCCTACTCCCTCCCATCAAGTTTGGGGAGGGCCGTAAACCCTGAGCAGAGCTCGAGGAACCCATGGATTGCTCTGCCCCAAATTTTGTTGGGTTTTCCATAGAGTTATTTTCACCCCAGGAAGTCCTGGAAATCTAATAGGAAATGAGGGCATGTAAAAGATTAGGGACCAGGATTTTGGCAGCAAACCAGAGAGCTGCTCTGGTTGGTAGGCAGCACTGTCAGGGAAACTGCAAGGTAGCGCAAACTAGTGGAGACCTAGAGACAGCCCCCCAGCGCAAGCAGAAGTATCCCAAGGTCTGGAGGGGAAACCAATCCAATAGAATCAAGCCAGGTCAGTCCTGCATAGGGCGGGACTAAGCCTATGACCACCTGCTGTATGCTAATGCCGTATCATAGTGATCTGTTTGGGAGACATTTAGGAGCAGCTAAAACTGGGTAGAGTCCTAAGGAGATTATACTGGCTGGGTGCATAAGTAAAAGTCCAGGAAGTGTTGTTAGACTGAGGCAAAAGAAAGGAAAGACAAAGAGTATGGGGGGAAAGGATGCCTGTGGGAGGCAATATGACCGCAGGAATCAACATCTCAGGTGCTGTTTGGGTTATAGATAAAACTATGGTGCAAGGTCTGAGGGTTTTTTCTGCAGCCATCTTAGGAAAGCAGCAGCCATGAATAAAGAAACAGGAAGTGACATCCTCACATTCCATCTGTCTTAATCAGTCAAGGTAGCTCTGCCCTTTGCAACACGGCTGTGAATCTGTTGTTATAAAGGTAGCTAAAAGCAAATCTTTAAACTGCCTGATACTAGTAAAAGTCTGCCTGGTCACGAGTTGCTAAGACTATGTGCTGTGTTCATTTTACTTCATGTTGTAAGTGAAAATCAACACCTGAGACAGAAGTAATATTTTCTATATTCTTTTCTCTCCCCTTTTGTGTATACATTAGTTCAGTTTGGGTTTGAAGGAAGCAGGGTCAGATTTCAGCAATTTCAACTTTCCTTTCCCCAAAAAGACATTGTTCCCATCATTAATACCACCACTGTCAGATGGTGGAAAGGGAGAGGTTTCCTTATAAAAATTAGCTACAGTGAAAGGGAATAAGCAATATGGTTAAAAGGAAAGCCACACAGAAGGCCAGGACTATGCTAATGGATTACTTTGCTGTAAATACATTGCTCAGGGATATGCGAAATTCCCCACCCTGAGCAACAAAGTTACATTGACCTAAGCGCTGGGGTAGACAGCATTATGTCAGTAGGAGAGCTTCTCCCACCAACATACCTGCTGCCTCTCACAGGGGTACATTAACTGTGCCAATGGGCAAGCTCTCTTCCATTGGCACAGAGCATCTTCACTCACATGCTACAGAGGCGCAGTTGCATCAGTGTAGCTTTGCGGATGCAGCATTGCAAGTGTAGACCTGCCTTCCCACTTTTACATTTGAAAAACTTTAACCAACCTTTTCCTCCTTTTTCTGTGCTTTCAACAAAGCTTTATAATGGTGGCTGTCGCAAAGGGAGTAAGCCAATAATTAATAACTGGACAGTAAGCCCCAGAGGCCGCACTTAACTGCATAATGTTGTTACAGGGGACAGGAGCTTTCTTAACACCTTATTCCTTGTTGGACCCAGATGCCCTCTTTTCAAAACAGCAACTCCTAGGACCAAATCCTGGGGAAGAATGAGGCACTGCACTGATCCCATGCTCCTTGTGACTTTCACAGCAGACTCCATGCTAAATGCTCCAGAGAGTTTTGAAAAACCTGTGTGTTTACATAGAACTGCTAATTACGGGTGAACCGCACAAAGTCTGGAGTTCAGTCTCTGTTCAAAAGTCCCTCGAAGTTCAAATGCTTGTTTGAAGCTACTTTGAAGCTTCTGTTATCTACACAAAACATGTCCTTTAAACAGACTTCAGCAAATTCTTAAACTGCTGGCTAGTCCCTGAAGATCCTGGAGAGTAAAAGCTGGTTGCTGGGCCCTCTTTCATTCACGCAACAAGACCTCCCAAAGCAGGTCAAATGTGACAGCAGAATAGTAAGGCTTCCCCACATCTCTTCCTCTGGGATATGGATGAAGAAGTAATCAAGGTCCTTCGCTGAACATCGAAGGAAGATGTGGCTCAGGTTCTGTTTTCAAGTTGGACAAAATCAGGGATTCATTCTGATGTTTGAGACGTTTACTTTCCTAGTCCCTGCAAGTTGTCCCTCAATCCTGGACAGAGTACCAGATTCACTCCGTTCACGTGTGTGACAGAAATGAGACGTGTCACAGCGAGCATGAGGAGGAGGGGACAAGAGGTGCAAAGGCTATGCTGACACACTGAAAGACTGCTGATCATAATAGAACTTCATCTGTCTGGCTAGGAGCTTTCTTCACGCAGGGACAGTTTGGAGCTATATTTTGAAAATGAGCGTTAGGGGGATTTTGTTAGCCAAGTGCCTGGTGGTGTTATTCTTCTGTGTAACAGGTGAGTTTGCACTGGCTTTTTGCTCTTTCAGGCTGGCTTTGCTTAAACTTTGCACTTCAAAGCATTTTAAACTGCAGTAGATTGTTAACACCCATTCCTTGTACCCAGAAAAGGATACTGGACTTCTTAACAGGGTGATGAATTAGACCCATCTATGCCACAATTCTAATTGACTCTGGCATCCAGTTACAATATGGCTACAATTTTTTAAGTTGGATGGGACCTATAACTGGCTCCAGGGGTTTCACCCAGTTATGAGAATTTGGGGTCACGGCATATTTTAAGCCTTTTCCCCGACTCAGTGATAGTTCATGAGCAAATTATTACCAATGTGTTTTAGATTATTTCTTCAATAGTGTTTTTAATATAGAAATGTGTTATCAAAACTAAACATGACTGATTCCCATCTCTGCCAAACACCCTCTATATAATGCTAAATAGGGAAGCTTGGTGCAGGATGGGTGATCCGATAAAAATGCTTCGCTCTAACTTACATATCATGGGCCACATTCTTCCCCTGGTATAACTCTACCAAAAGCAGAGATGAATTTGGCCCCTGGTCTGTACGAGGGTATTGCTATTGCTACAGCAAGTGCAGTGCAAATAAATCATTTAAAGGGTCTTATTCAACCCCTCCCCCCAAAACTGTACCTAGCCCTTGTGAAAATCAGATATTTGAGGACCTAGTAATGGGGACCTTTAGGGTAAAATTCTGGCCCTGATCCTTTGCCATTGACTTTGAGAGCCAAGATTTCATCCTCAAACCCTTGGGGCTCGATACTGCCAAGTTATCAGCACTCTGTCCCCAGTTCAGGCAAAGCGCTGAAGAACATGCTTCACTTTAGGCATGCGAGTTCTCCCTTTGACTTCAAAAGAACTATTCACGTGCTTAGATTGAAACATATACTCAAATGCTTTGCTGTTGGGGACAGAGTTCTCAGCTCCTGGTAGGATCAAGCACTGCCCTAACTTTTCCCATTGGTAAAATGGAGATAATGATATCAACTTACTTTTGAAAAGTGCTTTAAGATCTTGTGACTATTAGCATTTTATTTAGCCTTCAGTCCATGGGAACCCATAACCTATGGTTGCTATTATAATATTTGTAATAATACATTGTAAATGATTTTAGCTTCAAGTTAACAATTCTTTATCTGATAGGTAGGTGTAAGCATGGAGTTTTCTCTGATGTCCTCAGTGAAGCATTTTTTTGCAATCCTCTTCAAGAGAGACTTCACTGTGCATCATGTAGATTGGTTGCTCTTTTCTAGAAAAGAACATTTTATTAAAGAGAAACAAAATTGTAGACAGTCCAAGTATTTTTACACATGAATGTTGATAGAAAGGATGATATATACAAATGATCATATAGCACAGTGGAGTTAATCTTATTTGTAAGTTACATTAGGGACACACATTGGTATTATTTAACCTTTTAAAAAACTTGAATCTAAAAATGTAGTTGTAATTTGTAAACTAAAATCATAACAAGAAATAGTGGATCCAGTACACAAGAATCATTAATGAATGATGTGAGTAAATCCAATAGTAGATTATTTATGATGGCTGTTTAATATTTTCTATATAAAATGACTAGATAAATAGGGAGTATGTTGTTGCTATGGACTTAAAACATATATTTCCTTCAATGGCTTTATTTGTTTCAAGTGCTTGACACTTTAAAAGTGAATGATTCTTTTCTCAGATGGGTAAAGTTACTGTAAGCATTGCTCCTTTTAGTTTAGTTTAGTGCATGTGCACCATCCTCTTGTGACTACAAGAGAGCAGTTTGTAGCTAGAGTCTCATCACTTGGTCCTTGGCAGAAGTGTTTCAGTTGGCACGATCACAAATATCGTTTCATTGTCCAGACAGATGACTTACTGTTGTCTGGGATGTTCAGGCTTCTGTTCCAATGATATGGGAAACCAAGCAAACTTTTAAAGACCTATCTGAATTGTCTGTCAATTAGAATACCACTGAGCTTTCCTTCCTCAGGATTTTGATCAACATTTCCCTCTTTGCCACATGCAAAATATAAATATATTATAATAGAATTATCAATAGAAATAATAATGACTAATAATCACTCATCTCTGGGAGTAATTCTGAGGAACTGCAAGTATCTAAATTAAATGTTCATTTGTTTAAAAAAAGTTTTACACAGATTTTTGGTGCTCCTGTTAACACTTATTGGGGAATGAATTGTATTAAAATAGTTCCACTTCCAGGAGTGAGTGATTTCTGAATGTTCCATTAGGAATGCCAAATGCTTTTTAAGAAACTTGATAGCACAATAATAGCTTCCCTTTGAGATGGTGCATGCATTACAGGAAACTTTTCAACTTCTCACAGGCTGTCCCTCTCAGATTTCTCTAATAATTATTTTTCTGCACAATCATGTATTCTAATTTTTTGATTTGACTCCAATATTACTATTGAACAAAGCAGTGATTAGTTTTCAGTTTTCATCTCTGTAGTATATTTTATCCTATCCTAGATATAATGAAAATTGTATAATGAAGGATAATATTTTATAATAAAAGATTTATAAACCTAGTTTCTCTCTAAGGGGAAAAGAACCTAAACTATGTAAAGACATAGCTCACTATGTCTACCAGTATAGCTTTATCCCAAAGATTAGAGAGGAATAAGCAAATGGAAGATAAAATAATCTCTGGTTATGAATGAAAGTTTTGCTGCTAAAGAATGTATCTGAAACTATAAGCATGTGTTTAACCTATTACTGATAATTTCAGTATTTTTAATGAACTTGCTTATCCAGTATGGACTAAGAATCTACAAAATGTCTATGTGGTGTCAACTTCCCATTTAAAGTCATCTTCAGGCAAAATCTGTGTTCTAAACCCCCAATCCACTATTTTTGTTCAGTAGTAGAGGCTGTGATTCCATTTGAAATAAATGGGCATGAGATCTTGTGACAAAACATACCGGGGAAGAGAACCGTTTCCTTATCAGTAACAGCATGAAGAATGCTAAGCAGCCTTTGCCTTTCTTAATAATACCTATAGCTAGCCCTTCTGTGACATCTAACATCTTCAAGTAATGAACAGCCACTTCAGTAGCATTCTTGTGATCTGCACAAAGGGAACTGAATTCAAAGGTGGCCTAAAAAGCGTGAAAAACCTGCCTTTGGGCCCATGTTTATCAGGAGATAGTGTCAAATATAACTCTTGGAGAGAAGGTGTGAATGCTGTGGTCACAGCTGTGAGGGAGCCAGGACCTCTGGGTCTTACTCCCACCTTTGTCTCTCATTGGGTGTGAACCTCAGGCAAGTTGCTTAGGTCAAGGTTTTTAAAAGTGACTAATGATTTTCAGTGTTCAACTCAACACACATTCAGGGAGGCTGATTTTTTTGGAAAACGCTGAGCAGCTGATCTTTAACTTCTCTCAAGGTCAAACTGAGACACCCAAAATCACCTATCACTTGAAAGTTCTGGCTACATCAGAAGTGATTTTGGCTGCCTCTGTGCTGGGTGACCATCTTGAGGCACATACAATGAGCCTGATTTGCAGAGAAAATGCACGCTCCTTGACTTGGCACTGCAGGTGCTCAGCACCTTTGAAAATCAGGTCCAAGGGGGTCTTAAAATGACCACCTCCAAAACCTTGGCACCCACAATCCCAGGTCCTTTCTGAAGATTTGGCCCTTAGCTTCTCCATTGTCTCAGAATTAAAATGGGGCGTTGGGAGGTTTAACTAACTAATGTTTGGGGGTAACTTTGAGGGCCTGAGATAAAAGCAGTGACATAAATGCATACCTCGTTAATGAGGTGTGGTTTGGGTACTAGGAGAGAAGTGAGGAGTTAACTCTCAGATCTGCATTTGTAATCAAGATACTGGACTGTATTGTTCTTTCTCCTGTTTCAAGGTTCTTCAGATGAAGTTTATAAAGTTCAGGATAATGCTTTTTTGACCATTTCTAACGACAAAGTACCAGTGACCAATGACATAAGATGGTACAAAAATAATTCTGTCATCATGAAATTAAAAAATGAGATCCCAACAAATTATGCGAAAAAAAAAACATATGAAATATTCCAAAATGGGACCCTGAAAATACCTAGTCTGGTGAAAGAGGACAGTGGAAATTACAAAGTGCAATTGTACAGTGTCACAGGAGAACTGAAAATGGAGAAGTACTTCAATCTGATCATTCAAGGTGAGTCACCTTCCACATCCTTCCCAACTTAACTGGGTCAACCCCTTGTTCCCATTGTCTCCAGCTGAAAGGGTCTCTATCCTGTTTTCCATTGGTCTCAAATTTTACAGCAACTTTTCATGGAAGGGTTAGCTCTTCTGTGTCTATTTCCTTTCCCTGGTCCTGGGTAGGTTCTCCTTCCTCCTCTCCTCCCTCCCCCACTCCCGGTGAGTCTCCCTGCTCTCTTATTTCACTCTGTACCTGCTGCTCAGTCTGCCTTCTGTCTAATTTTGTGTCTCTCACATCAGCCACGAACTCTGCCAAGCAAACAGATCTGCGCCAGGATCTATGAACAATGAAGAAGTTAGTCAGGTTTCACTGAGCCTTAGTTTTGCCACCATCAACAGTAGTGCTATGTATACACTTGGGAGGGATGGCTGGGGTGTAGCTTGGGGGAAAAAATAGCGGTAGGACTCTTCCCAGCTCCTTTCACAGAATAGTAGTCTACTTAAGACAACAAAATGAGATGTCACTCACAATGGATTGTGGAGGTGTTTGAAATGTTTGAATGCTCTGCTGGGTTTGGCTCCCCCTATATTTAGGGTGACCATATGTTCTGTTTTGGCCAGGACAGTCCCTTTTTAAAGCCCTGTTTGGCCATCCTCTTTTTTTGGGCAAAAGTGGGCATTTGGCCTGTTCTTACCAATTTAATGTGTTGGCAAGTACAAATGGCACACATGCCTGCTTTTGTTAAAAAAGTGGCATGCAGAGGACTGTGTAGGAGAGTAAACAATGATGCCAACCGCATACAAGGGAGCAAGCCAGGCTGGAGGGGGGGGGGGGGGCAGGCAGGGCTCGAGTGAAAAAGAAAGCCTTTTCCGCAAGATCTCTTATTCCCTTTTTAGGGCTTTCTTTTCCGCAAGAGTCCTGTCTAGACTGGCGCTTTTTTCCATCAAAACTCTAAGACGGAAAAAAGCGGCAGACATGTTCATGCAAATGGAGCGGGGAAAATGTAAATCCCCGCTGCATTTGCAATTCCGACTGGCCTCCTTTGCATGCCTTTTCCGGCAAAGGGGGCCAGTCTAGACATAGCCACACTGTATTCAATAGATGGATTACAATGTTTGCTTGATAGTTAGCACTATCGTTGGAGAGCAGTGCTCTGAAAAACGACTGACTTTAAACTAGCATTATGGGTTTCCATGCATTTTGCAATGGCTGATTTAATTTGTTTAGTGCAACAGTACAAAGATGTTTCTCCTCTTCCCACTCTCCCTCTCTTCCCCCCACCCCACTCGCCTCCCAGCTGATGTGCCTGCAACTTCAACTTGGACTCAGAGTGCAGGCGAGCCAACAGGCTAGCAGGGCCTGTGGGCAAGGTTTGTGTGTGTGGGGTCCACTTTGTGGTTCTGGCAAGTGCAGGACCTTGAGCAGAAGGTGAGGGGGCTGGACAGCCGGCCCTCAGCACCACCCATATTCTGCACCCTCAGCGCTGTCCAGAGCATGCTGCCCAGGGCTCCAGTGGCAATTTAAAGGGAGCCTTTGAATTCCTGGGCCCCAGGGCAGTCCCCGACACTGGTCAGCTGGCCTGTCAATGTAGGTTATTTCTGGCTAATGTACCATAACCAGTTACAGAGGTTCTGTAATGGGAGAGCCATTACCAATTCATGCTGCATAACAGGAAACAAAAAGCAGCTTATTCATTGCTGCATTGCCTCTATGGTGCCGTACACTTATACCATCACAGTGAGGTCAGGCAAAGATGTAATTTTTTTTAACTGACATATCTATGCCAGGACAAGCTCAAGAGCAGGCATACTTGACTGGCATTAAAGTTCTTTTGCGGTTAGAGCTTATTGGAGGACTGATGGATACTGTACTGGCAGAAACACTTCTATGTTGATAGAAGCTGCATTTATATCCCGGTAAAACGTTTGACTTCAAAACTGAGATCACGGTGATAACACTGCTTGTAAAGTTGAAAAATAAACTTTTGATGATGTTGATTATACAGAGAGGGATGCCATCTGCCTGCAGAATACGCTATAGGCTGAACCTGTGAATGGTATCAAAAGTATTCTCAAAGTCTTTGAAGCTTCTGTAGAGTTGCCGTTGCCATGCTAACCATTGTTCTATTGTGTTTTGTAGCGTGATGATCTGGTCTGTGGGACCATGCCATTTCAGAAAATGGGCATGCTTTTTTCTGAGAAAAGCTCTCAACTGCCTCTGATATATGCTGCCCAATGATCTTACTTTGCTTGGTACAGACAAAAGTATGAGACCACACCAATTATTACAATCGCTGAAATTCCTTCTCTTTGGTTTTGTAGGGTAAACTGAGGCAGTCCATGGTATTTTGCTAAGAACCCCTGTTCAATCCTAAATTTGAGACAGGCCTGGGAACTTACAGCACAGACAGCTAACAGGACCCTGGTCGCCCTGGCAACCACATTCCAAGGGGCCACATCCAGATAAGACACTGCTGGTACCAAAACCTTAACTTTGTTAAGGTTGTTCTCATTGTCTTCCTTTAGTCCTAGATAATGGGGCTGGGACCCAAGGACTATGCCAACGGGAAGCGGTATCATCCTGTAGTAGACGCATCATAATTCGAATAGACATAGTTGCCATTAAAATGTCTGTCTTGTTTATGTTGGCTTATTTAGCTTGTTAGGAGTAATTTCCTGTATTAGAGATAAGGTGTTTAATTGCAATGGGCAGAGATGCTATGTAATCTTTCATAAGTTATTTCATGGGTTCCCAAACTGGGGGTGTGTGAAGAAATTCCAGGGGGGGTGCGAAGTGACCCAGCCACACACCCCTGGTCAATTCCACCCCAAGTTTTGCTGCTATTTTGGGGGGGGGGGCGTGAGGGTTTCTCAAAAATCAAAAAGGGGGCATGATGCCGAAAAGTTTGGGAACCACTGGGTTATTGGCTTATGTGCTGATTTCGTCTTGCTGGTAGTCTTGCTTAATTGCTTCTCGTCCGTCTTCGTGCCACCTATATAATCTATTGTAATGTTTTGTTTAACCAATGTTCACCAGCCTAAAGGCTGAGGGACACTCCACCAGCTGTGTGCAATAAATCCTCTTGCTTGTTTTCACTGTACCAGAGTGTCCAGGACTTATTTCCAACAGTATCTTCACTATAATCCCATTGGTTCACTCCTCTGGCATTTTTTTCCTTTCCTAGACTGACGTATACAGAGAGACCAGGATAGATACTGCTAACTCACGCTTTACCTTGAACAATTCTTCATTTAAATAATCTTTGCCAGAAGCTTTCCCATTTTTTAAGGATTTGATGGCTTGAATGATCTCTTCCTTCCTTGGAGAGTTGGTGTTGATACCAAGATCTTCTTCTGCCTCCTGAATGTTTGCTTTCTCTTTAGGTGGCTCCCTGTTCAGCAACAATTTGAAATCCTCTGTGCAGCACATTTCTTGTTCTTTTTCTGTTGTTAATTGGTGGCCTTGTTTGTCCCTGGTGAGAGTGTTTGTTGGTGTCTGTTGCTTACCACCACTAAGCTGTGGCATTCAGTAGATGGTTCCTTGTTCACCACATGCAGCCGCATCCTCTGTTTGTGTTGCTAGGTTATCAATATAATGTCATTTGTCAGCTCTCACCAGGGGCACAACTAGCTGTTCAGGGAAGGGCATGCAAGATATGACTTTGGGCCCCTCTCTCTTCTCACTGCTTACCTCTGGAGCATTACTGCTTACCTAAAGTTATTTACTCCATCTTCTCAGTGTATTAAAGAATCATTAAGTAAATTTGCATAGTTTTAATTGTGCCTAGTAGTTCACAGGGGTGAAAGTAACATAAATTTCTTACAGGTACTGTCATATTGCACCCTCCACGGGGGTGCTTAGGGCAGAATGTCAAGGGGTGCAATACAGCACTACCTGTAAGAAATTTAAGTGTGAGGTGGAATGGGGGGCTCTAGGCGGAGGGTTGGAATGGGGGAGCTCAGGGCAGGAGGGTTTGGGG
>CM057845.1:146456827-146479728 GCA_030068395.1 Apalone spinifera
CAGGAATAAGGGCATGGGGGCTGAGGGTGTGGGGGCAGAAATCAGGGTAGGGGGTGAGAGGGTCAGGGCTGGGGGATGTAGGGGCAAGTGGGGGGACAACCAAGGGCACCATTTTGGGAGGGGAGGGGGGGCTGCAGCTGCACATACTGGCTCACTGCTGCTCTTCCTCTTCCTTTGATGATTGGGGGTGAGGGGAAATGTGCAGCCAGGAATGAGAGAAAGTCACACAAACTATGCACTTTCCCCTTGCTCCCTGATCGGCAGGGAAAGAAGAGTGGCAGAATTCTAGCTACATGTGGCTATAGCCCCCTATCTCTAAAGGGTGCGTGGGAGGGGTCCAGAGGCAGAGACAGCCCTGGATCGGGGGGGAAGGAGCATGCACACCCCCCAGCCAGACCCGGTCGCTTGCCTGGTTGCCTGCTTCTTAGCAAGGCAGCGTGCAGGAGAGTCCTGGGGGCCTGGCTTACAGCAGCAGCAGCTGAGCACCCCACCCAGCCTGCCGGTTTCTCTGGATTGGACCCTCTGTGGCTGTGGGCCGACATGCCAGCATTTCCTGCATGCCCACTACTTGTGCCCCTGACTCTCACAAGGCATTTGACCTCTTGGTGGGCCTTGCTATACTGCTCATGGTATTTGTCCTTCAGCTTCTGGGATTTTGTGTCTAAAACTTTTCTCTTGAGGGCTCATTGGGCCTCTCTGGTGTTCCTTGCATTGGGTGTAATCCACTCCTTTCTCCTTTTCTGCCTGGAGCATAGACAGGCTTCGCTGCTCTGTTTACAAATTGCAGTTACTTTGTTGCACCTCTTGCTGATTTTCTCATCTGCATTTCCTTCCTCTTTGCCAAGGTCTGCGAGTGCCTGAAACCTGTTCTTTAACTGCAGAATGAAGGCTTTCTCTAGTTCAGGAAACTGTAGCTTGTCAATGTTATAACCTCTATTATGGCCCTTGTTCGGTGGCCCCACACTTCTCAGTGTTAGCTTGATGCAGGCTGTCGCAAGGCTGTGATCACTGCCAACATCTGCCCCTGGCTTCATTTTCACACCTGTCAGTGAGCGCCGCCATTTGCCATTGATCATCATAGGGTCATTCTGGTTCTTATCTCTGCCATGTGGAGAACACCATGTCTGCTTGTGAATGTCACAATGTTGAAAGAGGGTTCTGCCAACGACTGGGTCATTCATATTGCAGAAATCAATAAGCCTCTCTCCATTTGCATTCATGGTGCCACTCTTACATCTTTCCATTGCTCTGTCATTTATGTTGGCTTACCGACCTTGGCATTCAGGTCTCTCGTGATGATACTTAGAGACTGTACCGTGCCATGGCCTAATTCTCCCTGTGATGTAAGGCAGAAATTGTCTTTTACTTCTTCATCACTGTCTTTCCTCAGAGCCCAGCACTGTGCCAGGGTGATATTGTTTCCCTTTCAGTCTGGCTCTCCTAAGTCTGCTGCTGCTGGATTTCCACTCAAGCAAGGAATGCTCCACCCTCTTCTTCCAAAGGATGCCAACAATCTCATGGTGTGGTTCATCATCCCATCAAGAATATAGCAAAGTTTCTCCTGAGGCTGTTGTGAATCTTCCTAGTTCCATCCATCTGCTCTCGCTGACACCCAGGATGTGTAAATTGTCTCCTCTCTGCTATGGTCTGAGCGAGTTTCCCTATTTCGTACTTTGCCCATGCCTTCCAAAAAAAAAAATCAAGTTTGGTCCTTGTCTTGGTGTTGAGCACTAAGTCCCCATGCCAGTGGCTCTCTTTTGGCTTTCACCATTGGCGGGCATATGGGTCATTGACTTTTGAAGGCCATCGCACACCGTAATGGTTTCTTTCTCCATCACTGTTTCTGTAATGCATTTTGTTTTGTAATGGGTCAGGGTTGTTAGCCCTGTGCCTAAGTCGCAACCTGGAGGATTAGCATTGATGTTTTGTCTGCCTCCCTCACCACCAGTCCATTCTGGCATGACTGAACCTACCAGAAGCAAAAAGCACCTGCTGGCACATTCTCTGGGGATCGTTAGAGCACATTCCCTCCAGGCAGCTAATAATTTTTTCTGCTCTTGTAGGTATCCTTTTCAGTCTTTGTGCTGCCCAAAACTGAATGCAGAGCTTCAGAGGCAGGCACGCCAGAGTAGCATTGAAGGAAACTTTTATCACTTTATGATGGAAGCTTCGAGATAAGCTTACCCACACTTCTTCCACATCACCTTCTTCTTTCATAGCAAGCTCTTCTCTCATAGTAACTGCAATGTGTTGGCTTACATTGGACCGACAACCTCCTGTATAGAAGAGAGGAAATATTGCAGTCTCCCTGCCTCCCAACCAACCACCTTAGTGTCTAATAGCCAACAGAGTATCAGAGGTCTGTGGATGCAGATAGAGCAGCAGTTGATGTTTTGCTTTCTTTGGGCTCTTTTCCCTGTTCTAAGCTTAGTTTTTCATGCACAGTTATAGGTGGGAAGTGTCACATGTCAAAGTTGTATCTATATTACCTTGCTCAGGGCCCTTTTCCAGGTCGTTAATGAGCAGCCAAGACTGCTATTGCCAACTCTGTTTCTGAAACAGAGAGAGAGGTAGTCAGTGAAACCTGCAAGTTGACTTCAGGCTCTGTATGAATGGAATAGATTTCCTGTAGCCATGGACTCTGAGACCAGAGTCGTTGGGAGGGAATTTGCAGTCATCACAGTCTGCAGGATCCCCTAACTCCTCCTACCAGAAGGGATGATGCAGCAAAAATTTTGCAAAGGGAACCTGGTAGTTTGCGTCTCCCTTTGCCCTTGCCTGAAGGGGTCCTCCATGAACTAGAGCATGATACACAGTCAAACCTCAGTAGATCAGGAGACAAAAGCATCACACTGGTGTGAAGTCATTGTTTACTATAGTGTTACTCATATATAAGTAGTATGATGGGAAATAGTGTGTGTGTGGGGCGTGTGTGTGTGTGTGTGTGTATGTATAAATTCTTGTCCACTGTGTTTCAAAAGTGAAGAGGGTAAAGGGAATGAGACAGAGAAGAAAATGACAATGAGTAACAATGGTGTTAAACTTTATATATTAAAAAAAAAAGTATAGAGACCAGTATTGTGTTGATCTTTCTTTGTTGTTATCACATCACAACACAACCTCTCTCTCCGCCCTCCCCCCAGGGTTTAATTTGCTGTTCACTCCCACCCACTCCCTTTAGGCATTGTTACTTTTCATTTACTCTTTCACTAAATAACTGTGTTTCAGATTCATTTGCCTCAGATCCTTTCACAGAATCATTTTGTTACTTTCTGCCCATTCCTCTCAAATCCCTCCAGGTTCCTTTGTATCATTCTGTGGATCTACCTGTTGTGTTTTAATAGTGAACTTTTAAAAATTTAGAACTCTTCAAAGCCTGATTGCCTCTTTTATTCTCTTTCAGAAAGTGTCTCTAAACCAAAAATCACATGGACATGTTCCAAAAAACCTGTGAAAGTAATATGTGAGGCGAATCAGACAGAAAAAGCTTCTATTTATTTGCTTCAAAATAACAAAACTCTCTCTGAAAAGAAGCAAACAGATGCAAATGGCATACTGAAGATTGAACTTTCTTATCAGAACACCTTGCCTGCAAAGTTCCAGTGTGAAGTTAAAAATGATGTTGACAAGAAAACTGTTGAGCAGGAAATCAGATGTTCAGGTACAAAGTTTATAATGTAGAAAAGGTCTCCTAATCACAGCCCACAAAGTGTTACAAACTTACAGCTGTCTCCAGACGGTTGATTCTAAAACCAGGGTCAGCCCAATAAAATAATTAAGAGGTTTATTTAGGTTTTGCACAGTGCACAGCACTGCTACATAGCAGGAAGCAGAAACCAAAACCCCTTTTCCATTTTTTTCCCCCCAGAACCAACAGTAGCCACCATTTCATGACACAGACAACTACAGCTGCAGAGGTCATTTAGAAAAATGTTCCATTCCCTCTGGGAGCTGGGATTAGGAGGTGGGGCTGTGACTCCCTGGGTTGTGGGGGGAAGGGGAGGGACATGGACAGGAGCTAGAGGGGCTAGGGCTGGGAGCAGGGCTGGAGCAGAGCTGGAGGTGGGGCAAAGCTGCGTGGTGCTCCCAGCCTGTCCCTCTGTGCAGATTGGCTCTGGCTGTGCCAGATCCTCCTTGGGAGGGGGGTGCTTCACAGTTTGGGTGGCACTGACCTAGAGGGCATTATTTTATCCCCTACCAAAGCACACAGATGCTGTACAGCAGAATACAAATAAATCTAATCAGAATGCTGTAAATTGCCACCATCTATAAAACCACAGGCAGGAGGTACCATTTAAAAGGCAATCTAATGGAATGACATGGAAGATAAGCATGGGGTAGCAGAATCATTCTGAAACCACATTTGGGAGGGAGAGCTTTAAAGGGAAGGACAAAATGCATGAGTCTTGTGGGAGCAGAAGATCTGTGCTCAGTTCATGTCTTGGCCATAGACTTTCTGTGTGACCTTGGGGAAGTCATTTCCTTGCCTTACTTTTCCCATGTGTAGAATGACAATACTTCCCCCTTAGCAGGTGAACTGCTCAGGCACTGCAGTGAGAAGTGCTTGTAAATAAGTAAAACCAGTCAACTTTCAAAAGGGGTGAGGAAAGGATCCTACACTGTGGAGCTCACTGCAGTGAAAGGGTGATTTCTGCCCCCTTTGGCCCAGTGGCAGTGCCATGGCCACCCATTTAGCACCAGCCCACCCTGATCTGCATCTGAGAGGTAGCAGGTCTGCCAGCACCTGGCATGACGGCACAAGCTCCACCAATATGAAGCAGAGGCTAGTGAAAGGGGGAGAGAGGCAGCAACTCCCAGGCACTTATGGGAGAAAGGACAGGAAGTGGCTTCTCCTGGTCGCAATGGGTGTGCTCTGGAAGGAACTGGGGTAAGGATGCTGACACTGCAGGTCCAGGCTCATTCACCTTCTTGGAGAACGTGGAGGTGATTGTGGGTGGGGAAGTCTGAGAAACACACAACACTGGAATGTAGATACAAGACCCACATCTCTGGCCCGTGTTCTCCCAGCAGCAGCTGGGCAAGCAGCCCCAAGAAGCCAGAGCAGCTGCTTCCACAACTGAAATGGTTTCCTCTTCTGCTACATTTTCAATGATCTCCACAAGCTGTTGCGGCTTCAGCACTTTCCTGAGGGCAGCCCCTGGCAGTAGGTGGCCCACTCTAATGTGAGGGTAGATATAAGACTTGAGAAGCCGCTCTTAAACATAGCCAGGGATAATTGGCAAGATCCAGAGATGAAGCCACCACAAGGCAGTGTTGCATTGCTGTTTCTTACAGTCACATTCATTTGTGTATATGAAATTCTTGGAGCTTCTTACATGAAGCACCTTCTTTCATCACTCAAAGCCAATCCTCACTGCCTGTAAATTAACATCATCATCATAATTAATGTCTACCACTTGTGTAGGGCTTTTCATCCCCAGATTTCCCAGTATTTTACAGAGAAAACAGTGTTGTTACATAGTTCCGTTGGCTTCAGTTGTGGGTCTGGCTTCCTGTGTCCTTCATTGTGATTTGGCTGCTGACCACTACCTCTCATGTATCAGGGTTTGGGTATTTCACATTGTCTGACATTCTGGAGAATAAATAATCAGGTTGCATTGTTTTTTTTTCTGTAGCGTCAACAACTAATGAGAGCATTTGTCACAACGAGACCACATGTGTCATATCACAAGAAAGTTCAAAAAACACACCACAGGTTTCTTCCTGTGCAGGCTAGAAACACCAGAGATATGGGGAGGGGAGGAAGGGCAAGGGTCAGCTGTCCCTATCACATTAAAATTTCTTCAGGTCTCAGTTAATCCTTCTTCCCAGCCCTGGGTGGCAATGTGGCATAGTTGATAAAGCACAGGAGTAGGGCTCTGTAGGCTTGTGATCTATTCCAAGCTCTGCCACTGGCCTGCTAGGGGACTTTGGGCAAGTTACTTCACCTCCCTGTGACTCAGTTTTCTCATCTGTAAAATGGGGATAATGATACTGCTGTACTGAAATCTATGATGAAAAACAACATATAAGTGCTCAGCATTATTATTACTTGAATCTCTTGTTTTAATTGGGCTAATTATAGGTGCCACTTAGCCAACTCAAATAATGATGATGATATAATTGTATGCAGGGTGAGTTTTTTTGGGAATATCACAAAGCACTTCACAGATACTGAGTAATTAAGCCTTGCAGCAGTCAGGCTGAAGTAAGTACTATCATACAGGGTGTCCCTCTATACATTGTCCTGTTATATGTCAGTTTTGCACTAACGTCGTTGAAGCTTGTAGAAATTGTTGGGTTATAAGTCCTCCCATTCCCTGCTCTTCCATCGCACACAAAAAAAAGACCAATTTGTGCAAACAGAAGTCAGCCACACGAAAAAATTCCCTGCTTTATGTCATTTCACTGTACGTCCACATTTTTGGAACGTATTTTGGACATAAAGGCTACATCCAGACTGCAAGCCTCTTTCGAAAGAGTGTCTAGACTACAACCAGTACTCTTGAAAAAGCAAGCCACTTTTTTGAAAGACAGCACCCAAGTAGTCTGGATGCTCTCTTTCGAAAAACACAGTTTGGATTACATAACGCCTTTTTTTGAAAGAGCACTTTCAAAAAAAGGCGTTCTTCCTCGTAAAACAAGGTTTTCTGCAGTCAAAAAACCTGCCATGTTCTTTCGATTTACTTTCAAAAGAATGCAGCAGTGGTCTAGACGCAGGGGAAGTTTTTTCGAAAAAAGGCCACTTTTTTCAAGAAAACCCTGTAGTCTAGACAAGCCCTGTACCCATTTTACAAGAGGGGGAGGAAGAGGAAGCCCTGGGATAATTAAAGATAGATTTCATAACATAATACTCAAAGCATGTATATTTTAGAACACTTTGGGATACCAGTCACCCCCCTTTTGTAAGCAAAACTTTGGATTTGCAAATGTAAATGGGAGCTACTCTACATTAGGGATTTGTGCATCCGTACAGGTGCAAAAACCTCTAATGCAGACAAGCTGTACGTTGTAAAGATTTGTAATATGCACTGGTTTTGTGTTCAGTGGGTATGCAAAACAAGCCTAAATTACACTCTGAAGGGGAGGGACGGACAGGTCTATGTCTTACATCCTTCCTATTGTCTTTCCTGCTACCCACTTCTCTTTAGTCCATTGGGCACAAGGTTTGAAGTGCTTACGCAAATACAACCATAATCTACTTCAATGGAAGTTCTGCCTAAGGAAGGACTGAGCCAGGTTTTGATCCTCAGTATGAAAATGACTCATTCGCACACCCACTGAAGACAAAAATTGGTGCCTGTTACTGTACTTCACATTCCTATTTGGCCAATTGACCTCCAATGAACAACTTTACATTTATGTTTAATTTAGCCCCCCTCTGTGTCCCTTCTGAAAGGGCTCACTCTTGAGTGCATGCAGTCAAATAGACACATTCCAGATGCAGAGGGGAATTCCCAAAGAGATGTGATGCCAGAGGGGGAAGTGGAGATTCAAGCAAGCCTATATGGCTAAAATAAGGAACAACCCTACAAACATCTTCCCTTAGATCAAACTAACTTTTTACTTTGTGGTTACATAAAGTCCAGTTAGTTTTTCTGCTTCTTCGCTGTTGATAATTGTTGGATAGCTCTAGCCTTCAAGTTTCAGCCAGGGCTGGAAGAGCAAGCTCTGAAATGCCATGAGACAAGCTGTTCTCACAGTATTTTCAGCTCAGCAGAAAGCTCTCCTGAAAAAGTCTGGTTTTTTAAATCAGACTCTGAGCCCCACTTTTGTCCGTTCAAAGCATTTTAAAAGTCCTTAAAAGAACCAGAAGGGCATTTGGATCTTTGTATGCCATTGTAGAACAAGACTTTTGAGGTTTGACCATCACTAGCAGAAAGATGCCAACTATTGTTGCTTAAGTCAAACTTCTTGGCACTTCAGTGAATTATACCTTCAGCTCTGTCTACAACCCACCTCACTGAACAAAGTGCATCACACACACATTTCATAACTCTATGTTCCATGAAAACTTGACAGGAAGAAGACTTCTTTATGTGACCATGAGCTAATGGTTTAACTTTGCGTCTTAATTTCCCTCTCTGTAAAATGGGGATAATAATACTTAACATTATCTAAGAGAAGTGTTTATGTGTCTTAATTTATTGGTTGTGAAAATGCTTTGAGATGCTGGGACTAAAGATGCTGAGACTTCATGGTTTTCATATCATAAGCGTCACATCTGTACATTCTCTAAATCATTGGGACCAAATTTCAGACGTTGCGTTGTGACATCTCCTTCTTCTCTCTGAGCTAGGGTCACTGGACATTGTTCTCATACTGAGCATTGCTGGAGGTGCAGTTTTCTTTGTCATTTTTCTGGCACTGCTGATTTACTGTATCAGGAAGAAGAGAGCAGAAAGATACGAAGAAGACGGTAAGTACTTGAAACTTGTGAGTTTTGTCACACTGAAATTCTCCACTTCCATTGTCTGTTTTAATCTTGGTTTTTGATGGGTGTATTTAACAAGACAGTTCTATTTTAGCATTTTCAAGAACTATTATTTACCAGTGAGGGGAGAACATACTGTCCAAAAGCTTGTCTGAGAAGCAGCCATGATTATTTTGAACATCCTTGATCTAACTGTAAGCTTGAGAATCTGAACATACACTCTTATTCAACCAGCATTAATTATTGAATTTGAAAATGTTGGCATGCCTAGAGAATGATTTGGGGAGTTCCATTTTTTTGAATATGCAGCCCAAGAGACTTTAAAGAGACCAGATTTTCAAAAGTACAGAGCATAAGAGAGAGGTTTTATTACTATTATTTATTCATCCTCTTAAAATCAAGCCCCATTATGGTGTTTCAACATGAGCACCCAAACACAGAGATATGTGAAATCACTAGCCAATTTGAAAATGTAGGTTGAGTTTTAGTGCTAATGGTCACAGAATAAGAAGAAAAGATTTGCAATGAGAGAAATCAAATTAAAGAATACAACAGAAGTATTGGCTATAAATAACAATGAAATCATCATGACAGGTAAGTCATATCATTAGGTGAACAGAGTTTAGCTAGGTTCTCCATGCTCATGATGAGATGTTTTCAGGGTGCAATTGGCTTGACCAGAAACAGGAGGGACCATACATGTCCTCATAACCATTCCTTGGAATATTTCTAGTCTGACTTTGCAGACCTGGGAGGTATGGACAGTTTAGCAACTGCACTTTTGGGTGCTCATCTGAACCAAACCCAAACTCCAGACTTGTTAGGCATGTCTTCACTAGAAAACTAAGACATGTTAGAAGATGACCTTGAGGAGCCATGAATGTAAGAACAGCCAGACTGGGTCAGCCCAAAGGTCCATCTAACCCAGTATCCTGTCTTGTGACAGTGGCTAATGCCAGGTGCTTGGGAGGCAATGACAAGAATAGGTAATCATCTAGTGATCCATCCCCTATTGTCTACTCCTGTCTTCTGGCAAACAATTGGTTTTAGTTACCATGTTTCATTAACTATGTACCCCAGCAGTTAGACAGGGACTGCTATGTTTAATATTTTGACAGCTGGTCATGGATAACCTTACTGGAACCAAAAATTTACCCATGATCCACTGACACAATATTTAATCTGACTTGTCCCTGTCCTCATTGAGTGTTGAGGTGCATTTAATTTTGTGTTAGTTACCATTAGGTTCTTTGGAATGGTTCCATATGACTTTAGGATCAGTTCAGTATCTGAGCCACTGGGTCACTCAGTCCCTACATCAAATCACATACGGCCACTGGTCTTTCAGAAATGGCAGTAAAATGACCAAAGACCATTCATCTGTTTTCATCCACGTGAAGAACATTTAGTCTGGGGAAAAAGGTATTAGATTGATGGCCTTGTGTGCGGGGTCCTCTATCTACCTGCAGAACAATGGCAGCATGGATAGCGGCTGGACAAACTTCATTTATGGAGCCCCCTGCTGTCTTCAAGGGATCACCTCCAAAGATAAGGGATGAGGTCAGTGTCCTTGGGACACTTACTACTTGCTGGTAAGCTGCTGTAGCTTTCCAGCAGAATGGGCTCATTGAGAATAGGAGGGGATGGAACGGACTGAAATACCCTAGAAGCACCGTGATCCCTACCCGCCAATGGACGGGGCCATCGAGGTAGTCATGGAGTAGATGGCAAATTCAGTTTTTATTATTTCATTGAAATAAGAAGGGGGCCCAACACCATACTACTTACATTACAAACTACTCAAGCATTCAACGCTTGCCAGTGTCAAAGCTTCTTTCCCTAGGTGGCAGCCACTCACCAGAAATAGCAACACTGTGTTCCTTTTTTAATCTTTTAATTTTTCTATTGCCCTTCTGGTTTTATTTTCAAAATCTCTGGATAACTAAAAGGCTTCAGTGTAATACTTTTCTACTAATGCTAAACCCCGCTGCAGTGTAAACCTTTGGCCCCCGTTAGATGAACAGGGCCCTGGAAAGAGCTCAGCAACTTGTTAAACTAAGACAGGTGCAGGCTGCTCTGCAAACTCCTTCTGCAACTGGCACAGATTATTTTCTGTTTGTTTGCACATGCTGAGTCATTAACTAATTGCTTGGTATTTTGCAGAAGAGGAGAGACCGATACAAAGTCAAAAAATGAGTGATGAATTGAAATATCGGGAACTTCCTCAAGTTCCAGCTCATGCTCCCCAAAGGCAGCCACGCCAGCAGCAGAGACCCAGTCCACAGCCTCATGCTCCGCATCAGGCAAGGCTTCCGCAGCCTAGGCCACGCACTCAGCCGAAATCTCCAAGCCACATGAAAGAGAGACAGTAAGCATTTGTCCCGGAGGAATAGAAATCGTCTCATGACCAGCTCTGGTGGGACTCACCACAAAATCACTCAGCAAATCTCCAGCTATCCCCCTGACTGGCCACTTTTATTGTAAAAGCTTACTCTGTCTATATTGAAGGACTGATGGAAAAAGGTTCAACAATGGAGATTTGAGGTGATCAAAGGTCATTACTTTGCTCCAAGTGACTCCATGCAAATGTGAGGCATTTCGTGCTGAAATCTGCTTCCTTTTTGCTTCATTTGGTTTTACCTCTCCTTGCCCTTTTCTGGTCTAATTTGTTTTGGAAAGCCCTAAGACTCTATTGAGATGTCACTCATCACAGCTAGCTCTTTCTGCCTACTAGCCGCATTTCCACCCAAACACCTCTCCAGTTGTTGCAGCCCAGCATTTGATCCGGTGGCGAGGAAAACAGTTGTGTTAACTGTAATGAAGGTCTGATAGACAGAGGTGTGCTGGCAAAAAATGGCAACTTTATGTCTTGGCTGCAGTGACGTGATCTGGTTCAGGGTTCCCCTGGCAATTACGCTTGCCACATGGCAGGAGCCAATATCCATTGGCATGAGAGATTCCATAATACTGCAATACCTGCTACCAAACAAAACCAAGTAATCTCATTAGTAATGACTTTCTTTGAACCTTGTAGGCTCTCTCATCCCATGGCCACTTTGTCTTCTCCAAACAGGTCCAGGTGTAGTGGTCTGCTCAGCCACTAAAACTGGTGTGCCACCTGGAGCCAGTCACATGTTGCAAAGGAAGGGAATTCACTGTCTTGTTTTGTCTACACTATTGTTTGCTTCTAGAAAAAAACTGGAAATGCTGCAGCGGCATTTTCCGCTCCTCTGCCAGAGCCCCATCCACACTGAGGGACTTAGGAGGCCTCATGTGCTCCATTTCGGTGAAAGAGTTGGTTTGCATCTGATGCCACCTCATCCGTCTGATACACCTGGATCAGAGTTCTGAAAGCAAATATCCTTAGACTGATGCGGGTCAGGGGAACCTGCAGTTCCAATGGTAACTGAAGTTCCAATGGTAACTGCAAGGTGTATAACCAGAGTATTTACACACAACCGTGGAGACTTCTAGTTTTGACACAAGAGGACATGATTGGCTGGCCTGCAGTCAGCACCCCATGTCTGTGCCCATAATGGGAAAGGCATTCTTGCTTATTTCCCTCCCCTTTGGCGAGTCTCATGACCTCTCTATTAGCCGAGGCCCAGTGTTTCTATTTTATTCACTATATTGTCTGGATAGTTAAAGCAGACCCTCTGGTATGAGTGACAGCACAATGAGCATGAGGCAGGTATGGAGACATGAGAGCTGGTCTCAGTGGCACATTGGCTGGAACTTGCTACTCCTCTCATGGAAGGTAGATGAACGTATGGTGCTTCTTTCAGGCTCTCAGTCTCCAAAGTATTCCTGTGGTATCCTTGTTTCTCTCTTTTTTTTTTTTTTTTTTTAAAGTGCCTAGTGATGACCTGCCTGGCTCAGGGAAGAGACGTGTGGGGTGGGAGGGCCCTGCATATCCTGCCAAGAAGCCAGTTGTACTTCGCTCTTTCTTCAGAAGCGGGTCAGTACGGAGGGAAATGTTATTCACTCCTCACCCAGCTTTCTGCAGTGTGTGCTAATGGTTTGACTGTTTTAAGGTTTATTTTAGAAAATGGCTTGTCCTTTACTTTGTATACAAGATATCAGCCTAGTACTGCATAAATAAAGACTAGAGGGCAGACAATACGACGTTAGCCTGTACTGTTTCTGGACTCTGGCTAGCTGGCTTTCACTAAGTTATCCATAGCGACAAAAGATGCGTGATCCTCAGCGGCCACTGTCCAGAATGACACTCTCATGCATAACTCTGGGCTACCCCTTCATTGTGCACTGCCAGCAGGGATGGCGTGGGGGTACCCCGTGTCTAACCCAGCTCCCCGTTGTGGGCAGGAGGAGTCACTGAGTCCAGTCTGTGTCCTGAGGGGCATACAATTCCTGTCCTGGAGTGCAAGATGATTATCTATGCCCATTCCAGTCCACTAAAGTAAAAGGTCCATGTTGTGTTCATCCTGGATTGACCTTTACCCTGTGATCTCAGCACAGGAGTTCTTGCTCAGAGAGAACTGGGCCATAAAGTAGGTGAAGGGTTCGTTCTGTGCCCATCTAACATCCCCAAAATCAGGGTGATGGGGAGGGGATTCTGTGCCCAATCCTGCTGCCTAGGACAATGTGGGGGTCAAAATGACAGGTAGCTGCAGCATTTGCCTTATGAGCGGGTTGTCCCACAATCTGCCCTCTCCTCTTACTTCTCTCTCAAGGTGATAGCCAGAAAATAAAGCTAATTGCAAGCTGAGGTTCAAGATGGCTCTGGTGGCTTGTTGAAGGCGCTCTACTTCCTGGGAAGGTGGGACCTGGGAGTGCCACAGAAGTGCCCCATGTGAACTAAATATTAGGGCCATGCTTGACAATGAGGAAGAGCCTGCTTCAGGTCCATGCTGACTCACCCACTGGGTTGCAGGGCACTCAGTGTGCAAGCTAAAGCTCCCTGGTGGCTGTCAGTGCTCTGCCGCGCAGGAAACCTGAGTTTGATACCATTCCTGGTCTCTTGGTATGGGGGTGCTGCTGGGTGCGGCCCACTATCCTAGCACCAGTGCGTGCTTTGCACTGCCCCGGGGAGACCTGGGCCTAATTGCTGTGGTCTTTCCTGCACTGCCAAGGGCAGGGGCATCATGCTAAACCTCTAGGCAAAGTACGCTTCTCTGTTAAATTCACAAGCTATGATGCAGTTGGGTTTTTTAAATCAACAGTAAGCAGTCTGCTGGCTTTCTGTTCTCACCCTGATCGCCGAGTGCTGCCTTTCCCCGGCACAAGCGGAGACCTGTGAACGAGCTCACTGTTGGCAGGAAGCACAGAACCACAGGCTGCAAGCGCACCCGAGGTTTCCTGTAAATTGCAGCACATCAAGTCATTTAGCCCCATGCCTGGAAGCGATGTTGGCCTGACTCCCCTCGCTGAAAGGAAACTCCGTACAGCTTCGTAACGCTGAGCGCTACAGCACGGGGAGGGGGTAGATCCAATCATTGTGCTGGTACAAGCTTAGGGGGTGTTATACATCTGCTGCAAAGGGGCTGTAGTTCAAGGTATAGTCACTGGAATGAGAGGAGAGGATAAAGGGCTCATCCCCAATCCCTCAGTGCAATCCACTGATGATGTTCTAAGAGTTGAACGGGTTTCTGTGATAGTGCCTTTAATTCCAAAGCATCACACTTGCCTGGGCTCCAGACTGCAGGGCTCTGGACTGAGGCCAAACACCTGTTGACTCCAATGAGATTTATGCCCAAGTAAGGGCTAAAGCAAGGAGTGCAGGATTTGGTCCTACAGCTCTATGACTGATATAAGAGATATAAGCTTCACAGCAGTTAGCTAAGTGAGTTAGTGCAAAGCTAACAGGAGTACAGCTACGTATGCTGTAGTCACACCAACATTGCAATAAGTTCAGAGATATTTCTTTTATAATCTGTTCTTTACTTAGCAGTTACCTAAGGAAGGAGGCCTAGACATCAGCAAGTGATCAAATGCATCCATGGGTTGGAATGTAACTGACATTGTGTTTGCAAGCCTGGTTTTCCCACTTTGGGCCATGGTTATTTCCCCAGGCTTCCCATGTACACAGCCCACCTATATAGGCCAGTACAAACAACTAAGATAGGATTTTTTTTCCTTCTAAATTTGCAGCCAATCCCTGTAGTCCAGCAAACTATGTATATCTAACCCTCAGTGTTCCCATGGAATCCCTGTAGTTGCGTCAAGAAGCCAGGACCAGATCCAAATTTTCAGTCTCCTCTTCCTCATTGAGGTCCCTGAATTCTCGAGGGAGAATGCCTTGAGAGGAGGAAAATTCACCCTCCGATGATCCAGAGGACAGCTGGGAATCAGTGTGCCCCAGTGTGACTCTGAGTGCTGTTGTTCCAGCTCCTCCAGCATGCCAAAGAGGTTGGCCTTGCCAGAATTCTGTCATAAAGGGTCAGGAAGAAGCTAACAGCTCTTAGCCATTCCTGTGCCCCTCTGAAGTCTGCTTGGCCTGGCCTGAGGACTCCTTTTTGGGAAATACAGAAGCTGTCAGGAAGCAAAACAAGGTTAAGACGAAAAAAAACCCCAAAAACCCCAACAAACCAAACCTCACCATCTGCCATTGATTCCTTTCATAGGGCAAAGGCTAAGAACCATATGTCTGTCTCAAAGAAAACTCCACACTCCAAACAGAGGAATCAGATAAATCCTCCAAAGCCTCTTCCTGAGATGGGACCGGAACTTTCCATTTTACCTTTCCCTTCAAATAAATGCAATCTACCAGGATTCATCTTCACTGAGAGTTCTTCCAGCAGAAAACAGGCTAATGGGGAACTCATTAGCATAAGTCATGATCTCATTAGCATATTTTCTGCCATTTCTTTTTGCAAAAGGGATTTTTGTGCAAAAAGAAGTAGTGTGGGCAGGTTTTTTTGTGCAAAAAACTCGTTTCACGCAAGATTCTTATGCCTATCCTGGAAAGACATAAGGATCTTGTCCAAAACAGTTTTCTTGTGCCAAAAAACCCCTGTCCACACGGCTTCTTTTTTAGCAAAAATCTCTTGCGCAAAAAGAAATGGCAGAAAATATGCTAATGAGTTTGACTTATGCTAATGAGTCCCTCATTAGCATATTTTCTGCCAGAAGAACTAGCAGTGAAGACCAAGCCACAGTGTTTTATTTCTCTCTCTACGGCAGAAACATCCCTTCCCTGTACCTAAATGAACACTAGTACTGAAACCAGAGCCTGAGTTCCTCCCAAGGCTCTACACAAGCAAATCTAACCCCAAGGAGTATTTGCAAAGCACAAGTTCCACTGACGGCGCTCCGATCTATGTTTTAGAAAATCCATCCCATCCCATTGTTGTGAGTAGATGTCCCAGTATCCGCTCTCGTCAAAGTCAGCCCCATGTAGGGTAGTTTTGAAGCTGAGGGAAGAGTTGTATATTTTTGTACAGAGCTGGGCCGGTGATTAGGGCACAAGTCTGGGTTTGAAATTTGGGCTCAATGCCTGTTCGGCTACAGAATTCCTGTAGGATCTTGGGCAAGTCCGGTAGTCTGTCTAGGCTTCAGTTCCCCTTGTATAACATGCATTGATAACAGTCCTGTCCTATCTCACATGGGAGTTCTGAAAGTAAATACATTAGAGATTGTGAAGTGTTCAGATACTGTGATATAAGAGGCTAGGTAAGTACCACTGTAGACCCTCATCTTCACCTCTGCACGCATTGAAAGTAAAGGGCTAGCTGTTGAATTTCAGCATGGCGCCACTGACTGCAGCGCAGAACTGCAATGAGTTACACCAGCTACGGATCTGCTCTATGCCTTGGAAGCTCTTTGTGCTTCCGCTGCTTAATTACTTCTTTTCCACCAACACCTGTGGTATATACCTGCCCTCCCATGTCCTGCCCATCTCTCTTGCTGTCTCAGCCTTTCACTTTTAAGATCGCTTTCATCAACAATGTTGAGTCCTTGCTAGCATTGAGTGAGTTCTGTGTGGCTAAAGCCTCTTAGCATCTCAAAGCAACACAGGCCTGTTTTCACTTCCCCTGTCAGATGTGTAACAGATAAGCCCCCCAGTGGTTTGAATATGAAATAAAAGTTGCCAACAGGAGACAGCGGAGTGAGAAACTGGGGCAGGAGAGTGGTAAATTTAGGGTTTCTGGCTGCTCATGCACCAGCTGCACTAAACCCGTGACCACCCTCATGCTTTTGCATCACTGGGTGCTGCAGTTGGAAGGCCTCAGACATTTCTTGCCTTGGTCTGAAATGCATTGTATAAGATGACAGGAAGAGATAAAAAAACCTCAGCAGAGCAGTTTTTGTAAATTGTGCTTTCCACGCGCCTCTCCACCTACAGAACACCAGAGGGGAGATGTATCCAGCTTTCATATCAGAACTTATCATGGGGCCCACTGACTGCGAGGGCACCTTCCTGGGGCCACATCTGAGGATTAGCTCCCTCTTCAGTCCAACCCCGCATCTGCTGCTTGCTGCATGACATGACATCACTCATGCGCTTTCTCTCTCTCACTCTGCAACACAAGGTGCTGGGAATTCATGTCTTGGCCCTCTGGCTATGTCTCTGTGAGTTTCCCCCCTTCCTGGGTATCCAAGTCCCACTGGACCAGTAGCCCATTTGTTACTTCCAGTCTGCCTTTCAGTTCAAGGCCAGGTCCAGTGCTGCTTTCTCAGCAGCTGACGGGAGCCCTCCTAGGCCCACCCAGTAATCCAGGTCTCAGTTCAGGGACCCTATACCTACTAACTGCAGGTTGCTTTCCCTCAGACCCTATTGCTCTTTTTCTGAACTCCTTCCTGCAGGTTCCAGCTCCCCTCTCTCTGGGTTCGTCGGCTCGGACTCCCTCCTTATAGGCAACTTATCAAAACTTTGCTCTCAGGGAGTGACTGTAGCCTACCTCCCTTGTAGCCCCTTTCTGCTGCCAATTTCCTGGCTTCATACTAGTCCCTCCTGTTTCTCTCCAGCTGGGCTCTGTCTTCAACAAGTCCTTCAAGCCTTGGCTCTGCCCATTAGGCTAATTATCTTAATTTAACTTTGCCTTGTAAGGGGATGGGCACCCCATCTTAGAGCTGCCCATTTCTAGTTCTAGCTTTTATTTCCTGGTCTTCTCCACAAGGCTGAAGTAGATTAGAGAGTCAAATACTATTTTTGGGAGCAAGTAGAGATCTGGATAATGTGATGACCATAATGTGATATCTGTGATCATCTGATAGAACTGGGCCTGAGTTAAACCCTTTTGAAAATACAGCTGAAATTTGGGAACATAGTTAGAGCCACACTTTGTAGATAATCTCTAACTCTACAAAGGGATGAAGCCTGGATTCTCAGTAGCACCCCAACCCTAAGAAAAATGTGCATATGGATCTGTAATATACCCATCTCTGATTTATAGCTATCTAGATAGAAAGAACACTCATATGAAAGGTTCAGGAGGGCATTCCCCCCTCCTTCTATGTACAACACTGTATAACTGCTAGCTACATTGTACGGATTTTTTTATACTTTCTCCAGATGCACCAGTCATAGACCACTTCCAGAGCCAGGCTACTAGACTAGCTGGCTTTAAATTAGTCTAATCTGAAATACAGCCGGTCCCCAAGTTGCGAATGGTCGATTTACGACTGTTTGCATTTACAACCAAAACTCCCATTGAGCAGTCGTAAAGCCGGTCCCCGAGTTACGAACGCGACCCACGCTTACGAACAGCACGGTTGCAATGTAACTCAATGGGGTCCAAGTTACGAACATTTTGAGTTAAGGCCACGTGTTTGGTCTGTAACTCATTTGTAACTCAAGGAGAGGCTGTAGATTATAGACCTGTATTCCGAAAAAGCAGGCACAGGCTGAAGGACATGCTTCCAGAAGCTCTTGAGGCAAGAGACCATCTGAACAGTCCCCACACGTGACAGAAGTTGGAGATTTGGCCTAACCAGTTCAGAGAGACTGGCTGGTGTGAGCTGTGGGCCTTGCCAGTGGATAGGATAAATACGCTGGAGAAGACTCTCTAGCAACTAGGATCAAGGTTGAGCTTCTGACCCGTTGGAATGGATGGTGCTTTCTTATTCCCAAACTTTTGTAGTTAGAACACAAGTGGAATAGGAATAGGCTGTGCAGTGCGGCCAGTCCACCAGGCTCCCAAGTATTTGGGGCTCCCAAACACTTTGGTGATTTGGAGAGGCTTTTGAATGAAATACTGTTCTGAAAAGAAAACATGTAACTTGAAGTAGCAGGTGTCTGTTCACATTCTGCACTGCTTGAAAAGATATGATACAACAGCTTTTGGCTCTCCCATGGAGACTAGCTCATGTGAACACCTGACTGGCACGTGCCACCCAATCAACCACATGACAAGATGTTAGTGATGCACTGCAACACCTGCATGTCCTCCTATAGACTGGCTTCCTGCCTTTGTTTTCCAGCACTCAGGCATAAGAAGCATGATGAAAGGTAGTTTTATTTTGTTCTCAATGTATGATTCATTAGTTGGCTGATTAAATTTGATTCCTATACCTGCTCTACTGGTAGATGTTACATAGGTCAAATGGAGCTGGACATGGGAAAGAGAGAGAGGAATGAAAAGTGCAACATTTCTAGACACTGCGCGCTCCTTTAGTGGGAATATGGCAGTGAGGGCACCAAATGGCCAAGGCACATGCTCTAGCTCAAGGGAGGAGAACCTAATGCTGGAGTCCCCAAAATCTACTAGCCTGAGCCCCACTAAGCTCTGGTGTGCGAGGGGAATGTGGGGCCATGTCAGTGGGTTTTTTTCTTTTGCTTCTCACTTGTGTGCGGCCCCCAACTAATTTTTCTGTGGGTCAGCAGCCCCATCCAAGAAAGGTTCTTCATTTCTGACCTAGCTGTATGTAACCAACGGAGTAATTTAGAAGAGTTGGCACTAGATCACTTACATCAATGTTAAAGCATCACCAATGAAAAAAATAAACAATCCAGCTAAAAAAGTGAAGGCAGTGAAAATTTCTGCAAAAGAGGCTCTGCTTATACTAACCGTCCCCTTGAAAAAAAAACGCTGACAAAATGCACAGGTGCCAGCTGGTACAGAATGCAGTCGTTCATTTTCTCCATGGTTCAGGCTGCTGTGAGCACATCTGGCCACTGCTTAAGTCTCTCCACTGGCTTCCAGACAATTTCTGATGCCAGTTTCAGGCTTTGGTCCTAATCTTTGAAGTAATTAACGGATCAGTTCCCAGCTATATCGAAGCCTATAGTTCAATCTATGAACCACTTAGCAGCCATACTTGTATGGGGCAAGGCAGATTACACAGCCCTGGAAGAAGTGAATGAGAGCTGGGAACAGAGCATTCTCAGTCGACAGGACCTAGCCACAGAACACGCTTCCAGAGACGATCAGATGGACCCACAGTCTGACCATCTTTAGGAATCATCACAAAACCTTCCACTTTGAGAGAGCCTTTCTGCCCAATGTGATGCCCACAACATGAGCTCTCACATCTATTCCCAGCCCCCTACAAACTCCTCCCCAAAAGTCCCTCCCAAAAAAGGACCCTAAACACACCTTTGGTCCCAAAAAGGGAGAAATGCCAGCAACTCCATGAAGTCCACTACTGACATTGCTATTATTGTTGATTAATAAGTGGAAGGCATTCAGGCACCTAACTCCCATTCAAGTCAATATAATCCCTTTGAGGATCTGGGCCTTAGAAACCATGTCAGCAGAAAACTCTGAGGCAGACAGAGCTTACAATAAGCCTAGAAAGATAATAAACTTGGGCCCTGGCAGATGAACAGAAGACATGAGCTCTGGAACTGACAGCCTTATAAACACTACAAGGCCCTTTCTCTAGTTCCCATCTGGATACTAGTGATGGGGTCTACTTGCTTTCTGGGATCCAGAAGGGTTCCTCCTCTGAATCAACAATCCCCTCCCACTCCTATGAAAAAAAAACCACCATTACTGCTGTCTCCCTTAGTGCAGGAGCAGCCAAGGTGAAACCTGTTTGGCAGGTGGGCCCTGTTAACTTACCAATTACTAGGAATGAGTTAGCCTGCTGAGGAGCCTTACGGGCTGGCTTTAGTGTGGAATAGGAGAATGTCTGTTATGAGATGACATAGCTTGTGCTGCTGCTAAGACTGTAAAAGAAGTGTATCTGAGTGTTAAGGTGGGTTTTAACATGTCTGTTTGGTTAAGAGCTTAAACTAAATGAACCATGTGAGGGATTTACTAACCAAGAGGGTCAGTATCTCTGTTAGTGAGGGGGTAGAGGGAGAGCAAGGCTGTGCTTGTAGGATTGCCAGGCAAAGTGTTCTAGCTGATTTTCCTTTGCTGGTAGCAGGTTTGAGAAGAAAGACAGCCTATAAGGCCTATCTATGTGTGACTTTACAGATGTACTGGATTCACAATCAACAAACAAAGTTTTGGCAGTCTGTAATGTACTCAGGGCCTCAGCACAGTCCTGTCTATGAAGCAGCCAACTGAGAGGTATTGCTATTTACCAATCAGATTTGCTGCACTTTTAACTAGTTGAGGTTTTTCTAAAGAGAACTAAAAGGGTGTCTAGACTACAAACTCAAACAAACTCCTTAAGAAAGCTGTCAGCTTGACTCATGTGTCCCTCCAGCTCACTAGCATAAACTCTGGATTGAACTTCAGTTCTCACCCACCAGGAAAGCTGGACTACCATGCACTATACTGGATAAAATCTTGGCTATACCACGCTGTGGCCTAGTTGATGAAGCAACAGAGTGTGGGTCTGTCCTAAGCTGCTTGTCCTAAGTCATTTCATTACCTGTGGTTCCTCTTTTCTCCTTCTCATCCTTCTGATTTTTTTTTTAACTGGTGACCATTGGGGTCTTAAAGTAAGAGTTTGGACAGAAGAGTTCACTTAACTGTGCTAAGGCCTTATTGGCAATAACTTCATCTTTTACATGATGGTATGGCATCATTCTGAGGTCACTGTGACTAATTAGGGACTTGCATGCTTTACATTCCTGCTCATTCACTGATGCAAAAGAATGTTCATGGTGCCATCTAGTGGAAAAAACAAAGGGAAGAAATGTCCCTTTTTCTTCATAACTAACCACATTGAAAGATCTTTGTTATTTTTTCTCCTCTGTTTCTGTTCACTCAGATTTTTTTTTTTAAATAAACTGATGACATCCAAAGGTGAAAGCATTCAGGTACCTCTGAATGATAAGCATTTTCTTAGGAGTGGAGCTAGAAAAGCTATGGGGAACCCACTTTATAGACTATTAGCAGGTGAGCCTCATCGTTGACTGGGTAAAGTCATTTTGTATTGATGACACTTGTAGGAAAGTTCAAGAAATTAAAACTATGTAATGGAATTTTTTATTAGTGTGCTTGCAAAAAGGAAGTAAAAGAACAGTTAAATTTGTAGGATTTCAACTTCAAACATTATTCATTTTATTGAATAATTACCAAATATAGTACATTTGAATCAGAAACTCATGAAGTTTCCATTACTCTTTCCTTAACTAATTTGAATTATTTTGTGATTTGTAACATTAAAAATTTTCTTTGCACTAAAATGACAGTTGAATAGGTGACTCAGTTTTAATTTTGTTAGAAAATATTTTTATTAACTCTAAACCATAATAATAAAGACTTTTTTCTGATGGGGGAAAAAAATTACTTAAACCTTTCACCCAGCATATTTTGGTGTAAAAAGTACTGTATTCCGATAATTTAAGTGGCAGAATTGCTTATACACAATTTGATATCTGTAAGTATGACTTTATTTGGTGCAATCAAATCCATAAACAAACAAACTTTTCAAAATACATAATACATTTAAGACTTACATATTATGGATCAATTTGAGAAAATGGCCCAATCAAATGGCCCAATCAAATGCAATTTTTGTTTTGTTTGCAAAAGCTATTCTGTGAATGCACAAGAAAGTGAAAGCAAGGTAGCGGATAACTAAACTATATGATTTGCAGGCATAATTTAATTCTGTAACTGTTGAAATTCAGGCATTAAAAGGTATAGGTACAAATCTAGAACTAGTAGTTACTTTACTAGTAACATTAGTTCTTCTTTAGAACACTGGGCCCAAAGTTTAAACACGCAATATTTGGCCATCAGTTTCTTTCATTGACCTGCTAGATTCAGGGTAGGTCAATATTGCTCTCCCCACCATCTTAAAGATAGAGAAAGAGAAGTTATGACTTTTTGCCAAGATTTTGTGGCAAGACAGAGTAGAGTTGGGAGTAAAACTCAGAGGGCTAGAAAGCTAGTCCCTACCTCCGATCGCTAGGGATGCAGCCTCTCAGTCCTAAGGTGGAATAGAGTGTAGGGAAATGTTCCTCTTTAGACACTAAAGCCACCAGCTCTTGCAGGGGGGATAGATTTTGAAACTCAAACCCTGGCAAGTAGAGGGAACTGATCAAATGCTTTGTTTTGACATAACTACAGGATGAATCTCCCTGGTCTGGCACCCTCTGGACCTGGGTGGTCTCTGACCAGGGTATTTGCCAGACCGGGGAGGTGAGTGGGGGGGGGGG
>CM057845.1:146484856-146502073 GCA_030068395.1 Apalone spinifera
TGGCAAGTTTTTGCGCAAAAGCAAGCGCTTTTGTGCAAAAACTTGCCAGTCTAGTTGCAGCCCTTGGGTGATACAGAACTATGAAGAAACAGTGAGGTGAAAGTGTTGCAGACAGTGGGATCTGGTGGTTGCTTATGGCGCTGTATAACTAACAGTGGTAAGTCTGTGGCCCAGGCCCGTTTCCATGCAGATGGCAGCTGGTGGTCTTCCCTTTCCTTAGCAGCTCTTGTGCACAACTATGTCTACACTGGCAGCTTCTTGCGGAAGAACGGCTGTCTACACTGCATGAGCGTTCTTCCAGAAGTAAATGTACAGTATAGTGTTGTAAAACAGGGCTTCTTCTGGAAGAGTTATTCCTCTCCCCATGAGGAATAAGCCCTTTTGTGCAAGAGCTCTTCCAGAAGAGGCCATTGTAGACAGGCAACATGAATTTCTTGTGCAAGAAGCCCCTATGGTTAAAATGGCCATCAGAGCTTTCTTGCGGAAGTGAGTGTCTACACTGCCATAGATGCTCTTGCGCAAAAGCACATGCCAGTGTAGACGCTCTCTTGTGGAAGAGTTTTTGCACAAGAACTCTTCCGCAAAAGAGTTCTTACGCAAGAAGCTGCCAGTGTAGACGTAGCTGTGGAGTTTAAAGCAGCCTGAAGATTTTAAATCCCTTTGGGTGTGTCTATGCTGCATCTAGAAGCAGGCCTCCCAGCGCAGGTCCTCAGGCTCAGGGTAGCTGGGCTCCGGCTATAACCAGCTGTGTAGACAGTTCTTTGATGTTGCAGCTCAGACTGGTGTTTGCACTCTCTCTCAACCCCCACCCTACACCCAGGCTTCAGAGCCTGAATACTATCTGGAGCCCCTTATGCCTTCATGGCTATTTAGTGCCCTAGCACAAGCCTTGCTGCCCAATGTTTTCCTCAGGAATTGAAACTCAAGAGGGTGTTTGAACATACAAGAGTGGGGGAGGGACAATGAGGGTTGAGACCATGAGGGCAAAGGTGGGCTGTATGGCATCACAGTAAAAACTGAAAAAAAAAAATGTTTCACAGCCATTGTATGCGAGAGCTCATTTTAAAATCATCACAGAAATTAAAGTTGGCTACTCAAGCCTCCTGTGAAGCGTTCCATCAACATCCTCCTTGGTTTCTTCTTGTAATTTTGCATAATTCTTTGGTGTAGTCTTGTATGGCCATTACTTCCAGTCCTTCAGGGTATGCTCACGGCCAGGTAGATGGTGACGTCTTTCAGAACACACAGTTCTACTCAATGAGGAGAAAAAATGCTCAATGATAGCTAGGCCTGCTGATGGGGGAGGGAGGCAGGGGAGAGCAACGGCGGCAGTTGCCCTGGGGGCTCAGAGATTTAAAAGGTCTTGGGCTCCTGGCTGCTGCTGCTGTGGCAACTGCCCCCTTTGCTGCCCCTCCCCCAGTCAGTGGCATCTGTTAAAGCTACGTGGAGGTTGAGTAGAATCCAAAAATCGCTATTGTAGATTGGTAAGAATCAAGTCTATATTTTATCATCTGGCTCAACAAACACTTCTTGTCCTCTTCTTTTAAGAATTCATTGTAAGTACCTTCATTAGTCAACTTTTGGACTGAAGTCTTTGCTTCTTCCAATATGTTTTCAATGGATCTCTCAGATTGATCCAAGAGTAGCTTCTATTGCTGGATAAAGATCTACTACTGTTGCAGCAGATGCCTATATGTCATTGTTTAGTGACCCAATTGTTTCAACAATAGACTTATAAAGGAGATAATGGTGATTGTTACTCAGGTCAGAGAACACTAAAATAGTCTACCAGCCTCACTACTTCAATCTGTCCTAGCTTGGTAGATACTTTCCAAAGCCAATAATAATGGTTGCAGTAATTTTAAGACAATATCCAAATATGGCTCATGAGAGAGCCAACTAGTTTTCCCAGGTTGGACTAATTTGTACTTCAGTCCCAGGGTATCTTCCATTTATTTCCAAGACATTCAGTCCTTTTGGACTCTTGCTGAAAAAAAAAAGAGTATAACAAAGGCATTAAATTACTAGCGCTAGCTAGAGTAGATTGCCTCTGGGGTGTGTAGAGGAGAGATTAGACTTATACTTTTCTCTGAGCCAGGTTTATACTCCACTATGTCTTCCAGATAAGTTTGTAGCTCCATCCAATGCACAAGCAGCCATCTGTTTGGGGTTCAATTTACAAGCATTTAACTTTTCTAAGATGTCACAGCTGCAATTGATATCTTCCATAATCTGAACATCTAGAATGCATCTACTGGCCTATCACAGACATCAAGATAATATAAACAATGACTTAATATGTCCACCTATTTGCATTGGTACATTCATCAGCCATGTATGCAAATTTTTTGAATATGGTGAGAGAATTCTTCATTTTTTCAACTGCTGAGTCTTTCAGGGTTGCACTGCATGCTTCTGAAGAGTCAGCTGAGCTTTTTTTAGAAAGATAGCTAGCATTTGCCAGTCTTCTTCAGGACTAAGGATATGAAAGGTTAACTGGTAAGCATCACCCTTAACAGATGATGCTTACTGAATAAGGGTGATGCTTACCTGTTCTAGTTAATTGGTGGAGGCTGAAGCAGCCCCCCTCTCCCCATCCTTTAATCAGTTAACTAATTAAATATCACATCCAACTGGTTAACCAGTTAAAAGGGATGTAAAATCCCTATTCAGAATCAGTGTCAAACTTTAGGATTAACAAGAGCAATGCACTTTACGTTGGTCTCCAGTTTGTAGTGTGTTGTATCTCTTGCTCAAATAGAAAGTATGGTGCGACAGGCATGTTGGTTCAAAAACTGAGGTGTGTCTCCAGCATTCTTAGCAGCCTCCTTAAATTCTTCTAAAATTGGCTTTGGCAGTGACTGGCTTCTGAGGCTTTCTGCATATTGATGCAGTCCAGAAGCATGATGTTTTCCAGGCTTTTCATGCAGGTTGTCAGTATCGGTTTGGCTGATCAGTCTGGCAAACCAAACTCCTCCACTTTTACTATATAAATTCATGATATGCCCACATCTTAAATACTATGTGAAGTTCTGATCACCCTCAAAAAAGACATATTGGGATGGGAAAAGGTACAGAGAAGGGCAACAAAAATGATTAGGTGTATGCAACAGATTCCATTTGAGGAAAGATTAAAGACGGACTTTTCAGTTTGGAAAACAGACAACTAAGAGGGGGTATGATACAGGCATATAGAGTCTTGACTGATGTGGAGAAATTGAATAAGGAAGGATTATTTACCCCTTCACTTAAGAGAAGATCTAGCAGGCAGTGAGTTTAAAACAAACAAAAGGAAGTATTTCTTCACACAATACATAGTCACGTGGAATTTTTTTTGCCAGGGATGTTGTGAAGGCCAAAATAATAACAGGACTCAATAAAGTACTAGGTAAGTTCATGGAGGATAGATCTATCAGTGGCTATTAGCTAAATTGGTCAGGGACACAACACCATGCTCTAAGTGTCCCTATTCTCTGTATGCCGGAAGCTGGGAGTGGATGACAGGGAATGGATCGCTAGATTCTATGTTTTCTCTGAAGCACCTGGAATTGCTACTTTTGAAAGAATGGATTCTGGGGTAGATGGATCATTGCTCTGACCCAATATGTCCATTCTTACATAAAAATTAACTATAATCATAATTTTTTTAGTACCAAAGCTGCCCCCTCAAGATATCAACGATGTGGTATACCAACCTTGGCAAATAATGTATTTTAAAAATCTTAGCCTATCAGGAAACATATTTATCTAAGTTTCCACGTCACAAATCTCTCATTGTGGAGTGAAGTCACTAAAACATAGTCCAACAAACATATTGTGACTTAGCAAGACTCCTGACCACACCCTCTCTCTCTTCCTTCACTAACCTCCTGTCTAGGGCGTGCAATTCAGTTGAGGTTGATCAGTGCTTAATTTGTAATGAAAGAGGTGCTTGGGGTCAAGCAAGTTTGTTACTTTTGTAACTGATGCGGCAAGCCGAGAGGTCCCAGAGCTATGAACTGCCAAGCCTAGAGGTGATGGGGTTCAGCCCTGACAAGTCCTGGCAACAAATTGAACACTGCAGGAGACCCCCTCATTCAGGCAGGTTATATACAGTTCTGTTGCCCTTTATTTATACAAAAACAACTTTTCACGTTAGTACTAAAGTTATTTGTGACCCAATATCAACCAAAAGGGATCACTTGGGCAGCACAGCTCTTTCTGCTGGATGCAGAGGCAGAGTAGGCAAGTTCATGGAAATGCAATCTGATCCCAAAGCCTTTCCACCCTCCACTGGCTCATCATTAGCTGTCAAGGGAGAGCTCATTCAGACTTTGCTTACAAATCGCAATTTGAAAATTGTATGTAGGCTAACATGGCTGAAATAAATGAGCCGAAAAGTCTTTGTTCATACTTTTCTAACTCATTAAAGCTTTCTCAGGTATAAGTGTTTTCTCATATACAGGCCCTCCCCGAGTTACAATCATCCAACTTATGAACATCCGTACATGTAAACAAAAGCTCACCTGCAGCCTCAGCGGGACAGCCAAGAGGCACAGGAGGCACTGCTAGTGCTGGCTGGAGGACTCCAGAGGAGCAGGGGGCGGTTGTGCATCCAGTGGCTATAAAGGGAATGCTTTAAAGGGAAAAGTGCTGCTTCTCTCCAGCCACCAGTTGTGCAGCCAGCTCTGTCCTCCAGGTTGCTGCCTCCTGGTGAACAGGGGCTGGGTGCAGCCCGAGGTGTGGGGAGGGAAGTGGCCAAGGGACGATGCTAGTTGCAGGAACCAGCGCAGAGCCCACAGGGGACAGGAGTGGTGGCTGGGGGATGCCCTGAAGTCCCCTTCAGAAGCTCAGCCTAATGCCTCATTTAAAAAAAAATTCTACTATTTTTGAATACTGAATTGAATATTTTTGTATGCCTACTATTTAGAATACTGTATATTCTACTAAATATACAGTATTTCAGCTATCTTGTGAGTTAAATAGGCTTTTTGTAGGCTAGCCTGGGAACCTAAACACCATTTATAACATCGTTTCTATGGGGAAAATGTGTTCTGGGTTCCAAACAACCATCTTATGAACAAACTTTTGTAACACAACCTGTTCTAAGTTGGGGACTTCCTGTGCTGTGTGAATGCTTTTAAAGTATGTAGTAATGTTTCAATTTCAATTCAAATTTCCAACCAACTAAATTAGCAACACTGTGTGTAACTGGGGAGGGGTGGAGGAGTTGCTGGAGAAATTCAGGGAGGTGTACACCTCCCCCTCAGGGGTGTCTGGGGAAGTCCCTGCTGCTGCCCTACATCTTTGGATGTGTGCTGAGAGGCTTGTTCCCAGATGTGGTGCAGTCATGAGGCCAGGAGAGGGCGCATAACAACTGTTCTTTAAAAAAAAACAACACAGTTACCATTGTCTATTGAGCAGTCTGAAGTCAAAACTCTCAGCTGTTTCTGTCTAGCCTTGGGACTTTCCTGCTCTGAAACCTTTGAAAGGGAAATTACAGATATGTACTCACGGTGCTGCTTCAAACCTGTTTTGCACTCTATCTTCTAATGCCATCAGATGTACACATGAGTCTTTCCCTGTCCCCTCCACTCACTTCTATACCCCATCAACAGTGGGAGATGCACATACATATACCTGTGGGGATTAACATTTCAGCTACAACTATGCACCCAGCCTAAAATCACCCTGAAGATGCATAGGCACTTACAGAGTTGAAACACACTGTGAATGGTGGCAATTTATGAGCAGACCCAGCTACAGCCCAAAACAAGAAACATTTAGCTAAAATTATTCTGCAATTTGAAAACAACAACAACAACAACAACAACAAAACGGAATCAAACAGTTTCTGGTATCACAAAAGCACAACTCCAGCTGGCTGATGTTTTCAATCTGACAGCAGCCCTAGTTTTGGCCTTCTCTGCTGGGCACCACTTCAGGTTTCCTTGACTTGCACTCACGCAGAATATATGGACATTTGGAAAAGCTCGTGTTTACTACTGAGTTCTGGCCAGCACTGGACTTAAAAGTGCTAAAATGCCAGAGAAGAGGCTGTGCACAGGTGATTTCAAAATTAGCAGGCACAGGAAGCTTCTAGTGCAAAACAGATGTACTTGTTTTGGGTGTTTATTCAAATCTAACCCGGACTATGAATGTTGGGGATCTGTCCACTACCAATAGTGAGATCCTTGTAGCATATAGGCGGCCCTTTAGTATACTGTACATACAACTGTCCTATAATGTTATTCCCACATATGTGAACCACACTTGCCTGCCTAGCTATCATAAATATACCCATTTCCTCATGCTTGTGCACCTTTTCTCCCTCCATGCATGTATGTACACATACATACACTGCTCTAGCATGAATTCACACCATGAACACTTCATACACAGCAGCACTGCTCCTGCAGGTGCACACACCTCATTCCCATAGCATATGCACACACCTTCTTCTGAATGGGCAGCCCTTTGTGGCTATGCTCTGTTCTTTGACCTATTCTGGTTTTTTTCCTTCGCTACTTCCCCGTTCCTTGCCCCTCCCGCTCATTCAGTCTGTAAGTTACTACTGAATCTCCATGAACAATAGAGCTGGTGAAATGACTCTGACAAGAACAAAAGCTTTTCAGGTGAACTATAACTGAACTCCCCTCCCCTTTTTTATTCTTGCAAGAAAAATATTTTCAATTAAAACTTCCCTGCCCCATCTAAAAATTGGGAAATCCCCTCTGATTTTGTTCACAATACGTAGAACCTTTTCCTTTGAACATTTCTGAATCAGATTTTTTTTTCTTCAGAACGGTTGGTCTAGCCAAGAAAAATATGTTGATTCTTCTTGACAATTTGTGATGAACAACCTGTGGTGAAATATTGGAATTTCCTGAACAGCTCCAGTGAACATTCTCCCTCACAAACACTGGGTGGCTTCATTAGGACAGACAGCTTGCCCAGGCCTGCCAGAGCATTCTAGAGCTGCATTTAATGGCAGACGCTGCATTACTAAGGCATGAAGAATTGAGTGTGATGTCATGTAAGTTTCTCCCCTGTCCCTCTATTTGCATGAGGTATTTGTGTGGAGGGAGCAAATTACAGTGAATGACACCTGACACTATATTCACGTCAGGGTTTTGCAGGGGTCAGCAAGGATTTCCAGCAATGCAAAACTGGAGCAGAGCAGAACTTTTTCTTGTATTGATTCCTAGTGTGCCTCCTCTTTCTTCTGTTGGAAACCCTTTGCCTGTGTGATGGGCCTCCCTGCTGCCAGCTGTTCTTGTGACCATTAGGTGGAAAGCGTGTGTGTGTGTGTGTGTGTGTGTGTGTGTGTGTTTGTGTGTGTGTGAGAGAGAGAGAGAGAGGGGGGGGTGTGTGTGTGAGAGAGAGAGGGAGGACTGAGATTTGGCAGGATCACAACAGTGAAACCAGTGGAGACGGGAGAGGAATGGCAGTACAGGGGTGATGTGGGTGCATGGATTGGTCCCACAGTATAGTTGGGAAATCTCCCACTCAGGGCTCCCATGGTAGGTGCCTTGGCTTAGACTGTATTCCTGCTAGTTTATTCCCCACCCCCACCCCAACCCAGGTTTCAGCAGATATAGGGTGGAAGGCCAGATTTGACAGTTGTCTAGGGAAGCTCAGGCCTGGGTTCAAGACCTAGTCCATTACACTATCCCAGTAATTCCTGGGAGAGGGAGGAAAGGGGGTGGAGCATGGAGCACCCTGGTTCCAGTGCCCCAGTATGTGAAAGATGCGTGGGGGAGGGGAGCAGACAGAGGGCCTGTGGGCTGCAGATTGTGCCCACCACTGAAAGTTGATTTCCTGTGGTGGGTGCATTGGGCCCTGCTTGTGCCTGCAGGGGCAGATGACCATTCTGTGGGGCCCAGGGCAGCCCAATTTTGCGGGGCTCCCCTTTGCCACGGTGCATGCGCGGTGGTGCTACAGCGCATGCGCGGGGCTTCTCGAAGCGCGGGGCCCGGGGCGGTCGCCCCGCTCGCCCTGCCCTATATCCGCCCCTGTGTGCCTGCCTCCTGCAACCAACCCTGCTCCTGGTTCGCCCCTGCCTTTGCTCTTGTTTCCACCAGGCTCCTCCTGTTCCTTGCCTCTCCTCCAGTTCTTGCCCTTCTGCCAGTAGGCTCTGACCTGTAGGCAAGGTGCCTGCATCCCAGTCCATAACAGTTTGGTTCTTTGCCTGGTGTTATGCAGGTGAGGATCAATGTTCCCTGTAAACTGAGTGCTTGGGCAACCACCCAGGAGAGATTCAAATGCTGCCCAGCTGATTAGCAAAGCACCTACAGCAGGAGCAGGCAAGGTACAGCCTGAGGACTGGATGCAGCCCACCAAGCCACTGGATCCAGCCCATGAGTTGCCTGATCCGGCCCATGGACTGCCCCCACTAGAAACCTCAGGTACAAAACAGCCAGCCACTTGTGAGCAGCCCCATGCTGTTTTAAGCGGTTAGTTGCAATCTATGGCTCTCTGCTCTGGGAATCTGGGGGGAGAGGGAGGCTTTCACAGAAACCAGGAAATGGGAGCTAAGAGATTTTGCTTGGGGTAGGGGCAGTGCATGAAGCCATCTCCTCTCCCCAGAAAGCCTCATGAAGCAGCCAGCCATTTTGAGCAGCCTGAGGCTGGGGCAGTCAGGGAGTCTGCCTCAGGGTCCTGCAGGGCTGCTAGCTGGAGCTGCCAGCCTTCTGCATCCCCCTCCTCTCTTTCCTCAGGCCAGAATCTTCTCCTGCACCCTGACCCTCTCCTGGATCCTGCAGCCCCTGCCCCAGACCACAAATCCCTCCTTCACCCAAACTACCTCTCCTTTACCCCAGTCCCTTACCCCAAACTTCCTTCTGCACCCAACTTCCATCCTAGACCTTGCGCCTTCTCCATAGAAAAGAGATGCACCCTGAACACATACCAAAATCTTGGAGTGCCCCCCGCATAAAAAAATATTGCCCGCTCCTGACCTACAGCATCCCACAGCTGCCAGCATGTTTCTATTGGTGGTGCAGATCTGCACATGCCTTGGAGCACAAAACACAATTTATTTTGCACATGGATGGAAAAATTATAGGGAACATTGGTCAGGATTATTTCTTCAATTCCAGTTTACTTCTTCACCCTAACTGCAGCTTCCCATAAAGGAATTCATAACTGTGTATTGCTTTGTGGTAGGTCAGAACAGACTCACGTTGAATAGTCCACACTTACCAAATAACTTGATTTGTAATGAGCTTTCTCGCCTGCTCCTGTTTGAGAGGAGCATCTCCAGCCCCTTTGTTCCAGTGCTCCATTTACTTCTTCCCAAGGATTTCTAGCTGAACTGAAGATTATAGCTGGAAGCAACTCATATATAGGAGAATAATGGCTCCAATCTTCCACCACTGTGACTGACTTGAGAGCTCTGTCCTCTCTAAGTAGGAACTGATGCAAATCTCCTTCCTCCTGAAAAGCTCTCTGATACCTCTTCAGGATCCTGTGGTTTGCTTCCTGTGAGTTAGAACAAAGCCAGCTGTCCTGTGTAGTGAGGAGAGAAGGTTAGCACAGATGACAGAGAGAAGGGCAAGGGAGAAGTAGAACATGTTTGCCCTGTTTGAAGGTTTCAGAGATGAATTACTTGAACTGGAAGGAGGTGTGGCCATGTTCTCAGGTCTGGTCTCAAAAACACAGAGACAAGCACAAATAGTTCCTAGGAGAGAGTTCCTTGAAACCTCCACAACAGCAGTAGGGATGTATGTATTTAAATTCCTAAGCATGTGTTGGTCCTTCATACTAATTTACTCTTTAGTTTTATCCTTGCTTTGAAAGCAGATTTTTGACATCTCTTGGAAACCAGGGGCAGTCACTCACACATTTCCAATATGATGGCCTAGAGAGGAAAAAATTCTCTCACCTCCACACTAATCCTAGAGGAATTTCAGGTTAAAAGGCCCACTACAATGATAGGGCTCTTCTTGGGGAGATCTAGACTTTGATCAAATGGCTTTCCCTGTCTTATCACAACTTTAGCTTCTGGGCCGAGGCTAAGTGCAGAGACACGTTGCACTTAAGGAGTCTTCATCTTGAAGTGAAACAGAAGAATCCATCTGGTGATCAGTCATATTGATATAGCTGCTGCTGTGCCACTATCAGGACACACCATTCTAAAGCTATGTTAGGCTAAACTGGCTCCTCTAAATCCCTACAGAACAAATGTAGTGGGGTGATGTGAGAGAGGCACGGTTGTTGGAGAGATGCTGTTACGAAAGAGGAGCGAATCCTGTGGTATAATCCTGATCTCACTGAATATAACAGAGTCCAGGGATTCCCACCAGATTCTAACCACCTACACTCTTTAAAATTCCCATACCACTTCTCATAAGAGTAACAATGTTAATCCAAGCATCATCCCCCGCTTCCATCACAGGCACTTGCCTTCTGTCTCCATCAAGGCCCCTTTTAACTGGAAGCAGTATTCTTTGGTTCCCCACTAAGGTGGCTGCATGGTGTTGCTCCACACTGGTAAATAACTGCCACTTTCCCCCTCAGAGGTGGCTGCAATTGAGTAGCCATTGAAATGACTGTTATATAAAGTTTGTGAAGTGTTCTGTGATCCTTCCAAATGAAAGAGACTAGAGGAATGTAAATCGCTATCATGAAGTTACTGATGTAGGTTAAATGGAATGTGCATCCACGCAGAGAAGCACTGAAGCAGTCAGAGAGAGGCTCTGGAGGGACATATCCTTTGACATCCAGCATCCCAGTTTGGGCATGCCTTTCCCGCTCTGCTGGCTTCTTCCTGTGTCTTTTTGCTTGCTCCCTGATCTTCCCCCTCCCCCATCCTGTAATCAGATAGAGGAAGGAAAGAAGAGAGAGAGAGGAGCTAAATTGCTTAGAACTCTAACTCCTTAAAGAGTCGTCTTCCTCACAAAAAATAAAAATAAAAAACAACAATGGTTCTGTAGCATCTTAGAGACTGACAAAAATGTGTCATCTGAAAGAGTGGTTTGTGCCCACGAAAGCTCATGATACTATTTATATATTTTTGTTAGTCTCTGAGGCTATGTCTACACTGCAGTGCTATTTTGGGACACTGTAGGTATCCCAAAATAGCTATTCCGCGTCTTTTGAGCACATCCGTTATTTAGAAATATAACGGCCTCGCTATTCCAACATCCTGTAAACCTCATTCCATGAGGAGTAAGGTATGTTTTGGAATAGCGATTTATTTTGAACTAAGTGCTGTGTTGATGGTGCCAAATTTTGAAATAAACTATTTTGAAATTAACTCAAAATAAGCTATGCAATTTGCGTAGCTCGTTGTTTTTAAAATTTGTTTAGTTAGAGACTAACGTGACTACCCCTCTGAGACTTAGTCCTCACCAGAATCAGTACAGTGTTGTGCCATGTCCTTCTGAAGCAGGTGTTTGATATCCATGCTGACGTGTCCGCCAGAGGTGATTCTTTCTGGATTAAAATTAGTACTGCCTGAGCCTCAATGCTCAACGGTTTGGTTCATCTCCTCTACTGGAACTCCCATGTCTACAAACAAGTTTTGGGAGAAATTTCCCCATGTTTTCTGTTTCTAGCTGGTCTAGAACTATTACAAGAACAAATGTTAGCTGACATGTTAGCACTTCTGTCTCAGGCCAGGCCAGAACCAGGAAATGCAGGAGTTCAAGATAGTAAATGTGTGATCATGAGCAAGTAACTTACTTGCACCCTGCCTCAGTTTTCCTGCCTGTAAAATGGGGATAATGGTTATTTACCCTGGAGTGGGGTTGTGAGGCTTAATTCATTAACATTGTCAAGTGCTCTGAAGACCTCAGATGGAAGGTGCTATAAGCTGAAAATGGATCTCTCATTTCATATACCTATCAAAACTGCCTTTTGCAGTCGCAGTGGCACAAAGAACATGCTATGACTCCTTCCAGCAATAGTTTGTAATTTGCATGATGTTTTTCATTCTGTATCAGCTTCAGCAATTCCCAGAGAGAGATGTTCGCATCTGCCAATAACAATGCAGCAGCCTCCAAGGGCTCTTCCATATCAGATTTGTGCAAGGGTTCCTATTTCTGACTTAAGTGGCCTGTTCCTGTCGGGGATTGTCTGTCAATGGAACACCGTGGCAAATGGACACGTGTTTGTGTCTTTGCTTGGGAGTGGAGGAGCCCTGTGCCTTTTGCAGCTACAGCAGCAGACATGTGAGATCAGTTCTGTACTGGGGATAATGGGCTGTGTCCCTGCCTCCCTCCCCATCCCCTGCACGTGTTAATCTGTAGGCTTCCTCTGTCTTACTGTGGAAAACCAGTGCACATCTACGTGGTACCAGATGGGGACGCATGCTCTATTACAAATATGGAGCAACTCCATGAGCAGTAGCAATAAAGGTAAGAATCATTCCTGAAATGGTGGTGTATACACAGTATAAGCGAAGGGACTATTTTTATCAGAAGGAATATAATTTTTTCTGCTGTTGCTCTCCATGGGAGCTGTATTTGTTTTTTATTCTAGGGACTTTTTTCTTAGTTCATCCCCTCTTCCTGCCTCACTCCCTTCTATCTTTTTGGGAGGAAGCTCTGGACATCCTCACTCCCTGATTCTGGAAGTCAGCGCAGATTGCAGGGGACTCTCTTGGGATGATGGTGCGGAGCCCCAGGGGCTCTTTCCTTCTTCATTCTTTCCACCTCCTGCACCCAAAGCTTGTTTTCTAAGGGACAAGCCAGTCAGCCCCACCTCCTGCTAGGAGACTGGCAGACTCTGCTCCCCAACAAGTGGGCTGTGCCCACAAAAGCTCATGATACTAGATTCTACGTTTTGTTAGTCTATAAAGCGCTACCAGACCATTTGTTGTTTTTTTTCCTGTACAGACTAACTCGGCTACCCCCTGAAGCTTCTGAGATTTTATTAATCTCCTGTTGGCTCTGTCAGACTCCAGTGATGCTGCCCAGCATGGCATGCTCGTCTCCTTTGTGTTTACAATGGCTTATGTACATGCCTTGGAGGGAGGCAAGTGAGCACTCCAGTGAAGTAAGTTTGCTTACTTTTGCACCGAAGTTTTTAAGAGCCTTGTTTTTCTCTAGTTCACTACCCTTGATGCCACTGAGTTGCTGTTAATAGATATGGGTGGAGCTAAGAACACATCCTGGGGGCCAGAGGCAAACCCTTGGTTGAAGACAAGCCAGTGTCCATCCTTACTGGAGCTGGGCACATAGAAGAAAGTGGTCATGAATGTTCCTGTGCCTAAAGCTTGCCAGTGGACTTCAATGGCTACTGAGACCTATTTTATTCACACATTCAGGTGAACTGGCTTAGACTCCCCAATCTGCTCACAGAATGCAAGCTGTCAGGCCTACCCACATGAATAAATAGGCATGAGAGTATTCACACTGGCAGTGTTCTCAAGACCATTTTGAAGAGCTTTTTTATTTGCACGGTAGATTCATGAAACAGTTCTGCATGTTTGCAGATAATCAGCGACCCAAAAAGGAGAATCCTTCTATTTATAAAACAGGGCATCCAATCGGGAAACAGATGTTACATCATGTGACTAAAATGAGCAATCACTTGGTGCAAACAATGATTAAGAAATGAAATCTCAGCAAGTAATTCATGAATAATCCATATGCTAAAATATGCTCACACAAAGTAGTTGTCAATCCATTGTGAACAGCAATCACATTTGTAAACATACAACCTGCTCCTACATAATCCAGGAACAGAAAAAGAGACTGTCGGGTAATGTATCTGCAGTGATTTAACCAGCTTTAATCATATGTGACAGCAAGTTGGCATGTGATGTTTTGGTCAATAAATTTGAATTAGTCTTTTCTGCTAGGGGCTGGGTCTGTCACATCCCCACTCCAAAGTTTAGGGATGATGGTTTCTTCACTCAGCCTGTGATCAACAGGAACATCTCTCCTCCAACCCCCATCCACAGACATGCCAATAGCTCCCTAGAATAGTCTGCATGTTTCTTTATATGAGCTTGTATCATGTGCAAAAACATATCAAAAAGAGCTAGAAAAGAACTGTTAAGTGACATCTGCTCCATGTACTTCTGGTCATTGCAGCATTATCTGTAGTGAATATTTTCTGGACAAATTTTGTATGCCTCGGGTGCTAGGGCTTCCTTTGTTACACAGTGCAATAAAATTGCATTGTCAGTGATTTTTCCTTTCAGATATTCAGCTGAAATGTTTAATTTTTAACCAGATCTACAAAGATTAGCAAGAGGGGCAGGGAATAACCTAGACAAATGCAAACTATTCAGTCTGGGGTGGGGAGAAAGTAATTTGAAACAGATCTTCAATAGGCGACTGATCGCTGGAAAGAAGAAATGCTGAATGAGAGCTGTGTGGAATGGAGAGCAAGCATGCAATCTGATATGCTGGCAACTACCCCAAACTGATTATGGGCTATATATCAGTATGTAGAAAATCACATTACTGGGTGTGAGGGGAGATGACAGTCTGTCTCTGAGATGACATAGCACCTCGCATATGGTGAGGTGATGGGTGCACCAGTACGAAAATAGTTTGACAAAGTGGGAGGAACTGAGTGAAGAACAGAAAAAATTACTATTAGATCTGGAGTAATTTATACACTCTTTCTGCAAGTTAAATAACTGAAGGCTGTGCAAAATGTTTAGTCTCCTGCCCCTTTAAGAAAACATTTTTCCCAGCAGCCATTCACATTCCTAAAGCCTTCCCTGATCTGGGGCTGCACCTTAGCCAAGTGATGACAAAGTGGGTGACATGTTTGCAGCAGTATTTACACTTTACAGATATTGTAATTATGGGGTGCCTGTGGGTGGGTGGGTCATGGGTAGCAGGGTTCTAACTAATGACCCCGGGATATAAAATCATGAGCTTCCACTTCCTGAATTGAAAGAGCCAGCAGACTCACAAATGGCTTCCATCCATCCTTAGAGCGGAAAGAGAGTCATACTACATAAGTGTGGATGACATAAAGAAGGGATAGCAGTGAAGACCTCAGTGGAACTTGGAAGAATATGATGAAAGGGAGTGAAGGTGGGTGGAAAATACTGGGAGGAAAACACCCTTATTGGTGAGGACGTTAGGAGCCTTTCCAGTGATATAGTTGGTACTCCATTGCTGGATTAGACATAGGAAGAAGACCAACAAGATAACAAAATTGGGTGTGTTTTTATATATTCTACTGGGAGCAGAGTGACTGCTGTTATGTTAAGGTTGTATAATAGTTTTCCTTCTAGTCTCCCCCATCACTCTGTTTTCAATTGCTCAGAACTTTCTGAAACTTCCATTTTTTCAGGCTGTAATTTCCTAGGTTTGGGCTCTGTTGGAATGTGATTTTTTCTGGAAAGTTTGAGGAAATGTGGTTCAGCCACTCTTCAAAATGAGGAAAGAGAAAATACTTTTTCCTTCATAAACAAAATTCTTGCAACTCTTTTTTTAACAGCCCTGCAGCAAAAGTTGCTTGAAACCAGAAAGTTGAAACTTGGCAGGGAATATGGTGGTCACCAAGGAGAAGTGCCGTGGCTTGCTCCTGGAAAGTTGGTTTTGGTTTGACCACATTTTGGTCTCTCGAAAGTCATACTGAGCAGTCACAGTATTTTTTGCTAAGCTCAAAGAGCAAAGCTGAAAAACGCTTTGTTCATTAGTGGTTGGTGCTACTGCATAGTGACAAGTCTAGGTAAGTGTACTGTGGATTTTGCAAGACACAAAGTGAAGCCCTGGCCTTACTCCTGTGGCCCTTGTAAGGAGCGAAGAGACAGAGATTGTACTTTATAAGGTGGACAGGAGATACCACTGCTCTGATACTCATGAAGAGTTGCAGTGTTACTGCTCACAGGAGAGGCATTCACTGGTCAACTATTCAGGAGAGGGGTTCCTTCCTGTGGGCTTATAAGGTACAAGGCATTAGGATTTTGTTAGGAGCATGATAGAACTCTGAAATCTAGCCAGATAGTTCCAGATCCTTAAAGTAGTTAGGAAACTAACTCCCAGAGAATTAGGTATCTACATACCTTTGAGGATCTGATTCCCAAATCTGGAGTTTACAGGCATTATGTGTAATGTATGTAGGCATGTCAAAGTCCTAGAGAATTACATGAGAGGTTACCTGCCTTACAGTGGATGGTTTTGCAGTTTTATTTACATGGATCTTATTGTAGGTGAATGGGCAGCAAGTGGGTGATAGGAGGCCTATGTGAAGAACAACTGTAGGACAGCCCTGGAAAACAACACATCTGCTCTACAAGGTAACATGATGGAAAAGCCACTGGTCAATGTATGAACTGAAATGCAAGTAGCTGCCCTACAGATCTCAGAAATAAAGCCAGCTGAAAGTGGTCTACCCTAAGAGGGAAGAGGCAGCTTAATGCAGTCTGTAACCCTTTTAGAGAGTTTATGAAAATCAGCAGCCTGTCCCATAGATGTATCATCAAAAGCTAGAGTTTGGATGGTTTACAATATGGCTGTGTTCTGGAAAGACAGCCATAGGTAGCTAAGAATGTTTCATGTCTGGTGACTAGTCTCTACAGCTGAGTCATGAGCTTTAGGAAAAAATTACTGGTAAGCGTATAGATCCCAGATCATCTCTGGTTTGATAAACATAACTTTGGATGTGGCCTGACACTTGTTGCATAAAAAGCCTCCGCCTGAGTTCACTAGATTTACATACATGAATTTTCTGAAGCTATACCAAACTGTAAGGTCTAAGGTTTTAAACTGCAACTTATTGTGATCCTTGTCAATCTTTGCAACCTGTGTAACTCTCAAACTTACTGTAAACTGCAATTCTGTAATCTTTGTAACATGCAGCCACCTTGCTTGTAACATTCCCTAAGATGCATTCTCCCCTGAGTGAAGGGAGAGAGTGTGAGTGTGTTTGAAGAAGACTTGGAACAATGGAGCACATTTCAATGAGTCATCACAGTCTGGGCATGCTCTTTGCTGGATAAAGGGAAGGCTGGGCATGTTCCCTGATGACAAGGTGAATGAGTCACAGGGGCCATTCAGACACAATATAAGGAGAAGGAGCACATGTGAGACTCTCTTTTTCCTTCCCCTGCTCCTGAGAAGCTCCTCTCCAGTGCCTCTCTCTCCTGACCAGCTTCCCCAGCCATGATGAACAGACAGATCCTCCAGGATCCACATGCCTTGCCTCTTTCTGCAACCTATATGTCTGTGTAAGTGTGTGAGTGCCTGAGGGCAGAATGAATGGGTGTGAATGAATGAGTGAATGAATGGAGGGTGTGTGTGTGTGCGTGTGTGTGTGTGT
>CM057845.1:146502532-146515838 GCA_030068395.1 Apalone spinifera
CAATGGTGAGATTAACTCCAACAGAGTTCACGAAGAGTCCTGACTTTCAAAGACAATAAATAAATAGTCCAAAATAGAAGGCCAAGAAGAGTCCAGAGGATGAACAGATCACAGTGAAAATAATTTCCACTCATTCAGATATGTCTTTCTAGTAGAGGTTTCTCTGCTCTGGACTGAAATTTCCTGTACAGACTTTCTGTCCACAGAACTCAGCCACTGACTGATCCAAGGAGGACTGATGAGAAGGCTTCAAATGTTTGAGGAAAATGTGAGGTCTCTTTAAGTCAGAAGACCTCTTAACTGCTAACGTGGTGTCTCTTGTAGCCAGACTGTTTACTAAAGCTGGTTTCGAAGTGGGAGCAGGTTGCTTCTGAGGAGAAATACTGGTGTCTGAGACATTGTACATTGTGTTTTCCACCAGAAAGACTTGCAACTGGGCCTCACAAGCCCTCCATGTGTGCATAGAAAATGGGATGCTTGTCTGGGATATGAGACTCTATTAAACAAAAACTTTCTCCTATATGCATCATTGGCAGGCATAACAATGTATTGTGCCTCAGACCAAAGTAAAGTTATTGGAGAAATTCCCTGTTATTTCTTTTCTTCCTCCCTTTACTCATTGTGCCACCAAATGATGTGCCCTTAACTTTTAGGCAGGGAAAGAATTTTTCTCTGCAAAATTCTCATGCATCAGCACCTGGTATACTCTTCATCAAACAAACCAGCTTAGACAAATCTGAAAGGCAGCTTCTCTTTAGCATCAGCGAGAGTCTGGAGTGCTAATGAGAACCATCACCATATGAACAAGTGTGTTGAGGGTTCAAATCTGAGCGCTTGGGTTTCCAGAATGCAGTGAGTTATCATGTGCAGTGTATTTAGAAGGAGACCGTCCTGCATGGAATGGCTTGGGGAAGGAATGGTAAGAAGAGAAGTGCATCTGCTATAAGATCCCAAAGAAAATTGACTCCTATTATTTATGTGCAGAAATGCGATAACTCTCCCTCAGTGCATCTGCCTAGTTGAGTCCGTCCTGGGCTCCCCTCGTTTGGTTATAGACACAGATGCTTCTGTTGTGGGTATTCTGTGAACAATTTAGTTTCTGGCTCCCACCACACCCTCCCACCACCTCCTCCCCCCTGTGCACGTCCTCTCCTCCATGCAGACAGGATTGTTTTTTACTGGTCTGAGCAGTAACTTGATCCCTTTGGTAGTTCAGTCAAGGGGCTTCTGTCTTACATACAGCCATCTGCGCCCAATTATAGGATGGTTTGAGTAATGTGAGAGTGCTGGGGATGGCTGTTCTGCAGGGATGGAGCTCTTCCAGGCTTCATTTTCCCCTATTCGCTGGGAAGCTCAGTTTGCACTGAAGGGTCCCATTTAATGTTCTGAATTACTGAATACCTCATGATGTGAAAGAGTCAAGCACAATCCGACATTCAGGGTTGGGGCCCCCCATATTCATCCTTAAAACAAACAGACTGGCTGTGCCTACATTGAAACACACCCGCAGCAGCAGCAGTCTCAGCTGCTGGGTGCTCAAGGCTTTGGGAAAAAGTGAGTCTTGAAGCTGATGTCAGGCAGTGGGCAATGATATTGAGACCATGTTCCTTCCTCCTCCAGTGGAGAGTCACCTCACCCTGTGGGCTAGGTGTTAAATAGTAGTACAGTAATTCCTCATTTAACACGATAGATGCATTTCTGAAAATGTTTGTGCTAAGCGAAAACGTGCTATGCGGGGTCAATTTTCCCATTAAAAATAATGGAAAAGGTGTGGGTTGTGTTTCAGGTGGTGGCGGCAAAATCAATTTTTTGTTGGTGCTGTGTCGTCAACGTCAACATTAGCTATCTAGCAACACAAGTCACCACACTTTGTTAAAACACAAAGATAAACACGTGAGTGAGCAGAGGAGTGCTATAACCACATGTTCATATGCTCATGCATATTACCACTGTTTTCACCAACTTATACCGCCACAGGAAGTAGTCTGTCACTTGATTATTTTCGTGTTATTTTGAGGACGGTCATATTATTTGAAAAATGTTCCCTAAAAAAGAATCATGTTATTGCGAAAACATGTTAAGTGGGCACCTGTTAAACGAGTAATTACTGTAATACAAACAATGATTTGCCATGAGCTTATCATTGTATGAGATTGAGGGAGACACACCTCATTTAGAAAGTCCACCTCCAGACTAAAGAGCTGCAGAAGTGTACCCGATCCATGCAGTTAGAGGAGTCAGACATTTTGCTAGCCACATCACTTCTTTGCATACGGTTGGCTATGGAAATTGATATGTCTTCACCACATCCACCCAATGAGCCAAATGTGGCTTGAAGTGGACTTTGATTTGCGGTATGGGTTTGCTTTTCCTCTGACACTGGCATGTGAGCTGGGAGCCTGTGGATAGTGTTTAAATATTTATTGATGACTTGGAAAAAGAGGGGGGCAGCGAAGTGGCAAAATTTGCAGATGGCACAACATTTTAGATTAGAGAGGACTGTAAGGAGGCAGAGGGGGGCAATTCAAGCTAGGTGAATGGGCAGATGAAATCCATTGTGGACAATGCAGGATTATGCTTGTTTGAGTTACTCTTACACATTGCTGCATTCTGAATTGACTATATGCACTTGAGAAAGAGAGCTGGATGTCATTGTGGATAGTTCAGGGAAAACATCTGCTCAGATAGCAGCAGTTATTTAAAAAGAGAACAAAATGGCTGGCTGTATAAGGGATGGGATGGAAAATAAGTGAAAACCCAAGACTTAATACAGATCAATGCAGCATGCCCACCTGAAGTCCTGTGGGCAGCACTGATCTGCCTACCTCAAAAAAGATACAACAGACATATAAGGGGTCCAGAGACAAGCAATGCAAATGATTACAGCCATCAAATTTAAAATGTGGAAAAACTGAAAAGATTAAGTCTGTTTCATTTACAGATGAATGTGAAGGGGCATGGCAGAAGTATTCAAAATAATGACTGAAGGTAAATCAGGCACTCCTATTTACTCCTATCTTATTTACCCTCTAATACAGTAGTTCTCAAACTTTTTGGCCTGCAGCCCACCTTGTTTAAGACAGACCTTTTCTTGGACCACCAGTCAACCATCCATGATGACAAAATGAGTACAGGAGGGGATGGGGCTGCAGGGTCTGACTAGGAGGTTGGGGGCAGGAGTGCTCTGAGGTTGGGGGGGTCTGGGTGGAAATTTGGGGGCAGGAGTGGGCTGAGGGTGGGGGGTCTGGATGGAAAGTTGGGGCAGGAGTGGGTTGAGGGTGGGGATCTGGGAAGGAGGGTGCAGGAGTAGGGTAGGGGTATGGGGTCTTGGCAGGAGGTGGGTGCATGAGTGGTATGGGAGTGTGGGGTACTTCCTTGGCTCCGTACTTCCCATTACTCCAAGGCACCGCCCCCTCCCCTCCCGCTCCCATTGGCCATGATTCTAGCCTCCAGGTGAGCGGTTTCCTGCACTGCTGTTCTCCTAGCCAGAGGGAGAGGGAGCAGCAGCGCATGAAGCCGCTTCCTTCCCCTGCAAGCCAGATCCAGCCTGCAAGGATCAACCCCTGCCCCCTGCAGTGGAAAGCTGGCAATGGCACTCCAACCTCACAGGGGAGGGAGTGGGACTGGAGTACCCGCGCAGGCTCCCTGCTGTGGTGGGGGAAGGAGGGGTAAGCTCCAGGACCACAACCCACCTGCAAGACAGTTGCAGACCACTAGCAGTCCGCAGATCACACTTTGAGGACCACTGACTGCTCTAATAATACAAAAGTGTGGAGACACTTAGGGCAAGTCTACGCTACAAAATTATGTTGACTTAAGTTATGTTGGCATACAGTCAACACAGTAATTAACTTATTTTGTGGGTCCAACTACACTCCTTGTGTCAACAGTGCATGTCCTTACGGATTGTACTGTCAGTGTGGGGCACTGTGGAATGGCTTATGAAAGCCAGTAATAATCTCTGTAAGCAACAGTGTCTACACTGACATTACAGCAACCTGACTACATGGACATCAATTCTACTATGTTTCTTGTGGAGTTAATTCCACAGAGCTGGGCAGTTACGTTGTTGGGAGCAAAATTTTAATATAGATTGACGTAAGCTGCCTTGTATGGTCTTAACTGTGTAATGTAGACCAAGCCGCAGTTTCGTTGAATGGCAATACATTGACACAATGCATAATCTACTTATGGAACTTATTGCCACAAGATATCGCTACCAAGAATTTAGCAGAATTCGATAAAGGGTCAACTATGTATGTGGATAATGAGAACATCTATCATTAATTAAATATAATAAGGGTTATATTTTGCCATGTTTTAGGACCTAAGCCAATCTCTAAGTGACATGTAAAGGGCAGATTATTCCATAATTGTCTAATATGGAGATCATTTCATCTTCTTCCTAAGCAGCAGTTCATGGTCACTGTCAAAGACAAGATACTGGACAATTGGTCTGATTTGGTATGCCAATTACCATAAGTATACACAATGGTGGGGCTTTTAAATAAGTGAGAGATTGAGTAATCACTTGCTTTGCTTGCAAGGCCAGACTTCTGGCTTCTTGTTCTATTCGAAGAATAACTCAGGCATAAGGTGCTGTGGTGTGGTTTTTGTTTTGTTTTTCTACACAAATGATTAAAATCTAATCCAATTTTTAAATCAAAATATTTGCACTTTTTCATTTACCTGTCAGGAGCTGAGTTCAGGGCTTTGTGTTTCTCAACAACCAGTTGATAACTTTCAATTGCAAACTATTTTCCTGGGCTGCTGTAAAGGGTTGTACGGTAAACGGGCTCTATGCAGCCTATGCAGGTTAGTGTAGAAGGAAGTGGTTTCCAAATATTTTGTTCTGTTACTTTGACCTCTGCACTGACAATGAATCTGTCACCTGTATAAGATCTTGAGCAGCTTTAATTGCGCTGTGAAACAGCTTTGGAATACTTTCCGTGGTTGGCTTCTCTCTGCCAGAGCAGGAGGAAAGGAATTCATTGTTAACTCTGGTGTATATGGCATTGCTTAGTGAAATTCTTTTAGGGTGGTTAAGCCACTCAAGCAAGACAAGTCTTAGCCTCTGATACGGTTAGAAAATGTGACCTAGTTAAACCCAGCAGTTTGAGTGTGATGAAATGAAAGTGACTTGTGTTTGCTGAAATTTGATACCAAAAATAGAGCACTAGATTCTTTCCTTGCTAGAAGAGATGCATTACAGAGCATGTGTGTATGTGAATACATCACCATAGCAACCACTGTCCCACCCCTCCCTGCACAAGAGCATTACCGCATTCTGCTGAAGGATGTCTGATGCCCCCTCTCCCATCCCCCAGCCTCTTCTTCCCTCACCCCCACCTCTCCTCATACTGCTCCATGAAATCAAATTAAAGGGTGAAATGAATTTTGGAGTTGCTGCTAGGAGCCAGGAAATGTACATGCATAGAAAAAGAGGCCTGTGTGTCCAAGCCAGAATAGCAGTGGACTAACTCAGGCCTTGTTTTAAAGACAGCCCTACTTGAAAAAGCTGTTACTATTACAAGGGAGTTATAAACCCGCTGTGCCACAGTGTCATTGCTTTGATGGTAGCATGAGGGTTGGACACTTTATTTCCAGTAGGGCTTTGTCCTCTGCAGCCTCTCTCACTGTAGCAATACAATCAGATATGCTAATCAGATCCTTCCTCCCTCCCCATGCTTCCCTTCTTTGTTCTTGTAGGGGAAAGGCATTTGATACCACTTGGGAAAAATACAGTCTTTCCCAAGGAGCTTGTCTTCTCCTCTCATGGCATTCACGGGGAGAGGGCAAAGGGATTTATGCCAGCCTCTCGCAGTAGGATCAGCGCAAAAAAAGTGCAGTTCCTGTGCTAAGTGCAATTGGTTGAGAGTTCTACAAGGTGGCTCATATTCTTAATACTGAGGTGCATGGACCCAGCCTTCAAAGCAGCCTGGCTGTTCTAATGGAGATGAAGAACTGCATGCTGGGGCCTGTAGTCTCTGCACCAGAGATCGTGATTTAAGGCTGAGGAGAGCTCCGGTTGGTTCCATGGGTAAAGTGAGGTGCACTCACACTCTGTGCAACCCTGTGCAAAGTTTGGGCGTTTCTGCAGTACTGCTGGAGGATACTGGCAAGTTTAGTATCTGTCCCACAAGGTAGAGGAGATGCAAGATTTGACTGTACTGAGTACAAAGGCGATGTTCCATAGAAGCTGGTAGAGCCAGACAGCCCTGTAGCTCTTCCTAGATCCCAGATTAACAGCCTGTGTGCTGCCTAGTGTCACAACATCCTGGGCTGGACTCTGCAGTCATGGAATGGGCCTCTGACTACCCTGCAGTTTGTTCAGTGGCAGGCTTGAACATGTCTCCCACCCTATGTGACAGGCCACCCTATATGATAGGGCTCTTCTAAATGGCCAGAGAAAAAATTAAAATGGGTCTGACAGTCTCTTTCTTGTCTCTGGTAGAGCAGTGGTGCTGCACTTGTATATCCTCAGATCTTTTCCCCTTCAGTGCCTCACAGGGCTTATGTATGCAACTCCCATTAACACTAATGGGCACTGCTAGTGTAAATCCCCTGGGCAGTGGGTTGTCTTTAGTGAAGTTTTCGATACAGTCCTGTGTGGAAAAACTAAATAGAGAAATTAAGACCCTATGTCTGGTTAAGAATACGGTACCGTTGAGACAAAATGTGCCAGCCAGCTGTAAACAAAGAAGAATCAGTAATGCTACAAACACGCTTTGGGGGAGATAAAAAGTAGGGATGTTACAGGGTCATTATGGGAACTGAGACTATAACAGCTTCATCAACAATCTGGAAGATATGTGGAACGTTGATCATATTTGTTGGTCATACTAAGCTAGGACTTCTCACAGACTCAGTGGAGGGAAAATTAATTTACAGAATTATATGGTGTTTGCCATTAAAGAGAGATGGGATTTAATTTACATACATGTACAATACACTTGGGAAGTAAATTCCCAGCACAAACACGAATGGAGAGAATGAAGATTAGAGAGGAGAGAGGCAGTGAAGGATTTGGGTGACAGTGGATTACTAACCAGTCATGAACTGTCAATGCGATGTGATGCAGCTGTTTGAATGGCTATTGCTATTCCTTGCTCTCTCAGGGTATGTCTACACTGCAACGCTACTACAGGATACCAGAGTATCCCGAAATAGCTATCCTGCATCGTCACAGCAAGCCCATTATTTTGGGCTTGCTATTCCGATGTCCTTGTAAACTTCATTCTACAAGGAGTAAGGAATGTTTCAGAATAGTGCTTTATTTTGAAATTTGGTGCTGTGTAGACCGTGCCAAATGACAAAATAAGCTATTTTGAAATAGCATTGAAATAAGATGTGCAATATATGTAGCTCAAATTGCGTATCTTATTTTGAGTTACAGTGCTGTGTAGACGCAACCTCGGGGGCATCCTTTGGAGGAGAAGAGGGGTAATAATGCTTCTCAGTGGTTCAAGTAGCCAGTTCTATTACTGCCCCATGGGGGAATAGCTTTAATGTTATGATTGGGGCACCTTGTTCAAATAGACTTCTGCTAATTTTGCTTCCTCTGAAGGGTGTGGGGAAGAGTTTAAGAGAACAGACATAATGTGGATACTATAATGAAATTATCTGGAGTAGTGGCATGAGTCTGACATGACACCGAGTCTAATAGGATCCTCACCCTTCTTGGCCTCTTAGTTGCTCTTCATGCTTACCATCAGACTTTCCTCCTCAGTTCTTCTTCACACAGCGTGTAGTCAGCCTGTGGAACTCCTTGCCAGAGGAGGCTGTGAAGGCTAGGACTATAATAGAGTTTAAAGTGAAGCTAGATAATTTCATGGAGGTTAGGTCTATAAATGGCTACTAGCCAGGGGATGAAATGGTGTCCTTGACCTCTGTTTGTCAGAGGCTGGAGAGGGATGGCAGGAGACAAATTCTTGATCATTGTCTTCGGTCCACCCCCCTCCGGGGCACCTGGTGCTGGCCACTGTCGGCAGACAGGATACTGGGCTAGATGGACCTTTGGTCTGACCCGGTACGGCCATTCTTATGTTCTTATGTTCTTATGTACCTGGTCCTCTATTGGCCTTTGTGATTCCACCCACCCTTGAATCTCCTTCTACCTCCCTGCTTGTTCTTTCAGTATCTCTGTTGGTGAGACAACTTGCTTCCTCTCTCCACTGGCCATTGGGATGCCGCCAAGACTCTGTTCTGGGTTTGCTCTCTCTTTACACTCTACCTCTGGGTGCTCAACCCTGACTTGGTCTCAACTTCCGTCCAGGCACAATTATCCTTCTCTGCTGCTGACTGCAATCTCACCTCCCCGCCTTTCTCTTTGACAGCTGCTCCTTACAGTTAAATTTAGCATGACCAAAAATGAACTCTGACTCTTTCCTCCACTATGGCCCCTTTGTGCTACTCCAGCAGCTCAAACGAGCTGTAAAGCTGTGAGAAGTCCTGTAGCATGGAGGTATCCTCAGGTGGCAGACATCCTAGCTAGCTCTATACCAGTCCCTCCTGTCTGCTTCTGCCTACCCCAAGGCTGCTGTAACTTACATTGGCTGCCAGTGGCCTCCAAGGGTCAGCTACACTAGCAAAGGATCACTGGAGCGATACATGTTCCCAGCACAGTCTGGTTCAGGGAAGAGGAGGAACAAAGAGGGGCTGGTGTAGAACCAGTTGGCTCTTCTCTACCTGCCTGGGAAATCCTCATCCGTTCAGTCAGGGCAGCTTTACAACCCACCTGATTATGGAGTGCCACTATAGGGTTGTACTGGGGGCAATGATCTGAACTTTTAGCTTATGCAGTTCTGAGTTTTGCATGCATAAGTCCTCTGTTCTGCAACAGCCATCTCAGTGCCCAGCTGAAACTGCACTGACTTTATCTGGTTTCTCTACAGGAGCTCTGCATGGAGATTGCTGCAGAATCAGGGCCTCAGTTTTTGTAACTTGAACAAAACTTTAATGTAGTTATTTGCATTTAGTATAGGTTGTACTTCTCTGGTCCTGCAACATCTGTGGTTCGGCAGAACCACGGAAGTTCTAGGACCAGAGAGTCCTGGGGGAGGGCTGGTGGCTGGGAGCCCTTAGGCCTGGCAGGGCAGTGGGGCTGCCCAGAGTGGGAGGGGCAGGAGCCCAGCATGCAGCCCAGTGGAGCTGCCCAAGAGGGGAGAGCAGGACCCTAGCGCGTGGCCCAGCATGTTTGCCCAGGAGGTGGCTGTCTGGGGGAGAGGGGCCAGAAATAACCTCCCTTGGTCTGGCAAAACCCCTCATTCTGGACCAGTCAGGTCCTGAGTGTGCTGGACCAGGGAAGTCCAACCTGTATGTCCATATTTGCATCTATAAATATAACGTATCTGTGCTTTAAGATTGAGGCTGGCCACTAGCAGAGAAAAGTGTAACAAAACTGGAAGGTAGAATTTCAAGCCAGCAGCATTACACAAGACAAATCTGATGCATGTATTTTTTTTTTTCCTTCCCTAGTTAAATGTATCCAGGCGAGGCCAATGTTTCCTTCTTGGTCAGAGAATCTCTGAGGTTATGACTACATGGAAAGTTTGACTGGCCTGGGTGTACAGCCAATTTTTAAAGGCAGTATTTGTTGAGGGATGAGTAATTAGAATATAAATCTGAAATAAATATATAGGCTTAGCAGCTGTTTTGATGGGCAGTAACAAAGCTGTGAGTGCGTGCATGTGTTGAAGTATGTGAGGATTATATCCTTGTTAACCAAAACAAACAATCAGTCTTAATACAAAGTGCTATATTTTTAAATACCACTTACTTAAGGTCATGTCACAAGTGACAAAAGCCAGGTGAGATTCTGAGAAGATTCTCTCTGCCTCCTACCCGCAATAATAATAAACCCATGTATAGGTGCTTTTTATCCTGAAGAATCTTGAAGTGCTTTATAAATTGTATATGTGAGAATCGTTTGCCTAGCAGTGAAATGTTGGTTCTGCTGGAGGTAAAATGAGCTAGCTACTCCGTACATCTACATACAGGACAGCTTTTAAAAGAAGTAAAAATAATGCCCCTTATTCTCTGTGTAAACAGGTGGGAGTGGGGAACTGGCTGTTTCCCTAATTAAGAGCTGTGAGCCCTGATGCAAGTCAAGATGGGGCAATTCTAATTTTACACCATTGAGGGTGGCAGAGATCTGCCGTGCCATGCCTCTACACTTCTCTGGAATGCCCCTTAGTTGCCCTTTCCTACATCTTAGCTATGGTAAGGGACTGCGAGATACCTGGTAGAGAGGACAGTAGAGACTCTCCCAGGAGCCGACAATTCTGCTGCTCGTGGGGAATTTTTCACTAGCTAGTTTAAGGGCACTTTCTATTGCAGTTTGAGAATCTAGCCCAAAGTCTCCAATGAAACTGTAGGGGGAATTTTTGGAGGCAGATTCTAATTACCTCATTTTGGAGATTAGCCAGAAAATCAGAGCTAACGCCCTAGCTCTTGTAGTTACTAAAGAATTTCTGGCACTTTCTATAAGTGGCCAGAAGTTTGGGTTTTGGTTTCCACTGGAAGGAAAGAATTGATGCTTCTTTATCTGAGTACTGCAGTGGCTCATTTTGTTGGGACTCATTTAGTTCAAGTTCCTCCACATTTCATAGCCCTCCTTAATCAGGCCTGTTATCTCTATTCTCATTTCCATCCTCCGAATACTGCCTCCTTATTCCTCCCATTGTTGCCTGGTTGCTGCTGTCTGTTACCTATGCCTGAAATAGCTTCCCTGCCCTTATCCATTAAGTGTTCTCTTTCTCTTCTTTCAAAGCCCTCCTCAAAAGTCCCTTCTTCAAGCAATCCTTCCTCTCTTTTTCTCATCAATAATTCTCCACACTTCCTTTTTCTTGAGTTCTTGCCTTTTTCAGAGACTACAAGCCTTTTGGGGCAAGATGTGGCTTATTGGTAACTGCACATTTCTATACGTATTTAGGGCATGTCTACATTAGGAAATTATTTGGAAATAACTTATTTCAAAATAATAACTCTCAAAATAACTATTTTGAAATAGCGAGTCCATACTTCAGGGAAGCCTTGAAATTAGTCAGAGGCAGGCTCCCTGAATGTGGATGCGCTACCTTGACTCAGAGCCTCATGAAGCACTTGGGAGTAATTACTCTGAATGACTTTGGGAAATAGTTATTTAAAAATAGCAGCAGTGGAGTTATACTGTATAATGACGAGAGGGCAGCAAGGGGTCAGAGATGAAGACTGGGACAGCTATAACCACATTGGGGCAGCAGGGGACAGGCATGGAGAAAGGGACAACGGTCTACTATATAGGAGAGAGTTTGTTTGTCCCCAAGCTGGGAGATGTGCACCTCTGTCCCAGCTGTGCCCGCTGTGGCACTTCTCACCTGACTCCAACCTGTTACAGTGAGAGAGGGCTGGAGTTGTCCTTTCTCCTCGGGGCAGTCTGCATCCTGAACCCCTCATCCTCAGCCCTACCCCAGAACAATGATTTCAATTAAGCATGTACATTTTAATTTTATTTTTAAAACCCCACCCCCAAAATAATTAGGGACTCAGGCAACACTTGGTAAAACTTCGAGTATTTTATAACTGTAAGGACTCAACTTTGCCCTTTAATAGCTATGTGCTCCTCTGTGGGAGAAAGGAAAGGTGGGAGTGGGGCACTTAGGACTGCCGCTAGTAAAAAATAGCTCTGAGTTTCCTTGTTGCACCCTCTGTTTCTAGACATCTTTTTTGAAGTTTGTGTTTCCACAGAACATGATCCCTAAGGGCTTGGGAAGTCCAACCTTCCCTGAACAACTGCGATTGCCAGGTGTCCGGTTTTGAACCGAACAGTCCAGTATTTGAGCTTTCTGTTCGGGAAACAAATTGAGAAAATATAAATGTCCGGTATTTTCTAAATAAGATGCAACATAGATTGTGATGTAGTGTCAAGTGTGTCTGGTATTTTTGTTGAAACCATTGGGCAACCCTATGAATAAGCCTATCAATGACGTGAATACTATTATTTGTTTCCCCTTTTCCCACAATCTGGCCCACCTGTCTGGACTATAAGCTCTCTGGGGCAAGGTCTGTCATTTATTGTGTGTTTATATAGCACCTGGCACAACGTGGTTGAGGCTTTGAGGTGCTACCAACAATATAAATGTTAGATAATGATGTACAGCAACCGTGGCCTAGAGGGCACAGTGGACAAGGGAATAGTGGTCTCCACAGTCCATTAAGGCTTTGGTCTCTGAGCTGTGATTGTTCAGAAGCGTCCGCTGTGATAGCTGGTTTTGTGTGGTGACTATTGTCCACTAGGAATGGGATTGAGACCATGCATCCCGTCCCTACCAATTCAGTGAGCCACCAGACAGCCAGGAGATGGTAACAGCTCTTGGTTGAGAAGAATTATGTTAAAAAAAACCACACACAAAACCTGCTGTCTTTTATGATTAAAACCTAACTGATGCAGACCTAGTGTATGGGTGAATCCTTAGATCACTCCATGTGGTACTCACATCACTTTCTTCATGGGGAAAGCTGCTATGATTATTCACCATGCCTTTGAAACCCAAAATCATTTGGTACAGTCTGATTTTTTAGAAACCTTTTGCTATTTCATTGTCTCTGGCCAGAGAAAGCTGCTGGTCCTCTCTGAAACTTTTTAACAGGAGCACTAGTCTGACATAGAGCAGGACATGGGAAAACCAGCTCCTATGTACATGCACGATAAAACAGGAGATGCTGGAAAGGAAGGTTTTCTACATTATTTTCAATTGTTCTGTTTAATTTACTACCCATACAGTGATCACACAATATATACACATCCCTGTTAAGTTAGCCAAATGGGAACAAAATGTAGCCATTAAAAATACTCTATTTTCCCAGGCTTACGGTGTGTATAGACTACAGGGTTGTTGTTTTTTTTTGAAAAATGTGGCCTTTTTTGGAAAAAGCTTCCCCTGTGTCTAGACTGCTGCTGCGTTCTTTTGAAAGTAAATTGAAAGAACACGGCAGTGTTTTCGACTGCGGAAACCCTTGTTTTATGAGAAAAAACGCCTTTTTTCAAAAGTGCTCTTTCAAAAAAAGGTGCTATGTAATGCAAACTGTGCTTTTTTGAAAGAGAGCATCCAGACTGCCTGGGTGCTCTCTTTCAAAAAAGCGTCTTGCTTTTTCAAAAGTCCTGGTTGTGGTCTAGACCAGTGGTCTCTAATCTTTTTTACACCCAAGGTCATTTTTTAAGTCTCAGAACAAGCCAAGATCTACCACCCCATCCTTCCCCCAAAACCCCAATTCTTCCTTGAAGCCCTGCCCTCTCTATTCTCCTCCTCTCCATCACTTGCTATCC
>CM057845.1:146535563-146566714 GCA_030068395.1 Apalone spinifera
GGAATATTGCGCCTCTCCCCCGTGTAACCCCGCCAGCGGCGGGGAGGGGGCGCCCAGCCAGGGGAACCCCACTCCTGGCTGTGGCCCTGCGTGCCGCGGGCTCCGGGGTGCGAGGCAGCCCATTGGCAGCGCGGAGGCGCTTACCCGCGCTTACTGCCTCCTCCCCTGGCCAGCCCAGCGCCCGGCCCGGAGAAGTGAATCCAGCCTCACTTTGTGTGGAGCCTTGGGGCTGCTGAGCGCGCCGCTGGCTTCCTCGCCTGCCTGGCGTGGGGCCGGGAAGCTCACCTCGAGCCGCCCGCTTGGGGCTGGGGCGCCTGGCACAGGTAGTTCTCCCCCCGCCCGCTGCTCAGAGGGGCGTTTGTGGCTCTTGGACGGAGGTGGGGTGTGTGCTAGGGAGCTGCGGAACTTCCCACTCGCTTGCGAGTCTCAGCCTTGTAGTGCGAAGTAAAGCTGCTGCGTTCCGTGCCCTGTGCACATGGCTGTGACTCAGCCCGCCTAACCCCGGCCAGGTTCCCCTCTCGCAGTGCTCGGTTAGTGACTCTGCCGTGGCAGTGTCCCCGCTTCTTGGTTTTACGCCGCGTTTTTTGCTGTGACAGCTGGACTAGCAGAAGTGCAGAATCCTTCCATTGGGACCGGTCAAGGTAACAGGAGTGGAGGACAGATTCCAGCTCCCACCCTGGCATTCAGAGGCTCTCTGGCACTTATCTGAAGCGTGTTCACAACCATTCTGCATCTACCACAGTGATTAACGCTTGGCACGTCTCCAATGACTTACTAAAGTATAAATCTGCTGAGTAGCTGTGGTAGGTATGGGTGATAGTGCTAGACGAGACAGGAGGTGTACTCTGTGTTTGTGCCCTGGTCTCTAAATGCTGTGCTGTTTTTACTCTGTAGATTTGACATCTTTTTAATTACCAAGGTGTGAGAGAGCAAATAACCCCAAAGCAATTAACTGGGGTCAGTAATCTCTAGCTGTATTGGCATTTTAAAGACTAGACAGAATGTTCCCTATGATTCTTACAACTTCAATAAAAATAACTGAGGCGCAACATACTGCTCCCCACCTTCTTTTTAAAAAGAGAATGTGAAATACTACTTCACACAGTGTAGAGTCAGCCTGTGAAATTCATTTCCATAGGAGGGAAGGGGTATAGCATGTAGCTGAATTTATAAGGCGGTAGGATTATTTTGACATAATAGTAATACTTACCAACTCTCCTAGGCCTTATAACAGCATTATCTGTTTAAGATAAGGGTAATGAAATCTTGTACTTCAGTGTCAGGAAGAGATTTCTCTCATGTATAAGTACAGCTGGCAAGGAAGATTTCTAGGTTTTCTTAGAGTCCTTGGAAATATTGGGTATTGGCCACTACCAGAGCCAGAATACTGGACTTGACAGTCCAGAGGTTTTCTCTGATACTTTACATATGTTCCTGTGTTTATCTGTAACAACATATGAGCTGCCTGGGTAATTGGTTAACTTACATTTTGTAGTACAGTACTGTTTATTTTTTGACTGTCTATCACTGACAATGGGCAAAAATGAAGATAATTCCTGCCTTGAAGCACATACAATCTAAAAGCATTTTTCTGCAGATGTATTAAATATGTATTTTGCAGCTGACAGTAGATTGGAGTAGGAATATATTTAAATAGAGAGCAAAGATGGTTCAAGTCAGAACAGAATGACACACAATATTTAAATGCTGCATTATATCCATTTAATTGGATAGTGGTACTAGAAGTGTTGCTGCATTGTTATAGGCAGGGCTTGAGGAGACTACTTTATTAATTGCTAGTGGCAGATGGGTGCTAAACTATCATTTTTTAACAGAATTTGACCTTCCATTTAAATATAACACATGTTCTAGCCTTTATGGTTGCTGAGTTAACCTCCTGAATGTTAGCTTTTAATTTCATCTTCCTGAAGCTGCAGACAGAGTACCCTGTGACTTACAAGCAGCTGAGTGAGAGCTGGGCTTCTCAGCAGGTTATTGTTTGGGGGCCCCATGAGGTCCAGAATCTTGGGTGGGTGGGAGGGGGAATATTGCTTGATGGAGTCTGGTTTTTAAAAAATCCTGGTGTGTAGCACTGAATTTACATGGTGCTTTTGAAACTAAATCTTAGGTTAAGACAAGCCCCAAAGGCTTTCTAAGGGTAGTGCTATCCTTGTACAAGATAAAAGTGAATGAAACTTCTCTTTAAAGTATGACACAGTGGCCAGCAGGCAGACTAGGAATCTTTGTTTGTAGCATGGTTTGTTTGGTTGAGTACTCCTGGTGGTTATAGTTGCCTCTTGATTTTTTCCCCTTATGTGAGAGTGGTTCTAGTAAGACTAGAAATGCTGCTGTTACCCAGAAGTTCCTGAGCCTACCAGCATTGCCTGGTGAAAAGGATATACATGTTTAAACTTGGTTTTCCTGTAGTGTAAACTTCTCAGACCAGAGGTATCTTTTAGAACAACCTAAAATTGGCTGTGCAGAGGGAGGCTTCACTTGGGGAAGTATTTCCTTTCTTACTGAAATGAAAGAGTCTTTGCTTTCATGAACGAGTTGTGCATTTTCAAGCCGTTAAATGTGTAACAAATGCAGGTAGCAGAATCTTTCTCCTGCACCAATCAACTGTCCTTTTAAAAATCATTTTTTGGCTTTCAGTTTTTTCAGTGAGAGCTTTTGTCTAAGCGGGATGAGGAAACGATTTTGGGGCTTAGAAAAGTTGTTCGTTGTTCATGTGCCCTTCATAGATGTTTGTGCTATGCACAGCAGCATCGTGTAGCTCAAGATGCATGTGGCTGAAGCACTTGTCTACCAGATTGGGAATAACTCTTACATTCTTAGCAGAGCCAATGAAAACAACCACCATCACAGCTGGCAGCGAGGGACCTATTAGTGCCAGTCTCAACAGAAAGGTTGAGGGATCTGAACTCGCCTCTCACCTGGCTAAGGTCTCTCCGGGGCAGTCTGAGGGGAAACTTGCTCTGGTGTTGCCCAGGTCTTCAGTCTATCTGGCTATCTGAGTTCACATCTGTAGGCAGTATGAAAATCACTGGGAAGACAAAAAACATCCAGGACAGTGCTCTGTTTTAAAAGAATGATGTTGTGATTATTTTATTATTGCTGGCATTTGGTGTGTGTTTAATCAGCAAGCTGAATAACTGCCAGCTTTTTCATTCCTAATTAAAAGAATCACATAAGATATTTAAACTTAAATTAAAAAAAACAAAGCTTGCTCTTATTTGTTTGAGAAGGAACTTTGGGTAAACAGAGGGAGACACTAGCGTGGTCCCATTACTGACACATCTGTTCTGCCCCAAATGTATGATATTCTTCATTGCCAAGGAAGACCTTGCAACAACTCCCCTCCTCCATAATTCCAGAGCTCTGTCCAGCGTTACTGATCCCTGCCAGAAACCTTTGATATGGACCTTTTGGGTTATTTGTTATTACTTTCATCTGTCATTCTGGTTTCTCAGATGCTCCAGCAATTAATAATTTGAATAAAGGTTTAATTCAAACGTGGCTATTAAAAGCTTCCAATTAGTTGCTTGTGTATTGTTATAATTGTCAACCTCAAGCCTTTTCTATTCATTCTTGGCAACTGCAATTACATTACAGATAGGATCAGAAACAAAGCAGAGACTGGTGGAGTCTTGACGTTCTAGGAGATGGGATGGCAGAAATAAGAGAGATTCGGTGGGGTGAAGCTTACCAGAACTAGTACAATGAAACCAGCCCTGAGCTCCCTAATTCTCTTCCACTTGAATGGTATGCTTCTGTTGTCAGGCCTTGTATTCTGCCAGTTAGTGCAAGAAAGGGAGAAGAGGTGTCTGTTCACTGATGTTTGGAGGGGTTGCAGACATCGGTCCAGTTTTCTTTCCTTTTTCTCCCAGAAATAGATGAAAACCCCACCAGGAGGGGAATATCCAGACCAGTTCTGACATTTTTCGGAAAGGGAAGTATTTTCCACATAATCTTGTCAGTCTGATATATATTCTTGGAGGGTGCAGTTAGGGAAGCAGAGATGGAAGAGGTGGGAGGCACAGCTGCTTATTCTCATCCCCCTTCCACAAGCTGCCCCTGCCATGATTGTAAAATGTTTCTTCCCCTACATTTCAGGCTGACTTTCACCAGGGAGACCCGCTCTCTCCCATATCTGTTTGTACCTTCTACTCCCCTCCTCTGACACGCTGGCACCTTGTAGTTTGGCCTCATCCTTTCTTCAGCACTTTTCCGTCTTTGGTGTGATGTTTCAGAAGCCTGTCCAAAATTTCCCCATGGAAGTAGGCAGCACAGGTATTTTGTTTCTAAAATTCTGCCCCCCAACCCCATCCCATCCTCACTTGATTGCTGCTCTTTGAAGCAGTACACTGTGGTTGACCCAGTCCCCTGTTGCTGATATATAAGCCTGCCTGAGCAGAGAGTGACATAAAAAATGAGGGTCAGTTTAAAAAAAAATTGCAGCCATATCCGTCTAAACAGAGAGGAACCACTTTAAAAAGGGGTTATTAAAAACCTCCATTTTCTGTGATGATTTCTTTAATGGATTTACAGAACTCTGTAAATACTGTTGCAATGCTGTATTTACTTCAGTACCACCTTAAGGTTTATTGACAGAGATTCTGGAGGTTTCAGATCTAATATCTCTGCCCCCCCCCCACTGAAATCAAATCAAATAGTCCTGTTCCAGACTACTTGTTAACCACTAATGTATGAAACAAATTTGGGAGTTATCCTTCAGCGATGATTACAAGTACTCATTTTTAGAAAGTGGAAAATTCAGTAGTCTTTTCAGTCTTTGAGAAGTCTTTTAGTGCTTTTGGTAGAATCACATGTTGGGGAAGGGGAACAGATTATTTGCAAATGTGAGATTATTCTGATATGTCCAGCAATCAGATACTAGAAATTCCAGGCAGAAAGGACTTTATTAAGCTAGCCGGGTCATAATCAGGTTTATAATGGACTATTTCACAATCTTAAGAGTGACTACTTCTGGCTCAATAATTCCCCCCCAAAAAATGAAAGGGACAAAAACAATAAAACCCCAAAACTAAACAACACAACCCAACCTCATACATTAAGCTGGAGTTAAATTACTGCTACATATCCCTAGTCTTAAGGATAAAAAAAAATCGAGGGGGCTGCACCCGTGTGGAGGCGATGTCTGATGCATCACCTTCACAGAGGTATGCACAACAACATTCAGGTGACAGGAGTGGGGACCATGGATTCGGAGTGTGGGAGGGCTGAGGATGAGGGTGTTGGGGTGCCAAAGAGTGCTCAGGGCTAGGGGGCTCACAGTGGGGCAGGGAGCTGGGGATTGCGTTTATCTGGGCAGCTCCCTGCTGGGGCTGGCATAGAGGGGCTCCTCTCTGCCAGGGGAAGCAGCTCTTTGCCAGGGCTAGCAGGGAGGGGCTCCTCCCCACCATCCCAGGCAGCTTCAGGGCTTGGGGAGAGATCTCTCTCACCGCTACAGCCCTGATCCCCTGTATGGGGAGAAAAGGGAAGCTGCACAGCCGCAGAGTTTATGGGACATGTAGGTTGTCATCTACACTTTATCAGCATTCCAGCAGTACCAGGCCTTTTGACAATGTGTGTGGCACAGTTCTAGTCCTGAAGAAAATACACTTACAAAAAGACACACCAACATAAACTTCTTGGATATTACAGTCTGCTTCAACAATGGAGCTTTACAGATAACTATATATAACAGTGGTCCCCAACCTTTTTATGCCCAAGGTCACTTTCAGAATTTCAGTTCAACCCAAGATCTATCCTTCCTCAAGGCCCTTCCCTGCTCACTCCTACACCCAATCACTCCCTCTCCTCTGTCCTCTCTCACTTTTACTGGGTTGGGGCGGTGCTGGGGGTCATGGGCAGTGGGTGAAAGCCCAGGTGGGGAAGGCAAGTCCCAGCCCTGCCCCTTCGTCCCAGGCCCCGACCCCTGAGACCAAGTCCCGCCCACCCCAGCCTGATCCTTCCTGGTCACATGGAGAGCTAGGGCTGTTGTGCCATGGACCCAGACTTCCCTGGTGGCTGGAGGAAGCCGGGGTGCTGCACTGCAGCCTCAGCCTTCCTTGGCAGCTGGGGGAAGCTTGGGTTGCCACGCTATGGTCCCAGCCTTCGACGGTCGGATGTGTAGGCAGTTTTGGGAAGGTTGTGCCTTACCTTGCCTGCATTACCAACCAACCATGCTGGGGGTACAGCCAAATGGCCAGGAGGAGCTGCCAGGGAGGGGAGCTGGCTCCTGGGAGCGGTGTAAGCATATTCCTCTCTGTTGGCCACAGGGGCTCCTGAACAGATACCGATGTCAATCTGTGTGTAGACATTTGTATCTGTGCAGGGCACCACACGCTGCTCCCAGAAGAGGGCAGCAGACCCCCATGTGGCCCTAGAGACCAGGAAGAGGGGGCACATGGCTCTGTGTGCTGTCAATGTCTGCCAGCACTGCTCCCCTCAACACCTAATGGCCACAGTTTCCTATTCCCAGCCAGTGGGAACTGCGGGGGGCAGTGCTTGCTGGCAGGAGCATCATGTCAAGACTCCTTCCCTCTTTCCCAGTAGTGGGAGCCAGCCTATTGCAATCAACTAGGAGATTCTGCAGGCTTGTCTGGTTGGTGACCACTGATATATAAGAAACCCAGGGATCACCACACTTATTTATTTCAGAAGTCTAGCAACCACTCCAGACATAGTGGTTCTCCACTTTTCCAGACTACTGTATCCCTTTTAGGAGTCTGATTTGTGTTGCATATCCTCAAGTTTCATCTCCCTTAAACTACTTTCTTACAAAACTGGCCATAAAAATAAAGTGTGTAAGGCACATTATTACTGCAAAATTGCTTATTTTTTCACTTTTACCATATAGTTACAAAATAAACCAATTGGAATTATGCTTACTTTTCTCTCTCTCTGTGTGTGTGTGTGTGTGTGTGTGTGTGTGTGTGTGTGTGTGTGTGTGTGTGTGTGTGTGTGTATAGAGAGAGAGAGAGACACACACAATGACTTGTTTATTGCTGCTCTAAAATGTTAGTTTGTACTGACTTTGCTAGTTTTGTTTTATGTAACCTCTTGTAAAACTAGGCATATATCTAGATGAGTTGATCTCTATTCCCCAGAAGAACTGTGTTCCTTCCCATCACCTTAGGGATATGCATATCCCTGTTTGAGAACCACTGAAGTATGCATGGGCACTCAGCAACCACGGAATATGTTCTAAGGAGAAAATCTGGTATTCATGTTTAAAACACTCACCAAACAAGGCTGCTTCACTGGAGAAGTAGATCACATCATGGAATGGGCCACCCAAATACGCTGAGAGAACCCGCTTCAAGTATAGAAATAAAATCCACTTCTACTGCTTCCCCACTACTTGTCACCTATGTCCCCACCTTGGAATCTATATGGAGAATCATTAAACAGTTAAATTCCAGGAACAATGGGGACCACAGCCAGTAAGAATTCTGTCTCCATCCCTCTCTTCAAATAATCCCCCCACCTCACCAATCTCACCATCAAAAGCAAGCTCCCTGCAGATTAGGACCCGCCAACTCAAGCAGCACCAATCCTTGCCACAACAACAGATGCAGAATCTGCAGACACATCTCCATTGGTACAATGATTAATATTTCCTACAATATACCTTTCAAGATCCATGGGTCCTACCCTGCCAGTCACAGTATGTGGTGTACCTCATCCAGTGCATTAGATACCCCAGTAACAACTATGTGGGTGAAATGGGACAATCATTATGCTTTGAAATAGGGATGTTAAATATTGTGTAAGTGAATAGTCATGTAACCACATGAAATCTTAGTGGTTACATGACTATTCAATAGTCCCTGGGGCTAGGGCTAGCAGCCAGCTGCTGCCTCTGATACCAGCTCCTTGTGCAGACTGGCTCCTGCCTGCTGCCCTGTGCTACTGCCTCTGATAGAAGAAGCAGTAGCCCCTGTCCGTGGAGGGTCTGAGCTCTATGCCCCCTCCTTTCAGAGCGCAAGGTATTTGCCCATACTAGCGTTCACTAACAAGTTATTTCAGTCCCAAAGTTCCAAGTTTTCAGACACCTCCTCCTGAGGTTCATATATTTGCAGAGAATAACTCTAAGGCTGTGTCTAGACTGGCCCCCTTTGCCGGAAAAGTCATGCAAAGGAGGCCAGTCGGAATTGCAAATGGAGCGGGGATTTACATTTTCCCTGCTCCATTTGCATGAACATGGCTGCCGCTTTTTTCCATCTTAGAGATCTTGAAAAGGCTTTCTTTTCCGCAAGAGCCCTGTCTAGACTGGTGCTTTTTTCCGTCAAAACTCTAAGACGGAAAAAAGCAGCAGCCATGTTCATGCAAATGGAGTGGGGAAAATGTAAATCTCCGCTCCATTTGCAATTCAGACTGGCCTCCTTTGCATGACTTTTCCGGCAAAGGGGGCCAGTCTAGACACAGCCTCTAGGAAAGTCTGGATGCATCAGTATGTTGAGATCAACAGAGTAAAACAAACTATTAGTTTCTAGACAAAAATCCTTTTGAGATAGGATTTTCTAAATAACAATGCGAGGCCACCTAGAACCTTGGATACATAGCTATCTCTTCTAAATCTTAAAAGATGACATTCAGATATTTGAAAAATGAGAAATTGCTAAGTTTTAGAAGTTCTGTATCTCAAAACTTTGTTAATTCTATTTGGACTTTTTTTTAAAAAAATCTTCTCTGATCTGAGTAAGCAGGACAATCAGACAGGATAGAACTGTTTTCAGAGTTACACGAGGTTTCAAAATGTGGACAAATTAAAAGATTATTTAAATCGCCGCTTCATTTTCCTATGTCGGGTAGCCTAATCTACATGCCTCTGGCGACAGAGGCATGTAGTCTAGACGTACCCCCCGTGAGCACTGGCTCCCATGGAGCCTCCCTCCTGCCCCCATGCTGCTGCCTCTGATACAGAGGCAAACTCGGTACAAATTAAAATTTCATACAAACACTTATTTATACTGCTTTTCATACTGTACACTGAAATGCAAGTATAAAAATTATATTTATTTGCTTTATTTTATAGTTACATAGTAAAAATGAGAAAGTAAGCAATTTTCAATAATAGTGTGCTGCACCACTTTTGTATTTTTATGACTGATTTTGTAAGCAAGGAGTTTTTAAATGAGGTAAAACTGGAAGGTACCCAAGACAAATCAGACTCCTGAAAGGTACAGTAGTTTTTAAAGGTTGAAAGCCACTGGACTAGCTGACCCTTGTGGCCTCTTCTATTCCTATGATTTTATGTTTTACTTATTTATAACTATGCTTGGTAGAATTTGATTTTTCAGTTTTTTCATAATTTTGATGGATAATATCTACATATTAAGCATTACTTTATATTTGTATCAATTTAAATTTTCCACAGTTGTGGGAAATTATGAAAGGGAGAGTCAGACAATATTTAATGATAGTAAATGTTGAGATTTATAAAGCTTTAACATTTCACTATTAGAACACAAGTGATCAAAGACACATGTCAAAATATAAAAGTAAATATTCTCAAGTTCTCAAAGTATGTATCCTTAACCTGTAATTTCTCAAGCAGCATTTTTTGTATTTTACTTTCTGTATTTTCAGTGATTGTAGACGGAAAGGTCCTTTTTGTTTGGCTGTGTATGGAGAAATTGAGTTTATTGATTAAAAATGGAATCCATCTGAGTTTGTTTATAACACTGCCAAAGTTTAACCATTTAGGCTGAAATTTTCCATGCTGGTTGTCTGCTTCAGGCTGAGTCTTTATTTTTGCTGAAACTTTCAAGAAGGAAAAAAAAATATTTCCGACCAAGATTATTTTACTTTCGTTAAAAAGAATCTTTACAGCTTCTAAGGGCAGGTCTGCACTACAAGGAAGGTTGATCTAAGCTACACAATTTGAGTTATGTTAGTAGTGTAACTCAAATTGATGTAGCTTAAATCTACTAACCTCAGGGTCTACACTGCGGGGGATCGATAGAAAAAAAAATCCCTTGTTGAGTCCCCTTGTCATTCTGCTGGGGTTCTGTAGTTGGCAGGAGAGTGATCAGGGGTCAATTTAGTGTATCTTAATTAAACTTGGTAAATTGAGCATCGAATCACTGCAGCATCAATCCACCCTGTAGTGGAGACCAGCTCTAAACTGAGAAGTAGTGTACCTTCATGCTTTGGAGCAAGGGCTTAACTCTTGAGCCAAATTTCATCTGTGTGTCATGAAAGTGCCATTTGCCTTTGCTGAAAAAAATGCCCCAGTTGGCCAAATGTATAAGCCTTAGAAATATCGTTTCACACATGCTCAGTAGAGACTTATTAGAATTTGTTAGCAGTTAGAATTCTGTGGCAGAGCCAAGAATGTAATCCAATTCTCCATGTTGGCATTCACCTTCCTTCACCCTGAGACTATCCTTTCTCCTCCTGCAACCTCATGCCTCATATACTAAACACCTCCCACCTTTTGCACTAAAGGGAGCTGGCTGGGATCCTTTGGACAACAGCCTCCTTTATGACACAACCCTTCTCAACTCCCAGAAAAGGTCCATCCCGTGAACTGAATGAGATGGGTCATGTGGAAAAATAGCCTGTAATTGTACTATCTCATAATGCATACACACAGAGTGAGCCAAATTCAATTTGCTCATGCAGTTTAAATCTAGCAATTCCTCGATTTTGAGTGCTTGACAATACAACCTTAACATTCTTAACTTTTGTGTGTTTTGCTAAGATGAGTTGTGCCTATCTAACTTCTTAGGTATTAAAGGGGTAAGTAAAGGAAAGCAATTGGACATGCTTTTAGGCTTTCGCAGGAGTTTCTATAAAAACTTGGTAAGCATGAAGTCAGAGGTAAAATCCTGTCACGGGGTGGAGATGCTTGTCAAGAAGTGCGATGTAGAGAGTGGAGACGAGTGGCTAATTTTTCAGGAAGAGGATCAGTTTTGGGGATGTTGATATCATATCTTGCAAGAGGATTATCAGTGAAGGATATGAATAATGAGCGGTTGAAACTTGATTAAACGAAATGAGTCAAAACTAGAAAATACTTTGCGGGATTCTGAAATAATGTAGCAAAAGTAGGAAATTGGGCAACAGGTGATGATGTGCTTAAAGCTTTTATAACACTGGCTTAAGTACTGAAGCACTGACTCATCAGTTAGTTTCCCCATTTTGCAAGGAAACAAACACAAGCACAGGAAGACAACATGCATGACTTATCCAAGCCAACAGTGTGAATCTGGGCTGGGAATCTCCGCTGGATCTAGACTTGCTATTTCCAGACTTTTGGCCTTATGATTGTTCTTCCATTACATGCTGCCTCTGAAGGAAGACACATAAAGAGCTTGCAATTGGCTGTGTTGCAAGTGAAGACTGAAAGGAGCATTACAAACTAATTTTAGACTATGTATTCTGAATTAGTTGTAAACCTTTAGGGAAAAGATCTTGGTGTCAGTGTGAACAACTTAATGAAGAACTGTGTGGCATCCAAGCATGTTGAAGATGTAAAACTTTTGAGAAGGAATAGAGAATAATATGAAAAATTATAATGCCATTTCTATACATCCATGTTCTTTCCTTAAATCTTCCTTTCAGGTTTAGGCTTTTTGAATAAAAGAATTTAAAAAAGTGATTAATAACGGTGGGTGCCCATCCGGAGACACCTTAAAGGAGTCTGATTTTTAGAAAGTACTAAGCACCCAGCTTTTGAAAATCAGGCTCCCTTAAAAATGTCAAGTTGATGACCCAAAATCACTAGTCACATTTGAAGAGGTTGATGATCATCTCTTAAAAAAAATACATCAGAATCAGGTCCATGGGATATTTTGGAAGTTTTGTGCAGGGAAGATTCAGTGTGAGGAGAAATGAAGCTTGGAACTACTCAATTAATTTTCAGTCTATATTAGGCATATAGACAAGACTAACCGACCATTCCTGTTGATTCTTTCCTATAAGTGTAAAAGGACAATGAGGGTGAAAGGTGAAATTAAAAGCCAATGTTCTTAAAGCAGAGACAAGGAAATAATTATGCTCTATGAAATTAACAAGGACATCTACAACCTATTATTGAGTTAAATGACTTGGTAAAACTTTAAAAAAGTACACAATGAAATATGCATGGAAGAGCATCTTGATCTGGCTACTGAAATATCTTCAGTAATCACTTAATGAATTCCCATTATGAAATAAAATGTGTATCCTTTAAAGCCGTGTTTCTCAAACTGTGGGTCCCGACCCCCTGGGGGGTTACAAGCAACTTAGAGAGGAGTAGCAGTATCACAAAGTTTGAGAACCTCTGCTTTAAAGACTACTAGTGCTAAGTTAGTTGATTTTAATTTCTCCCTTTGATGGTTGCAATAGGACATGTTTGTTTGGTGGTGGATATGTAATCTCCATTTAAACTAGCTAGAGTAGCTATTAGAAGGTCTTACCAGATCTTATGCTTTAAGGCAGTGGTTCTTAAACTTTTTGGTGTATGGCCCACCCTGTTCAACACAGACCTTTCCACAGACCATCAGCCACCAACCGATGATGATGATCATAATAATAATAATTATTATTAATAATAATCACACTTATCTACATTTGCCAGAGTGCGTTACTTTTTGCAGCACTCAGCAACTCCTAATCTTGTTGTTCAGAGATGAAAAAATAAGGGTTCCTTGTAATGAGGAACTGTTGGAAACCACACGTAGGACCATCCATAACCCAGCTGCCTTGGCTGGGAGGGGCTTCGCTTACAGACAAGCTAGCTCTTGCTAACTTTAACTGTCTCAAAAGATCAGTCAGTAAGGTAGAGGGCCTAAAGCAGGCTGAGTGTACATTCCACTCTTGGCTTAAACTGCAGGGATATAGCTTACCGGTTTCCCATTTGCATCCCTAGCCCAAACTTTGTCCAGTAGAAGACTGCAGTGGCAACTTACAGGAGCATTACAAGTTCTCCACATAACACGGAACACATGCAGTTCAGATATATTGTTGTGGTCCATGGAGACTATGGGTTCCTGCCTATAACTGTCACTTGGATCAAGGTAGCATGTTGAGATCTGTTTCTCTAGATCATTGTATGGCTGTACTTCAGCATCCTCTGCAATAAATGCTTCAGAGTATGGCTCTGTTCTAGTCTGGTTGTACTGAAATTGTTGTACTATTTGTGAAAAAGATGTTACAAGTGTGCTGAACTTGAGTTTATAAAAAGCTGAAAATGCCTACTGAAAAATTTGAATAGCTTTCTATTTAGAGTGATAATTTTGCTTATCTGGCACATATAGTCTGTCTTTTGGAAACTTCATCTGTTTCCTCTTTGTTATTAGGCGCTTGTAGGGAAAATGTCATCTCATCTAGCTTTTTTAGAATTTATCTATTTCTACATTTGAAATCATAATCCTCTTGTCTTTTCTGGTTTTCCTTTCTTTCTCCCATTGATTCTACTGCTTCCGTCCAAAGTGTTTTCTTCACAATGTCAGAATTGCGAAGCTGAGGGGGTCTGACACTTATTGGCCTCTTTTTGGTGCGACTTAGCAATTTCTCAGGAGAACAGGAAATGGGCAGCAGCAGCAGAGTTATAGGCTGACGTTAAAGTGCGAGAGGTGAGAAATCATGAGATGCCCACAGTTCTGTGCTGAATTTAAACTGCCTGCTGGATGGAGGTTTGATACACCGTGTCTTTTGTACTCCATCTCACCAGACTTTAATTTTACCATAATTATGTTTTGATTAGAATGATAATTTTTGCCATATACTTGTCAAAATAGCACATAGAAGTATCTCCGGAAACCGGTAAACTCAAAACCAGAGTTTTTAAATTTAATTAGCCATGAAAAAGGGTAATATTACAGTATAACTTTTATTTATTTTGATATGCAGTTTGCTCAAAATCTCCATATGTAGAATATCTCAATTTAATGCTTGAGTTTTCAATCTGTGGCATAAATTTGTATATCTGATGTGAACTCCAGAAGCTGAGGATGGAGGTGAAGGCTTTGGTTGTGAGGGGGCGGTTGACACCCAGGAAGGGATTGGGTAATGCATGAGATGCTGCCGTGAGGGTTGCCAACAGTCCCTTATTTTTTCATCTCTGCACAACAGGGTCAGGAGTTGCTGAGTACTGCAAAAAGCAGCAAGAGATACCCCAGGCAAATGTAGGGAAGTGCTGCTTGTTTTTGTTTTGTTTTATTTAGTAATAATATAAATATCAAGGGAGGAGTGGGGCAGGGTGCTAAGAAAACAGTCCTTATTTTGGAAAACCAATGTTAGCCACCCTAGTGCCATCCAGGTTCAGCTAAGGCTTGTGGCACTGGGAGCCCGCTCCTCCTGCTCCCTTCCTCTTTCTGGGCAGAGGTGGGAGTTCAATTTCCCTTCAGAACTTCCCCGTTCCTTGCTCTAGCAACCCATGATCCCATCCAGCTACTTCACTCCACTCTTACATCTGCATCCCACAAAAGCAAATAAGTGCACTTGTTGGATATTTCTGCTAAGGGTAGCAATGAAATAATTGACCACTAGGACACTACATCTGCCATCTTCAGCCTCAGTATTCAGACCCACTAGAACTGACAGGCTCAGATCTGTTGCCACCGGCTATGCACAGGTTTAGGACTGAATTGGTTTACATTACGTCTATATTCGGGAGGTATTCTCACCAACCCGAGGAAGTGAAATATTAACTAGACTCTGGAGCATAGTTCTGTCAGAGGGTGGATCCTGTAATAATTCTGCAGCTGCATAAACATTGGAATCAGATTATCACTTCAAGTTGAGAATCAACCCTGTAAGTTATTTCATTAAGGCCAAAGATCTTTTCTTACAAACTATGTATAAGTACTGTAGTGGCAACCAGATCCAGTCACAATTAGGGCCCTGGTGTGCTAAACACTGCACAAATGCATAGAAGCATGTAGTTCTTGCTATTAAGGACTAATAAACTTGAGTGAAAAGTGTAGATGGTGACTCACAAATTTAAACACAGCCTGTTCTGAAGATCTTATAATTTAACTGACTAATACAGTGTGAGAACAGCTTTATTAGAGACTTATAAACACTCATAACAATGAGAGAGAGGCTGATACACTTGCTAGATAGAGCACTAACAAGTGAATTCATTACATGTATATAGAGGTTTCCTGATTTAGAGCAGGGCTAGGGAAAGTCAGGCAGAGCTGAGAAGTTCTAGCCAGGCAAGCTCCCAGGCTTCAGGGCCTGAAGCAAGACCTCAGGGAACTAAGGCTGCAGGGAAGCAGCCAGGATAGGCAAAAGCAGCAGGCCCACACCCCTTTGCCAATGATGAGTGGCCATTTCAGACTGCAGTTTTCCCGAGGCAGGGGCTAGATGAAGACTGGTAGTGGGTCATTGAGGCAAGGTGGGTATAGGGGGGTTGAGGGCCTCCAGAGGTGGAGGACTCCAGAGTGTGGAGGCAGTGCCCGGGTTGGAGGATGCTATGGTCTGGGAGAGTCCTGGGTCCTGGCCTAGAGGGGTGGAGAATAACAGTAACAGTGGGTGAGACATCAGCCGGAATGGGGTGTTCCAGCACCAAAACTGCTAATTCCCTGAGTGACCACCAGGAGCACCCGTGGTGGTGCAGCCTGCCCTGTTACACCCCTCTGTAGGAAAGTGCAGCTCTTGACCATTTACCAAAACATTAGAGTGGTGCCTCCATCAAAAATTATTGCCCACCCCTGCCATATATGTACTGCATCTTCTGTAATGCATCCACCAATATGATGAAATGAATTAGGATAGTGCAGAAAGTGATGAATATCCTAACCAAATGAAACTATAGGCAATTGCACTTGTAATCTGATTAAACACAAGCTGTGTGTCTTGACAGGCTAGAGAGTCATTTTAAAAAAGTTTAATGATGTTTTAAGCTAACACGATTGAAATACATCCTCCCCCCTTTGTCTGTCAGTGCAGGACTAGGGGAGCACTTTTACTCTTTCGATGCAATGAGCACATATTTAGCATACAGATTTAGTTAAACCTACCAACTAGTAAATTGCGAAGCGTGCAACTTGCATAAAATATTTTACACTGAGGCCTGCATTTGAGTACTTTGAAATGCCTTAATCTGATGGCAGTATTATCTCCTGGGATATGTTGTTCAGATCATTTATCTTTTTTTTAAATTCAATTCCTTTTGCTGAGAAATTAGGGAATAAAAAATGGCTTGTTAATTAGGACCCCCCAAATATAGCTCTTCTGCAGGTTCTCAAGTGGCAAGATAAGTGCCCATTAGTTACTTTTTTTGGTTGCTCTTATAAGAGTAATAACTGATTACTGTTTAATAATTAACTAAACAAACTTTATTGCAAGGGAGTGCTGTTAACATGACAGATGCTGGTTTACAAACACGCAGATGAGATAAGATAGAATAAAAAAAATCATTTACCAGAGGAAATGAACAGAAATCTTACTTTCAAACTTCAAAGCAGAAATTGCAAACAAAGAAGGATTAGTAAATATCTCTTCATAATAGGTTTACATAGGAAGGACCTGTCAGCCTTTTAGTTGTGGCTTTTGAATCTATCAACATGCATCTTGTTGTCTGAGACATTTTGGCCTAGATGCAAAGTTGGCTTTTTAAAAATATCTTTATTGTTAAACAATGTTCTAAAGTCTGTGATAACATCATAGTTTTTCTGTTGCTGCTGTTTCTAAGAGATAATGAAATCATAGCTTCTTACTCACAAAATCCAGTAAGCAGCAGGAATCTCGGACACTATCATGGGACACGAGTGAGGGGGGCCATTTTCTCAAGTCACGTGGATTTCAGTGCCTTTTTTTTTTCTTAATTTTTTTTTTTTTTTTTGTTTGTTAATATTTTTGGTCAGAGCTTTCAACTCTTTGTACATGGGAGGTCAAAGGATAAGAAGCAACTACGAAACACTTGGGTTTAAGTTGGTGCTGCACGAACACTATCGCAAATCATCATTCTTTTTCCTTTTTTTTGCAGGATGCGAGGTTGTTTGCCTCATGTTTTGAAAGGCAAGTTAACTCCTGTTCTCTTTGTCACAAAGACCAGAGTGGGAGTTTCTGACTTGGTTCAACTGTTACAGTATTCTGATAAGGAACTGAAACTAGCCCTGGGATTTGATAATACTGATGTATGCTTTCATGTAATCAAAAACACCTTTCTGAAACACCTGGCTCCAATAGAACTGTGCAACTCCTTCGTAACCTGAGCACTACCCATAGTCAGATGGGCCAGCTTGAGGAGCTGATTATAATGGCTGTATATTGGCTTTTTAGGTTGCATCTTTCATTCAGAAGGGTCTCAAAGAGATTTACAGTGTATATATCTTAACATTTTCATAGTATCTTTTATAAGAGTGGGATCATTAAAATAAATTTGGGGCCCTAGGTCATTGGGTGCCCTGCCACCCTCCTGTTTCACTTTATTTTTACAGAGGGCTCTGAGGGCCCTGGTTTATTTTCCCCTCTCTTTTTTTCTTCTTTTTTGTTTGTTTTGTTTTGTTAATGTTTTTGGTAACAGCTTTCAACCCTTTGTGCACGGGAGGTCAAGGGATAAGAAGCAAGTAGGCAACTCTTGGGTTTATTTTTCCCTCCTGCTTTTCTCATAAATTCTGGCGTGTTTGGGGGGTGGGGATGGTTCTAATCTTGATATCCTTTTCAAATTCTGCTATAAATACAGCAGAAAAAGACTCCGCCACACATACACTCTTTCTGTCTAGCTACTGTTGGCGTTGTGGTACACTGTAAAGCAGCTGCCACACTGGCTAGAAGTGACTGCTTTTCATTGATGGATGAAATGATTCCTTTATAGAAATGTATATAGTGATTAGCATAAAGCTGCTATGGTCAGAAATATTCACAGCTTACACCCTCATAGGGGTGATGAGACAGACTGTCATTGATTTTTCTTAATTTTTAGGCAAATGAGGTGCATCCCTTCTAAGAATGTAAAATCCCATTTAATGAGTTAACCAATTAACCTTTATGTTTAACTGGTTAACCTCTTAAACGGGGGTAGGGCGCTCAAACCTGGCTGTGCTGGAGCGGCTTCCCTGCCCGTGGTGTACGGCAGGGCCATCTGGGCTGAAGCAACCCCCCCGCCAGTTAACCGTAACTGGTAAGCATCATCTAGTAAGGTTGATACTTATTGGTTAACCATTCACATCCCTTATCCCTTCAGGCTCATGCACAGTTGGTAGTAGGGATGTTAAAATGTGTGTAATTGAGTAATTGTGTAACTGGTGAAAACTTCAGTAGTTACACGTGGGGGCCCCCAGGAGCCACAGCATGCTGGGAGTCGGCTTTTAAACTGGCTCCCTGTGCATACTGGCTCCTACCTACTGCTCCACACTGCTGCCTCTGATACAGAGGGGGGGCAACAGGTGGCTTCCCGGGAGCCGGCTTTTAAGTCGACTCCCAGCGTGCACTGTCTCCCACCTGCCACCCCCCTCTTGCCGCGCACTGCAGCAATGTGGGGTGGCATCTGGCTCCCGAGGAGCAAGGCAGGAACCTGTGTGTAACCATGAATGTTAGTCATCAGCCCAGGCTTATCGGTTAACCATTTACACTAGTGGTCACCAACCAGTAGATCAGGATCTACTGGTAGATCTTGGAACCTTTGACAGGTGATCCTGAGAGGTTTGGCCCCTAGGTTGTCAAGTTCTGGCACTTCATCTGCACTTCTCAGCACTGCTGTGCTGCTCCTGCCCTCTGCCTTGGAGATGCCCCTCATCCCTGGGAATCTCCTGCTTCTGTGCAGGGCACAGTAAGAAGAGGAAGGGAGGTGCTGATGTTAGGGTGCTTCTTCCTCCACCCTGTACCTCATCTCTACAGAGCAGAGGGGGGCAGGGATGAAGAGAGTTTGTTGGCTGCTTTTGGGAGTGGTACAGGGCCAGAATAGGGGTGACCCTGCCTTAGCCCCCCGCACTGCCACCTGTGGTAAGCGGTGCCCAGCTGGAGCCTGCATTCCAAACCCTGGACCCAGTCCTGAACCCCTCCTGCACCCCAAACCCCTGCCTGATAAAAGTGATTGAGGGTGGGTGAGGGAGGATTGAGTGAGCAGGTGTGGGGCCTCGGAGGGACAGGAAGGAGGCAGGGCAAGGGTGTTTGGGTTTGAGGTGGATGCTGGATTACATTTAAATTCAGAAAGTGATCTCACGCTTAAAAAGGTTGGAGACCACTGATTTAAACTCTCTGATTCCAGGAAGTTAACTTTTTCCAAAATTGATACTTAGATCTCTAAGCAAGGGGAGAAATTATCTGCTATGCTGCCTCAGAATCTATTTGGGTTCCAAGAGGAGAGTCTGAATAAATTAAAATTTAATGAAGAATAAGCTGAAAATTTGATATAGCAGCTCCAACAAAAGAACAAGTTTAAAGTGGAAGAGCTGGCATAGTCAGAAGCAAAATTGAAAAGGTTTGTGGAAATATTAGTTCCAATTGTCACGCCTAATTTTTGGGGAAATTACTATGTCAAACCTAACTATAAATATTTTTATATAAATTAACTGTCGATATGTGTGCCTACCTTCAGAAGCAAGTGACTATTTTTGTGCATTGTGTACCACAGAGCACATCATCTTTGGTATTAAATCTAATATACTGTAGTATCCTAATTTGATATCAGAGGACAATTTTGAGATTGGAAAAGACTATTTGGGCTAGTGTATCAAGCCTAGTTAGGGTTTATCTCTTTCCATGTCTAAATAAAGAAATGGGTCATGTTTTAAGACATTGAGTCATACATTTTAACCAATGTGATTTTCCAAAGGACTCTGGACCTACCATAAAGCAGGGAAGTTACATTTAGAAACACATGAGCTGGCAACCCCTGGCTCTCCCATTACCCAATCTATTCTATGTTTAAGGTCTCAAACAGTAGAATCTAACAGTTATGAGCTGGCCATAACTACATCCCTCACCTGGAACGGGAAGAATGCAATCAGGCATACAGCAGAGACAGAAAAAGCAATTACAATACTGTGTTAAACAAACTACTAAAAAATTAAGGAAAAGCAGCATTTTTCTTCTGCATAGTAAAGTTTCAAAGTTGTATTAAGTCAATGTTCAGCTGTAAACTTTTAAAAGAACAACTGTAATGTTTTGTTCAGTTATGAGTGTCAGAATTTTGAACAACCTCCATTCCTAAGGTGTTCAGAATTCTGAGTTTCTACCGTAAAGTTATGCTAATGAAAATGTGTCAGCTAATGTGTCGGGGGAAAAATACTACCCATTTTCCTGGCCCAGACATGCCCGTAATCTCACCTTCCCCCTTTTCTTTTTTAATAAGATTGCGATCCTCTTTTGAAAAACCATTCATAATTAAGTCTCTTTTAGCAGGCTGCACTGTGGGTGATAGATATTGGCATTATAACAAAACAGAACCAGCAGCAGAGCCAGAGTATTGGCAACAGCAGCCACGACACGGTGCAACCTAAAACATGCATGTTAGGCTCTAACCTTTCCAGTGCACCTTGCATCCTGATTCTCTTGAGCAGCAATTTCTTCTCCAATCATCACCACAGATTATGTAAATGGGGGGTGGTGATAGACTGGGCAATGAGGCTGATGGAGGACACAGTGGCTACTTCTAGACTGTAAGCCTCTTTCGAAAGAGGCTTTTTCAAAAGAATCTTTAGAAAAAGCTTCTTTAGAAAGAGCGTCTAGACTGCAACCACTTATTTCGACAAAGCAAGCTGCTTTTTCAAAAGAGAGCACCCAGGCAGTCTGGATGCTCTCTTTTGAAAAAGCCCTGTTTGCATTCAAGAACGCCTTTTTTCGAAAGAGCACTTTCGAAAAAAGGCTTTATTCCTCATAAAACAAGGTTTACCACGGTTGAAAAAACCATTGTGTTCTTTTTTATTTAATTTTGAAAGAACACGGTGGCAGTCTAGACGCAGGGGAAGTTTTTAAAAAAAAGACCACTTTTTTCGAAAAAACCCTGTAGTTTAGACACACCCAAAGTGACACAGATGGTGCAGGACCACCCCCATACCAAACTTGACAGTGCATTTGCAAACTATTTTCCATTCAGCAAAACTGTAGGGACAAGCTGGTGCTGAACTAGCATGCAGATCATAAATTTCTAGAAAATATTTTATTGTCTAAGGTTCCATCTTCACTGAATTATCTAGGGGTCCATTTTCACTGAAAAAACAACCATGCTAAGATCCAAGTTAAGGCACAAACAATGAAATCCGAGCATGGCTCTTATGGCATGATAAAAATTTCCTGAGCTATCTCCTCACAAGCAGTTCAGTACCGGTTCAGATACACCATTACTAACAACTGATACAATATGGGTATTTTGCTACCCAGAGATATTAACTGACTTGCTTAAGGCCATGTAATAAATCAGTGACAGCCTGGAACAGGAAACAAGAAATTCCAGTGTTTATTCCACCACATCATGCTGCTTCTTCACGGACCAAGAAGAGGCCCGAAAGCCAAGCATTCTGTCAAAGAAAGAAGCAAAATGTTTTATCCCTAATTTTAATTTAGCTCCTATTAGATGACGATCCTGTAATTTAATAGCCCTTATTGAAGGGCATTTGGGCATCTTCCTGGTGGAAAGCAACATGCCGCCCACTTGTGTGTGAGACAAATCTGAAAAACCAATGGAAGACCACTGGTTTCAAACACATTCTCTCACAACCAGTGGATCCTAATCAGCACACAAGAGCCAATTTCAGGTCATGCAGCGCGAAGCAACACTATTTAGTATGCTAATCTCCACAGTCTGGATGTCAGGAGCACAGATAACTCTCTTTGTCCCCCAACTCCAGGCAACACAGAATCAATCTCTCTCTTTCTCTCTCTGTCTTTCATATTCACACAGAGAGCATGATTTGAGCGACATGCTCGAGTTCTTACTGCTTTAATCTAAAAAAAATTAAAAAACAATGAATGGACCATTAGTTGTCCACAGACTAACATGGCTACCCCCTGAGTGCTTTAATCTAAGATTTACATAGACATTCTGTAATTGAAAGGGGGGGAAGCAAGATATTTACCATCATCTTTGCTGAGCCTTTCCTTTTTGATATGATCTTGACCAAAAAAGGAACCCTCTCTGTCCCAAAATGGACGCCTATGTCAGTCTCTGGGAAAACGGATACTAAAGTACCACCAGATGTTTTTGCAAACTAGCCTGTTTTAGGCTGACTGTGCCTCAATATTCCTTGGTGTGATCAAGGGAAATGGGAACACAACATTAACTCAGAGAGGTAGAACAGAATTCTCGGTGACCCACCCAAACCCCAGATAAACAAAAGCTTGGTTCAGTCTGGTTGGTTGTATTAGATTACTAAAGCTTTAGAGTAAAGCTATTTAAATCAATGGGTATAAGTTAAACCAAGACAACATTCTTCCTTACCTCTCTCTATGGGACCAAAAATAGAAGTCTTTCACCTTTATGCACAAGATGTGACATGCTAGTGTATTATTTATGGAGGCTTAATGATTCAGGCTCGCATTTTAACTCTAGAAACTTGGATTAACATGTAAATTCTTCCTTAAATCACAAAGGTGAGTTTAGTCCTGAGGGGCAATATGTCTACATCACAAAATTCACCATGCATATAATTAGCCCTCTCTTTCCAAGAAACTGTATGACTAAGTGAAAGTGTGCTGGCATACAAAGCCTCCAAAGCTTACAGCCAACATAGATTTATTGTTAACTGCCTCGATACCTGATTTAAACCGATGGAAGGCTGGGCCAATGGTCAAAAGGAATGCCTGGCATGAGCTGTTAATTTATTAAAACAGACAGAAAGAAGAATCAGGGGAGACATGGAAAATGCCCAAGTCCTGGAAGACGGTGCTAAAGTTTAAATGCATCATTCTTACATGTAGCACACTCCAGCTCACTGCAATTTCAGTTTGGGAAAGAAATACCAATATGCACAGGGCCAGAGTTTCAAAAATGAATGACTAGTGATTTAAGACTACACAACTTGAGACATCACAAGGCCTGATTTTCAGAGAGAACTGAACACTAATCCTCTCAAAAATTAGGCTTCTTTAAAGATGTCAGATTGAGCACTCAAAATCATTAATGCTTTGTTATATTTTATCTCTACTAAGTGTATTTTTTTGTCAGGATTAATGGTCTCTCTCACACTCACACACACAGCTGCAGATATTACACATGCATAGCTGTATTGTTGAGAAAAATCTATGTATGAGAGAAACAGTAAAGGACAGGGATGGGCAATAATTTTTGGCCAGGAGCCACTTCAGAAATTTTTGAAGTGTTCCTGGGCCTCCCGTAAGGGGCGGGGCCTAAACTGGAAGAGGCAGGACCAGTATGCTTCTGGGCTACACCACCCACAGACTGATTGGTCTGGGGGTGGGGAAGCCCCTTTGCCCCCCCCTCCCCACTAGGCACCCACACTGGGCCCTGTAGCGTGATCCTCGCAGGGCGGGGGTAGGGCTGGAGGATGCTTTGGGTGCTCCCCTAGCCCCCAGGCTAATCAGGGCCTGGGGGTGGGGGAGTTGCGCGAAGCTTCCTTCACCCTGCCCCTGCCCTGCGTGAACTTACGGCACTTTGAATTTCTGTGCACTCCTTGCGGGGAGGAAGGGTGGGTGGAGGAAACTTTGCATGCTCCTTCCAACCCCAGGCCAATCAGGGCTTGGGGGTGGGGGAGCGTGCGACATTTCCTTCCGCCTTGCAAGGAGCTTGTAGCACTTTGAAGTGCAGCATTCTCCTCAGAGCGGGAGGAAGTTTTGCACACTCACCCTCCCTTGAGCCCCAATTGGCTTGGGGGTGGGTGCAGGACCGAGCCTCCGTGGGCTGGATCAACCCGCTTGGTGGGCCCCTGCAGAGGCCCTTTTGCCCACCCATGGTAGGGGACTGGGGCTTAGTAAAAGTTGGATGTTCTACTTTATATTAGTAAAGTGTCAACTTGTGTGCTTAAATATTCAGCACGTGGAGATCTTAAAGTTATATACCCAAGTTGGATTTCTCTCTCAACCTATGTGGGCAACTTAGCCCATTATTCCTTGAAGGTAGGTATACTGGGTGCCATGCAAATTGCTATGTGAGGGTCTTTCAGATAGGAAAACAAAGTTGTTTCTTTTTGAATTGTATAGAGTTCTTCACCACTTTCTACAGCCCTTTATTACCTTTAACTATTAGTGGCAATGAAAGGAAATACAAAGCCAATGCTTAATAGGGTTGTATTTGATACTAGGAGGAAAACTAAGGGCACAACCTTCTGTGCTGTAATCATCTAGTAGTCTGATCTGTTTAGAACAAGAGCTGCTCTAACAATTTATAATAAACGACAGTTGTCTTCTCCCTTGTGAATTCAGCTTTAATATGAGGTCTACTATCTTCCTCTGATACTTTTTGTGCAGTGAACAAGACAGGCCCATATGCAGGAATTTCTGCTTTTATTTTTGTAAATGTGGACTGCAAAGATGTGAATGATGCCCCAAGTAAGCGGGGGAAATCAGCTCCAGCCTTCCATCGGCCGGCCAGAGCATTGGGGGTAGGTGGCTTGGGCAGTGCGTTGCTCATGCCTTTCCCTGGCCAGCTGGAATATGCTTACTTGAGGGACTATGGGGGGGAGGGTGCTTTCGCACCCTTTGCACCCACCTGCAAGATGCAGCACTTTGGGACCTGTGTTGTCATCAGGCTGTGATACAAAACACTGAGCCATACATGGTGTTCCATTCTACAAACTCCCACTTAGTTTACCAGATGTGATGAAATGGGGATTGTATGCACTCTGTTTGCTTTATGTTGCATGTGATTTCTGCTGTTCGGGGCGTGCGTGCATGCATGCGCGCATGCTGCAGTTTCCCTGGACACTGAATAGGTGCCAGGATGGGAATTTCAGGTGTGACTCTTGCTGAGGGACCTCTGCCGTAGCCCAGCACATACACACTAGCCCAGACTCTCTGTAACCTGAGCGGGGCGTGTGTACCATCAGGTGATACCTTTTGACCAGGAAGCTGGACAAAGGAGGAGGCAGGGCTGCCTGCAGGGCTGGGACTGGTTGCTGCCTGTGAGAGTTAATCTCAGCTGGTTTAGGATACAGGGAGGGAGCCCAGGGCCCTGGCTCTGGCTCTGGATCCCACTCCAAGATGGGTTGTACTGACTGCTTCTGGTTCCTTTGCTAACAAGTCTGTTCTACACTGTATCCCTGTGAACTAATAAACCTTCTGTTCTACCTGCTGGCTAACTCACATCTGGCTGTGGATGGGGGGCAGGGCCTGGAGGCTCCCCAAACCTCGGTGACACCAGCCTTTGCTTCTTGGGTGATGCAGGGTTCAGACTGACACAGCCAGAAGAAATAGACTGCCAAACTTTTTAAGCGACGAGGAACTGTTTTATAACTGGGTTTTTTAAAAGATGGAAGTTCAAGGGACAGCGGTTACTTTCTCTCTACCAGGGATTGGTGGCTTGGTAGACTGCAACTCCTGTCCCATAACTATTCAGCAGAGGAAAGAATTGGTAACTGAGTGATGACTGCCCTGGGAGAGAGGAGTTTGAGGTATCCTTCCTTCCTAGTTGGCAGGTAGGAGGGACTACTCCGAGGCAGATCTGTGGCAGGTAATGAAATGTGTGGCAGGTAACGAAATGTCTGGCAGGCAGACTGGTTTGCACTGTGAAATGACTTGCTTGTGAGCACACGGTTTTTCTTGCATTTGTGCTTTGTTCACCCAGATATAGCTGTTGGGCCTTCCTATTTCTGTTCCTCCAAGTCTTGATCTTGTCCATCCTCCATGTATGTCTCAGATGGTGGCAGCATATAGGCACTTGTATGGGACAGGTAGGGAGACAAATCTGTGGTTAGCTGAACTTTCATCTGACCCATCATGCTTTTTGTGCTTCCGCACTTGCAGCAGAGCTCCTTTGCCTTCAAGAGACTGCTGCAAGGCATCAAAATCCTCTAGCTTGGGAGTCTAACCTCACTGGGACCCCTCTATGCTGTAGCTTTACTGGGAACTGTGGAACTCTGTTTCCTGTGGAAAGCCACTTTCTCCAGGTGTTAATATTGGGGCCCAATAGTTCTCCTGATCTTAATTTTTTTCTTGGGACCTCAGGTCTCTTATTGCCCACTTAAGAGGAGCTGGGTTATAAGTTGCTTAGGTGAGTTGAAACTTCATTGCTGGGAAGGGGAGATGGATGAGATAACAAGTCAATGTTGTATAGAAAGAAAAGAGGGATTTTGACTCCTTGGTTGTCTATTATGTAGAGCAGGACATTAGAGCTTCAGCATGGTTTGGGGCACTTGGAGTGGAGTCCTGGGACGTGTTCTGCATGCTGAGCGGAGGGGACTTGCAAGTCTCTGTTCTGATCTCAGTGACATCCGAGTTACCCAAAAATCTAATGCAATTAGTCTCTGATCACATGTTTTGAGGTTGCACTTAAGATGCAATATGCATTGCTTCAGCCTGATGGAGATAATGGGTTTTAAGCAATTACACCCAGGCTTAATTCCTTTAAATAAGCTCTCTGCATTATCTAAAAAAAGAACTCCAACAGACTGGGAAAGAACAATACATGTATCTCTGACTCTCCCAGTCACTCCTTACTGATGTCTTGAGATGATAATGATGCATGTTGTGCTTTATGTAGATGGTGCCACAATCAGGGAGGTATAACGGGGCTGTCAGGAGACCTGGTATAGAGCTCTGCATGTTTCAGACACACTAGTGCTTGTAGGATGATTACAGCTTAGCCATAAAGACTCACATTTGGTCTCTCTTAATGGAGCCTCTTGTGCTTTCCCTGTGGTCTCTGATGATGAGCTGGCAGGTGCTCTGCTGATCAGAGCAGTCAGAGTGTTGTCGCTTAGAAGGAGTGATCAGTGCCTACCATTTCATTGAGTATAAACCCCCAGCTCCCCAGCCCTTTGTGTACATCTGCATTAGGGAGAAGAGTCTGGTGTTGGGGTGAGTGGGAGTGCGGAGGGAGAATGAAAGAGATTTCCCTTAATTAGATATAAGCTGAGTAAAGTAATTTATTTAAAGTAGCTAGCTGAATTTCTGACACTCAGAGAAATTCCTTTCAATCTGCCTAACCTACTTCTTGCCAGACTGCAAAGCACAGTATGAGATAAAGGTTATAATTGGATGGATCTTTTAAAAAAAATTACAGTGTTGGTGTAAACATGTCACTTTTAGAGACGTATTATAAAATAAAATGTATATAACAGCAATAATATCAGAGGATTTTGACACAAGTATGGATGCATTCAGGTTTTTTTTCCTTTCCTTCCCTTCCTAGAGGTGGTTCTGTCATTCAGTGCATTTGTTTTTCGGTTGAAGCTGTGTAATGGCAATCCAGCATGCAGGGATCAGAGATGAGGACCAAATTTTTCCACTCCTTGAGGAGGGAGATCTGTAGTGCGACTGAGGCGAGCCAATAGAGGAATCTCCTGTCTCTTCAGTCAGTGTTCCTTCCCCAGATGACAGGCAGGTGAATAGTTTCTGACAGTGGTCTGACCAGCCTTCCACTGGAAGAAAGGCTGCTCTGTTGTCTTTGTATGGGTGTTTTCTTGGCTGTGCAAAAGGGGTGTAAGGAACAGGACTTTTTACCACTGTGTGTGGCACTGTTATGCACATCACAAGGTTAGTGCATTTTCAGTGTAGCATGGAAACGGGAGATCTGTCTCTGCTAGAAATAGGAGACATGTCAGCAGGTGGAAGCAATTCCTGGATGTTTGAAGCTGATAACACATTGAGGAGTCTCTTGCCCTGGATACAATACTGCACTGAATCACAATCCAGATTGCAGCTGTGGTAATGATTCTTCCATCTTAAATACCTCCATTTATTTTCATAGTTGGCTGCCATGTTCTTCCTGTCATAAATTGTTGTTCACTGTTAGAGATGCTTTGTTCCACCCCAGACATGGTCGCATTGGCAAATCCAGCTTTCGTTGTGTATCTGCTTGAAAGGTACTTTAGTGTGTTCATCCCTGAAGGATCTCAGACATGTATCATTGTATCATATGGCTACCTTGGTTGAAAGAAATCACCTGGATGTTTCAACTATCCTTGCTTTTCTGGGGTATAGACATATGGTGCTTAGTCTCAACCAATTTGCTCACCTTTCAGATCTCCTTTTCAGTTATTGAATGGCTCTCTAATTGGCATCCCGCTGCTTATCACATCACACTTACCTTTGAGCAGCTGACATGAAGAGTTGACCTTTTCCCTCCTGCCTGTTGAAGCCATGTGCTCTTACTTTTATTAGGTAAATGTGTGTAGACCACAGAAGGAACTTCGTGCCAGAGAATGATCTCCAAAACAGTGGTCTGTTCTGATGTGACTCTACAAGGGGCAAGCTTAAAAAGTCTCAATAGCAAGACATGAATGGATTAGCTAGGTGGTAGGAAAGCTAAAAAAGATTCCCTTATTGCCTTTACCACACACATTTTCACCCTCAGAGTAATTTGCAACATTACAGCAGCTTCAGCCTCATCTGGAAACGATATTAGTGTACAGTCCCATGGTGCTAGCAAACCAGAGTGCTCTCCCAGTGGGGTCTGTTGTGCTCTAGAAATAAATACACTCTGCTTGTGTCATAAGAAAGAGGACTGCTTACAGAATTCCAGGTTTCTGTGCCTTGTAGGTGACTCTACAGATTTTCTGCTTTCTTCTCCTATATGTAAAACATGAGCAATCAAGAAGTATCTAAAATATTTTAGTATCAGGTGCTCATCACTTCCTATCAGCAGGATTTTCCTATTGATTGAGGCAAGAGCTGCAAACTGGAGGGGATAATTGGATTGGGAATTTCCTTCCTTATTTCTGGTGGTACGCACTTTATCACTGAGAATAAATTTGTACAAAATTTGTAAGGCATGATACTTTTAAAACTTCACTTCATCTGTCCCTCACCACCCTAAAACAATGAGCAGCTCTGCAGCTAATATGGTTAACATCTGCCTGTCCGAACTCTTCCTCTTCCCCACCTCTCTTTCTTCCCCTTGCCTCCTCTCTCCACTCTGGCATTTGTTTAATCATCGGATAGTCCATAAACAGCACATACAGGTGACTGAGAGAAAGGCCAAAGGCGCAGGTCAATGTGTGTATTGTGTGTATAGCAGAAACCGGGAAGAGGGCAGTAATGGGAACCACGCAACTATGGATTAGAGCGGGGGAATAGGCACTAGTCTAGGGGTGGCCAAAATGTGACCTCCAGTGTGGAGTGCTTAAATATAGCAATGAGGCTTGTGGAGACTACCCATTTCAATAGGCAGCATTACATCTGGATGCAAGCTGCTTGCCATGCAGATGAAAATGAAGCATTTGTATGCTGGGACTTGCGGATTCCAGGCGGATTATAAGGTGTGAGCAACTGAAATGTGCTCCATTTAACTGTTTCTGATAAGCGGTTAACATGGCTCTTTGGTTTTCCTCCATTCTTGCGTGTAATCCCCCTAGAGTGAAGGGAGCACTGGTCTTGTTATTTGTATCACAAGGCTGAGCAATGTTTACGTGTGTCTATTGTACATGTGTTGACCTCACTATAGAGATCCTATTGTTTTTGTTTTGAAAAGTAACCCCAGTTCTTCTGCCTTGAAAGGAGGCAGCATTTATGCAGTTTCTTTTCAACCATGTTCAGTCTTAATTCTAGTTTTTTATATAAGGCCACGCTAAATAAACATTGGTGGTGGTCTCGGTAATAGTATAAAATACTAAACTTAAAGTATCCTTCCAGCTTTTCTGCCACTAGCATATACAGTGTCTTGCCTTCTCCCCCATCTGTTTCTACAATTAAATGGGATTCAAGTGAATTCGTTATGAACATGCCACCCTGCATTAATGATGAAATATATTCAATGTCTTGGGAGACAAATGATGCCAGTAAATCAACAGTGTGCGAACCTTTTGTACATCACAAAATTTGAACTCTGGCGAATTAGGGATGTAAATGACTACTTCACTAGTCAACTTATCAATTAGTTACATCACTACTTGACTACTTGGTCCCCCCTCTCCCCCGCTGCGTCTGTATCAGAGGCAACAAAGTGGGGGAGAAGCATCCAGTTCCCCCGAGCACTATCTCCAGTGCCGGGGAAGAGGGGAAGCAGGGGAGGCAGAACTGCAGTGGTCCTGGAGCCGGAGCGAGCCAGAACTGCTTAGTCCTGGCTTTCGCCGTCCCCTGGAGCTAAACCCGCTGCAGCTCTGCAGCTTAAATATAGTAGGAGCTGAGCTGCCTGCACACCCGGCTCCTACTACATTTAGACTGCAGAGCCGCAGTGGGGTAGCGAGTGCCCCCCTTTACCAACGAATTAAGTAATCGATAGAAATTCCATTGAATACTTGATTAGCTAATTAACCACTGTTTAACATCTCTAATGGGAATGGGGGAGGTGTGGGTTTTTAATAGGGATGTTAAAATGTGTTTATTCAAGTAAACATGTAACTGCTGAAAACTTCATCGGTTACATGCGGGGGGGGGGGGGGGGGCCAGTTCGCGCCTGCTATCCCCTTCGTCTCCAATACACACAACCCCCTGCTCTGCTGTCTCTGATACAGACAGTGCAGTGTGTCTGGGGGGCGGGGGGGAAGGAGAGCTAGTAGGCACAGGGAGCTGGCTTTTAAGACAGCTCCCCCTGAGTACAGGCTGTCACAGAACTGCCTGTACCCCTGCGCAGCTGCCTTTGGTTCATCGGTTCACTCTGTAGGGTTATACTTTCATATCCCTAGTCTTAAACAACCCATTTTAAAACCAGGTATGAATAAATTGTCTCCTTGTATCTGCTAATGCAAATGGGAGTTGTTGTCTGCCAAGACCAGAGTTCATGGCTTCTGCATCTTCTGCTACAGTTATGCACATTGCTAACCTCAAAAGAGAATACAGCACTGCGGTTGACAGTTAGGGATAGTGAGGGCATTGAATGTAGGAGGAATAAAAGCAGAACCCTAAATTCAAGGGGTCACCTGTAACATCCCGGAATGTGATCTGTCACAGGAGTCACCCAGTAATGGGTATCTTGGGCAGCGTGAGCCACATCAAATGCCCCGATGAGGTGAAGCTGTGCTCTAGTGTGATAGCTGGTCAGAAAATGAAGTTAAAATCCCCAGACTGAGAGTCTCAATTTATATGCTTCAGAAGGGTAGCCAAGTTAGTCTGTACCAGGAAAAATTTAAAAAACAACAAATAGACTAGTAGCACCTTAGGCTGTGTCTAGACTACATGGCTCCATCGACGGAGCCATGTAGATTAGG
>CM057845.1:146579083-146592515 GCA_030068395.1 Apalone spinifera
GGGGAGTCACTTCCACTTGGGGAACCATTTTTAATAGTTTAATATGTTATCCCTACACCTTTATGGTCATTTTATTTCCTATCACACCGCCCAAGAGTAGGGTTGTTATTGTGTGTTGGTGACGTTCCTACTTGGGTACTTGTATTTATTTCTCCCCAAATTCCTCTCTCCTTTTACTCTGTGTTCTGTCCTATGGTATTAAAACAGCTGCTCCATTCCTCCCCAGAGGTACCTGTGCTTCCGTGGCAAGTGTGTAATGTTTGCTGTGTATAGCTTTTCAGGACGAAGACAGATATAATTTCCAAGTGTCATAATTTAGCTCTATTTTTTTTCATTTTGATGCCCCATGCCCATTGAACTGCTTGCTCTATCATAGGGGTGGGGAACCTAAGGCCCGGGGATCAGATGTGGCCCCCAGCTTGCCAGGATCCAGCCCCTGAGGCTCAGGCCTCCCCCGCCATGGGCCATGTTAGTGAGAATTTGATTGCTTCTCATTTGTGTGCGGCCCCCCCCAACTGATTTTTCTGTGGGTCAGCGGCCCCCAACCCAAAAAAAGGTTCCCTACCCCTGCTCTATCATGTTGGCAGCTGTTTAGAGAAAGAGTTCTTTAAGCACTGTGGCACACCTGAATAAGACACTAAAAATTATATGTGTTTAGGAAACAAAATTACTCCCAGTGTTGGGTTATATGTATCCAGATCTCTTACCCACAGACTTCATGAGCAGATAAACTGAACGCATAATTGTGCTAGCCCTGCCAAAGTGTGGAGTGGGGTATTGTAATAGTGGTGCATCTTATCATGTAGTTGGCAGAAGAGCAGGTATAATGTCCCTTCAGAAATACGAGAGTGATAGTATTTTAGGACTAACAGTGTCCTAACAAATTATGAAATTAAGACAAACTTCATTGTATTAAGTTAAAGCTTATTGAATTGGGTTTGGGGCGTTTGGGTTGGAGGGGAGGGGAAGGGCATTGTATTAAAGATGCAACTGTTTGTTACACTGTAGAATTGTATGTAACATTTCTAGAGTCTTGACCAATGTAAATGTTAGGAACTTCAAAAGACTTTTCTGGACAAGGCATGTAAAAAGTAGACGATAGAAAATATGTGGCAGGAAAGGAGGAGTGACAGTGTGAAGAGAATGCAAATTACCCTTGTGAGTCCTCTCTTTTGAAGCTTCACCCGGGGGAGGAAACCCATTGTCTGCTAATGATCTGCCTCTGGAAATCCTAGTATAATACCCACGAACCATATAAAGGATGGATTAAATCTGTTAAGAGGGGGCTGATTGTGAGCTGAAGGTGAGATGGAATTGTGACCATAAAGGAGATCTGGACAGGATGTGGAAAGACTGCACCTGGTAAAGGTTATGTTACATGGGAGAGTCTCTGGTGTGCACTCTTAGTGTTTTCTCTGTAGTGCTTTCTACCTTAGGAATAAAATAAGTTTGCAGAATGGCATGGTCATTGATACCTCTGTTCTTAGTCTCTGAAGAGAAAGCAAATAGGTGAGTTTGGGCAGCCTGCTTGTGCTGGGAATAACATTGTCAGATGGAAGTGAGAGGTGTGTCTCCACCCGAGAAAGGCAACAGCTGGAAAGCTGGAAGCCTGAGAGTGGGTGACCTTTCTGGATAGCTGAGAGAAAATACAGGTGCAGATGCCCTGAACTGCGGTGGTGAGTTCAGAGACAATAAAAGCATCAGCCATTTGAAACCCGTGAGTCACAGGCACAACCCAGAACTTTGGTTAGATAAGTAATTCTGACTGATAGGGGCTTAGACATGAGCTCTGCTGGATCAGTCTGCTCCCTCGGAAAGGCCTCAGATGCTCTCCCCAAAGCCGTGGATACTAAGTGAGGGCTCTAATTCTGGCATTGCCTTGTCAAGCTCTTAAATTTTTGAGAAACTGGCTCATGTAGGTGGGGCTTTAATCAGTGACTGAATGAAGGAGGGAATCCTAGGGACCAGCAACAGAGGCTAAAGTTTTGATGATTTTTATTTTCTTATAGGCTTCTAAATTCAGCCTAATTACCTCTTCCTCCCCATATACAAAATGGAGTGTGTGGCCTATATGTGCTGTATATACCATCATGCAACATGGCCTGACTGCTTGCCCCTCTGGACAGCATTGTGTGCTGCGTCCTGTCAGCTCTGTAGGTTGTGCCTCTCTATTAAAGGCAAAGGTGTACACAACATACTTTAGCCATCCTAGATGCCACAGCCTTATGTAGTATCATTACTTTGTGTACGTAGGCTAGCTATATAACTTCATGAACTTGTTAATCTTATTCTCTTGCTACTTTCCATTCTATTGTTTGTCAGATTTGCTTGCCTTGCGTTGAATTTGATTGATTGCAAAATCTTGTTGTGCCCAAGGACTTTTTCTTCCTGTGGTTTAGTGCACAGCCTAGCATGAGGGGCCTGTAATCCTGAATGGGGGATTCAGGCGCTTTGGTGATAATAGGAGAAAAGAAGCTTAGGAATTTGGGGATGGGTGAGATTCTTACAAAAATATCTCTTGGTTTATAAATCCAGTATTTGAGTTCCCTTAGCTTGAAGATATTTGTTTCTTGGAGGCTCTCTTAGCCTTCATCTTGTAGTGGAGTTATAATCTTGTGTTAATGCCAGTTTATTAACAGCCCTGCAGAATTACTGTGAAGGCTTTAGCCCTCTTTACCCATAAAATTATTGTCATTACAGGAAAAATTGATGACGCTTTAGTCAACTGTGGGGAGGTACTTGGGGTATGTAGTTGACTGAATTGCTGCAAGTATGGTGTACAGTGGTGTATTACCTCTTTCTGACTTTTCTGTGCTGTGAGATGCCATGGTGAGAGAGAAGTACTTCTTGGTTTGCAAGGCAACAGCTTTGATAATTGTGAAGAAATGTATAGAGTCTTGCATTTATATAGTACTTTTCCCAAAAGTTCTTTACTAACTTATAGACAATGTATACAGGAATGAGCATATAGAGAGAAATTACTTCACTTACCATAGAAATGCCCAGCCACCTTCTAAGGTGAGCACATGGTCACTGTTAAGGAGCAACCCTGTTTGTATAGTGTCTAGTAGAATTGGGCTCTCATCTTTTATTGTGGTCCTTGGTATTCTTCGGTGCCTGAGGATGTCAGTCAGGGAATAGAACCAGTTCTACCAGACAGTGTACAAATAGCTCAAACAGTCTTCAGACAATGTTTATGCACAATGCAGGTAAACAAATTGGCAAATGAAAGAGAAAGGGATAAGGTAACAGGCACCTAACCTGTTTTGCAGCTGGAGGTAATTGTAGGGGACAAAAAGTGTTGTTGTTGTTTTTTGTCTGATTATAGTACGAAAAAAATTGAATATGGAAGTGTCTCCTAATAAACACTTTTTAATTATTTAAGCTAACATAATTATTTAAACTAATTTAAATTTATGTCAACAGCTTTGCAAACTACTGCTCATAAAGGTCCTTTCTGAATGCTGGCTGTGGCCATGTGTTCTGTGAATTGAGTACAACCACTAGGGCTGTCGCTGTGTAATCGACTACACGATTAAACAATATGCCTGGGTTTATTGGTTAATCCTGTCGACTACATGCACTTCCCTTCCCCTTCCCCCCAGTGGGGAGAGGCAGGAACCCGTGCCTGTGGGGAGCTGGCTTTTAAGCCAGCTCCCCATAAGCACTGGATCCCACAGAGCTGCCTGGCACCCGCACTCCTGTGCTGCTGCCTCTCTGTTAGAGGCAACAGTGGGAGGAGGTGGGACAAGGGAGGCTGCCGCGGTGCAGCCTTTGTCCACAGTGGGCCAGCTTGCCACGGACAGAGGCTGCTACGTGGGATGCCGGTGCAGCCTCTGTCCATGGGGAGCTTGGGCCCCCTGCAGAGAAAGGCTGCTGCTGCTGCCCCGCGTTGCTACCTATGTTGCAGTGGAGGCTGGCAGGCAGGAGCTGGTTTATGAACCGACTTCCCTCGTGGACCAGTTCCCGTCTGCCACCCCACCCTCCTGATAAAGAGGCAGCAGGACGGGCTGGCAGGGAGCTCCCCAGGAGTGGAGCTGGGAGCGCACTGGCTGCCAGCCCCACCCCCAGGGGCTATCAAATAATCATGTAACTGATAACATTTTGTGTGGTTTATATGATTATTCAGTTACATGGTACCTAACATCCCTACAGCTGCTGGCCAGGAGAGGAGTCTGTTAGAGGACAGCTACTCAGAACATTTCAGTAAGTTTCCCAGAGCTGAAGAAGAGTTCTGTATAAGCTACTCTCTCTCACCCAGCAGAAGTTGGTCCAGTAAAAGATACTTCCTGACCTACCTTGTGTCTCTAATGTCTTGGGACTGACATGGCTACAACAAAGATGAACTATAGGCATTGCTGTATAATCTCTCATGTATCTTGGCCACTGTAATACATGAAGCAGCAGCAGTCTATGGAACTACCACTGCCCTCTGTGCCCTTTCGCTTGAGGCCTCCTCTGGAGGTAAGCCTAGAGTTCAAGGTTTGGCCATGGTTGCTTACGTTAAGTCATACTTAACCTTCTGTAGCTCCTGACGCTGCTGCTTGTGTGTGTGTGTTGGGGGGAGGGAGTGGGAGGGAGTTGCATAGGAGCTCAAAATTCTTTAGACGAAGACCAAATTTAGCTGTCTTGTAAATGGGTGCATGCCAGTACAAGTTCTACCTCTTGGGAATTAGGCCCTAAGTGTCTTGGTGCCATGGTAAAATGAAATATTATCCCTGTTTTTCTCATGGGGAAATCCGTGCAGAGGCAATTCCTTGCCTAGACACACACAGGAGGTCTGTGGCAAAGCTGGGAATAAAACCCTAAAATCTTGAGTCTCCGTCCCATGTCCTGACTGCTATACACACTTGTAGTTTGTAACAAACCCGTAGTCAAATCATTAAACAACCAAGCACTGAAAGTATAGGGCTGAAATGACGTGAACTTGCAGTCCCAGAGCAGCAGGCACTAAATAGTTTGTGACAAACTCTTGAAAATAACATTTGTTGTTTTTTTTTTTGGTCTTGTTTTTGAATTTCCAAGCTCTGGATGTGCTTATTGCCACAAGCAACGTGTCTGTGACTGAAAGGGACTCCCTGGACCTCACCTGCAACATCACAACAGACAGAAATGGCATCTTCCAAGCTGAGGTTACTTGGTATTTCAGTCAATCACCTGATACTGCCTTGTTGGATGCCAAGGTTTTGTTGAGTGTGGACCATGATTCATTGGTCAGTGACTCTTCCCTCATCAGCCTGAGTTACATGGATAGAAAGTCCTACCGCATGTTGGTGCGAGATGTGGGTGTGGACGAATCTGGCTACTATTTCTGCCGAGCAGCTGTCTGGGCACCACAGAACAATAGGGGCTGGCACAAGGTGGTGGAAAAGACATCTTCTCCAGTCAACGTGGTGGTGACAGCATTAGGTGAGTGACTCCATCCTGAGGCTGTAGAGATAATGAGTCATTTTTTCCCTACGTTCAGTTCCGCCATAGAATATTCAGGACAAAGACATTGGAGTCTGAACAAGGCCCCCCTCTATCCCATTTGGTACAGCCATGGAGAAATGTTCTTTTGCCAGGCTCTTTTGATCCATATCCATTGGGATACAGATCCACTCGTGCCCACTCTCTGGCTTCTGTTGTCAGTATATATTTTAGGAGAGAGAGACATGCTGGAAACTGTGGTAATGTTACTGACCTTGTATTTACTTTTTAGTGGTCTCCCCTATGTTACGTTATTAAGAGATCTTGAATACCATATCACCTCAAAGGACTTGTTTTACAAGTCAAGGGTCATGTTATATGTCACTAAAGCTTAGGAATATGTCATGTCCTCCAGTTCATATGGTATGTTAAAAATCCATGAATTACATATGTGGTATCAGTTTACTCTTGTGTACAGGGCTATGATGTAGAATTATATAAGATGGAGACCAAATAGACTTAGTAGACTCATGTAGCTCACCTTAGCTGCAAGAGCAGGATAGCTTTCTCCCCACATTGAGAAGTGAATGTGTTACTGGATTGCTATTCCATTGTGTCTTGTCTACACCAAAGATTGTGAGTTAACCAGCTTTTGCTCTGCATTACCCTGGCTGAACTCTTAAGCTACAAAGATCCTATTTTTATGCAAATATCCTGAGACACAAACAGTCACACCGGGTGATCCAGAAAATCAAACCTAAGCAGAATTTCTCAAGAGCTGTATTTTTTAGTTTGCCGTGAAATGTCAGCCTCTCTCAAAGAACGATTAAAACAATTTCTTTATTTGACTTCTGCATTTAAGAGCTAAATTACTTTTGACAGCATTTTAAACCTGAGGGGCGGAGAAGGACATTACTTCCCACTCTCTATGCTAAAACCCAGAAAGTACTGATTATCTTTTAGAGTTGGCGGAGCCTATTACCAGTTTAGTGCCTAGGTTGGTGTGCAAGGTACCCTCCCCCCGCCCAATGCACTCAGTTGTGGCTTGGCACCTTCTCTACTATTCCAGTTCAGAATCTCTCCTGTTCAGACACTGGGGCTGCGTCTAGACTGGCAAGTTTTTGTGCAAAAGCAGTTGCTTTTGCGCAAAAACTTGCCAGCTGTCTACACTGGCTGCTTGAATTTGCTCAAGAACATTGACGATCTAATGTATGATCGTCAGTGTGCTTGCGCAAATACAATGACTCCGATGGCAAAATGGCGATCAGGGCTTTTTTGTGCAAAACTGCGTCTTTTGTGCAAAAGCATCCGTGCCAATCTAGATGCTCTTTTCCACAAATGCTTTTAACGGAAAAACTTTTCCGTTAAAAGCATTTGCGGAAAATCATGCCAGTCTAGAGGTAGCCTGGCAGTAATACCAAACTATGGTGGTGGTCTGAGGATTAGAACGGAGGCCAGACCTAAGTTACTCAGAAGCGAATGGACAAGCCATTAAGTTGAGTGTCCCACTTGGACCTCTTTAGATTACTCTTTTCTCCCTCATACGCATTGTAGGGCAAATAGATGCAGTTTGTTTACTTCTCCAAGACAGTAAATGGCCATTAACATTTTAAATGATGTTCCTTGTATGCTTTACGAGATGGAGACCTTTGCTAACCCGTGCTGGTCCCCTTCTTACTTCCAGATCATCATCTGGCCATTCCAGCTGCCTGTTACATTTCTGGGCTTGAAAATCTGAGCAAGAGGATCTGGCCCACAAAAGCTCATCACCTAATAAACCATCTTGTTAGTCTTTAAAGTGCTACATACTCCTGTCTTTTGTTTCAGCTAGACCAGACTAACACAGCTGCATCTCTCTCACTGTCTGCAGTAGGTCACCTGGTTGCTGGTTTGGAGCATCCCCTATGATGCTAGTGAAATTTCTGGTCCTTTTTCTCACCAGTTGGCTGAGGTGCAGGAATGTATAAAAGCTACTCTTCCGATGAGTGTTGCCTGGGGCTGTGAGGGAATGGAAAAAGAGTTATCAGCATGTGAGGTTACAAACTGCATCCTAAATTCACCACTAACCCCCTCCTCCTTGAAGTTCAGTGCTAACATGGTATTAAGTCATTGAACTGTCAGTGAGACTGTTCACTGACAGCTGACAGAGTGGAGGAATGAGGCTTATCCAGGGAACCTTTTATTCCTTTTAAATCCTCTGTCTGAGTATGTCTGTCAGTGTGACGTGTCTAGCCGGAGTGGTACTTTCAAAGCCAAAACTCCCCCTAGCAATCCTTCCTCCTCCCCAATATTACTACTACTACTAATAAACCCAAAGTGATTAGTAGAAAACTTGTTTTCTTTCAGCTCTTTTCTCAGTCTGAGAAGAACTTCAACCTTCAAATGGTCCCATGCTGCTAAAACAGTCACAGGACAGCACCTTCTATAACTACCACTCTTGAATGTTAACACCTCTGGGCTTTGAAGGGGTCAGAATAATGCAGTATGGTTTGAGTAACTTTTCCTTTGGTTTCAAGTTTAAAGACTGTGACTGTGTCTAAAAGAGAGGTGAGGCATATTATTGCTGTCTAGGATCTGTGGGAATTTAGTTCTCATGAGGATTGTGGTGTTGATTCCTGTGGTCTCCCATGTAGACCTGTTACTTGGCTGTGGAATTCTGTGCATTTTTTTAGGTCTTGTTTCTACTGGAAATGTTAGGGAACATTTACCCTAGCAACCACTGAAACCGTAATGTAAACTAGCTTCTTGCATTTTTATCCTTGTCATATATTCCTGTAAAAAACAATGATTAAAACCACTGAAGTCTAGTCTACACCTAGTGATTTGTAGCTCGGATGAAGTTGTCCCAATGGCAGCAATTGCAAGAAATTCCCTTAAAATTGCTAAAGTAGGTGTAGCCAGATTAAGTTGAATTGTGCTACTAAATGTACTCCAAGACTATTAGTGCGCCTAGAGAGAAAAAGGGCAAGGGTTTACCTCCCAGTATTTCCACTAAAATATTTTAGTGCTATGTGTCAGAGGTGGTTTCCATTTTACACTTGCATTTCCTTCTGTCTCTATAGACAATCAGTGTTTGAGATTAGTGCATCAGCCACAAGATAAAGGGATAAGGAATTGAAAACATGAGCAAAATGTTGGGGTATTTAGTCATAAAACCATAGGGAGTTCAGTGGTGTTTTTCAAATAATTAAAATAATACAGAAAAAATAAGTTTTATCAATGATAGACAAGCACTTACTTCCATAACCAAATTTTAGTGCTGAGAGATACTTATCATAGCATCTTTGTTCATAAGTCTGTAGTCGGCTGTCTCTGAAATCTAACAGAGTTCAAAGTCCTGCAGCCTTGTCTCATTTCCTGGATCAACTATTCCAACCTCAGTTTCAGCTGCTTAGCTCTGAAACTGTGAACCTTGAGAGATTCCAGTTCTATACAGGTAGTACCACTTCAAAATTCAAACCCAATGGGCTTTTGGTATGTGCATCCTTGGTTGTCATGTTAACCAGCTAAACATTTTGTGATGCTTTGTGGTGTTAACCTTGACAAGGTGTTGGAGTTGTCCAGGGCCAAAGCAGGAGCTGGTACTGGAGGTTGGTGAGGCGTAGAACAGTAAGTGGGAAAGGATGGTGTCTGGGGATGACCTTTTTATCTGGCAGAGGAGATAGGGTGACACTAACTAGAGTGGTGAGGGGTCCTGTGGCACCTTATAGACTAACCGAAGTGTTTGGAGCATAAGCTTTCGTGGGCAAAGATCCACTTCGTCAGATGCATGTCATGTCATGCATCTGACGAAGTGGATCTTTGCCCACGAAAGCTTATGCTCCAAACACTTCGGTTAGTCTATAAGGTGCCACAGGACCCCTCGCCGCTTTTGCAGATTCAGACTAACACGGCTACCCCTCTGATACTTGACTAACTAGAGTCTCAGCTGATCTGTTTGAAACTTCAGAAAGAAGAATGTCAAGTTGTACATTCATGCTGAGTACTCTGGAGATGATTTAAAATCTGACACTGCACATTTGGATGTCAGAGAACAGGCCAGGGAAAAAACCCATTATTTCTCAGATGCTGTGTCATCTTGAGAGGCTTTAGACCTGCTTTTCTTAAGTGTAGGACTCTGGTAACTCCAGCTACAGTCCATGACCACTGAAAATCAAGCTCAGTAAGTTGGGTGTCTAAAATAAAAGGCCACTTATGAAAATTTTGGTCTCTGGGACCTCCCAGTCTCTTGGTTTTACAAGTCCTCTATATTTAGTCCATATACTTTTATGTGTAGTGTTGGATAGCTCCAGATGCCAGGCCTACATTTGGTTTCACTGTTACTTTGGTGTTTGCTTTTTACTTGCCACTTTTAACATGTTCTTCTGGCTTTCTTCCCACTTTCCCAATTCCCTTGCAGAGCTGGACTACCAGGTATTTCTGAGTGCTTCAAAAATGCCTAAATTTTCAGACGACCCCACAGAACTGGAGTGCAGTGTCACGAATGTACAGAACATAGAAGCAAACACACGTTTTACAGTCTCCTGGTACTACAGAAAGCCCTTGCTCAGCGATGATGTTGCAACGGACCAACTTCTTGCCACTATGGATGCAGACTGGACGTTGATGGTTGGGAATAGGAGCAGACAGAGGACCCAGAATGGGGAAATAATTTTCTTTAAATGGGCCATGGATATTTTCAGTTTACGAATCCAGTGGACCTCTGAAGCGGACAGAGGGGATTATTACTGTGTTGTCTCTGCTTGGAGAAGGCACCACAACAACAGCTGGGTAAAAAGCAAAGATGTGACTTCCATTCCTGTCAGAGTTTTCTGGGAGATCCAAGGTAGGGGCTTCACATTTACAGGATTAAACCTCATGTTGCTGATGACTGCTGATTTCATAGCTTTCTCTTCTGTAGCACCTGTCAGCCAGAAATATTGCAAAGAATTATAGCCCCTTCTGGAGTGAAAGGAAGCAACTACATAATGATACTAACAAGTATGCAGTGTTTTGGAAAGGAAGTAAAGAATAACAGTGTATCCATCAAACTGCAGAGGGAATTTAGGGAGGTCGAATGCAACTTTCGGAGCTGGAATCAAACCAGGACATTGAGGTTATTGTGCCTCCTATTAAGGAAAATGTCATGTTACACAAAGCACAAATAGTCAGGATCTCTCTCTCCCCCACGTAAGGACTTTTCCAGGATGCATCTTGTTGCCAACAACTGGGATGTTCTCTCTGCCTCTGTAATGCCTTTATTGTTCAGCAAGTAACCTGTGCTTGGTACTTTGCAAGGCCCACAATGAAGTCAGTCCAGGCCCCGATAAGTTTACGACCTGGAAGCTGTAGTCTCCCTCCCATGCTGTAAATGCTGCCTTTAAGAAGGCATCACAGGGACTTGCAGGCATGCAAGGAACTCAGCCAATTCTAAAAACTAGTTTTAAATAGGTTCCGACTGACTCAGTCTAGCTGGGTACTTTTGAGCCACTCCACAATATGTTTAAAACAGAGTTTAACAGTATTCCAATTGAGATACAGGGTCACTGAGTTGGGGGATAGAACATAGCATTTAGGCAAAAGACTTCATATATTTTTATTGGTTGAATGTGTGCATCTTTCAAAATAAAACCTAGCTAGCTTGAGTCAGTTTTAAACTGCTCACATTATAGCATCAGAGTAGAGAGGGACCAAAGGGAATCCCTCCCATGATTCAGCTCCAGCAAAGAGAGGATCTGTAAGAAACATGCATAATGTTCAAAGTAGTCTGTGTCTGTAATGTGGCCTGGGAATGAGGTTTTAGCCCTGCAAGATCAAACAAGTTACAGGTTGTACCTCCCTTAACTAGGACTCCCTGGTCCGGCAACATCCATGGTCTGGCGGGGTCCACAGTTGTTCCTGGACCACAGAGCCCAGGAACAAGGGGGTCTGGCAGCAGGACAGGAGCACTGGAGGGGGCACTGGCAACTCAGCTGGGAGCTGTATGTGGTTGTGGGTGTTGGTGGGGGAGAAGGGGGACAACGGCACAGTAGGGAGTTCTAGCCCCAGCAACAGCTGGGGAGCTCTGGCCCCAGTGGCTGCCAGGGAGCTCTGGCCCAGCTGCGGAGTTCCGGCCGAGGTGCTCCAGCCCTGGGGACTGGAGCCCTAATGTATGGGAGCATGGGCCAAGAGATGAGGGACCTCCCCAGTCCAGCAAATCCTCTCGTTCGGGGAAAGTGTGCTCCCAAGAGTGCCAGACCAGCAAGGTCCAATCTGTATCATGTTTCTGTGAAGCGTGCTTTTCCTGCAGCGATGTGATCTCGCTGATAGGGTAGATCTCACACGACAGTCCAGTTGCTAATACAGTAGGCACTCACCCTGATCACTAGTAGGTGCAAACAGAGGTACCTAGCACCATATTACTAGAAACTAGGCCTGCCGACCAGGGGGCACAGGGGGAAAGGGACAAAGGGGACAATTGCACGGGGGCCTGGTGCTGCAACTCTGATCCGGTCCTTTTAAACAGTGGTGCTATAACAGCAGGGCAGCAGCTGTAGGGAGCCCTGGAGCTTGGATTGCGAAGCAGTAGGACGGAAGTGGGGGCAAAAGCTCCCTGCAGCTTTAAGCCCTGTGCTCAGAGTGACAGCGGCAGTGTGTTGTGGGGGACAGGAGCTTCCTACCTCTTTGAACCCCTGCCCAGGTCTGTAGAGCGGCAGGGCAGGTGGAGGAGGTCAGAATGAGTGGGGTGGAGAGAGCTGGGCTGGGAACGGAGTAAGGGAGCCAAGCTGAGAAGAGAAGGACGAGATGAGTTCTGGGGGTAGAGCCAGGTACAATACTGCAGGAAGCGAGGGCCAAGAGGGGGCGGAGGAACCAGCCTGGGGAGATACAAGAGCAGAGGGATGCAAGCAGGGGTAGACAGGGATGACTGGGAGAAAAGAGCTAAGGTGGGGGGGGGGGGGGCGTACAGGAATGCTGGGATGCAGAGTTGGGTTGGGGGGGCAGAGAGGGGAAGAAGGGCTGGAGGGGCACTGCAGGGCAGGTGACAGACAGGGCAGTGATCTACCAGAGAGAGGGTCCTCTATTTAAGAGGTGGTGCTCAGGGTTTCTCTGAGTGGGGAGGCGGGTGGCTTGTGGCTCCTTCCAAGGGAGGAAGATGGGGGCCCATTGATATGTTGTCCTGGGGCCCAGAATTCCTGTCAGAAGGCCTGCTAGAAATGTCTGCTGGAAAGAACCTGTGGATGTTACAAGTGATGTTGCCCCTAGGAAACAAAGCTGTATGCCACAACATGCAGGGTGTATGCCTGTCATGTGTAACCGGCTTCTGTGCAGCTGGGACAAACTGCACTGATGACACATTTTTGCCCATGTTTACTGCTGTGGAAAAAATGGTGACGTGCGAATATTCCTGTTTCTGGTACTCTTCCAAAATGTGTGGTTGTGTCACTACATTAATTTATATGCAACTGTAAATATTATAGCCCCAGTGCCAGAGGGTATTCTAAGAGACATCGACTGGAAAGGAGCAGAGCACTTTCCTGACACGAAAGGCAAACCTGTCTCTCTTTCTCTCCCTCCGTCCCCTCCCCCGCGGTCAGAAGTTGAGGAATGTGATGTGAATATACTAGGACCAACTTAAGTCCTTCCACACTTTCTTTCAGCAATTTGGCTAAAAGTTTTTTATCCTCCTTCTCCACCCAGTCAGTTTTGCAAGTGGCGAGGTTCTCCTCATTTCCCTACCCCAAAGCTCCAGGACCTGGCATGTACCAAAATTGCAACCAGCAGCCATGAAAGAGTTAAATTGCTGCCTGCTTTTCTGTTGCTTGTGATTATTGGGTTAACAAGAATCTCTCTGGGTGATTTGAGTTTCTCACTGCTCCCAAGCCTAATAAAAAGAATGCAGGCAGCCTCCCATATGCCTGTTTATGGAGAGAATCTTTTGCATGTCCTCTTGGAAGCCAAAAGTTTTCCTCAGAGTCTCTTTCTGTTAACAGTACTGTGCAGGTCCTAGTACAACATTTGGGCTGTGTCTAGACTGGCCAGTTTTTGCGGAAAATCAGCCGCTTTT
>CM057845.1:146592615-146612400 GCA_030068395.1 Apalone spinifera
TTTCCGTTAAAAGCATTTCCGGAAAATCATGCCAGTGTAGACGTAGCCTTGGAGAATTGTGACAGAAACCTCCATTTGGGCAAAGCCGGTATCCAACCAGGCTTCACAGAGAGGCGATACAATTTTGCATTGTATTCATTACTCCACTAGGATACATAGGTATTCAGGTCTTTGCTTGAAATGTAAATGCCACATGAAGAGATTGAAAACTCTTCTTTTGGCTTCTATTATTTAGTAACTGTCTTCTTTGTCCATTAATGCGAGACTGTTAATCTACCTTGTTCGTTCTCAGGAGACCAATGTAGCTTGAAGACTTTTCTGCTTGCTCAGCCAATCATTAAGATACATCACAACTGAGTTCTGATATAGTCTGTATAAAGTTACTCTGTTTTTTGAAGGCATCTTGGCTTGATCTGACCTCACTTTTGTTTTTTTTCATTAAGACACTTAACATAACTTTTATGTAAAACAAACAAAAGTGCTATTGATGTTACCTGAGGAGATGTAATACCAAAACATTTGACAGTCTGCTTTATTACTTTCGCCGCTAATGCTTGTAACACAGTTGTTCGCTTGCATAGAGATGTCATCTTGGTTTGGGACTCATGCCTGACTCAGTACTGCTGAATTTGGGTTTGCAGCACTGCATAGGAATGTTTGAATAAGAGAGAACTTCTCCTTTCACTTACTTTGTTCTTCAGACATCCATCAATTTTATAAACACTATCAGACTTTGTAAAACTCCCCATTTCTCTTACAAAATCTAAAACTTTGGCCTGAAGTTAGTTGAATTTCACTTGGCCTGAAGTCCTGTATAGTTATTACCTTGCCTTTTAATTGTAAGGAGAAGCTGCAAGATCGTTGTGCTTCAGAAATAACTGAAATTAGAAGGGAAAAGAAATTGAGACCCTTTCATAATTCTTCTTGACACGTGCTATGCAGGACAGATTCATGAGAATTTAGAGTTGGTATTCTTCACTTGGACACTATCCATTGGGAATGCTTGGATAATGGTTATGCTTACTCTTAATGTTCCAATTTGCCTTACATAATATTATCTTGGGGTTTGCAGCCCTTCTTTAGAAAGAGATGGTGCAAATATTGAGTTAGTGCTACTTAAGGGAACTGAAAAGATTTTTAAAGATAACTGCACAAACTGCCATTCCTCTCAGAACATCCATTCTAGACACAATTTCCCTTTTTCTTTTTTTTGCAGGTTGGGGATTGGTGGAAAAGTACATTTTTTTTCTTTGTTTCTAAATTCTCCCTCTTTTATAACCTCTGTTCAGTGCTAGTCATTCTGGCTACATCTTGACTCATTTTGAATAGCAAATTCAATTTGAAAACTTTAGTCTTCTATCATTTCCCAGAAGTATATTCTGCACTCATTGCCATGGTCTTGGAAAAGTATACAGTAAATAGAAGAGGAGCAAGAGAAGAGTATTGTAACCTAGTGTATGTCTACACAGCATATCCCGAAATAGCTACCCCACGTCTTAACAAGCCGCCTGTTATTTAGAAATATTTTTCGAAATAATGAGCATGCTATTTCGGCATCCCTATAACCCTCATTCCGTGATGGTTAAGGGATGTCTCGAAATAGTGCATTATTTCGAAATTTGGGGCTGTGTAGACGCACTTAATTTCAAAATAAGCTATTTCGAAATAGAATCTCTTATTTCGAGTTTAGGGTGCTGTGAAACATACCTCTAGAGCAGTGTTTCCCAAATGGTGTTCTGAGGAACTGCACGGTTCCGCGAAGTAAAAATAACGGTTCCGTGAGAAAATTTCATTACAATAACATTTTATGATTAAAAAAAATAATTATTTTTTTAAATATGTGCAATTAAGCTAAATGTTGATCTCAGGACCTTGTTTAGTATTTGTTTATTATTAACCTTACTTATTTGTGGTTTACTTTTTTAGCTCCATATATTAGACTGTTGTTATGGGTTCCACAAAATTCTTTCGAGTTTAAAAGGGTTCTGTGGCCAAATAAAATTGGGAAACACTGCTCTAGAGAATTGAAAAAGTCAGTCACATAAGTCAGGAAGTACTGCAAGGATCCAGACTACAATTTGTCATATAAAACTGACAGAATAATTTGGCTCACATTTCTTTTTGCCTTTGGCCTTGGTCTATTTAGAGTAACACCCAGACTGGCAGTAAGCTGGGGGTGTATCTTTGTGATTTCCTACTTGGATCTTATCAGTTTTATTTTTTTTCTTCTGCCAACATAAGCTGTACCAATTGTGCCCTTTTGTATATGTAGATATTGGGTGGATTTCTGTTACACTTTTGACCCTTTTTATTAATGAAAGGTTGTAGGAGTCTGAGTGTCTCCAAGGCTGAGTTTGTGGGACTACTGTAAATGGGAGGAGAGGTGCATTCCTGAGAAGAATTCAAGTTGCAGTCTCTGAAGAAAGCTCCTCATTTTTTCAACCTCTCTGGCCCATCTTTTCTTAAAAGTTGCACTGTTGTTCGGTATTAGAAAATGTAAAAAAATGTTTCCCCATTTTGTTCTCTCCTTAGAAAAAGCTCCAGTGCTTCAGAAATTTAAGCAGCACATAATCTTTGATTTTGTTCTGTAATCTGCATAACAACCCCCGGCTGGCCAGTGCGGAGGGAAATGTTGATAGTTCTACTGCTTTAGCTTGTGTGCAGTCAGAGAGAAGAGCAGTATTTAACAGGTCAGATGAATAGGGCCCTCTGCTTTTTCCTCAGTAGCAACTGATGGAGAGTAGTTTTTGAGTGAGCAATCCCATGTGTGCAAAAGCCTGATTGAAAATGTGGAATTTGCAGCATGTCCTGACTGTTAGCCAACTCCAGCTCTATCAGATGAGTTGGAGAAGTTAATGTAAGTTTAAGACCTTGTGCTGAAAAATGTTTTCCCACAGTAAACCCTCAATACATAAAGTCTGGATTGTCAATATGAGTCTTCCACCTGATTTCAGTCCCCAGCATGAAGCATTTATAAAACAGCTAGGACCCAAAACGTACTAAGCTGCAGTGCTTTTTTTGTTTAAAAAAAAAAGTGCCAGTACTCCAGAGGAAAAGTTGTTGACCTCTGACTGGAGGTGCTGGTACTGCATACCGGGCAGTAGCGACACAAAAAAAGCACTGCTAAGCTGTATAGTATGAAGTGCAGATGGATAAGAGCACGCTCAATACTACTGTTTCCTGGAGGTCCAGAAGTAATGCAGGGTTCGGTAGGATCAGCAGGCAATGAACATTAATAAAAAAGCAAGCGTATCCCCTCAGTCATGAGACTCAATATTGTCTCTGCCATCTATCTGAGTGCTTCCCTCAGCACATGGGCATCACTTCTGCCTTATCTGGACTGAGTCACAACCAATTAGCTCTGATTCAGGCCCATGTCTCAGACAGGCATTGGGAAAGTCTAGAGAGAACACCATTTGGGGGCAGTGAAAAAAGGAGATAAGGAGCTAGCTGAGCAATATCCACAAATAACAGTAATTCCCCTGTATTGTGCGTATACAGCATGATAGTCCCTAATTACATGATCACAAGTGATAGCATTTCTCAAATGAAATTTAAAACAAGGACCATTTTTCCTATGAACATTACAGATCTATAGGGGCTATCTTGCAATACTCTGTTCTCTTCAGTGTATGCCAGTTATTCCAGGTTGGCCATGAACATTCTGAACAAGAAGCATTACACCTCTCCTATTACATAAGGGTAAATATAAATAGCAAAGATTTCTAGCCAAGTTCCTCACAAAAACAAATAAATAAGGTGGAAGTTAAAAATATTTCAAGTATGTATAAACTTTCAAAAATGTTAGTGTTAAACAAGTAGGAAATTAAGAATTAAGGAAATAATTCTGCAATTAACTGCAGCTACCTAAAACATCAGTCGCAATCTTCATTCTATCCCAGTTGAGCCAACAAATGCCAAAACTCCAACTGGGGAGGTATAAGGGAGGGAGAGGAAGCCTTTAAGTACCAAGACAGTGATGTCAAGAACCTCATCTGAACAGAATGCCCCATTACTGTAACCAGTCCTCAGCTGGTGCTAATAACTGGGAGCTATAATGCTGCAGTAGTAACTGGCTTATTTCAAAATGTTCTGCATTGTAGACACTGAAATTACTAAGTTTATTTATTATGATTCTGTATTCACTACTCTAGTGAGAGCACTTTAAATTCAAATATGTGCTCTGTACCTCTTGAAAGAGGAAGGAGCTGAAATGAGGATGTATGATATATTACATTACATACACTTTATGTAATGTATCTAAAAATATCTTACATGATTTGTATTCATAAATGTTTGTGTGAAGCCATACATCAAGGTGGAAATAAACAAAGGTGCTATTTCTCAGATTATTACATTCGTGGGCTGCAGATGTTTTTGTGGTTGTATTTATCGAAGAAAACTACTTAAGAACAGTTAGGGCAGTCGACATGTTCATGGGCAACAGTTGGTCCATAAATCAAGCTGTCAGCTGTCACCAGCACTCTTAACTGACTTCTTAATTGAATAAGTTCAGCTGAATGCATAATTTCTGGAAATGAACTGTTTCAAAAGCTAGAAAACTATAACATTTGTGCATTACTTTTAAATCAACCTGAAAATACAGAATAGTTGCAGCTCCACCGGGATAGCCTTAACTCTGGGGTTTTGTAATAGTTTGTTCTTGATCTATGCAGTCAGTCGAAATCCTGATGATATACCAGTAACTTCATCTTTAGTGAAAAATATATTTTGGAATGATATTTGGTAGGCCCTAAGTTCTGCTGGACAGGAGCTCTGTCCCTGTAATTCCTAGAAGCTTTACAAAGAGAGGCATTCTAATCAAGCAATCTTTAATGGGATGGATTGACTTTAAGCAAGATGATTTAAATAACTGATTTAAATCAAAGTAATTTAAATCTCACACATACAAAATCAAGTAACCAAGAAAGCTAAGATTGGCTGTATTTAGTGTGCAATTAATATTTGAGTAAGCCCCATTGAACTCACTGGCACGTCTGTTTTTGAGAAAACAAGTATAGAATGTGCTTCTCTTGGAAAAGCTGAGTGCTGAAGTAAAATAGGGAAATAGACTTAATGGCATCACCTTTATGGTCTGTGATCATAATGTTCCAAAATAAGGGGCATGTGTTACATGTTATGTAATACATATTTTAAAGAAAGTGACTTTCAATGGCAAATGGCAATTCTAAATTTCTCTTATTGCAGATTTCTATATTGTGTATACTTGGGTGATAGATTCCAAACCTAGTTACCTAATTAAACAAGCTGTAAAGATTAACTAAGCTAAACTTTTTTTTTCTAGCAACATCCAACACAACAAACAGGTAGGGTTTCCAGATGGTATTAAAAAAAATACCGGGCGCACTTGATCTCAGATCGGGGTGGCGGGGGGGACCAGCCGTGGGAGATGGGGGGGAGCAGGGCTGGCTGGGGGAGATTGGGGAGGAGGGGGGAAACCGGCCGGCGGGAAGCAGGGCTGGCCGGGAGGGGATTGGGGGAGCGGGGCTGGCCGGGGGAGATGGGGGGTGGGGGAGAACCGGCTGGCAGGAAGCAGGGGTAGGTGGGGGTGGGAACTGGCTGCCAGGGAGCTGGGCTGAGTGGGGGAGGGAGCGAGGGGTGGCTGGCCGGGGTGCATGCAGATCCCGGGGTGCTGCCCACCCGAGCACAGTCCCGGCGGGGCACACAGGCAAGTCCGACCCCAGGGATTCCATCACACCCCGGCCCCGCCCCCACCCGCGGCCGCCCTCTCTACTGCGTAATTGCATACTGCCTGGCTGGTAGACTTGCTCCTTTCCAAAACTCCCTCCCTTACCCCCAAGCTCCCTTCTGCACCCAGCCTTCATCCCAGATCCCCACATCTTCTCCATTAATATCATGGAAGAGTGCGGCCCTTGTCCTCTTTCCAAATTCTTGGAGTGGCCCCCCATCAAAAATTATTGCCCACCCCTGAACTAGGCCCTACATCATCATCTTGTACTGCTTACAATCTACATGTTTTCCTTTTTTAACCAGGGAATGAATTCTGTTAGAATATTCCCTGATAGGATCTCTCTTATGTCCAGAAGCCTTGACAGTTTTTCTGTGGCAAAAGTGTGGAGGAATATAGAAAGCTCTATGTGCGTGTTCAGTAATGTCTCCCCTTTTTCTTTCCAGTCCACTCCATTGTTCCTTTCTGTGCTGCCTCCATCTTTTCCTATGTATTGTGTGTCTGTCTTAAAACTGTGTCTTAGCTAACTCTTCTGCTGTGTTTAACCAAAGTCAATCACAACATAAGCATTGAACAAAAACAATCCTATCCAGCCTGTGTCTCTTTTTGCATACATTACCTTTTAGTCTGCGGAAAAACTGAAATTGGAAGCCCAGAACTTTCAAGAAGCAATTAATTCATTTTTATGAGACAATAAGTGTATGTGTAGCATATTTGTGATGAGATTTAATTGTAACTGTTATTTTTAAATAAGACGGTTAGTTAGTATTTTATTCATGAGTTTTAAAAAAAATCAGACATCTGACTTAAAAAAAACAAACCCTTTTTTATTTAAAAAAAATATTTTTATTCACGCTGGTCTTTAAGAGGAGGTCATTGCAGGCATATGTGAAATGATCAGTGACTGGCCTTAAATCACGATGCATAAAGATGATGGTCAGCAGACGCTTTGGAAATGTGTCCTAGTGCTATGAACCATGGCCTGCCAAAAGGAGTCCCCGTTTCTATGAAACCTCGGTACATCCTAAGGATCAGGGATCCCTCTCCTAAAAAGCCTAGGAGAGGAGGAGCCATGCTCCCATCAATTTCTTAAAATCCACTGGGCTACCTCTGTCCTAATATCCGCAGGAAAGGGAGCTGCATGGGACTTGCAAGAGACTTGAAGGTAATCAGAATCCAGTGGAAGAATGTCTTCCTACTCTGCCTCTTGCTCTTGTCTGATATCTCTGGAGCAGATCACATGAGGATCTTCTCCCTCACTCTCCTTGCTGTTTTCTATTCTTCCATAGATCTGTGGGCTCTGTCTTCTTTCTCTGTGATTCTTCTTTCTCTTTTCCCCCCTACCCCCACCAAGTCTTGCTTCTCAGCCACCTGACAACCCTCAGGAAGCAGATGGTGGTTGATACGTCTTAAGTGGGCTCATTGGAGGGTTCAGTAAGGACTTTTAGGGTGGATAGTGTCGCTCCAGGGCAATGAAGAACCTCTTCCGTGATGCACCCTACTCTTCTCTGAACGCAGTGCAAGGATTAGGGGAGCAGAACTGTAGATCTTTGTTCCTGGTGGCCAAGAGAACAAGGTGAGGACTGGGGCAGGAAGGGAGGCAAGAAAAAGGATGGTTCAGGCTCCCTGTTTGAAGCACAGGAAGTGGCAAGGAGATGATAATCCCCTTTGTGCTGCTTCCCCTTCCTCCTCTGATCTCCTAAAACCCCTTGAATAGACCATATAGTAGCAGAGATACTCAGACCACAGTGGTTTAGAAGCAAAATTAGCCATCTACATTATCCCAAAAGGCCACAGTATAGTAAATGAAACAATCACTTCACACTAGTATTACTCCGATTTAAAACCAACGAGCAATCCTGTGGCACCTTAGAGACTAACAAATGCATTAGGTCATGAGTGATTAGGTGATTCCTCAGTTTATATGACAGGAAATACTTGGTTTTAGAACTATATTTTTATATAATTTTATTCCCAAAGCAAGTTGATAACATAATTGGTTTATTCCTTAGTAAAACCATCTTGATTGGTTAAAACTCTGTGTGATTTAATTATTCATATCATGTGCTGCAAAGCGTACCAGGAGAGCCATTGAAGAGTCACTTGCAACCCACATTGTGAGTATCACTGCCTTATAGGATTTATAGGAACTGGGCAAGCACAGAGAACCTGGGGGCAGCATGGCTAAGGGGCAGCCCCTGTCCCCCGTCTTGCTTGTCTCCTTACTTGCAGGAGACATAGCAAGTGTGCAAACTTTGCCTTGTCCTCTCCCAGCCTGACTCTTGCTGTTTTCATGTTTGGTCTGTTGAACTTCAACTTTGCTGTCTACTTTGGGCTCAGCTGATGTGCCATTTACCATTATTACTGAGTCACTTAACCAGGTCCTGGGCACTAGATCTAAACCAGCTGAGTCCAGCAATCAAGGTTTTCTCTTCTTTCCTTTTTCTGGCTACAGAGAGGTGAAATAGTTAGATTCTTATTCATCCTCAACTCTGAATGTATCAACTTACATTTGTGAGAATACTTCTACTCATTTCAGATGTAACCTGCCAAAATTGGTCTTACAATGGAAACTCAATTTAAACTTAAACTCTGGCATGCCCACTTCTGCATAATATAAACATTCAGAATCCAGTTGAACCAGAGTAACTATTTTAATTACTATATTAGTGTGCATTGGATTTCATTATATCCCCTTTTACTGTTAACAAGTTGTTACTGCTTAATGTGATCACATACTTCACACTTTGAAACGATGACAAGTTAAAATGTCAGTTTATGGAAAAATTCATCTTTCCAGCCTGCACTCTTCTAATTAGGAATATCAGCGGTCAAATCAGTAACATATAAATAAAAGCACTGTAAATTCATTTTTTTCATAGCACATCCTATATTTGGAGAAATATTATTTTAATTTTATTAAGCTTAAAATAGTTTGACAGGGCCCATTAAAACTGCATAGGAGATGCAGTTCTACTAAAACAACATTTTTAAAAAACCCAATAAAAGGCACTTAATGCGACTCTGCATGTGCTCCTGTGAGATACCAAAGAGACGTCTTAGGCCGAGTGTGTCTAGATGACAGGGTTTTTTTGAAAAAAGTGGCCTTTTTTCGAAAAAACTTCTCCTGCGTCTAGACTGCTGCCACGTTCTTTCAAAATTAAATTGAAAGAACGCAGCTGTTTTTTCGACCATGGTAAACCTCATTTTACGAGGAAGAACGCTTCTTTTTGAAAGTACTCTTTTGAAAAAAGGCATTCTTGAATGCAAATGGCCTTTTTGAAAGAGAGCATCCAGACTGCCTGGGTCCTCTCTTTCGAAAAAGCGGCTCACTTTTTCGAAAGAAGTGGTTGCCATCTAGACAAAAGAGGCTTGTAGCCTAGACGTACCCATAGTGTATGTTAGGGATGTGAAGGAGTAGTCGACTATCCGATAAGCAAATGCTTATCGGATAGTCAACATGTTAGTCGACTAGTTGCGCTCCCCCCCACTCCCCTTGCTGCCTCTATCAGAAGGAGGCAGCAAGGTTGAGGGGAAAAGGAGGTTGTACTTCAAAGCAGCAGTGCCGCATTGTGCCCAGGGCCAGGTGAGGACTCCCCCACTGACACCGAGCTTCCATGCAGTGCTGCTGTTTGAAACGCTGCGGGGAGCCCAGCATCAGGCTGCATGCAGTATTTCAAAGAGGCAGTGCTGCGTGGAGCCCAGGATCAGCTGGAGTTTCAAGCTAATCCTGGTCTCCGCACGATGCTTTTGCCTTTGAAGGCAGAAATCACACTTCAGAGGAAGAATTGCCCTTTTGACTTAACTAATCAAATAGTCAATGCCAAATGCAGCAACTATTCGATTAGTCAATTAGTCGATATTTAATATCCTAAGTGTATGTAGCTGAGCACCTCTTGCCAGAGTCCAGGTGCTTTCAGCTCTCCTTGGGCTTCATCCTGCTCCCGTTGAAGTCAGTGACCAAATTCTGGTTGATTTCAATACAAGTAGAATTGAACACATGGACTTCAGTGCGATTTGAGGATGCTCAGCTGTATTGGACCATTATGACAACATGTAACTATGCAACCCTTAATTTTCTCAAAATGTATTGTATGGAATGTATAATTCCATGCTAACCCTGGCCACTGCTAGCACCATATTCCTTTTCTGTTCTTCCTGATGCTTCATGTAGCATTGCACAGTGATCTGCTTTGTACAGTGCTGATTTCAAGTTACCTTACCCAGTTTCTCATTTTGTGGACTGTTTACTCATTGGTACAACTGATGCTTCAAGGCAAAACACTACAAAATGTAATCATGACTAGTATTATGGTGCTCTCCTGGGGAAGGCAGAAATATTTATTTCAATTTTGGGGGGGGCGTGTGTTGCAGACTTACTCTAGCTTATTTCCCTGTTGCCCTGTAAAGTTCTGCCTTGCACAGCGTGGCTGAGTTTGTGTTTAATATGCAGTCGTTTTCATTACAGAAAGAAAATGCACTGTAGCAAAAACAGTACTGAATGCTGAGCTGGCTTCAGTGTACTATTTGTGCTTCTGTGTGTTTGTGTAATGCCATAATAACCAATAGATACCTTGACTTGTGAGCTGACGGAAAAGTCAAATAAATTGGCAGGGTGTGGTGCAGGCAAAGCTTGGAAGGAATGCATGCTCACCCCAACCTCATTAATATGGTCTCCCAAATGGTTCAGAGAGCTAAGCTTTAAGGGGCAATCTTGCTTTTTTATAGAGGGGCTGGGTAATTCCAACCCAGAGGCTTTTTCAACTTGTAATACATGGGGGTTGGGTGATATACTGTATTCTCTACACTGGAAGGCATGGCTCGTGAGATACATGGAGGATCCATCCCAGTAATCAGAGTTGGAAAGATGTTATCGGGATCAGCCTTTTCCACCCACTTCGACCAACCGCGGACACTGTTGAAGGTTAAGAGGAAGGGATGTGAATTGGAGCACTCATTGCTTTTTGTTTCATAGCTTGGCCCCAAGGCCTTCAAGTAACTTATTTGCTCTTTGAAATGTAGCTAGTAAAAAGTTCTTGTCTAAACATGGACATTTTGTCAGTTTATCTAAACTTGTTTGTAAAATGTATTGATGGAAGCCAAACTGACAGTTGTAAATTGATACATCTGTACCTCTATTTAACTGACTTTTAAACGGATTTTGGTGAAACCAATGCAACCTCTATGTGCAAACCAGGCCCCAGATACGATGATGTTTGGTGTTTTAAGTGCTTCTCTAAGTAGGACTCTTCTCAAGTGTGCAATCTTTCCCAGTAGTAAACAATATACTTAAGTTTGCAACTCACCTTTGCCTACCTCTGATTTTTGTGTTTTGCCTATAACTTTTCTGATTCTTTGCTCTTGAGCCCAAACTTTCTGTGTTTGGGGACTCTGCTCCCTTTCTAGATTCAGAATTTTCCAAAATCCTGTTAAGCCATGAAAATTGTAGTTAATTATGTAAAATATGCAACTTCTAACATTCCAATATTAGTAATGACCGATTTAGACAAATAGGTAGAGTATAGGTGAGAAGGCTTCAGGTGGAGGAAAATATATCCTGGATTTTTTTTCCCCTACATGTTGATGCATGTGGCAGGGGGGGACTGTCTTGTTTTTGCAACCAAACCTCCTTATGGCCTGATCCCAGCTGATCTTGCAAGCTAAGCCAAATGAGACTATGATACTACTTGAAAGGATCTTCAAGGTAAACCCAGTGTCGCGGGAAGTGGCGTTGATCTAATAGACTGCCATTTTCATTTTGAGTTGCTGATGCTGAACTACTTTGATCTAAAATGGCACTTCCCAGTAGCAAAGTAAAACTGAGGCTCTGATCCCTTTGCACCTATGTTTGAATAAATTCCACTGTCCGTGATGTTCTGGCCACATCTAACTTAATATCACAAGTTTCCCTCTCATGGTTTCTCTACGTATCTACTAGGCATTATGTTCTTTACATTCTAGCTTAAGCAACACTATGGGCTGCTAAATAGCAACCTGTATGCTACGCCAGCAATAAGTGAAGTGTTCTAAGACTCTGTCTACTAATTAGCCAAGTATTTGGAAAATCTGCTGGGTTGAAAGGTGCTACATAAATGCTTATTATTTCCTTCCCTCTTTCAGACTATACACTAACAGTGGAGGCTGTGAAACTGAAGCCATTCTTCGTGGCAGGTCACACCTTTGAGATGACATGCAAGGTGTCTTCCCAAAACATCAAGACACCACGTTACTCTGTTCTCATTACAGCAGAGAAGTCGCTGACAGGCCAATCAAACCGTAATGGGACCACTCGCATAATCTCCTTGAACCAAGATTCAGTTGTAAGACTAGAAGACTGGACAGACCAGGCCCGAGTGGATGGTGTGGTCCTGGAGAAAGTTCAGGAGAATGAGTTCCGCTATAGGATGTACCAGACACAGATATCTGACGCTGGTCTGTATCGCTGTGTGGTGACCGCTTGGTCCCCCGGTGGCGGTGGCATGTGGCGAGAGGCAGTGAATGGCTTATCCAATCCCATCCAGATAGACTTCCAAACCTCAGGTGAGTACAGAATTAAGTGTGTACGTGAAAGTGCTTTGGGGGTGGGGGAGCTGAGTGCTGTACAGTGTTTGTGCCAGTGTCCCCAATCTTGGAGGTCATTGCTGCTATTCCTTAGCTCAGTCTGAGACTGTCTCCACACTGAGATGGGTACTTTTGCTAGAATGTTGCATATCTATACTTTACTGGCACTACTTTGCTGTTCACTGTGTCTGTCTGTATCTTGGAATACTTTAAATTAACTGGCTCTGACCTTGGAGCTCTGGCACACATTTCTTCCTTCACTAGGTTTTAAGGTCTCTTATGGTATGACCTATCTCTGAGCGCAGAATGGCTACTGTGCTTGCCAGCTCAGTCCCTATATTGCTGGTATATAATGATTGCTTTGGGAGAGCTTTAACACTAAAAAGCCATGGAGAATCCTATTTTTGTTCTAAAGCAAACTTAATTAGTTTGGAGTAAAATTGCCCAAGTGCATTTCCAATCAATATAATTGCAAAAAATCCAGGAAATTGCCAGTTAAGCCAATGTTAACATTGCAGCAGCCTCTGCTTGCATGCCCCACTACCCAAACATCTTAAAACCCAATCATACTCTCTGGACTCCAGAGAGTGACATCGTATTTTGAATTTCGGCAAATGCACAGTTAGTTGCATGCCTCTGTGTCTCAGAACTGCACTCACACTTCAGCTGCACTTTCAACAAGATGAAGCTATTTCCTTTAGACAGATGTTGCCTGTAGATGGGTATGATGTCCAAATGTGTGTGTGACTGTGGCTGAAGCATCAGGTAGGTGCATGTCAGGTTTATTATATGTAGCATTCAGTAACATTTTTATGGTGCCGAGGAGTCTGAGAGGGTATAGAATGTTTATACAAGAGCTGAAGCTGCTCTGGATGGTAATGTTAGTTTAACTCATGATTTCTTGGATTTTTAGTGATTACGTATTTTCACATTCCTCAAGAGCATTTCCATCAAAGTTAACAGCTCCATGGGCAAATGGACCCTGTTTTTTTATGCATCAATGCAGTTGGCAACTTCATTTTTATCTATTCCTGTTCCCCATGTGTTTCTTCCCCTTGTGCTTTCTCACTCTTTCTCTGTGACCTCATTCACAGCTTAGTCACATTATGTACAAGAGATGTTAAAATGGTTAACTGGTTATATGGTAGCACGTAAGCGGTTAACCAGTTTAACTTAGGTCCTGCTGCCCCACCGTGGCCATGTGGTCCTGTTACCCGGCCTACCAGCTCCATTGCAGCTGCCACTGCCAGAGTTAACAAGCAAGGGCCGGTAAACTGGTGCATGTACCAGTAAGCCTCATGCTTACCGCTTATAACCGGTTAACATCTCTATTATGTACATGGTATCTGAAGCTTTGGCAGGAAGGAGAGAAGTTCTAGATTTGGTGAGAGGACAGAGATTTGCAGAAACTAGGGTCTGTTAATTTACAGTTGCACAAATAGTAATGAAATGATCATCAACCAGTCACTACACTGAAACATCATCTCACAACTACCGGGGGGCCAGGACCACAGGCTAAGCCTTAGGTAGTGATTATAAAATAACACCATCCACTGCAGTTGTGCAGGGTGCTCATGCTATCATAAACTAGCCCTCCTGAAACTGCACCTGACCTTAAAGAACTTGGACAATGTGGAGAACTGAACTTCCAGATGAGTTTCACTATTCAGCTTTACTCATCACTCCCTCTTCTCTTTTTACTTATAACCCTAAAACAATCATTCTAAAATGGTACATTATCCGTGCTCTAAGGATGTTACATCCTGATTAATCAGTCAACTGGTTAAACATTAGGTTAACCTAACGTTTAACCGAATGAGTGGGATCCTGGGCAGGGGATCACTCCAGCCCAGCTGGAACAGCCCCCAGCCTGCAGGGCTCCCCCACACAGCTGCACGTGAGGCTGGCTGCCAGCTCCCAGCCTTGCTTCAAGGCCTTCCCCCTTTCAAAAGAGAGCCTTACTTCCCTTTTCAGTCCTTCCAAAAGAGAAGAAAAGGCTGTTTCCCAAAATAAATCTGGCTAATAGCGAAGGCTGATCTAAAATGTTCACATTTGCAGTTCACGTTTCATGGCATATGACCAAATTTCAGAGTTTCATTCTGGTTGTAATATCATCTGCATTGGCTTTCCCAGTACCTCTCGAGTGGTAGCTTTTCTAATCGCTCTCTTGCATCTCGACCTGCTACTACACCTCCCGACTGAGCTATTAGCTGACATTTTAAACTCCTGTTTGTCTGTAGGTTATCTGGGAGCTTGTCTTGAGCTGTCTTAATACAGTTGGGATGGGAAATGCTGGTGCTGCCAGGCTGAAGCATCTCTGGAGAAAAAGGAACTTGTCAAGCTCAATTATCTTCAGAAACAGGGGCACATGGGAGAATGCATACCACACTTCCCCTTTCTCTAGTCCCATTCCTACCTCTTTTCCTTTTGGTCTGTGTCAGGATTCAGACAGACAAGTGAAATTTAGGAGAATGATTACAGGCAGATACAGTGCATCTGGCCTTCTGTGGGAGTGAATGTCTATGGTTGGGTTTACATGGAAGATGGATTAAAATACAACTTAAATTCAGGACACAGTTTGCATCGACCTCATAGTTACACAGATAAATAGCAAAGGTAGGGAGAAATTAAAAAGCATAGAAATGTTCAGGAGAAATGTTTTCACTAAGATTTGAAGATACCCTACCAGCCTGAGACAGAAAGTGCCCAATAATGATAAGTGTTTATGCGAATTAATTTATCTTTGTATCTCTTCCATGTCATACAGAAGGTGGTATCCTTGTTTTTAATGAGAAAATGCACAGAGGCAGGATGCTGCAGCAATTTTATGAGGGGTAGGGGTGCGGGTGCAGAGAGCCATTGAATTAAACTATAAACATGTACAGGTTGGAACTCCCTGAACTGAGTGGAGGCCTGGCAGGGAACTCTGACTTGCTCCTAATGGTGTTTCCATCTTCAGTAATAGCGCTGCCTCACCACCTGGAATTCCTTTCCATATTTAGAATGATCACTGCAGGCCAGTAAGATATTTTAACTGCTGCTGATGCATTAGGTTACTTTTCTAAACAACTAACACCTGTAGTGTTCCAATCTCCTGCAATTTGACAAGTGCAAACTATAACAGTATCTGGAGTCCGCACATTGGGGGTGAGATTGCAGGAGGTGTGGGGGTGGGATCAATAAGAAAATAGAGGAACTCTCTCAGCAAAGGAACAGTCCTTAATGAGTTTACATGAAAGCTTTTAGTGCTTGTTGGAATATCTTTCTGTGTCTATTGATTTTTGTTTGGTGCCTGGGGACTTGTTGGATAGGAAGTCCTTTCCTCTAACCTGGCTTCCTCCCAGATCTGTTTTGTCTGAGCTTGGGTGTGTTTCCAGGAAAGCTTTTTTTATTGTGCATACACCTTGTGAAATGCGACCTGTTTGAACTGCAGGGGACCTGTAAGATTTTTATATACAAGCTGGAGACTGCACACACACGCTCCAGTATTTCCCACAAGAATAATCTTGAAATGTGGCATTGTTCTGAAAGGTTTTTCCATGAATATCTGTGAGGAAAAGGTCACCCTCCAGGTTCTTTCTAGTGGCAGCAGGACTTGCTGGCTGCATGCAGAGGACACCTCATCCTTGTTTCTTTGCTTAGCATTGTATAATGGTAAATTTACTCCAGTAAATTCATGGTCTGAAACTTAAAGGAAAATCGTCCTTGAAATTTCATTAATTGAAAGATATCATCTAATTTATGTAATTCTGAAATATAGATTGTAAGTAGGGGCAGGGAAACTTCAAGGTATAGTCTATATATTCATAAGAACATAAGAATGGACATACTCGGTCAGACCAAAGGTCCATCTAGCCCAGTATCCTGCCTGCTGACAGTGGCCAATGCCAGATGCCGCAGAGGGAGTGAACACAACAGGTAATCATCATGTGGTCCCTCTTCTGTCATCCATTTCCAGACAGAGTCTGGGGACACCATTCCTACCCATCCTAGCTAATAGCCATTGATGGACCTAACCCCCATGAATTTATCTAGCTCTTTTTTTAACCCTGTTAAAGTCCTAGTCTTCACAACATCCTCTGGCAAGGAGTTCCACAGATTGACTGTGTGCTGCGTGAAGAAAAACATACTTCTGTTTGTTTTAAACTTGCTGCCTATTAATTTTATTTGGTGACCCGTAGTTCTTATATTATGGGAACAAGTAAATAACTTTTCCTTATTCACTTTTTCCACACCAGTCATGATTTTATAGACCTCTATCATATCCCCCCTTAGTCTCCTCTTTTCTAAGCTGAAAAGACCCAGTCTTTTTAATATCCCGTCATATGGGACCCATTCCAAATCCCTAATCATTTTTGTTGCCCTTTTCTGAACCTTTTCCAATGCCAATAGATCTTTTTTGAGATGAGAGAGCCACATCCATATGCAATATTCAAGATGTGGGTGTACCGTGGTTTTATATAGAGGCAATAAGACATTCTCTGTCTTATTTTCTATCCCTTTTTTAATGATGCCTAACGTTCTATTTGCTTTTTAGACGGCCGCTGCACACTGAGTGGTGAACTATCCACAATGACGCCAAGATCTCTCTCTTGAGTAGTTGTAGCCAAATTAGTCTCCGTCGTATTGTATGTATAATTGACAAAACCACAGACAACCCCCACATTTATGACCTAATTGGTTCCTGGAGAACCGTCGTAAGTCAAACCCTTATTTCCCATAGGCGCAATGTTATAAATGGCAGTTCCATACCTGGAAACCCATTTCATACCCTAAAAATAGTAAAATTGACTACGGAAATGGAGGAAAACTAAACTAAATAGTTCAAATAATGCACAAAAATAACTAAAAAGTGAAGACCGATGTGGTGGAGCCTGACTGGCGAGTCTGACTGACCGTGTGCATTTCCTGATTTGGGATGATACATGGAGTCTGCATCGTATGCCATTGTAAATGTGAGCTGTAGATGTAAATTGGGGGTTTTTAGGAGCAATCTCGCATGAAAAAAAGGGTCATAAATGCAGGCGGTCGTAAGTTGGGGGTTGCCCATAGTTCCAAATTCTGGGTTATTTGGAGAGTGTGCAGCTAGTGTGTAACTTCATCGATTTTTATGGCCAGAATGGACCATTGTGATCATCCAGTTTAACTTTCTGCATAACCTGCCACAGGACTTGTTTTAATTCCTGCAGCTGCAAGTCCCAATAGGTGTGACTGAGTTAAAGTATATCTTCTAGAAAAACGTCCTGTCTCAATTTAAAAATGTTAGTAATTCTTCTTTGAGTGATTGCTTATGTGCAATCCAGTATACGTGTGCATGTGCTGTGTTCATGGCCCTCAGATTTTCCCCAGCGGTACCCAATTGTTAGAGCTTCTGACCTCTTGCTTTGCAAGTCATTAGTTCCCTAGTGCATGGCTGGCATCAATACTTCAAGCCTTCTTGGAACCCTCTTGATCAGCTGGTACACTAACTCAGACAATCCTGGACTCCCTCCACTGGTGGTTCCAGCCTCAAGTAGTGTTTGCAGGGGTCCCCTTTTTACTCTGGTCCTAGATATGTGGGACACAGGGTAAGGACTGTGGTCATGGTTGAAACTTCACTGCATAGCAACGTCAGGGAGATCAGAGCGATTTACCCAGCTTGCCAGGTTTCCTACATCACCTGAAGGGCAAGTACATCCTTGTTCTAAACAGACAACATTCAGCGGTGTTTTATATCAGTCAACAGAATGGTGCTTAGTCTTCTCCCTTACTCCAGGAAGCCCTTAGCTTATGGGACATTAGCATCCAACACAACATACAGCTTCAAGCCTTGTACCTTCCCTCTACCCAGAACAGACTTGTGGATCATCTCAGCCACTCATTCTGGTCTCACGAGTGGTCTCTCCAGACCAAGGTGGCCCTCACCATCTTCCACAACTGGTGTCATCCCTAGGTGCATCTGTTTGTGACCCACCACAGCAGGAAGTGTGGCTGATTCTGCTTGTTCCAGTGCCACGGTCGAGGGTACATAGCAGATGCTTTCCATCTATCATGGGTCGGGCAGTTCCTGTATACATTTCTCCCTCCCCCCTGTTCCCACTCATACACAGGTTCCTTCTCAAGATTCACCAGGACAAAGCAACAGTCATACCAGTAGCACCTGCATGGCTCAGGCAACATTGGTTTACCATGCTCCTGTCACTGTTGGTAGCTAGGCCATTGATACTTCCCTTGCTCCCAGACCTCTTAACACAGGACCACGTCTGACTATAGCGCTCAAACCTAGAAATGCTCCACCTGACAGCATGGAAGCTCCATGGTTAAACCTGAGCTGCAGTGTTCAGTCTGTCAGGAAGGTTTTATTGGGCAGCCGTAAGCCCTCAACTCAGACCACTCACCTCACGCACTGGCAGAGGTTCTCCCTTGGCTGCCTCTATAAGGGCACACTCCCACAGCAGGCCACTGTGCCCTTACTTTTGGACTACCTCCTTCACCTGAAACACCAATGTCTAGCTGTGTTGTCCATTAAAGGCCACCTGGCTGCAATTTCACTGTTCCATCCAGGCTCAGGGGCAAAGTTCCTTTTTGGGAATCTTGTGGTGGGTTGTTCCCTACGGACCTAGATGGGCTGTACCCACAGGTGTGGCCTCCTATTCCTCCATGAGACCTGAACTTAGTCCTCTTAAGGGTTGTGGCACCCCCGTTTGAGCCTTTGGCTACTGCTCCCTATTCTGCCTCGCATATAAAGTGGGCTTCCTGGTACCTATTACTTCAGCCAGGTGGGTATTGGAGTTGCAGGGCCCTTCCCTCAGAGCCTCCATATACTGTCTTTTATAAAGATAAGATGCAGTTGCACCTGCATCCTGCATTCCTGCCCAAAGGTGGTATCCTCATGCCACATCAGTCAGGACGTTTTTTTCCCCGTCTTCTTCCCGAAGCCCCGTGCTATTGACAGAGATAGGGTGTTACACTGTTTGGATGTATGGCATGCCTTGGCCTTTCATATCGAGCATACCAAACCATTCCACAAATTGCTGCAGCTTTTCATCGCTATAGGGAGTGCTTGCAGGAGGAACTCCTGATTATGTCTCAGTGCCTCTCATCCTGGATCACGTCACATATTAAGCTTTGCTATGACCTAGCCATGGTACTGGCTTTGCCTCTCACAGCACACTCAGCTAGAGTGCAGGTCTCTCTGGCAGCATTTCTAGCACCGGTACCTATTCCTGACATCTGCTACATGGCAATGTGGTCCTCCATCCACACCTTTACGGTGCATTATGCCATCACACAGCAGGCACAGGATGATGCAACATTCGGGAGAGCTGTCCAATGATCTTCTACGTGCTGAGTTCCGATATTGGAATGCACATGAGCAATCATTTGAAATAGGTAAAAATGGTTACTTAACCTTTCGTAATTATCGTTCCTCGGGGTGTGTTACTCATGCCCATTCCAGACCTGCCCACCTCCCATCTATAGGACTGTTTTGGCAAGAAGGAACGTGACCAGGCATCGGGTTTGTAGGGGTGTGT
>CM057845.1:146612410-146672201 GCA_030068395.1 Apalone spinifera
GGGGGGGGGGGGGGGGCAGTTGTGGAAGCACTCCAGGGGGCTCCACACCCGACCCAACAGGCACTGCTAGGGAAAGTTTTCTGACAGCCAAGCATGTGGTGTGCACATGCACATGCATGCATGCACATGCACACACACTGGAATGGATATGAGCAATACATTTAGAACAAGAGTTACAAAAGGTAAATAACCGTTTTTCTCCAGTGCTGTGTTCCAGTCCAGTGTTCTTTCTCAGCTGCGCAGCAGCACAGCTTCACGGGTGATTGATCAGCCCTGCCCCGTCAGAGCCTCAGGGCATTTTAGAGGGAGTACTGTTCCAGTCTACTTTGAAATGTCTTCTGAAATGGAAGATCTCTCATATCTGCAATCTAATTCTCACTGTTAGCAAATATTTCTTGCTATTCTGCCTGACATCTCCGTCTCTTAATTTCATACCATTAGTCCTAGTGACACCTCCTGGCACAATCCTAAGCAGTTTTTCTCCGTCCTAGTACCTGCACTCTTCAGATATGTTCTCTCTTAATCTGGCCAAACTGTGTATCTGTTTAGTTCTTCTAACTCGACACAAGATAAGCCCTTTCATAGTGCATGCTCCGCCGACCCAAAGCTCATGATCCTTCCTAGCCCATCTTCGGACCCTGGCTTCTTACAAAATTAGAACTACTTGTAATGTTTTGAATGCTTCCCACCTCAGGATATAAATCGTGTATGTTAGATGTTGCTGCTCCTTCCTACAGTGAAACACCAAAGCTACCTCTTGCTAGACCAGGGCCCCAATTCTCTCTAACCTAAAGGACCTATTAGCCCATTTGGAGAAATTCTTCAAGTCCTTTGAGGGCAAAGGTCTATTTAGCAACTGAAAGGTGTTAAATCAGCAACCTTGGAAACTAGTGATTACTTAGACTCTGAGCAGTGCTAATATCTTATTCCACAATATTTCTTTTCATTACACTCTCAGGGGATCACCAGTAAAAGAGGGGGGTATTCGCTTTCCCATAGCCTTTTTTGTCCTCTTGCTGAGCAGGGTAACAAGCCCGTAATTGTGTATGTGGTTTTTGTGGCAGGGACCCCTATCTGCTCAGCCTCATGCTGGGACTAAAACATTCATTTTACACAGGTCACTGCACAGCTCTCAGATAGTAATGTTTTCATTTTCTTCCTAGCTGAGCCACAGTCAAATTAGTGAGTTTGGTGTGAAAAGCTTCCTACTTGTGTACCCAGAAGCACCCGGTCACCCTGAAATTCAGGTGACTTCTCCCATAGGATTAATTTTTTTGCCATCACCTAACCCCAATAATGGGGAGGACAAAGGGGGGCAGTTGTCTTGGGGCCTAGCGATCCTAAAAGGCCTGGGGCTGCTGGCTGTCACTGCCACAGCAGTGGTGATGGCCAGAGTCCCAGACCCTTAGAGCACCATGTGGCATGCTCTGGGCAGTGCTGAGGGCTGGGGAGGCAGGGGACACACAATGGGACGCACTGAGGGCTAGCTGCCCCAGCCCCACCCTTCTGCCTGAGACCCCGCCCCTTCCAGTAGCACAGAGCCCCCCCACACTCCTCCCACCCACACCCCTTGCCTAGGGGCTTAGTAATTCTGTCAGACCCCCTGCCATTACCTTCCTATTCCCAGCTAGTATTTAGACTGACTTCTCCCACAGTGTGTTACACAGAGACCCAGTAGAGTACAGTATTTATGTTCCACAGTAGTGATTTGGCGAGGAGGGGGTTGCATCTTATTTTACAGAAGCACATTCTGTGAGAGATAACAATCAAGCTTGGCTTCACTATGCTGGCTGCCCTCAGAGGAACCCCCGCAAAGGGTGAAAGCTGAATAACAAAAGAGAATTTAAGAAGCTTCTTGGTATAATTTTCAACTCTGGATGACGTCTGTGTATGAGCTCATTACACAGCAATGTTTTATCACATGTTTTGGAAGTAGTAAAGATAAACCAAGAACTGTTGAAAGAGGAGCTATTTGTTGTTAAACTTGTGATTAAAATAAAACTGTGCCCCCTGCTGATCCAGAGATCTGACAACTTCTCTCTTCCCTTCTTTCCCTCTGTCCCTCACGCCACCAAATATATTTGTCTAAAACAGAGAATTTAATGAAGAGCAATATAGCAGAAAATCCTTGGCAAGAAAGCCCTGTATTTTCTACTTTTATTAGTGGGTAGAAGTATGCTTAGTCATCATAGATTTTTTCCTCTCATCAATTTGTAGTTGGAAATGTAAACCACATATTGAAGTACAGAGGGTTCTTTCCAGTAATAACTATTTTGAAATTTGGGATGGTGCTGGTTAGGGAAAAATTGGTAGAAAGAATAAAGACAGTGGGGGAGGTTGAGAGAGGAAGGAGTTTATTACTTGGAGAAGAGAAGATTATAGTATCTTTAGTGCAATAGGGGATGGCTTGGCACCAGGGCAGTTCTGAGTAATATTTTTGAATAGAGAGAATTTGCAGATTGCATCAGTTTTTCCTCATATGGTTTATGGCACTGCCTGATTTCAAGTAGAAAAGGCACATTACACAATGATTGCTATCTGGCTGTTGAAGAAAATATGACCAAATTCCTTGCTTTTACTAGGGATGTAAAATCCCGTTTAATCAGTTAATCGGTTAAACATTATCTTTAACTTGTTAACCGCTTAAATGGGCAGGGCTGGAGTGGTCCACTTCCTGCAGCAGATTGGGTGGCTGTTCCATCCACTGCCAGTTAACCCTAACCAGTAAGTATCGTTGGTAAGGGTGATGTTTACCAGTAAACCATTTACATTCCTAGTTTGCATTTTTGATTGAGTCACTGTTACCTTGGGCAAGTCACTTAACCTCTCTGTGTCACACTGTTCCCGTCTATAAAATAGGGGTAACACTTGCCGGCATAAAGCTAAATTTGATTTTTAGATAGTGCTTTGAGAACACAGTTTCAAATGCAATATAAAAGGCCAGAAGTATCGCCACCTTTTATTATAGATCCTTTTTTCCATTGCTTTTAACTTTCTGTAACATTTATTTGTGAATGAAATTTTCTGCACTTTACTTTATCTGGACCCAGCAATCTAGAAAGATTGATGTCAATTCAGCTGTTTTTATTTTAAATTCTGTATATGAATCTTTAAAAATAAAAGGAAAACAATCCTTATACTTAGAGGTTTTATGGAAGTATAATTCAATCAACCAAGACAACTTTGTTTAAGCCTGATTTCTTGTGTATAGATCTGAGCTCTAAAGAATAAACTTTGATGATGTTTGAACCCCATTAGCTTTTTTCAGTATATGCAGAGAGAAGAAATTGCTTTCACTCCTTTTTTACATCTAAAGCTAAGTCAGTTCAAACAGTGGGCACTGAGTTATACTTTGTTTTTTTAACTGAAATAAACTTTGGCCCAGAATTTGGGCCAGGAGATTTAATCAACGGTGGAGTTCAGAAGAAATTAAACCACATAGATCTTGGTTCTAGAAGTTACAAATTCCCATTTGTAACTTTTACAAAAAACTTGGCTGTTTTTTAATTATCTTAACCTTATTCCTCCCTAATAGCCAAATTCCAAAATCAAGATGGTGTAATGTTGGTATTGAATAATCAGGCTTTCAAAGATGAAGGTTGAAACTATTTTAACTTTGCCAATATTATGCTTATGGCTTTTTAATATAACTGCTTTTTAATCTTTTTAATTATAATATAGTAGAATTAAAAACAAGTGTTTCTTATATTAGCTTAGTACATACCGTAGCTTGCTGTCTGACTTTGATATTGGTTTGATTTTTAAATTTCAATTAGATTTACAAAATGTCAGCTTAATTTCAAAACTAGGGAACCAGTTTTCCTCTAAAATGCTTGTCTGTACAGTGGATGTTTAGACTTTTTCACTGAATTTCTTAGCTTGAGTCAAACCTAAATCAGCTTAACTCCTAAATCCTAACACAAGGAAACTCAATTCAGTTTTAAATGTACCAGATTTAAACCTGCTGAATAATAATTTCAAACTTGACTTGATTTGGGTCTTCATGAGATCTATAAAACAAGACGTGTGATTTGTCTCACTGTAACGGAAATTTCGGTTTGTAGCTCATAATAGTGACTTGCTATTTTAAAGTATTAAATAGAGGCAACAAGGTTAAGCTGAAGCTGAGTGGAAGGAAAACCCAACCTGATTTGCCTAGTGTCCCAGAAGTTGCATGTTTCTCTTAGGTGCCCTGTGTGAAGAGGCATTCTTGAAAGCAGCATGCTATTGCTCTGAAGCCAGAGCTTTTCTTAGAGCCCTTGGAAGGAAAATGCCCTGCTACAGGGGCTACAGGGTTGGAGCCGGGGGGGGGGGGGGGGGGGGGGGGGGGGGGGGGGGGGGGGGGGGGGGGGGGGGGGGGGGGGGGGGGGGAATTTGGTTTGGCTGGGCTGGTTTGTGTTTTGTTTTTGGGGTTTTTTTTGCTATGTATGCTTTAGCTGAGAGATCACAACATTGCTTCTTTCTGTGGGAGTGGTTCACTGCTCATTCCTGCTAATTTCTTCTGATAAGCATTAGCTGAACTCAGGGCAACTGATTTAAACTGGGAAACATAAATCAGGGCAGTAGTACTTGGCCTTCAACTGCTTTTTAAATAAAAAAGGACTGGAGAGTTGGTGGCTGCAGCAGACTGGTAGGGAGTTAGCGAGCACTTCATATCTAGGCCACTGGTAAAAATCCTGCCCCTGTTTGGTAGGTGACCAAAATGTGGTACTTTTTGATGGTGTATGCAAGGCCTATGTGAAATACAGTTGGCCATCTGTGTCCAATTCCCGGTTAAGTGCCCACATCACAAACAACTGTGACCATGAGCATTGATTGCCCCCAGGGACTTGCAACTTCTGCAGAGGGACAAAGAATTGAGTGGGTCATGAGCTTATCCCTGAAGGTGGTCTCCTCAAGCCAGGAGTGAGGCACGCTGGTGTAAGCAGTGGGATGGTGCCTCACTGACACACTTGTCTCCCCCTCGAGACTTTAATTGTGTGAATAGTTTCCAGGATTGTGAACCTAGTAGTTTTTTATTACACCAAAGCTTACTTAAAAGAGTGTTTAAAAGAAGCAACCCAAGTGGTTTTTTTTATTCTGTTGGATGAAGGGAGAAGATGATGGCCCCCTGAAATGTTTCAGGGCTATCCGTTGAAGTCCAGAACTTTTAACATAGGATGATGGTATTCTTCTTCCCCCTCTCCCAAAACTTTTTGTGCTTCAGGGACAGTTTTCCCCAGAGTGGAAATTATTTGCAGGAGTTGTGTACTCTGGAAGGGGACTAATGATTTCCCTCTGGTTACTGTGGCTTACCCATAGGACATGGGTTCATTAAATGATGGGTGTAGAGAAGCAGATGCTCTATTTGTTGCTTTGGTATTGCCCTAGAAACTTGGGCATGCTGGTGACAAGCTCATGGTCTGAAAGCAGAAAAAAAATAAGAGATTAAAAATGTTTATCTGATTATGACCTCAGCACTTTTAAACTCCTGCTTTTAAGTTATTTTATGATAAAGATGCTCCGATTCTGTCCAGCTGAGAAGCTGCACTAGTAACTTGCTGGGCCTTGATGGCTGCAATCTGTGCTCATAAAATGGAGTAGATCCCAGATGACCTCCTCTTTAATATACAGACGTGAACTGCAGAAACGACAAGTCACAGCATGTGATGTTCTAAGTTGATAAGTCTCCCCTTCAGAGTATCAAGGCTGTGCTTCTGAAACACTCAGCAGGGCAAAGTGACATTGACAAGGATCAGACAGTTCTTATCTCTCACTCTGTCTGATGGTCTCTAGGGAAGAATGTAACAGGAATGCAAGCTTGATTCTCTTCTCCCTACCAATATAATAGCAAAATCTGTGGAAATACAGCGATTCCTACATGACCTGATGTGGGAGTCCACTCGCTGATGCCGAAATGTTGTAGTTATTTATTGTAAAATGGGGTGCATATAAAACAGGATTCAATGATTATGGAGCCATTCACGTTCAGTCTACACTACAGCACATTAGACTCTGGGAGGGCAGTGACATTGTAGCAAACATAAAAAACAACGAATATTCCTATAGCATCTTAAAGCAGCGGTGGGCAATAATTTTTGGCCGGGTCTTAAACCAGAATGGGCGGGGCCAGGATGCATCTGGGCTACCCCACCCACAGACCATGATTGGTCAGGGAATGGGGGAGTCCCTTTGCCCCCTTCCCTTCCCACTAGGCACCCACGCCACTTGTGCTGTGCCCTGCCGCATGCTCCTCACAGGGCGGGAGTAGGGCGGGAGGAGGCTTCGGGTGCTTCCCCCGCCCCCAAGCCAGTTGGGATCTGGGGACAGGGGAGTGTGTGAAACTTCCTCCCGCCCTGCTAAGAGCACGCTGCATTTCAAAGTGCTATGAACTCCTCGCAGGGCCGGGGCAGGGCGAAGGAAGCTTCATACAGCTCCTCTGCACCCAGAGCCTGATTGGCCTGGGGCTGGGGGGAGCACCTGAAGCCTCCTCCTGCCCTACCCCCGCCCTGCGAAGCACGCGCAGCACTTCAAAGTGCCACCTGCTCCTTGCAAGGTGGGAGGAGGCTTTGGGCGCTTCCAGGCCTGGGGGCGGGGCAGCTGCACAAAGCTTCCTTTGCCCTGCGCCCGCCCTGCACAAGCATATGGCACTTTGAAGTGCCGTGCGATCTTCGCAGGGTGGGGGGAGGGGCGAAGGGAGGAGGAAATTTCAAGCACTCCTCCTGCCCCTGGCCAATCAGGGCTTGGGGGCAGGGTAGTGTGTGATGGCTCCTCCTGTCCTGTGAGGAGTTCGTAGCACTTTGAAGTGCAGTGTGCTCTTCGCAGGGCGGGAGGAAGTTTCTTGCTCTCCCCTGCCCCCAGGCCCAATTGTCTTGGGGGCGGGGGAGCGGCAGGGCCTCCATGGGCCCTCCACTTGGAGGGCTGGATCCGGCCCTTTTGCCCATCCCTGCCTTAGAGACTAGCCAAAAATGTAGATGGTATCATGAGCTTTCGTGGGCACAGCTCACTTCTTCAGATGAAAGCAAACATAGCAATCTCACACACTGAGACTTTGATGTTTTATAAATCTAAGTAAAATCAAATGGAGGGATGTTGACCTGAACATGGAACTTAACATTCATTTTGTAACAAGTGCATTAGCATCTTTAATTTCTAGCTGCACAGCTCACTGAAGACTGACAGGAAAGAGCTTAATTTGTTTTATTAAAAAGATAACATCTCTAATGGAAACAACTTGTATTTTCATAGAAGGATCTTGGACATAGTCCGAAGAAGAGGTCATGCTAATATTCCTTTCTCTTTTCTTATAGGGGCGGGGCTGGAGGGATTCAACATATTAACTTTTTAAATGTGTGTGTAATGTAATGCATTTGTAGGGCACCCATCACCATAGCATTTGAATGTCATAATATTTTGGGACTCTTATTTCTGTAAAAATATGGTCTATAAGACTATTTAAGTCTTAACCGATAGTTCATACAACTTCTATGCTTCATTGCTGTTCATGTCTCTCCATGTTTTCAGGGACATTTACACTTTTATATAATGCCTTTTATGAGAAAGTGGTTTCATAAATTTACTTATGTTGATGTTGCTTCATCACTGCTGAAATGCAGCCATTTTGGGAGGCCGGGGTAAGGGAATGATGAGAAATTTAACTGCACTATAGTTTAACAGAAAGTAAAGAAAATTATACCCATTTGAAATCAAGGGGGGAATTTAGGAAGCCTCAAAGTCGTTGCTTCATCTTCATTGGAATTTTGGCTCTTGTAATAAGTGTTCTGTAATCTCTGTGGCTACCAATAGTCAGCCCTGTGGTCTTCAGTAAGTTAACCAAAAGGTTACACTGCCAGTGGCACAATGCCCTAATTCCACCACAGAGCATTGGTGCAGTAGTGACTAGCAGAAAAAGCACAATCTACATAGTTACTAATACAGCTTTTTGCAGAAACCTAGATCTTCCTAAGAGGTTTCCCGTTCAAAACCTGATGGGACTCTTCAAGAGTTATGAAGATTGTTGGATTTAAAGTAGGGACTAGACCACAGATGATAATGGAAAGAACTGTAGACGTTGCTGTCTGGTTTCTCATCTCTCTGTTAGGCGAACCTTTTTTTTTAATGGAGGACTCATATTATGGGATAGTCAGATATTTGTCCTTCTGTCTTCTGCTTACAAAAGAGGTAGAGTACTAGTAATGTGAAGTGCTATCACTCTGTCATTAATCTTGCACCGTGGATTTCGTATTGGTCAGAAGTGTGTGATGCACATCACGGTTGTAGCTAAGCACCTCACCACTGTCCAGTGAGGGTATAACCATATTATCATCATCGTGCAGCTAAAGGAATTCTGACACGCACGTTTTGACTTGCCTACGATCATAGAAGAAATCATGTATGTTAGAGCCAGGACCCTTCCCTTATAATAACCATATGGAATTGTGGCCATATAATAAAAACGTATGTGCTCTGAGAGGTAAGTTGGTCTTTCTTCAGCTCCTAGAAATGCTGATATCACACACGTCAGGGGCTCTTGCAATCAAAGCGGAAGAGGATCAAGACCCTACAGGTGAAGGACACCAAATTCACTTTTGGGCTCTATAGGGGGCTGCCTCTAGGGCAGGCGGGAGACAAGTTGGCAGAGAACAGTGTGGGGTAAACTCCTGCAGCCATACTGTAGCTGAATCAATAGAGGATTTCAGAGCTGGTAATTGGTACTTCACACTGATGACGAACAGGAAATTCAATGTCCTAAAAGATGTGTAAGTGATGTCAGATTGACTAATCTACTGTCTCAATAAATGGGATTAAATTGTTATCTTTTAGGTCCCGTGTTTAATGTCTCAATGCATTCGGACCACCCGACGATTTACCAGGGTGAGCTGGCGGATCTGCTCTGCATCGTCACCATCGAAGGAGCGGCACTTGAGCCAGGTACCTTACTGAACTTCATTTCATTTTTGTTTTTGAAAGCAATTCAATTACCTTCACTGACCTGTACAACACTAGCAACGGGGATACTATTTAAATAGTTCTAGAAATCAAGAAACACAATAAAGCCCCATGATGCTAAGCAAAACAATGGAGGATATAGAAGATATAGGCCAAACTGTTATGTGTGTAAATATAAAACAAACTGGTAGGGTCTCATTTCATATCCTAGTGAAGGGATGTCCTCATCACAAACCTCCATTTCTGTTTGCCGTAACTGACCCCATTGCTGGCAATCTCAGCAAAAAGTCAAAAGGTCGAATAGGCTTTGGGCCCAGTCATCCTTAGGATTGAGGTTTGTTAGCAGGGCAGTGTGGGAAAAACTGTCTCTTCTGTAGATAGCCATTAAATCTCCACATGTCAATTTAGCACCCTTTGCCCAACACTAAACTTATTTTCAAATTGTAAAAACAAGATATAAAGTTTAGCCAAGATGATAAAGACCCTCTCTCATTACTGATCTCTTTAATGATGAGCCAGCTTCTGGTTCAGGAGCTTTTGTATGAAATACCAAGAAATAATGTACTCTCTTTGTTACTAACGTGGCAGGAAGTATATACCGAACGCATCCCTCGAAAAGCGGCAAGGTTCAGAGAAGCATCCCGAATTCAGATGTTTGCTTGGCTCCTCTGGTTTGGGGCAAAAATACTATGAGAGTGGCTTTAAACTATTTATATCTGCTTTGAGAACTCAGGTTAAAAAAACAGGTTTGGTACAGTTTTTGGTGAAGGTTTTGCTTGGTTTCTATTCTTTCATTTGTTCCTATTTGTTATCTAAACTGGCATGTGATACCCATGATCTCTGTAAGCATGATGCTTCTCCAAAAATGAAGAATAAATTCTTTAGTTGAGACGTATGGAACATGGCATTCCAAGAGCTAGTCAAGCCCAGACACAGGCAATAAGTTTCCCATCAGCTGTACAGGGTTTGCCATGGCAGGCCACCAGACGCTTTATTTACCTGAACGTCCGCAGTATGTATGGCTGCTCTCAGTAGCTGTGGTTCACTTTTCCTTGCCAATGGGAGCTGCGAAAAGCGGCACGGGCTGGACCACTGCTTGGCGCAGCTCCCATTGACCAGAAACAGCAAACTGCAGCCAATGAGATCTGCAAATGGCCATATCTCTGGGAGTGCCCATAAATAAAGCATCTGGTGGCCCACCAGTGGTGAACCATGTTTGGGCCATGGGTCGTTTATTGCCCACCCCGATCAAGACCCTATCACCGTATAAAGTTCCAGCCTAGCCAAGTATTTATGAATATTTATGAAGCAAATGCAGTGGGGAAGCAGTCTGCTGAATTACTGCTCTGTGGTGCCTGCAAAAATGGGTGAAGACTGTAGTGGGAATTGTGGATGCCTGGTTTGAGTGATTTATTTGAAGTGATTGATGGGAGAGAAAGTTTATAAACTTTCATGTTGACAAGATTGATAGCTCTGGAGAATGGGCATGGCCTTTAGCAATTTAATTGTGTTCTTTTTGTGCCCCATCTGTCCTTACTGTGCTATGCAGAAGCCCTAGGAGTCCGTAAACACTATAGTCTCCATGGCTCATTCTCAATCCATCATGCCCCTGAGATTTCCAATAAGGAGGCCAGTCCATGTCTGTTGTAGTGAGGTTTAATTTATGACTGTTTGGGGGGGTACATGGAAAATAGGAGATTAGAGGCATCCAGACATGGATGGTAGACAGAGTTTTACACTGGAAAGTTGACCTCTTCTCTGTGGCCAAGCTGTGAACAGTGCAGTCTCGTTGCAGGTTGTGATGCTTATTGGGTAGGTGGCAGTGCTGAGAAATAGAAATGTCCTTGTCACCGGGAGCAATCAGTGCAGAATTTCTGGTATCTGAACACTGAAGATCTTTGTAACCTATCCTACTTTTGGGAGTTATCTCATTGTACTTGGCAATGCTCTGTTTCCAGAGTTCCTTATGTCTTTAACAACTGGGCAAACAGATCTGTTTTCAACTTGTACAGTGGATGTGCACAATAGGGAATGTCTAAGTGTGGAATTGAGACAGGTGTCCAAGTGACTTAGTCAGTGGTGTGTGCATACATCCTTTGGGATTCAAACCAATCCCCATCTGCATCATGGAAAAGTCACATCTGGGCCTTTCAGACATATTTGAGAAACTGGTGCCTCTTCAGGCCCCTGATGGACTTGTGGATGGGAGTCTAAAACCGTTTTGGCCTATAGGTGGTCTGTCCTGTCTTTAGGGAGACACATGCATATTGCAAAATTAATAACTGGAATTAATAACCTAGTCTTAGCAGAGAGGCCAAGGAAATGAATAGACTGTGAAATGATGATGCCCTCCAAACTAATGGGGATGCCCTCCAAATTAGAACTGACATGCAGTCCTGGGGAAAGCCAGCACTAAGTACACATAGCAAGAGTTGATGTACTCCCTGGGATGACGAGGGGGAGAGTTTCTGAGTTTCCTTGAGATAAATGGAAAACATAGTACAGGTCTTCCTCTGCTCCCCATAATGTGGGAAGTTAAATGAAAGCGGAACAGACATCACCACTCCGCCAGCTGTTAGTTGAACATGCACATCACCCATGGCCAACCTATATCTTCTTGCATATCATAGAAATCAGTTCTCAGTCATAAATACTTGCTGTTTTAGTCTCTGAGGTTGCAGAATTGTTCGTTCTATGTTATCTCTTATGAACACAGAAGGGCCAGTGGATTTCAGAGGATTTTTTTTTTTTAAAGGGAGCAGGCATGTTGTTGTGGGCGTTAAGCCCAGATTTGTGCTGAACTATTTTTATTTGAGCTTTGCAGCTCTCTTTCGTTATGTGTGCAATTCTAATAGATGTTTATATTTCGCCGGGTAAAAGAGAAACATCAGAGATGATCTATTCACACAGTCCTGAATTCTCATAGCCACCTGTGCAAAGTACTTACAGGAAGATTTTGAAATATTTGCCGTGCTGAGAGAAGCTAGTGCCTTTCACTTTATCTGTCAGTCTGTCCTCCTTTGGTAACACCCAGGCTCAATTAGAGAATTATAATACTACTGGTTCTAGGTCAGACTTACCTGGGGCAGTGTCACTTCTCCTAACTAGCTGAAGGCTTAGTCATCATTAAAGGCACCTCAGTGCTGTGCTCTGGTTGCAATACTATTTAAAGAAGTACTGCAGCTGCTTTGAGCCCCCTCATGGAGTGTGTTGTGGAGAGCTGGGAGACTGGAACATCTGTCCCTTTTAGAGTCTTCATTTGGAAGAGCCATTCTGTGAGTTGAACAGCTGTGGTTGGTGCACTGAATTCAAATGAAAGAAATGTTTTTTATTACTTTCTGTAAGGTAGTGCCTCCAGTGCCCCAACAGTGAAGTCTCTTCTATTAGTTCTGTACAAATTCTCATTCTTAACAGATAACCAATGTCTCCCAACTGACTCCTTCGTGGGCCTGTATTCTCAGGTACTTGAGAGTGTTATGGTCTCTCCCTGAAAGAGTAGTTTTATGTGCTTCAGAAAGATCTTGTGAGTGGCCTGGAAAATTAACAAAGGCAGCTTGTTTCTCTGTCTTGAAGTGGTACTCTCAGCTCTCTAGGAAGCTCTATTCAACCTCATTTGAATTTAGTAAACAAAAAGGGTTTCAAAATTGCGATCCAGCACAATCACAAGATGCTAAAAGAGCTCCATTCTGTCAAGTGCATGGCGCCTAGTAGCTGAGCTTAGGAATAGGATTCACTGTCCCGAGAACTGATTGGCCAGGAAAGTAGCTTAAAACCCAGACAGCTTAGTCCTGTGTGTCAAATTGGAATATGCATAAAGATGTGCCTTACATGTTGATTATTCTAGCCAGCCTGGAGAGAGAAAGCAGGACACCCCCACATCAGTAGACATATAAAAAGGACCTGAGAGTTTCATCTCCCAGAGGGATCAGCAGCCTCCTGGATTTGCCTCTGAGGTGTTATATTTCTCCCGTATAATATCTCAGGAAGCTTTTACCTTCTCTCTTCCTGGTGCCTGATATCAACTATTATAAGTCTGTATGGTAGATGTGGGAAGAATGACAGTGAATTTGAGGTGATAATAATCTGTTCCGTTGATCCAAAAATGAAGATGCTTTTTGTACCTTAATTAAAATTGATAGTAAGTATGAACAACTGACATAAGAATGGAAGAAAGATTTTCTTGCTTTTGGGGATGCCAGTGCATAACCAAATATTTCAATTAAACAGCATATTTATTGGATCCTGGGAGCAGCTGGACATATTTGCCACTAATCTTTAGAGAGCAAATTCATGTCCTGCTGTTGCTAAATTGCTCAATATTTTGTAATGTGAAAAATCACACAGAACTTAGGAATAAAGTAAATGACTTTGGCACAGAGCCCCTTCAAGGGATATAGTAACAAGGAAATCTCGCGGGCAGCCAAACTCTCCCTCTGATTCTCTGTGTGTCAGTACCGAGTCACTAATTGCGCACTGTGTATACTGATTAATAAGATATGTTGGCATAATACTATTATGTCATGGTGTAATTGCAAAAGATAGATCTCACATTCTCAAAATGATGGCAAGATCTTGTAACTTTCAGCTCATTATCTCTGCATGGAAGAAAAAAAGAGAACCTCAAATTAACAGTATATTTTTAAACAGAAAACAATTCTTCAAGGATATGAACTTGCCTGAGATGGTAAAAGAATGAGTTTGTTTAAATCTTATTCAGCAAGTGTAACCATGTGAGACTGGGGGGAAGGTAGTGAGTCAGAGCTGTGTAATTTTTTTATATCATTTATCCTGGACAATGTCCAGGTGTTCATACTATATAACTGGATCACACTTATCTGTATGTGGAGGTAAGAGGAATTTATGGGTATGTCTTTAGGGACTGGGTGCAGGATATGTGGACATGTTATCTTGGGTCAAAGTTTCAAACTCAACCCAGCTTGGTGGAGACCAAAAAAAAAAAAAAAAGCGGATGGCTGTCTTAATGATCTTTGAAATGAGTGGGTGCTTCTGAGTCTAGCTACTTGTAGACCAGTGCCCGTTACCACTTTTGAAATTAACAGGCTCCCTTTTTAGTAGTCTCTGCAGAGGTCAAGAACTGACTGGGCTGTGGAGATGCAACTCTTATCCTAAATGTGGTCAATTCAGGTGCAGAATGAGGGGCGCACTGGTGGTGAAGGGAACAGGCAAGACAGAGGGTGAAATCCTGGCCCTATTGATACAAATGTGAATTTTTCACTTGATTCCAGGGGAGCCAGGAAGTTACCCTGAGAAACTAAAAGTAGCTTCTACAGTTACAGGAAGTAGAAGTGATCTACAAGGACTATTTGCCAACAATCATGCTTCAAAGCATAAACTAATCCCCAAGTTGGGTTGGGTAATGTTTTCCTTCTGCAATACATGCCGGGGACTTTTATGGAGTTCCTGGTCATCTTCTGGTATTAGACACTATTGCAATCAGTATATTGAATTCACTGTGTGAATGAACTATTGGGGATGCCAGTGTCTCTGTTGCTATATAGTGTGCCATTATTGCTGCCTTCCCTTGTTCCTAGGACATTTTATTCCATAGCATTTATCTGCTCCTGCTATTTATTTCAACCCAGCTTATGGGTACTTCCAGGGCAATTAATCCTAATAAACAAATGTTATGGGACCACAGGAAACTTGGCCACACCTATGAAAAGCGAATATCTGGCTAACTAAAATCATTCTGGACGATAGATATTTCTGGACAAGAGAGTTCTGGATTAGAGAGGTTCAGCCTGTAGGGATGTAAGCGAATAGTCAAATGACTACTTAACTACTCACTTCCCTTCGTCCCCGCTGCCTCTGTATCAGAGGCAGCAGGGGAGGGGAAGCAGGAGCCCGTGCTTGGGGGAGCGGGCTTAAAAGCTGATTTTTCCCAACACCATCTCCACGGTGTGGGGGCAGGGCAGGGGATGCAGAGCTGCAGTGGTCCCAGAGCCAGCACAAGCCGGGATTGTTCAGTTTCAGCTTGCGCTGGCCCTGGGAGTTAACCCCACTTCGGCTCTGAACTTTAAATGTAGTAAGAGCCTAATGGTAGCTCTTACTACATTTAAACTGCAGAGCCACAGCGGGGCTAGCTAGCACTCCCTCTTATTGACTAATCGAGTAGTTAATGGGAATTTCATCAACTACTCGAATAGCTAATTAACCATTATTTAACATCCCTACTCATTGCACTCAAAGCCATGCTAGCCAACACTACGTCTGAGACATTTGTATGGTAAGAAGAATTCACACAGTTTTCCTTTGACAGTGTGGGCTAGTGATTGTTTAGATAAGAAGAGTATTGTATGTGTGCTGTGTCTTGTCTAGAGCACACAGGCTAGCACATCTCAGGGTAAAGTCCCTGACGTTGGTGATCAAGGAAATGGTGTTAGGCCCCCTCCTGCTTATCTTTGACATTGTGGATAGGTCAGGTAGAGAATGATCTATCCCACTCCTATCATCCCTGTACACAGATTGAGACTATCTAGTTATTGCTGTCAGATGGGAGCCATCTTCAGCAGGGGCTTTAGGCAAACTTGTGTTCAATCATGGTTTTTTATAGCCTCTTTCTTTAGGAGCTTTCTCTGTATTGCTCACATAATAGCAGCCATGCTGGTTTTCTAACCTGCTGGGCCATTAACATAGAGGTTGTTTTAGTGATTAAACTGCATTCTCAGCTGCCAGCTTAATAGGGTTAAAAGTACAGAACTGCTAACTGGATCAATATGATCGTGTATGAGCACAGAAAGGGACGGTTGTACTGATGCACTCTGACTACCTGTCAACCAGTGTTAGAGGTGGAAGTCACTACAAAGTTACTTGGTAGATTATTTCCTTGCAAGAGCGACATGTGCAAGACATAGTCCCTGATGACGCATACTTAAAGTAAAACTGTGGAAGAAAGGTGGGCTAGATCATGGGCAGGTTGTGAAGCAAATATTTTGTGATATCGTAAGTTTTTAAGAGCGATTCTAACATATCCATCACTGTAGTACCTGGAAGCCTCCCTTTTTATGTTGAGCACACTAACTACCATTGGGAGACTGTCTTTTTAGAGGAGAGACTTGTGACTGCTCTGCAAGCACGAGGGACGAGGCAAAGTCAAGGACATTGTTTGGAAACCGTTGCCTACTAGCAAACTTCTAGCATTCCACTCCTCAGTGCTTGTGCTTGAGTTTAATCATGTGGGCGATGCAGATGTCTTGTCCAGCTACACAGCTTGCTTGGCAAAAACTCCATTGTGAAATAAAATTTGAGATTTCAATTTAAGATAGTGGGGGGAAAAGACAGAATAGAAAAATCTATGGTAACCCTGCTCCTCTCCCAACTATCCATAACCTTCCTCTGGTTGTACCCCAACCCGACTTCATGACTCCCTTATCCTCCCAACAATTACCTGCACAATGTATCCTCTCTCCCCTAGTTGCTAAGCCTGTGTTTTGACCATATTTTAATCCCATTTCTCTTCAGCTGCTAAATGCACATATGCTACACTGTATTAGAGCACCCCAGTCAGACTCTCCCATCTGCCTGCCACTTCTGTCCCCCGGTAGGTACCCTATCACTACCCTTCCAGTAGTCCAACTGACAGCCCTTCCCAGTTGCTAACAATCTCTTGCTGCCACCCCTGAAAAAGGCCCCACTCTCTCCTTCAAGTGTCCTAACACTTGACTCCTCTCTTTTTGCTACTCCTACTAGAGCAAGTGCCCAGGACTCCCGCCATCTCTATGTTGTAATTAGATAGCATTCTCAGGATTAATGCCAAATATTGATTCCAGCCTTTTTAGAGCTTCCTGCAGTAATAGTCTTCCTTGTGTGTGTGGTTAGTTCAGAAAAGAAGTTACCTGCTTTGGAATTCATACATTCATGATATCACCTGCATTGCAGTTCTTCTGTCAAGAGTGGGGAACCTTTTCTGGGTCGGGGGCCACTCACCCACAGAAAAATCTGTCAGGGACCGCACACAAGTGAAAAGAAAAAAACACACAAAACAAAAATGTACCCCTCACTGATATGGCCCCTGACTGAGGAGAGAGACACTCACCACATTCCCCTTGCCCACTAGACGTTGGGGGGGGGGGCCCCCATCCTAGTAGATTTTGTGTGCTCCAGCCTGCGGTAGGGCAGCGGGGGCAGTGGAGCACCAGTGCAGGCTCCCCAATGCTGGGGGGGCCCTGAGCCTCGGGGGCCAGATCCAGGCAAACCGAAGGCCACATCTGGCCCCCAGGCCTGAGGTTTCCCACCCCTGTCTTATGTGATTTACTCAGTCTGTGCTGGAATGCTGAGTGCGCAAAGAGCAGAGTGTACGAGGAAAAAAAAAATCAGTGCTGTATTTTCAGTCATTTGTGTATAATGCTTCTTTATGGTCAGAGACACCACACTGTGCCCCTTTGCTGACTAAGTGGCACTGTAAATATCCTTCAGAGCTCGCTGTATTTGACAAATCCTGTTTGTCTTCCAACTCAGATGATATGGCCTTTGACGTCTCCTGGTTTGCTGTGCACTCGTTTGGATTAGACAGACCCCCTGTCTTGCTAGCTTCGTTGGATCGGCAAGGGATCGTATCCCAGGCCAGGAGGAACTGGAGCAGTGATGTCAGCCTAGAGAGGATTAGTCCCATGGAGTTCCGGCTGCGGGTGCATGGCTCTGAGGACCAGGACTTTGGCAACCATTACTGCTCAGTAACCCCTTGGGTACGCTCAGCCACCGGTGTTTGGCAGCGGGAACCAGAGATCAAATCCAAGCCCATATTCATATCTGTGAAAATGGATGGTAAGAATTTTAGAGATTTTTCCATGTTGAGACTGGGGAATGTACTTGCTACACCCCTCTTGGAGCCCTGAGGTACCAGCTTTTCCCCCATTCTACACCTGCCACGCACATTGGAGGCCCTTGCATGGTAGCCTCCTTCTTTTTACAGCAGATGACTGCACAGGGCATGTCATAGTTCATCTATACACTTGGGGTGGAGGGGAACAGTAATAGCTGTTACTGTTACTGCTGTTTACCCAATACTGATGATAAAACGCCTGTAATCCCAAGTGCCTAATGTGTATTGATATATAACTAGAAAACCTTGTAAGTGCTCTGCAACTGCCTCTAAATATGAAAAGTGCCCAGTTCACTTTATATTTTGCATTTGCTGTTACATGTTACATTTTTAATTCCTGATCTTACAATGTGCTCAGGCCCAAATGTCTCCTGGTTTAAAAGCGAAGCTTTGCCGTTTCCAAATCCATTGAGAAGCCAGATACTTTGCACATCTCTAGCCTGTTTTAATCAAGTCACTCAACATGCTTTACAGTGTAAACTAACCCTGTTGCTGACCATGCATGGGAAATATTAGGCCATGTCTACACTACAAACTTTGGTCGATGCAAGTTCTATCCATGTAAAGACACCACAGTGAGTATGTGCCTTGTGCGTACATGGCTGCTTACATTGGTGCTGGGCGCACACGCCAGGAGAGCTTGTATTGATGCAAAATGTGGTGCCCCAGAGGTAGGTATCCCGGTGAACTATGCAGTGCCCTCTGGCACAATGCCTTTAAGGGAATTTTCATGATGAACTGCGGGGCACACGTGAGGAACCAGGCAAAAGGTCTAGTTCCCATCATGTGACTTTCTCATCCCATAATGTCATCTCTAGTGCATCACTTTTGTGTCGTTTAAAGAAAAAAATCTTACAAACCCACACAGCCCTTGTAAGTATTGGCCATCTTTGACAGAACCGTGGAGCCTGCACAGCCGTGGACTAACATCACAAATACAGAATGAACAATCCTCTGGTATTTGCAGAGCTGCAGAAAATACTGCAACAACGGGGGGACAGGAAGACTTCTTTGAGGGCAGGGTACTAAGGGGCACAGCAAAAAAAAAAAAAAATCAGGGTTGCTGGGGGCATTCACAGAACAGCTACATAGGGTGAAGTGCTGCTTCTGGGCCTAAAAGCCAAGCTCTTGCTAGCGGGATCACATCATAACGAAGATTTGGGTCAATGAGTCAAGTCTGCTGAACTTTCAGATGGGACAGGCTACGTTCCTGCACCTGTGCTCTGAGCTGGCACCCATAATCCAGTGCCGGGACACCAGAATGAGAGCTGCATTGACAGTTGAGAAGTGAGTGGTGATAGCACTGTGGGGACTTGCAGTGCCAAGTTGCTGCCAATCAGTGGGAACTAATTTTGGGACTGGAAAATCCACACTGGGGAGGTGACTTTCATGCAAGTCTGTAGAACCATCAATTGTATCCTGGTTCGCAGGACTGTGTGACTCTGGGCAACGTGCAGAACACCATGGATGGATTTCCAGTTATGGGTTTGTGGACTGCAGCATACATATCCCAATTTTGGCCCCAGCCCTTCCTTCTTGGCACAGAGTACATGGACAGAAAGGGCTAACTTTTCTATAATTTATGCAAGCATTTTTGGATTTCTGGAGATGCTTCACTCATATCAGTTTGGGCTGGCTAGGGAGCATTCATGATTCTTCCATCTTTAAAAACACAGGATTATTCAGAAAGCTGCAACAGGAATGCTTTTTCCAGACAGGCAGATTGACCTTTCAGCATTGTCAAATGGTAATAGTGATTTCAGGGGACCCAGCCCACCCTTTGCTCCCCAGCTCCTGAAGGTGTATGCTGTCCACTTTGACAGCTCCAAAGAAAGATTGCCAGCTCAGCAGGTGCAGAGTGACAGTTAAATGAGCTTTTGGCAGATGGAAGGGATGTTGGCAGTGTTTACTCTCTAAATTAGAAAAAAATTTCTATGGTTATAGCTGCCTGCTGTCTCCTGCATAATACCTATGAGACCAGGGAGGGGGAGGGGGACGGGGAATTGCTGCTGGGATGGAAGACTGAGGTAGAGCAGCTATTGGCTGACTCTGAACATCCAGGCACAAGCACCAGTGGAAGAGGTCAGCGTGGAGCTATGCAGCTGAGGGAGGCCTTGAAAGAGCATTTTAACCATCAGGCATAGCAGTGTGGTGGTCTGTGCTCTGCCTGGCCCTCACCTTTTGGCTGCTGTCAGGAATTGTGTGACACTTGGTATACCTTTATGTTAATCTTATTCTGAACTGATGACTTATCTGATATAAATTGTACATCTATAATTATTACATTGGGTGTTTCACACAACTTATTACATCTGTGACTCTGGTCTGTGTTTTGAGTGCCACTAGACATTACTGCAGAATGTGATGAAGTAACAAAGATGAATTATACTGCCAAGAAATAAAAATGTGTTGTATACCCAAAACATGGCCAAACAATAATGTGAAATTATAAAATAAAACTAACAAACAGTACTTTGAAATTAGAATGGTGGAAACATTCATGTCCATGCCTGGCAATCAACGCTGGCTTTCACATAGAGGTCAGTGTATGTGAAACTGTGGTATTCCTTATTGTTCCATGGTGCGAAGGGGTAGGGATGTAGCTACTGATGCAAGATGGAATGTTGGAAGCTGCTGAAATGAAGGTCTCCACTGACTGTAAAGAAAAGTGAGCCATTTGGATCTGTAGGCCATTGGATCTGGCCAAACAAGAGTCTGCTGCATTTGTTTGCTATCTGAGAATTTCCATTATGTCTCAGTGAATCTCTCTTCTTTTCGTGCTGGGACTCCTGTGTCTTTTTCCTGCCTATTTGTTCCTTCTCCAAGCTGTTTGCAATATTCACCCTCCAGGCCCTCTGTTCGTGGTCTGCTGCACCACTAATTTTCATCATCTCTGAATGTGTCCTCCTTAGTCCTCTTCTTTCTCTCTTCCTCATCAGGGTTGGGTGTGGAGGGGGAACCCAGTAAACGTCGCAGCTATAGATAAAACAGTTGTATCACATTGTACAGCCACAACGAAAAGGCAAAGATCTCAGAATTCCCCTCCCTTATTCTCTGGAACACCTCTGGAGAGCACTGCTCTCCAGAAGCAGCCAGGTTGACTGGGGCCCACTAAGGGGAAGGTGGGGGAATCAGAATACAGGGCAATGGCACTGACTAATGGCACTAACTCCCCCAGGTGGCAATGATTATAGTGGATACCTTGCTCTTGAGGATCACAGAGGCCCAGAAAATGCATCAGCTTGCTGGTATCCTGAAGTCCTGGAGACCCATATTCCATTAGCCTGTTTACTGCAATGGTGCCTGACAAAGTCATCATGGAGTGACAGGGGAGAGTGTCCTACAATGGACAAAATAAGGCAGATGCCTCAAAAACCGTTGGGAGAAGATTCAAGAGTTACCCTGTGGAAGTTTCATCAAGCTCTCTCAGGAAGATAAGAGAAATGTCCCTATGTACTACACAAACTACTTTTCACCATGCATGCCCCCCACTGCCTCATTCTACAGGAGACGGAAAAGCAGATAACACTGCATCTGTGTGTTGTACCTCTTCCTCTTCTTGTTCAAGTAAAACAGTGAAAGGGAGACACTTGTGTCCTGCTAACTTGGGTTTGGGCTAGGTGCCATCTCCGCATTTAAACACGTGAAAGGAGAACGTGTGCACGTCTTTACCCTCAGGTTCCTTCTACTGGATCAGCCTCATTTGTGCTTGGCTGGTGGGACTGGTCAGATGATGGTGGAATCTTCAAGATCCTGGTTCGTGGCACAGCAGAACCTCCTGCTTCGTCTCCCTCCTCCCCACTGTTCACAGCCAGGGTCTCTGTCTAGGTATCCATGGTGATCTGCAGGATGTGTGTGGAGACTCGACTAAATATGGCCTGCAGCTCATTGTAAAAGCAGAATATCTGTTGCCTGATCGCATTATATACCTACTACAGTTCCATCGCTTCTGTGCGGCACTGCTTCTGATCCCTGTCATACTCCTTCATCTGCATCCCCTGTGCAGTCTTTTCATAGATGTCCATGTTTCTATGACTGGTCCAAAGCTGTGTCTGTACAGCCTCTTTTCTCCACAGGCCCAGAAGATCCAGTGTCTCCTGTTTACTGCAGGCAGGAGCATGTCTAGAACTGGAATAGTTGGCTGGGCATCTGGGCACAGCAGTTGAGACCTGCTAGATGTGCTTGGCCAAGCTGAATAATCAAGAAAAGGCATTACAGAAGTGTGTATGGGTTTTACAGGGAAGGTTGTGGCATCTGCTGTTGAGGCAGTAGAGTTCACAGCTGTGACCAGGCAGCCACTGTCTGGCATTGTGGGACAGCTACTGGAGGACTGTTAAGTTTGATAGGGCTCAGTGTCTATGCTGTCACTGACCACAGTATGTAGACCTTTCAGAGAGGTGCCATTGCTGTCAACAAAGACCTAAGTTGCCTTAACTTTATGATGTACACCAGGCCTTAGCCACATTTCTCAGATGGGTACCTGAGGCACGGTGAACTATCATGCAGTTCATATCAAAATCAATAACAGAACCCAGGAATCTGACTCAAATCTCCTGCTGTCAATACAAGGTATTCTGCTCCCTGTGCTCATGGCTCTTGACCTATGTTTCAGCCCTTTCTGGAAGTTGCACACAACTCTTGAATCGCCTAACCTGTGAAAAACTAATTTTGGTAACTGCTGCATGTACTTTAACATAAGGCACTTACATCCAGCATATAGTTAAACTGTAGTTAGTGATAGTCTAGGAGGCATTGCGTGCAAAGGACTTACCAAAGTGGCTTCCTTCCCAGAAATTCAAGGAATGGCTGTGAGCCCCAAAGAACATGAAAAGAAGCATAAGTCTTTATTCTGCCCTCTCTGCAGATAGTTATCGAGGGGACAAATTGTCCTCTTCAAATGCCCCACATAGTGGAGCTAATTCTACAATTCATATTGCTTGGCTATACCAGCCGTAGAATGAGCTTCAATTGAGTCAGAATCTGCATGAGCTTCCTGGAGCAATGTGACTCTTGGGTTGATTTACCTAATTCACTGAAAATCCTCATTTCAAGCCATCTATTTCACTAAACTGCAGGGCATTCAGCACTTCTGAAAAGCCGGCTACCTCTTTGAGCACCTGAATATGAACTTAACTGGAAACTACTGGATGGCTAGAGTGAAATTGCTTCTTAAGCAGCTCTAAATCTGCGTACACAGTCCTTCAAAAAGTCAGAACCCTTGATTTGTCACTTGGAAGCTTTATAAAAAAAATGGGTTTCCATCCGGCTTTGTTTAAATTGTTGGTGGATGAATTTGGTTCGGACAGGCATCCAAAATGTAGATGCTCCTCAGAACTAGCTTAACCTTTGGAATCTGTCCTATTGGAGCTGTTAATCTCACAGTGAGATAAGACATGCCTTTATGAGATTTTGCATCCTGTTCTTTCTGTTTCATTATGGGTGTGAGAATTACGGAGGCAAAACAGAGGAGGAGGTGAGAGCTTTCAGAACCTTCATAGTGAGGAGGGGGAACTAGACTTGCTTTTGGAATGGTTTCATCTGTCCCTGCCTGACGTGCATTTTACCTTTTTTAGGCAGAGCAATTATGTTTGGCATTTGTACACTGTATTTAATCATTTTTCTTTTGCTTTTTTCCCTCCCCTTTCTAGTGCTGAATGCTTTGAAGTACCCACTGTTGATAGGCATTGGTCTAGCCACCATCATCGGACTCTTATCCTGCCTCATTGGCTACTGCAGTTCCCGCTGGTGTTGCAAAAAGGAAGTTCAAGAAACCCGACGGGAGCGACGCCGGCTAATGTCTATGGAGATGGACTGAGTGTGGGAATGACACTATGCACGTTTCGGGACAGATTGGGGGAGATAGCCTGAGGCTGAGGTGTGAGACACAAACACCCAATGGACAGTATCTCTTTCTCTGATCTAAGCCAGGACCTAGAGCTTCTCCTCTCCACATGCTAAGTTCTGAGAGCACAGACCGTGTGTACCAGCACAGAGCTCTTCTTCCAGGGACATTTACTGTGGGGATATTTTCTTCTGACACGCAAACTGTTCAGCAGCCTTCAGACAAGATTCACTGTTTAAATCCTTTTGTCTTGTTTTTAGGATCTCTCTTTGTGTGTTAACGTTGTTGGGAGGGGTGTGTATCGTGATGGGCTGGGCTTAGAAGAAATATTTTGCCTTTTATACAATTAGCTGACCTATTCCCCTGTTCCTAGGGTTTTGTTCACATCTCCAGTGCTGGGAAGGAAGCTAGTACTTGTCCGGTGAGAGTGCTGTAGTCAAGGGTAGGTTTTTGGTTGTCAAGGTGCCCTCTCCTCCCCAATTTTCAGGGGGTTTGCCTTTCTCAGCAGAGTTACATGTATATTGATGTGTCTGCTTGAGAGAATTTTTTAAACTATTTGCTTTTTTATTAAAAAAAAAAAACTTTTAAGTTGGTATTTTGTTCTAGTGAAAAGGGTGAGTTTGGCAGCCTTAGAGACTGAATGAACGCTCAGACCAAGTACTTCATAATGCAGGCCTTCCTTCCCACCACAACCCCTCCCACCCTGCCTCAACCCTGACCCACAGGAAGCACTGCTCTCCCTGAGGGGTGAGTTCCGTCTCCATGGTCTCTCTGCTGAGACTGCCAGCAAAGCATTAGTACATAGTCATGGTGGTGGCAATGGCCTTTAGGAAGAAGGTGGAGATTTTTTCAGGTGTGTGGAGGTATGTGGCCAATGGGTGTTTGGCTGGAAAGGATGTAGGAAACAGCTGTTTACTTATACACAGCAAGTTCTACAGTCATTTCCATTTTGTTTCCTTCCTAACACAAATCTCTGCAATCTCCAGTTTGGCTGCAGAGTATCTGTGATTGACAGTAGTCAAATGGTGAGTCAGCACAAGTGCAAAATCAGGCCATTGCGGGGGAGGGAGTTTGTATTTTACAGGCCTCTGTCTTTTTGTACATTCAGTGATCCCTGTCTTTCAATGGGTTCTCTCCATTGCTGGCCACTGCATGGGGGTGGATCTCTCCCGGGGGCTGTTGAGGCATATTCATAGGTGCTATAGTATGAAAGCCCCGCCCAGGTCTTCCACGTTCCCCTGGCATGGCTCCTAAGGAGCTGCTCTCAGTTATCCGGGCAGTTCTGTCTTCTAGCACAGCTGGTGTTTTTAAGCAATAAAAGTCAAACGTGTACAAAAGAAATACTCTGATACCATATCCAGGGTTTGGCTAATATCAACAAAGAGGGGAAATTGAATAATGGCCAGTGCTCCATCCTGCTCCATTATGCTTTAGGAAAAAAGAACCAATGATAGATGAAACTCTCTGCGAAAGTTAGAGGCCCTGCTGTACTGTTAACCATCTAGGCTTTCAGTATATTCTAGGTCTTCTCTCTGACTAGTAGCTCTGTCCTTGTTATTAACGTGACTTCATTTCACAACTGTCCCAGTGAAGTCTTTGACTTGGTTCTATTGTAATCACTGCAAACTGCATTGATTGAAGATGCTCACATTCATTTAACTTTGTCCTGATTTTCCCCCCAATATTGGCACAAGATGTTTTCCCTATGACGGACTGAGGCTAAGATTTTTTTTCACCTGTGACTGTTTATTTTAGGTGGGTGTGTTTCAGAAACAGCCCAACTTTACAGATAGTGAGTGCGCAGCACGATTTTTTTTGGGGGGGGGAGGGGGAATTTGGCCTCCTTAAGGTGTCTGACATGGTCATTCAGAAATGGAGGGCCTAAAATCACTGGTCACCACTGGGAAATCTTGGCCTGAATCTTCTCAGCAGCCTTCCCAATTGTTAGCTTTTTTTTTTTTTTTGCAGCGGCGCCACATGCTTCAGTGCCCTTGCTGAATCTGAAGGCAGGCGCAGTGAGAAGCTGTCTGGGGAGGGATGTGCAGCCATCAAGGCACACATGAATTCCCTGTGTGTACATTGTACGAATTTGCCTTTATGCTCTTCAGAAAGAGGAAAGCCCAGGAGCCAATTTGCTAAAGCAGGATCTCTTCCTCTTCTAGAACCACAGAATGTATGTTCTCTCCTGCTCTGCTTTACTGCTGAGGCATTGCTTGCTGGGCATGTGGAGCACTGAGTTTGCATTGATGCCCTCTTTCCCCCATACAGCTGAATAACTCATCTTTCCTGCTTTAATATTTGCTTTCCTCACATCTTTGCCATTTCTTTTAATATCCCTAGCATGTGTCTCTGCCGGGGAGGGCATTGAAAGGGGGGAGATCAGTTCGCTAAAGCACAAGTCACTCGCTCTCCTTTCAGGTTTAACCCTCATCTCCATTGCTGTCAGTTAGGTTTGAGGGAAACGGAATCGGCTTGGAATGCAGTAATATGGAATGAACAAGCAGGGAATGGCAGCTCCTCCGAAGCATACGCTTCATGTTGGCATTTTCTCCCTGCAGAAAGAAACTCAGGGTTATTTTGACCGGGGGGTTAGGAGGGTTTGCTTGCCTGTTAGTGAGGGGGTCTCCATGTCCTTAGCTATCATCAACCTCTTTCTTCAAGTAGTGTCACTGTGGGTGCTCCATTGTGTGTGTTTGTGAGACTCTCATGAGCCATGTTCAATCCGGTATTGGGATCCTTTTGCCCCGCAACGAATCTCTATCAGGCTACACAAATGAACCAGCCCCTCCATTGCTTCTGAGCTTCATTGGCACCATGAAGTTAGCATATCCGCCTCTTGCCTAACTCAGCAGTTACAGAGTTTCTCTCTAATTGGCTGGTTTTGGTTTTAGTAGTAGTTAGATAAGTATTTTAATTTTTTTTTAAAAGAATGTTTTTCTTTATAGAGGGTGGAGTCCAATCTTAGGACTTTTCTGTTTGCTCACCCCACACTTGTGAGAGTCATGAAAACCTGGGGATCCTCTTCCCATAGGTCTTGTGTGGGGCCTGAACTTAGTTCCCAAAAGCCTCCCACGACTCCCTTTTGAACCAAAGGTGAACTGCTCCTGATTGAATTTATTGAGGAAAAAGAGCCTTCCTAGTAGCTACCATTACCTCAGCTTGCAGAGTCCGAGCTATTGGGGCCTTAATAGCAGGTGCCTGCTTCTCCCCTCCCCTCCCCCCCAACCCCATAATGTTCCACAAGGATAAGGTGTCCTTACGGCCACATCTCAGGTTTCTACCTAAAATAACTTGTGAATTCCACCTGAATCAGAGCATACACCTATCAGGATTTTTTTTTAAGCCATATACTTCCAATGGGGGAATGTTCTCCATGCTCTGGATGTCAGGAGGGCACTATCCTTCTGTCTGAACAGAACTATTTGCAAATCTAATAGGCTGTTTTTAACCTGTCTGCATCTGAACTAGAGTGCTGCCAATTTCTACCTGGAGATGCTCTCTAAATGTATTTCTGCGGGTTGACATTCCACCGCCATCGGCATGTTGCTGCATTTGACTAAATCGCTATCTGCATCTCTTGTTCTCCTTAACAATGTTCCCTTTTCAGAAATCTACAGAGCTGGAACATGGTCTTTGGTTACATAGCTTTTCTAGTTACAGATCCAGCTATTTGCAGTGCAGTTTTGTCTTCAGTGATGGATTCCAATTCTAAGCTCCCTATGCTAGGGAGGGGATACTGCTCAGGAGTGACCAAAAGCGGAGAACCCCTACGGAGACAACTCAAAGACAAGGTTACTCACTCTGTGGTAGTAACTTTGCTTCTTTGAGATGTGTGTCCCTATGAGTGCTCCTCTACCACACTCCTTCCCCTCTGTGTCAATTTCCTCTGAGATTCAGTAGCGCAGAAGGCACTGACGGGGCAGTTCATCAGTGTAGCCTGATACAGCCTCAGTGCAGGGCTTAACAGACACTGCTCGTGTAAATTTCCATATGGGGCACACCTTGGTGAAGGATCCATAGAGACATAAATCCTGAAGAACTACAGGTACTGCACAAGGTGAGCAACCTCTTCCATCATAATCATAAGACGTCTCCTTGCTGTTCCTGGTAAAAGCAGTTGGCCACTAGATTGTACAGCTGCTAGGCCTATGGGAGGTGGTGCTCCATCCCCTTTAACCTCTGTTGTTGCTGTATTTTTGAAGGCTGCAATCCTTGGGACAGTAGTTTCCCAGCAGGCTTCCTTCCAAGTGTGCCAATTTTGTATTCTCCCCTCTTTTTATATAATAGGAATCTCCTCCCTAGCTAGAAAAATTGTGTGTCTTAGTCACTTTTTTGTCATGATTTTTTTTTTAACTCCGTGTGACAACTTGTGTGTGTTAGGAGTGGTCGGTAGCAGAGGGTGTTAAGGATTAAGCCACATGGGACTTGGATGACTTCAGTACCATCGAAGCTGCACCTCCTGGGATTGATACCAGTAGCCAACTATGCTAAGGGCTCCGGCCAATCTTACTCTGTTCCCTTTGCCACATGTTTCTTACTCAGTTACAGCAAGGAAATTCTGCTGGGTTCTGAACCAGGCATTGCTTGAAAATCACTTAATGAAATGGACAGGAATTTGTAGAAGGTATGAAATAAGGTGTTTAGCACAATTCTGGAATGCAGGAATTGAGTGGTTCTAATGATGCTATGTCATGGTTCTTTTTATGTTAAAAAAAATAAAGAGCGAATCTTTTGATAACCATTCTGTGGTCAGAATGTTCAAACCGCCGGCTGCTCTTCCTATCTACTTTGTTCTCACAGCTCCTCTCAGACATCCGATTTGAGCCTTGAAACCTTCTTTTTCTCCCCTCCCCTACCAAGTTAGTAAGTATTATCCCCGTTTTATGGAAAGGTTTGGATGACTTAGTGTGTCACACAGTCAGAGGTAAGTCAAAAACGAGGAGTCTCAAATTTGGTTTCCTGCTCTACCCATAGGAACATAAGAATGGCCAGAGTGCGTCAGACCACAGTCCATCTAGCCCAGTATGCTGTCTGCCGACAGTGGCCAATGCCAGATGCCCCAGAGGGAGGGAACAGAACAGGGAATCATCAAGCAATCCCTCTCCTGTCTCCCATTCCCAGCCGCTGACAGAGGCTAGGGACACCATTGCTACCCATCTTGGCTAATTGCCGTTGATGGACCTAACCGCCGTGAATTTATCTAGCTCTTTCCATTGTACAACAGGCCCTCTCAATAGCAGCAACTTTCTCATCCTGTCCATGTGGAAACAGATTCCTTGTTGTACAAGGGCCATGAGTTAATGCCTGTTGTATAGGATAAAACACATGCATCAGTCCTGGCTGGCTCTCCTGACTCTTCCAAACAGTCATCAGGAGAATCAGTGATACTGTAAATCTGTTTTTCTCCTCCTCTACGTGCCGTTGTCTGACTGGGTTTTTTTTCCCCTCCTGTCACGGTAACATCAACAACTCCTACAGCACTGCAAAGAGGGCACTGCTCTGCTACAGTAAAGATGGCAATTTGTCCTTCTGTAGGTATGTAAGTCTACTCGTGCAGAAGCAGCTGGGAAGCCCTGTGCCCATTCTTTGGCAAGGCCAGCTTTCAGGTCACTCACGCTATCCTGCTGGACAGCGGTACCCAAGCCACCCCATGGTGGCACATAGTGCTGCTTAGTGATTAATTGTGTGGCGGCTCCCACGCAAAGCATAGGCCTTGGTTTATTTTCCTCCCTAGCTTAGGTCTGGCAGCCAGGACTGAAAGACAAGATCTGACCTTCAGTGTGGAGTTTTCAGTTGTACGATTTCCCAGATTACAAGTTGTAAGCTCTTTGGGGCAGAGACTCTCTTTGGAATAAGTGTTGGTAATGTCTTAGCTGAGATGGTTGTGCCGTCCCTCTGAGTGCTCCTCTACCCACCCTCCTTCCCTTCTGTGTCCCTTTCCTCTGCTGCTATGGGCGCCTTAGGTGCTACCCTGACACAAAAAGTAAGATACCTGGGAATGGGGTGGTGGCCCATCAGCATTTAGCTTGTGCTACTGCTGTGCTGGCAGAATGCCTGCTAGGCTTGTGTTTTTCCCAGGAAGTTGCCTTGCACCACATGTTACTTACTGAAATTGCTGCCACTTGTAGAACCCAGAGAGAAGTGCTAGTGTTGCTATCCCGTCTCCGGCTCTCTTCACCACCACACCATTTTACACTCTGCGCATGGTTGCGAATGGTTGTGTTGGCTGTCAGGGTGCTGAACAGATTTAATCAGTGTAGATGAAAATATCTACTCGCTGAATAGACCCTCCAGGGAACTTCTCTATAGGCATTAAGCTGCCTAGTGTGACGAAGGCAACCTCAAAGAGATTTTCTTGACAACACCTGAATACAGAAATGCTTCTGCAACCTCAGACTGAAACATCCGCATCTCTATCACTGTAGCAGAGCAGGAAGCTGCTTTGGCTACACCACAAAGTGCAGTCACGGGTAGCTGACACTATTTGTCTTGTTCTCTGCTGCCCATTACAACATGCTCGACCTTGTTCTCTAACTTCATTGTTGGCAGCTGTATTCAGACAAGGTGAAATTCCATATCCTAGAGCAGCCTGGAGCTTAATTTATCTCTCTGATGAATGATGCACAGTAGAGAAGAGTCCCTGGTTGAGCTGAGGCATGGGAATGGGAGAGGTGGCATCTCCATCTCTAGCTTGGATTCATTGTGCAGGGTTGAGGCCTGACCTTGCAATTTTGAAGAGATGGTTCCCATGGTCTTAAACAGAGTTTGCTGCCTTTGTGTGAACTGTGGGGTTGAGCCCATGGCATCTCAGGTGACCTGCTGTGATACAACTAGTAGTCTGGCAAGAGTTGTCAGTGACACTGGAGTCAGGCTGCACCTTTTAATCTGAGGATGAAATTGATGTACAGCCCATGGCTTATAAGGTAAATACAAAGAGTATTGAAGTGCTTGCGTGTTGCTTTGGGCAACCCTATAGCTGGGATGCCAATGATTTTAGCTCTGTTTTGCAGGGAGGATTGGATTAGGATATAGTCTGTTGGTTATGGGTAATTAGTCATTAGATTCCCAAATCCCATTGGAATTCAAATGGAATTTGGGCACCTCGTTCCCTTTTGGAGGTATAGAAATGTTGTATTTCCCCTGTGGTTTAAGCACACACACCCCCCTTGCATTGCTGGAAATATAAGCACTCGTGTGTTTCTCCCATTCTTTCCAAGGACTAGAAGAGACACATCCTCGCTCCTCCACTGCAAACTTTGCAAAAACAAGCAAATAATGTGCTTTATTTTGTTCACGGTAGGTTTTGTACGTTTTCAGTTGTCCATGTCTTAGACTGGACTACAAATATGGTGCTGTGGTTTACTGGATTAAAAAAAATGTAAAACTCCCAGTGAGACTTTACCCTAAGTATCTAGTTCCTATTTCTTTCATTTTGCTGTGTGCTTGCATTTCACTTTTTGTCACATCTGCTCAGGAATGTGGTGTCTGGCCCATTGCTTAGTCACTTCTGCTAGGCCTATACCAGATATCCAATTCCTTTGTTCCTCTTCTGTGGAAATGGTATTTGAATTGCAGCCACATAAGCCAGATGGGGACTAAGGGTGCAAATATAATTCTACTAACATTAAAACTCTTTCCAGCTTTTGTCTCCAAATGCTTTCTCTGTCTTCACTTGCCTTTTTCATTTCCTGTCCCACTCCCCCTTTCCCACCATCTCTCCCAGGCTCCATCCACCTCTCTCTTCCCCTGAAGTGTCTCTTAACCTTCCTGCCCTGTGTCTGTAGTTCTCTCACTTACTTGTTCTCTTCCTTCCTCCTTGCCTCCCGCCAAGCACATAGAGGGTGTGTCTAGACTACAGGGATTTTTTGAAAAAAGTGGCCTTTTTTTGAAAAATCTTTACCTGCATCTAGACTGCAGCTGTGTTCTTTCGAAAGTAAATCAAAAGAACCGTGGAAAACCTCGTTTTACGCTATGTAATGCAAACTGTGCTTTTTTTGAAAGAGAGCATTCACACTGCCTGTGTGCTTTCTTCCAAAAAAGCAGCTTGCTTTTTCGTAAGTACTGGTTGTAGTCTAGATGCTCTTTTTCGAAAGAGGCTTTTTCAAAAGATACTTTCAAAAAAGCCTCTTTTGAAAGAGGCTTGCAGTCTAGATGTAGCCAGAGTATGTCCATCTGCCTGCAAGTGAGCGCTGCATTGTCTGACCTTGAATAGATTGCTGCTAGGCAGTCCACGCTAGCCGGTGGGAAATCTCCCACCCATGCATTAGCTTTGGTGGAGCTGTGCTGGTGGTAGTAATGGCAGGAAACTACTATAGGCAAGACCTGGGGAGTCTTTCGCCACTAGTTATCATCCAACTCTGTTCTAAGCAGGTTCAGATGACATGGTGCTACTCTCTTGCTGGAGCTGAGCTCAGTGCAGTGCAATGATGGGAGATTTCCAAAAAAGGCTTTGGCTAGGCTCAGTACAACAGTGATGGGCAACTTGTGGCCCTTTGGGGTTCTATGTGTGGCCTGTGAGATGTTTTGTTTACTGTTGCCCAAGCACAGGGTTGCCTGATTCTACTGGATTCCGTCCACATAGGTTTTTTCCTACTAGTATTAATAAAGTCATCATCATGGCCTCCATACGTCTTGAAAGACAGTGGGATGCAGCATTAAACGGGTCGCTTTTTGCAATGTTTTGTGTGGCTCAATAAACCAAAACGAGAAAGGCATGTTCGGCTGCAGTAGGTACAGCTCCATGCATCTAATGACAAGTTGTTAGTTATGGTTGAACCTAAGTAACAGAACTTCAGAACTACTTCCAAAAGGTGGTTGTTTAGCATAATACATAGTGGAATCATGTTACCTTGTGCAAGGACCACAGTTTTCATCTGTTTTTTCCTCTTCATTCTTTTCTTGTTCTGGTTTTCTGCTAAAGTCTTGTAGTATTGCTTTTGTCCTTGGCAGAAGTGTTGATGCCAGGTATTTCCAACTATCAATGTCTATCTGAAACTTTACCAAAGCAGCTTTGCAGTAGTCCTTGGAACGGAGTTTAGGGCATCCTTTTGGTCTTGTTCCCTCTGCCAGTTCTCTGTACAAAATGTTCTTTGGGATGCGGTTATCATCTATTCGCTTCATGTGACCCAGCCACCGTTCATTCGGGATTTTATTTTGTCATTTGATGTTCAAAATTTTGCGTAAGCAACGGAGATGGAAAGAGCTAAGTTGTTTTTCTTGGCTTGCATAGGTGGTCCACATTTCTGATCCGTAGAGAAGAATGCTCAGCACACATGCCATGTAGATAAGTATCTTTGTTCTAATTGTGAGCTTTGAGTTTGCCCATGCATGTTTTGTTAGTCTGCTGAATGTAGTAGCCGCCTTTCCAATACGAATGTTAATTTCTGCATCTAATGACAAGTTGCTAGTTATGGTTGAACCTAAGTAGCAGAACTTCAGAACTACTTCCAGAGGGTTGTTGTTTAGCATAATATGTGGTGGAATCATGTTACCTTGTGCAAGGACCACAGTTTTCTTAGCGCTGATGGTAAGAGCAAATTGTTGACAGGTTCTTGACAGTTAGGCCATAAGATCCAGGAGTTGTTTCATTATGAGCTACAATAGCAGCGTCATCAGCGAAGAACAGTTCTCTGATAAGCACACATTAATAAAATGACATGCGCGTGAACAAGGGCACATGAAGTGAGATGCGTGCTGATTGCATGCAGGGGCAGGGCTCTGCAGTGTTTCTGGGGCAGGCCTGGACCTTGCACTGTGTCAGGGCTTGGTGCAATCTCAATGCTGAGCCCGTGTCTGGGGCAAGAGCTACACAGTGATCTCCCACCTCCATGCAGCCAGGAGCCTCTGCTCCCCAGTCCTGGAGCCTCCACGTTTATTTGTTAAATAGCGTTTGCAGAATTTTCAAATATTGTGTGAAGAATGTTTTTAAGCCTTCGGGAGTAATATAGCACAGTGCCAAAGCAGAAGGGGCAGACTCCACCCTCTAAAGAAATAGGATTAATTAGTGTCACTGCTCATTACTCAGCAGTCAGTGCTCTTGCTGATTGGTATTACATGCCCTGACTGAAACTGTGGCCAGGTGGTACCAGACGCTGTATATAATACCTATACTAAGATGGTTCCTTCCCCAGAGAGCCTAAGTCTGAACAGGCAAAGATAACAAGTGGTCCTGTGGCACCTTAGAGATGAATAAATATATAAAATCATGAACTTTCGTGGGTAAAATTCACTTCCTCAGATGAGTTGGAGTGATCAAGTGGGTCTTATCCACAAAAGCTGATGGTTCTATATATATTTGTTAGTCTTAAAGGTGCCGCAGGACTCCTTGTTGTTTTGAAAGTTACAGATTAACATGGCCATCCCTTTAAGACTTTTCAGGCAAAGATAGGAACTGAGTTTCAGATCGTGACTCTTAAATAACCAGTGAGGTTGTCAGAGGTGCTGTACTTTCATCAGTGCCACATAGATACTGAGCACTGGGTGTTGCATTGTGTGATGGCTATTCATAACCTGGGTTTCTCACCCAATTGCAGTGTGCAGGTGGCTGTGGTTACCTCTCTAAGACCACAGCTGTTCCCACAGCATATGGCATTCACTCCCTGTCCTCCTGAGTAGTGCTGCCAAACTGTCGCCACTTCTCACGCAAATGGTGGCTGTGTGTCCTTTGTGGGAAGTGTTTCTCTTGTGTCTTGTGCAATAAGTATAATGCTTGGGAGCCCTTTGGATAAAAAGTGCTGTGCAAATGTCAGCTCAATCTCCCCATGCTCTTGTGTTTGCCCTGGTGGATCTTTTAAAAGATCACTCCTCATCCGCTAGCCATTTGCCCCCAGGGGTGTATAACAAAGGGCAAAGCTGCTTGCTCTCAGGGCCAGGCACAAGACAACAGGAGAGGTAAGACCATTTGTGGTATCTTCAGCCCCTGCAGGAATGTGTGTGAGCACTGCATGTCCCAGAAGTTGCTGATCCGTAGCCCAGCCTGCTTTTAAGAGAAAAGGGTTGACTTGGCATAACCAGGGTTTCTTTCTAAGTCAAGGTAGTAACCAAGAAAAGTCCTGGAGCAGCCTCTCGCCACAAAAATGACAGCGCATTAGTGGCTGCAGTACCGGCATGCTACGCTGTCCCACGATGGGACGATGGGGGCCCACCTGGGCAGGGGAGAGCAGTTCAGCCTAGCTGAGCTGAGATGGGCGACACAGGTGTGGGAGGGCCCAAACTGTAGTGGTCTGAATAGCAGGGACCATAGCTCACTGCACCCGGCCACTCAGTAGGTAGCTCTTCAGTTACTGAATACAATGTATTCAGACTGAAGTGGAAGGTTCTGCCCTCTCCCTGCACTCTGCCGAGCTGCGAGCCATGCTTGGCCCCAGGTTTGCAGATATAAATCACCACAAAGCAGGTTGGAGGCTCTAGCACAGTGTTTCCCAAATGGTGTTCCATGGAACCTTGAGGTTCCACGAAGTGAAAATAAGGGTTTCGTGAGAGAATTCCATTGCAATATCAATTTATGATTTTTAAAAATAACAATTAATATTTAAGCATTTATGAATTTTATTGAAAACAATTTTCATTTGTGTTTGCCACGATAAGCGTCCCTGTGTAATACCAGCTTAGCCAGAGAGTAGGGACAATGATGTCACTACTCAGCGCTACATGCGGTCAGTCAGTGGTGAAATCGCCTGTTATATACCACCGTAAATTCCCGTACTCTCTCTCAGAGCGTGGATCTCGTGGGTGACTCAATACAAATATATTAGCACTGCGTCAGACAAAGTCGAAGCTTCAGCTGCCAAACCAGTTGTTTTTATATGGGGTTCTGCAAAATTCTTTCGAGTTTAAAAGGGTTCCGTGGCCAAATAAAATTGGGAAACACTGCTCTAGGAGCCTGCAGTAAGCCAGAGTTTGCAGCTCCAGGCTTTCGGCTGGGCCCACTTTGCCTCAAGTGAAATCTGAGCAGCTTCTGTGGATGTTGCCTTTCTGACCCGCCCAATTTCACGGGGCAGGGGAGAGACTTGGTTTCTGTTCGCTGTGGAGTGTCCCTGGCCATGCTCAAAGACGTTGCTCATGGGTGACTGACTCGTAGGTGCTCCGACGATGAGAGTGAGGCACTACAGGCCTGGGGAGAGTCAGACACTGCTGGGGGTTCAGGAACTGGCGGCTCGCCAGAGCTCTGCTAGTACCTCTTGGTGTGGCCGTGCGATCCCCTGTGATTACAGTGCTGAAGCCTGGTTTCCTCACAGGGTATTTTCATTGCAGTCCATTCCAGCGCTCTGGAGGGGGGGGGGGGGGGGGGGGGGGGGGTTACAAATGCAAGTGCCCAGCAGCTGCCTGCTTGCATTGCAGCCTAGTGGCTTAGCCCTGCTGTGCGGCTGCTACTCACCCAGTGTCAGAGCTGCTCAGCCAGAGCCGCTAACAAGCCGCCATCAGTGGTTACGAGCCGGACTCTCTCAACTACAAAGCTCAGGGGTTTGGGTGACTAGGCTGGCACGGGGGAGCAGGAGCCCAGTTGTAGGCAGCCAGCTTTGAAAATGTGTGGTTGGAGTCAGCGTTCACCCGTCAGCTGGCGCCAGATGAGTCAGCCATCGCTCAGGAAGGCCCAGCACTCCACACTGCGACTGAAATCTGCCTGTCTGGGTTTCAGCACGGGCAGCAAAGATCAGTGGTGAGCTCACGCCAAGAGTCCCGGCTCCCTCCGGCCTTGGCTGAAAGGTTTCAGCAGAACCCGCGTGTTTCTCTGGGCGGATTCAGCTCACACACACCCAGAGGAGACAAGGAAAAATAATCCTGAGTTCAAGTCCTAGTAATCTGAAGGGAGGGGGGAGCACAACACTACCACGATTATCTCAGTGTCTTGGGGGACACCAGCAGCCTTCAGATAATCAGGGGAGCTGGCGCAGCAGACTTTGAAGTCTGCTGTCAGGTTTTCTCAGCCCTGATCGCAGACTTCAAAGCCTGCCGGTTAGTTCCCCTAATTACAGAGTGCGAGCTGCCTGCCTGCCTGCCCTAAGGCCAGCCAGATCAGCTACGCTCCCACGTGCACATATCCGTGTGCTGAAAGCTCACTCTGGAGCACAAATACCTGAACCCACCAGTCCTTGCATGGCCCAAACTGCACATTCACTTCAGTGGAGTGGCTGGCCTGTCATCACTTAGCCTCTTGCCTGCAGTTTTAATGGAGTCAAATAAGATTTGTGTGGATAAAGGCTTGTGCTGGAGTGCCACAAAGCCAGCCCGCCTTGGGGAAGCCAGCTGGCCCTGACGGGGGCCGGGGGAGGGCACGCAAGGGAAATGAAACAACCATTCCTCCTGCAGGGAGCAGCTGCCCAGGGGAGCTCTGAGTGCAGCCACTATTATCTGAGCCTCACTTGTCTAATGCCCCCCTGGGCTGTGACCTGGTTTCAGACAAGAGGAGGGGTGCAGTTAAAGGAGGGGTAGTGATGAACCACCCTGGGTAGCTTTGATACAGAAAGGCAGGTGTCAGAGTTAGGGTTGTACAGAAAGGAGGTTACTGATCCCCCGGCTTAAAACCCCACTGTCTTTTACATTTACAAATTAAAGTAATCTGGGGAGTGCGTGGAGGTAGAAGGGGCCAGAGAAAATCCTGGAGGATGCTGTCACCTTCTTGGACCTAGACTGCAAGCGTGATAGCCAGAACAAATAGTGTTACTGGGACTCAGATGTTAGTTGGCGAATCATGTGTTCACAGTTTTGCTGCTATTCCCTGAGCACGTTATTTAGGGAATAGCCTGCATCAGCTGAGATCAATCGCTGTTCAAATAAGATTGGAACCATGATGAATAACGGCACCATCAGGCAATTCCGTCATTGATCTCTGGATCACAAACTGTTTCTGAAAGGAGGGTAAATATCATTATGCCAGTTTTACTCACAGGGAAACAGAGGCATGGGGAGATTGTGACTTTCCTAAGTTAGCAGTGTATGTGACTCTGGCAAAGAGAGACCCCATGTCTCCTAACCCTGTGCCCTGTCCCACTAACTAAGGTCTCCCAACCTCTCAATCTTTTACTCTGCTACTGATGAAATGGTGCGGGACGGTGGACAATGGGGCATGGCTCCCAATTATTTTTGGACATATTGTGAATCGTGGGCCTAGTGGTTTGGGGGTTTTCTCCCCTTCCTGCCTGCACATCCTTCAGCTCTGGGGCTTCTCTGCTGTAGGGACCCATGAAGCCTACCCCACTGCCCTTTGAAGCACACTTCTGCTGCCCTGGGTGGGAAGAGAAGGGGAGAACAAAAGTAGCAGCAAGTAGGGAGGGCAAAAAGAAAGCTGCTTTTGTGCCCTGCCTGGACGACTGCTGGTACAAGCAGGGGATTGGTCTGTTGTCTCAAGCAATAGGGTGCAATCCCACAGCTGGCTCTTCACAACTCAGTCTTAGGAGGAGCAGCTGGTACCTCTATTCCAGCATAGGCAGAGCGTCCTCTTGGTACCAACCAGTTGACAAAAGCAGGTGATAGACTCAGTCTTATTTGTTGCTGGACCTGCTTAGCTCAGCTATAGCGTGACATTATAAACTGTTACATAATGTAATTAAACCTTGTCCGCAGTGGGATTTGAAGATACTTTAGCCTCATTTTAGCAATAGTGAAGCCTGGTTCAAACTGCCTGATGAACAGAATGACAGAGGGGATGCACCTAGCACCTCACCTGCCTTTCCCCGACCTGACACGCTGTTAAGGCAAATGCCAGGGGTGGGAGGAGGAGGATAGAAATAAAAATTTCAGCTGAATATTGTTTAATGAGAACTTCTGTTTTGGAATTGGAAAAAAATAAGCAGTAAGTGTTTGGGAAAGAAGCTGGGTTTTAATGTTAAGCTGCTTATTGAGGTCTCCAAGTACTGGAGATACAGTATTTCAAAACTAATTAGATTGACAGAGGCTTGGATTCGATTACAGGATTTCCAAGGGCCGAGGGTTTTTTTTAAATTAAATGGCTACATTTGAAATTGTAGAGAGAATTAAACAGCCGCGGCTGCCGCCAATTATTAAACCTCTCAAAGAGCTGTGAAAAGTGATAATACTGTCAACCGAAAAGTCTTCATTGCCCCTTTCAGCTTGCGCTGCACCAGGCCCTGAGAATTAGGAGATAGCAGAGTTGTTGACTCGAGTCCCACGACTTGAACTCAAGTCCGACTTAAGTTGCCTAGGTGATCCAACTTGAGACTCGACTCGGGTTCGTTGTTTGTGACTTGAGACTCGACTCGAGACTTGCTCATTTTGTTAAATCGACTTGGTGAAAAAATTGTCCAAAAATGCCGATATTGATGGCTTGTACAAAACTGACCTGACGTTTTTTTAAATTAAGACTCGAGACTCGACTTGACTTGAACTGTAGTGACTTGAGACTCGACTTGGACTTGGCGATGATGACTTGAAGACAACACTGGGAGATAGGATCTACTTGCCCAACCACCTTGATGAACAAACGCATTAGATAAGAACATAAGAATGGCCGTACTGGGTCAGACCAACGGTCCATTAGCCCAGTAGCCTGTCTGCCGATAGTGACCAGCACCAGGTGCCCCAGAGGGGGTGGACCGAAGACAGTGATCAAGCGATTTGTCTTGTGCCATCCATCTCCAGCCTCTGACAAACAGAGGCCGGGGACACCATTTTTAACCCCTGGCTAATAGCCTTTTATGGACCTAACTTCCATGAAATTATCTAGCTTCTCTTTAAACTCTGTTAGGGTATGTCTACACTAGCCACCCCACTTCAAACTAGGGTGGCTAATGTAGTCATTTGAATTTAAAATTAAAATATCCTGGGCTTTATTTGCATGTTCCCGGGTGCCACCATTTTAAAATGCCCGGTAGTTCGGACTCCCTGCCCGCAGCTACACGCGGCACGGGCTAGGTAGTTCGAACTAAAGCCCCTAATTCGGACTACCGTTACCCTGTGACTCATCAGACCCTGCTTTCAGTTGCTTAGAACTTTACCTGCTCAGGCTGCTGAACTTTCTCTCAGACTAATTTTTGCTGGAAAGTTTGAGTCAAAACAGTTCAGCCATTTCCAAGACGCAGAATAAGGAGGCGCCATTGGCAGGGCCCTAGAGGGAAAAAGAAAAGTATTGTGTTCATGTGATTAATAACTGTGTCATAATGCATGTGCACAAGGAGGGCAAATGAAGATTTTATCAGCAACGGTTATTCTGGCAACATCAAACACTCAAGTTAGAATATGAAACCTTAATGTTCCTTTACCATATTGTTTGTGTGTGTTATACTGGTGCCTAGAGATAAAAACAAACATCTCCACTATTCCAGTTCTTCCATTGATTGGGCTTCCCCTGAGAAAGCAGTGAGAGGTAACAACATTTGCCCCCAGAGGGCGCTAAAGTAACACAGGTAACACATCTGTCAAGATGCAACTAAATACTGTACCTACGTGTGCTCCAATTTTTCCCCACTCTAATTTCATATATAATCAAGCTAGTGCGTAGCTAGTCTATAGGATATCCAGGTCTTCGTTGAGTTTAATTCATTTTCTGCTTTCTTTCTCTATTCCCCTCTTCCCATACAGGGAAGATAGAATTACTAAATCTCTCTCCACTCATCTGGCTTTGCTGGAATGATTTTTAACAGAATTGGCAACTTTTAACCATCCTTGTAGAGGACTCTAATCCTTTCCCTTCTTTCTGCTTTGTGCCTTTGCTGGCCATCTCATATGTTTGTTCTAGCATTTTCCCTTGGAGGAGGAATGTTTTTAAAAACTCACAAGTTCCTCTGGGCTGGGAGCTGTTGTTTCCCTTTGTTTAGAGAGCTCTGGGGATGGGTAAAGCATATTTATCCTCTTTTTTTTTCCTTTTGCAAATGCAAAGGTCAGTTAACACATCATTTGACTTACAGACTCAAAGCCAAAGTGTCTGCATTATTTCCACACTGGCTGCAGGAAAGGCAGTGAGACTGACCTCCGCATTTCCTTTCCATTGCTCTGTTGAGGCAACAATGGCAGTTTGCTTTCCCACAGACCCAGCAGGGGACTGGCCTGTGATCTTCATGTAAGAGAGGCTAGAGTCATCCACAGGGAGTCCATGGCAGTAGAGCACTCCCGGAATACTCCTTAACCCCTGCCTGAAGGGAGTTTCACACTGGGGTGGAGGAACTATGGCAAGTTAAAGCAACCGGAGTAAGCACTGACTTAATCCAGGAACAACGCCGTGGGCTGCAGTCATATATTGACACCCCCCAGCACACCTTTCACAATCGTCTCCCATGATGCTTTATCTCAATGGAGGGGCTTTTGCAGGTTTGTGGAGGAGGGCAAGTGGGAGAACATCCCAGAGCTGACCCACTTCTCCTATTTACATACACCAATAGCAAGCACAAGCTGCTGCTTGTCATGATCCTCCACTTTTCTGCTCCCTGTTCCATTTGTGGGAACAGAGGGCAGAATTAGGTCCTGAATTAGGCTCTGTGAAATACATGCTGCTTTTATATGGCTGCACATAGAAAGCAGGCAACTTCCTGGCAGGGAGCTCTGTATGATGTGTGTGTGTGTCACCAAGGACTGAGTCTGGGCTCTGTAGCTGGTCTGTAATGAAATAATTCAAGTGGGCTAACAAGCAGGCTGCTTAGGAGCTAATAAAGAACTAGGTCTTTCAGCACGTGGTCTCTGCCTTTATCTGCCAGACCTGCAGGTGTGTCACATGAATCGGTTTGTTCAAAGGAGAAAATAGAGATCTTATGTTTGGCTTTGTTCTTTCTATGAACCTTGCTCCTTTTCCCGGTCTGGTGGGACCAAGCTTAACAGCATGTGGATTACAATCTGCAATCCAGCAGCAGGTCCCTGAGCCAACGTTCGATTTCAGCAATGCTGCGGGGAGCTACACAACTCAGGCCTGACTGTGTTGTGTCAATGTTCTTTCGGAAAGTCCCTCTAATTCAAACCATGTTCTGTGGCTTAGCCAGATGTCCAGCGTTCTCCTGGGCTGAGCCATACGCCCGGCGTGTTGCTCTCCTGCACTTTCCATGTGCACATAGAGGTGGCCTGGAGAGACTGCAAGAAGCCCTTGGTCACTTAAGCTGAAAGCCAGAGAGGTCATGGTGTCCTAGACTATCCTGTTGAAATGCAAGGGAAAGCAGCACGGCCAGGACACAATCTCTGCCTCTCTCAGAAAGAAAGAAAGAGCAGCAGACAGTGTTCCCCTCGGTAACTGTAACAGGCCTTGTTGCCACAGCAACAAAACTGGGAGTCTGTTTCCATTGCAGTCCCCCACCGCCCCGTCTCCTAAAATGTCTGCAAGTGCCATGGGTGCTGCTGAGCCTCTTGCACATGGCTGCCTTTCTACCTGCCTAGCTTTGCTCGGGAGCATTTTGTGGGGGTGCGTGTGCAAACTGCTGAGGGGAGAGTGTCTCGTTTTACTCTGTGGCTGCCATTTCCCCAGCGGCTGCAGAAAGGGGTCCCAGAAGCTTTTGAAGCAGGAGGCCTGTGCAGGGATTTCCAAAGCCTGGCCATAAAAGTTAATTGAAACAAACTCCCACTTTTGGCCCTAATGAGGTAATAGGTTATGTGGGGCAGGTGCTCTGCTCTCTGGTTATCCCTCCTCCTGGTATTAAAGCAAGCTGAGGGGGGCAAGTGTTTCCTAGCTGCAGGGCAGACAGTGGATTGGAGACTTTCAAGAAATCCCTCATCAGTGAGGCCCCAGAACCCATGAAATGACATCTGGGTTGAAATCTAACACAGAGTGGGAGCTAACAGTGGAGATCAATGCATCAGCCAACCTCCAGCTATCCTGCTAAGGGGACTGAGAATCTGTGAGCACTAACAAGCCGCACAGCTTGGATCTACTCAGCATGGAAAATGAGGTGTTCAGGAGCGATGTGGATGAAACAGTCAAATGTGGCCTTCATTGGGCCAGTCTGGTGTCCGTGCCCCACCACTGCAGTGGGGAGTGCCACGCTGCCTGTTGTATACACTGGGATGCCAAGCTCTTGGCCATATGTGATCATGTGAACCCCAGCTGATCTACATAAGGGGCTTGTATTGCTGCTCAGCGCCTTCCATACATGAGAGAGTGGCAGTATCCAACTCAGAGGTGTTTTTATGGAATTGCTGGCTCTGCTTCCTCTGCTGCATGGGGGGAAGGGAGAAGGTTTGTTTTGGTTGGTTGGCTTGGGGTTTTTTTTAGGTTTTTGCTTTTATTTTACATAAACCCAACAACATCTATGTGAACCCACTGTCTGGCACAGGAGGCAATATAATGAGCATTTCAATGGCAGCCACAATGACAAAAAGGGGGGGAAGGGGTGAGCTGACATTTGCTGTATAGTACTCACTGCATGCTGAGTGCTGTACGGACAGCAGAGAAACCACAGTTGCTGTACTGAGAAGCTTAGAGTCTAAGCCTGCTGCACACAGCATCAGATAAGAAGTAACCAAAGCAGGATGAGGCAGTGGGGATGGCTGTGCACGTAACCTTAGTTTTGTGGCGGTGCACCGGGACCCTGCCTTTGCAGCTTTGTGTTTAAAAAAAAAAAATGTCGCTTTGCTAGCCTCTTTCTGCCCCTCCTTTTGAAAAAGGGAACCCCCGGCATGATCTTCCACCTTCCTCCCAGTGTTTCTTCATAGGGCTTGGTTGCTGCAGCTAGCTGAAGAGAACTTCCTGCCACCTGCCGGGGAAGGACCTGTCTGCCCCGGTTTGCAATGGGGTCCATCCAGCGCTTAGCAGCTTCTCTTCTCTTTGTCCTAGGTGAGTGTTGTGGGACTTGTTGGCTTTCCTCTCCAGTTAGCATTTGCAGGAAGGGAGGAGGTGGTGTGGGTGAGAGCTTAGACCTGCAAGCCACCCACTCCTTTTGCTCCTCTCTGAGAGAGGACTTGTGCCCTGTGGGTTCTGAGTGAGTCTTAGGTTCTCTGTCACATTGACTACTGCAGCTAACATTGAAGAGCACTAGGTCTCAAAGAGCACTGTGGAGGTTTGGCCCATTTTGTATCCCCATTTATTACTGTGTATCGCTAGCTTACACTAGACCAGTGCTCCCTGTAAGCTGTGCACTTGGGATCGATTCAAATGCTACCCGGCTGATTAGCAAAGCACCCTGAGCTGGCAGCATGTTTCTGTTGGTGGTGCACATCCACACACGTCAGTGCACATCACAAAACTTATTTTGCACATGGATGGAAAAACTTAGAGGGAATGTTGCAGTGGGACTGTACATTGCCCCACGATTTCCATCCCATCTTCATTTGGCCCACAGTCTCCCTGCCACTCTGCACCGGCTGTAGTTGGTCTTTTTGCTCATGTTGCTGTTTGTACTTCAGTCAACAGACTAAACGCTTATCTCCAAATGAGGCTCTTCCGGTATAGCACCGGGTGTGACTTTAAGGATTGTAGTTCTAATTGTGTAACTCGCCATGTGCACGTTGTATTCCAGAACATGAACACCTTTCTCTGGGTTAGCATCATCTCCTGCCGCAGGCCTCTCAGAAGAAGGCACTCTTCTTCTGGCTGTGTCCACACAGGGAGCTATTCTGGAATGGCCATTCTGGTCACTGTCCCTGTGTAAACAAGCCCTTTTGGGGAGTCTCAGATAAAATGTAGAGTAAACCAGCATTCCCTGAGAACTCCATTTGTAACGAGGGGAGAAAAACTACAAGCTGTGTAGCTGGCCCTGTTTCTTCCCTTTCCAACTCTGTTCAGGCCAAATATAGGCAAAGGAGGGATGGGTCATACGGCTAAGGGGTGAACCGCCTTTGCAGGGGATGTCTTTGCCTACTTGGTCTGATGAGGCCTCCTTTGGCATGGCTCATCACTTGGCGTATTCTTACAGCTGTTTGTCTATTGGCAAATCAGCGTTGTCTCCCATGGAACTTGCAGCCCATCCATACTAGGTCTGTCCATGCTGGCTAGGGAGATCGGTTTTCTTTGTCTCCTCTCTAACATCACTTCTCATAGTGATAGGCGATTCAGAAATACACTCACCCCAGCTGTGTTATCTACAGGATAATCATGTCCAGTTTTCTGAGCCTCTTCATAGAACCCTACTGGAATCTGTTATCCTCTTTCGTGCTCTCCTCTGAACTGGCATCACCTTGTCTGGTTAAAACTGTGGTGCATTCATCTGCTGTCCCCTCCAGACAGAGGTCTAAGCATCATCCAGGAGGGCAGAATAATCATTACAAGGATGTTTGTTCTTGAAATGTGAGGTTCTCAGATTGAACATGCAGGTTCTACAGCTGTGTGCCAAATGGGTATCAGTAAATGAAGTGTGCTGAAACCTGATTTGCTCTCGCCATTGTGATAAACACACAAGTGAATTAAGGCTGTGACTGCAAGCACCACATGTCTGCAACTCAGATTCCATGTATTTGTAAATCCCAAATCTCTTTTAGGAGGTGCCTCTAGAAAAGGCATGGGCAATAAGATGGAGATAGTTCCCCAGAGTTTAGCCCCTGTCACGCTGCTGCCACCATATTTACCTGCATGACTGCAGGAACAGCTGCATGCAGCTCCTTTTGGCCAGATATTGCCATTCCTGACCAATGGAAGCTGTGGGAAGCACTATGGACCAGGACTCCACTTCCCATTGGCCACAAATGACAATCCATGGGTAATAAGAGCTGCACTTGCCTATAACTGCAGCCATGCAGGTAAATATAGTGGCAGCAGCCCGACAGGCTAATGCTGGTCAACCGCATCTGGACCATGGGCGGGTTGTTGTCCACCTGTGCTCTTAGAAGGATTTGCATTGCTGTACACAGGCACCACGTAACATTGCTGCTGTTTCGTTATTTATAAGCAGGCCTCTGTGTTGGCCAAAGAGTAGTTCTGGTGCAGAAAGGACGTCTATATCGGGCTAGAGGTTATCACATCACCATCTGGTGCAACGTCAGTGGCTACCAGGGGCCCTCGCAGCAGGATTTCGAGTGGTCCATTTTCCTGCCTTCAGCCCCAGAGCAGAAAATGCAGATTATCAGCACCAAGGATTCCTCCTTCCCTTATGCCATCTACTCCCAGCGTGTGCAGAATGGGGAAATCTATGTAGAGAGAGTACAAGGGGACTCTGTCCTGCTGCACATCAAGGAGCTCCAGGACCGGGATGCTGGCGAGTATGAGTGCCACACACCCACCACTGATGAGAGGTTCTTTGGAAGCTACAGCGCCCTGACAAACCTTTCAGGTAAGAGCTAGAGAAGGCTGCTAGCCTCCCACTTGCCATTTAGCCACATTCCACCTGTTGCTCTGAAGCACCATACGATGGTTCAGGTTTACTGATGCTCTCCAGTATGGAACCAGGAGGTGCCATATTGGCAGTGAATCCCTGTATGTCAACATTCTCTTTGGTGAAGGGAGAGGCCAGTAACGTGCAGGGTCTAAAAAGCCCAAGGGTGTCAGAGGGCTGTTCCTCCCACTTCCTCAGAGTAGAGACAGAGCCAGTGGGGAAAGGTGGTTGTCCCCTGTCTTGGAGAGAGAGGGCAGTATTGGTACAGGAGGTGAATGGGGCCTCTTAGCTAGGCCTTTCCTTCTTCCTGCTCTGGGGCTTTTGCTGCTACTCCTCCAAGTGGTGGGAAGGCCCCGGCACCTCTGCAGCACAGAAAAGAGGGAAGCTAGTGGAGCTGTCTCTCTGCTCTCAGTTGAGGAAGGGGAGTTGTGCTCTCCACACCCCATTTCTTGAACTCCTAGTTATGATAGCTCCAGCAGATTGCATCAAAATATCTTCATGGGTACAAAGGCCCTCAAAACTGACTCTCAGCATCCTTTAGGCCAGGCCTACGGGACACAGGGTCATGCTGATGCACTTTGGTTGCCCATATTTGTTCCAGAAAGGGTAGCCATCCTAAGGGACACCTTTGGGAAGCTGGAGAGATCTAGAAGGGGGAAAGCATGACAGGTTGGGGGGCAAAGGAAAATGCCTTCTTCTGAACTCTCCTATGTAAATGATGGTGCAGCATTCCCTGAAGAGAGTTGCTCTGTGGTAATTTTGGTGGGGCCTCTGGAGTACAACCCATGTTTTCCCCTTTCTCCTTGTGTACCAGCCCTTACTTGGCCCTACACCTGAGTTTCTTTGGAGTCAGTTAACACTGCCCCAAGTTGACTGAAGAGGGCACAAGACAGCTTTGCAGCAAAGGAGACATGCTCTGCCCCACCACGGTGCTGAGCTCCTTTACATATAGGCTGCAATCGGCAGTGAAAGCTGTTAATGCCACGGAGTGGAAATCCCTGCACCAGGAGGCGGGCGTGGCTGATAAGCAGAGTATCTGTGTCTAGGCAGAGACTTGTTCCACTTGTGACCAACATGGTTGTGTTCTGGTTGTGTTTAGTGATCTCCGACACACTCTCGGCCGCCATGCCACACCAGGCCCTCGCCCGAGTGGAAGGAGATCCGCCTGAGCTCACCTGTGAGGTGTCAAAATCCACAACTCAGCACACCCACCTTTCTGTTGCCTGGTACCATATCCAGGGAGACAGTCAGGCCATGCCGATCCTTTCCCTGTCCAAGGATTTCATCTTGACTCCAGGCTCCTCCTACACAGAGAGGTTTTTGTCAGATGTCCGCCTGGACAAGGTTGGGGATACCACGTACAAGCTGTCTATTGGCAGAGTGCGGCCTTCTGACCAGGGCCAAATATACTGTGAGGCGGTTGAGTGGATTCAGGATCCTGATGGGACTTGGAAAGATATAGCTCGGAAACAAACGGAAAAGACATTGCTGACTGTCAAAAGCCAAGGTAAGATACTCCCAGCCCATCGGTGATGCACTTTGTCCTTATAAAATGACTCAGCTTTCATCTGAGAGACTTAAGAGGCTCTTAACTCATGAGCTCCCCCTTTCTACAATAGGGCCATTGTGTAAATAACTATCAGTCTTGTTAAATGTCTAATGCCTCTTTTGCCCACCCCATCATTAAGCCACTGCACAACATATCAATTTACACAATAGCACTACCATAAATGAGAATTTTGAAGCTCTAGGTCCTGTCACATTTGCCAGGAAACCGAACGGCTCCAAACCTATTGTTTGGTAATCGGACGTTTTTGGGGGAGGGAAGGGATAACTCAGTATTGCCTACCCCAAGAATTCAAAAATCATGAGTGAATCCCTGACAAATGTTAAGTTCGGTTTAACATTTAATTGTAAGATTTTAAAAACAAATGTTAGGTTCTCATTTACCTTTTGGCATCAGAGCCTTTTAGGGTTGACATTTTCAAGCTTTTCTCCGTAAATCATGAGGGTTAGAAACATTTTTAATGGAAAGCTCAGATTCTCATCAAACCACCTGACTCCAGGAGCTGGACCTTTAAGAAAAATAGCATGAAACTTTTTATACAATTGTGAGAAGTGGCCACACCAGCGTTTTCCCAGGCACAAGTGAAGGCAATGCTCTCACTGACTGCAGTGGGCACTGCACTGAGACCTTGGTGCTCCAGAAGATTATTGCAAGCACAGAGGTAGCATGAAGGAAGGCGAGAAGGGAACAAAGGCATGGGGTTGGGTGAGAAAGTGAAAGCAGTCAGACAGAAAGAAACTTAATGGAGGATGCAGGGCCTTGAAGGTAAGAACAAGGAGCTGGAGCTTGGTGGGAATGCTGGGAAGAGGTCTGACTAAGGAAGTGATATGGTGGGAATGGCACACAAGTTTATCACAGAGATCTTTTGGGAAAGGGCACTGATTTGAGATGCAAAGTGGCCAGAGAAAAGGAGCATGTTGATGGTTGAGGTGAGAAAAGACCATAGCTTGGGTTAAAGTTGGTGGCCTGGCTGAAGAAGAAAACAGGTTTTAGAGTGTGTGGTAAAGGAATCTATGTTTAATAAAGATACTGATTCAGAATCGGAAACCAAAGAAACAAATAGCTAAATCAATATTTTTCTACCTTTTTTTTTCATTTCCAGACCACTAAAAAGTTCACGTGGAAGTGTGCGGACCCATTTATAAGTTTTAGCCACATAGACTGCAGACGACCACAGGTTCACAGATTGCAAAACACTCTTCATTAAGCTGTGGGCAAGATGCAATGGTGTGCACCAGTCAAATGCTGCAAAAACCTCTTTTCATAAACATTGATTTTAATGTGGAATGGCTGGCTGGTTTGACAAAGTTTGTTCCCCTCATTTACCTCTCATTCATGGGAGAGGTTTTTGGGTGCACCATTGTGTGGAGAATAGCTTCAGTTCATATGAATGTTGACATTCAGACAAGAATATTTGTTTTCCATTGTTCTTCTATTTTAAATTTCATCATCCAATCAGGAAGCAGAAACATACCATGATATCAATTACCAATCATATGCTACAATTTATGAATAGGGATTAGTTAACATATAGTGTTTGGAAACTTGTGATAGGCTGAGAATTCTGTTCTATTAGCATGTTACAGGTTTCACCAAAGCATGTGACCACTTGATATCATTATTTGAACTTGGAGGCTTCTTGATCTCATTGTTCCTATAAACTATTCAGGCAGTATTTGGGAATACCAAGCATATGTGCAGCATACAGGATTTTTCTTCTTTAACTGTTTATGAACCAAACATTTAAAACCAGGGGATCAACTTATTTACAATAAATAATTAAAGCAGCTGTAAATCTCAGGAGTGACCATTTTTACGTTTGGACGATGAAGTATGGTATGTCCTTTGGAGCGAGGCATTGCTTGTGCAATATTGATCTAAGTAGTCCAGGCAATGGTCATGTGAAAATGTGACATGTACAGACAGAGATAAGCTCGTGTTTGATTTTTGTGTAGAATTCTCATTGAGTTTGAGTTCCATGTATGGGCGTTTGATAGGGGCCATATTCTTTGCTCATTCAGCAGTGTAACTATTAATTGAAGAGTGTAACTATTCATTGAAAGATATTGGATGGGAGTGTGGTCTCAAGTGGGGTCCTGCGTGGATCTGTTGTTCTTTAAACTCTTATTACTGACTTTTTATTAAGCCTTTTGGGCTTTTTTTCAATTCTAGGAATTCCTAAGAGATGCCTCAGGAAAGGTGGCAGTTAGACTGTGTTGGATTAGACCTAAAAATACTTGGCCCTCCAAAAAGGGAGAATCTTTTCCAAAGGAAATGGTCTATAGGACTCTTTAGATAGAGGACCCTCCCGAGTCTAATGAAGCTATGGAGGAAAAATTGAACAGGGCCGCTTGACATGCACTAAACTTGCTTTTGTTTTCCCACAGACAGAGATTTCCAAGCTACTACTGCTGCAGTTGAAAGCTCCCTTGCTGAAGGGAAGCCCTTGCGGGTAGATTGCTCTGTGAATGCCCAGAATAGCCAGAACCGATGGTTCCAAGTGGTTTGGCTCTTCAAAGGAGTGGAAGTAGCCAGGATTGACCCACAGGGGGTATGGACTTTGAAGAAGGAGTATGAAGAGAGAGCTGTCTTGGGACAGCTCCAAGTGGCAAAGGAAAGCAATGAGATGTATATCCTCAAAATATACCAGGTGGGGCTGAAAGACAAAGGCATGTACAGCTGTCAGGTTTCCGAGATGGAGAAGGTTTCCACAGGCTTTTCCGTCATCCAGACCAAGACATCATCAGGCATTGATGTCAATGTGGAGCCAATGGGTCAGTAAAACCAAAAGCCCTCTTTGAAGTGACATCTGAGAGAGGTCCCTGGTTTGAGCACTAGCAGTGGCCAGTCCACAGGGAAGTTGCCCCCCACTCCTCAAAAGAGGCAGGTGTGCTTAGGGCTCGGCACACTGACAGAAACCAAAGTATTCAGAATATGATTTTTGAAGGCCAGGATGGCTAACTGCGCTTTCCTGGAAGCTCCCAAATGACTTCTCCTCCCAGGGCATGCTGTTCAACCCAACGCTGCCAAAGCATCAGCGAGTAGCCGAGTTAGTCTGTAAAGAAAAAACAAATGGTCTGGTAGCACTTTATAGACTAACAAAACATGTAGATGATGCAAAAGCAGACAACCGTCACTAGGGTGTGCCTGTGAATTAACTGTCACTGGGGGTTAGAGCATTAAACTGGGGCTCAATTCCTGTTCCTCGGTTCCTCATTTGTAAAATGGGGACAATAACACTAAACTCCTCCTACCCTATGTCTGCCTGTTTAGACTGTCTATGTCTGTGTCTGGCATCGGGATGTAAGCAACTAGTCGACTATCCAATAAGCAAAATCTTATCAGACAGTTGACTAGACGCTTCCCCTCCCTTGGGGAACAGGAGCTGGTGCTTAGGGGCGCTGGCTTAAAAGCTGGTTCCCCCTAGCACCATCTCCACAGGGGCCCGGGAAGGCAGTGGGGTAGCGGGGACTGGGCATAAGTCAGGAATCAGCTGATTCCTGGCTCGTGCCCAGTCCCAGATACTGCATGTCTGCTTTTTAAATGTATTAAGAGCCTGCTAGCTCTTAATACATTTAAAAGGCGGCGCCACAGCAGGGTTAGCTCCCAGGCTGGGAGCTAATCCTGCTGCAGCTCCCCCACTTATTTACAAATGGACTAGTCAATGGAAAATCCATCTACTAGTCAAATTTAGTTTAATCAACTAATTAACATCCCTAGTCTGGCACAAGAAAGCCTCTGCCTTAGCTGGGGCTTCTAGTACCACTGAAATACACATAATAATAATCATGAGACAACCGTGAGCTTACAGATCAGGAGTGGATTCTACAAGAATACCCAGGCCGGAAGAGTTCTTACTATTTCTGTATTACTTGGCCTTGTTCATGCAATGATGCCGAGTGAATTTTGCCACTGTGGTAGGCAAAAACAGGTATCTGAGTGTTTTGCTTTCAGCATCAGTCATACTTGGGGCTCTACTCTTCATCCTTTGGAGTCTCTGCAAGTATTGACTAATTTTTCCTTAGCATGGCTTCCACCCATCCCATCCTGTCTGTTCCAGTTCACACCTACTCTTATAATGGAAGCAATTGCTCTTTCCTCAGAGGGTATAACACTATAACATTAAATGAAAACTGGTGGGTGGAGTAGGTGTTTTACTGCAAGCCTCATTTAGCCGTGACCACTCATAAATTCTATTTAATGCCCTCGGATTCTCAGACACCATGGAGATGGGCACAGTACAAGCACCTGAAGAGAATAATTTGTTTTCTTTAATGTAGTTGTCATAACTCTTCTTATCACTTAAAAAAAGTTTTTAAAATGAAAAAAAAAATGCATTTGGGTCAGCTGTGAAGAGAACTGTGTCCACACTGGAGCCCAGAATTCGTCTGTCTCAATGCAGCAGGCAGAGGTGAAAGTCAGTTTGCCAGTTGAGTGTGTTCACTGAAACATTCCCTAGTGTGATGGTTCCAAGAATGCCACTGACAGAAAGAAATATACTTCCGGGGACTGAATAGTTGGCTCAAATTTCTGGACAGAATTGATGTTGAGATTGACCTGGTCACATTGTGTAATACAAGAGAAGTCCTGACCCACTTGGATAGGTAATTTCTGCTGTTTTTGATTGCAGAGAGCAAGATGCAAGTATCTGTGCTAAGCAGCAAAACACCGATAGTGGAAGGAGACCCCTTGATCCTTCATTGTGAGGTGAGCGGTGCAACAAGCCCGCTCTCTGTGAATTGGTGGCATTTACGGAAGAGCGGAGATCAACCAGAGCACATAATTGGGATGGAACGAGATGGCATGCTGAGGCCTGGCCTCTCCTACCAGGAACGGAGCACTAATAGGGACCTCTGTCTGGAGAAGGTGAACTCCACCATGTTCACTCTGGTGATCTACAACACTTCTGCCACCAGTGATGGAGGATCGTACAAATGCGAAGTGACAGAGTTGGATAGAAGCTGGAAACAGGCAAAAGAAACATCAGTATCCGTTAGCCCTCTCAGTAAGTTGATAGAACCCATTCCTTGCATTACAGTTGGATTGTATTCCATTATAGGTAGTATGGTCTACTGGTTAAAACACAGGCCTGGGAAGAAAGAGATCTGGGTTCTATTCTAAGCTCTGCCATTGACTTGGTATTACTTAACACCTATGTGTTGGAGGAATTACTTAACACCTATGTGCCTCAGTTTCTCCACCTGTAAAATGTTGTGGGGGCAATACACCTTGACTGGCAAGTAGGCTGTTTTGCGATATTATCAATGAAAACCAATAAAATGTTCTGAGATTCCTGAATGCCACACACTGTGTAAACACCAGTCACTGCTTAGCAGGAACCCTTTTGGGTCCTCAGCTTCTTGAAACATGGAGTGATTAATCTAATGCCATTATTGTTTATGGAACTAAAACTCAACAAAAGGTCTTGCTGAATTGTACTCTAAGAGCTCTCAATGAGAGGTCCTTGAGTTTGGATCACTCTTTGCCCACCAGAGAGTAGCTTGGTTAACTTTTCCAGGCAATCCCCTTTTGTATTTTCTTCTTTTTGGCTGGTGAGGAGGGTGTGGGTTGCAGTAGATATGCATAATCACCATTCTTTCTGTCCATATTGTGACTTTTATGGGACAAGTGCTCATAGCACTGGGTAGGTGAAATAAATAGGTAAATAAATATTTGCAGATGATCAGTGGAGACAGTGGGCTTAGCAAAAGGAAGCACAAGTTATTAATCCGAAACAGACCCTTCCATTAGTGCAGCTGTGGTAGAATCTCACACTGTGCGCTACATGGCAGGACTGAGTTATGCTACTGGCAGAGCTGTATGGGGAACTCAAGGTTATGTCTCCATTACAGAGCCTGTGCTGGTAGAGTCACCTTGTATGCTGGCAGGCTGCAGTTCTTCTGCCAGTGCAGGATCATCAGTTCCCTGAATGATGGGAGCTGTGCTGACGGAAGCCTTCCTCTATAGCTGTCTCTACGCTGGGGGTTCGTTCGTCAGTGTAGCTTTGTTGCAATGAGGTGTGGCTTTTCGTATCCTCATCCCCATAACTGTGCAAGTATAAAAGTGGCGGTCAGGCCCAGGTCTGGAATAGAAGGAGATGCTGCAGCTCGTAATGTCAGTACAATTGCAGAGCTGTGCATGGGATCAGGAGTGAAATGCATTAGCAGAACTGAGAGATACAGGAATGGGAGAGCAGGGGATAACTTTAATCAGGATAGCAACCATATTGCCAGCATTTGTATGATCCTGAATAGCCAGGGAGTTGTTCTGATGAGCAGGCCTGCTGACCAGGGAATGGGGGGTGGGGAAAGGAGCCAGTTGCCCCAGGGCCCAGCAATTCAAAGGGGGGTGGCTGGAGCCCTGTGCTCTATAAATTGCTGCCAAAGGGCATGCACTCCAGGTATCACTAACGGCCAGCTGCCCTCAGCCCCACCCCTTCCAGGAACATGGAGACAGCGGCTAGCCCCGCTCCCTCTCCCCCCCTCCCCCACACCCCTTGTCCAGGGACTAGAATCTGCTGGTGCTGGGGCACACTGACAGAGTGGGGCAGCCAGAAATAGCATTGAGGGGTAAGGAAAGAGCAAGGTGTGTTATCAGAGCTGTGGAATGGCAGAGAAGCTGGGTCAATGCTTCCCTGCTCAATGATGGAGACAGTGCTATTAGTTCTCCAGTATCATGAGTCCAAAGTATACTTGTAAAATAAACAGCTAACTCCCAAATCACCCAATCAATGTGGGAACAGCCCCTGGCAGGGGAGGACACTGCTGCAAGTGAAGGGATAAAATCAGGGGCAATGATTGTAGGATCTCTGTTATAACTTTCCAGCCCCAGTACCAATGGTGTGCCTCCTCGTTAACAGGTTTGGATTTGAGTGCCACGCTGAAAAGCCGAACAGCAGCTGTCAAATTGACTCAGGATTTTGAACTGTTCTGCCAGGTCTCTGCCCCCTATCGTATCACCCAAGTGCCAGTATCAATAACTTGGCAATTCCAGCGCATCCTAGGGGCTAATGGCTATCAACAGCTGGTCAAAATCATGCCCACTGGCATCGAGTGGGGGGCTGACCTACCTCACTTTCAGAGGAAGACCAGCATCACAAAATCTACATCGTCTTCCACACTCCTAATCCACGGTGCCACAGAGCAGGATGCAGGCAGATACAGGTGTGAGGTGAAGGTCTGGAGGAGCAGCTCCCAGCAAACAGGACACCCAGCCATGGCAGCAGCTGCAACTGTAACGTCGAATGTTGTGGGGATACAGGTCAACCCACCAGGTGAGCTGCCGCATGTGCTTTTCTCAGTAGCAGCTTCTTTGCCGTGTGACTTGCATAAATGATCCAAAAATAACGTAATTAGCACTTCCTTTGTTCCCAGGGTCTTAAAACTGCTAGACCCCCTCTGGGCTGGACCATGCTCCCAGGACACAGCAGCCGGTGCTGCTTGGAACAATTCTGCCTCAGCCAGTGTGGCTGTTACACACGTTTTTTAAAAGTGAACTAAGTGATGGTGAGGAAAGGCCTCTGTTTATGCATCGAATAAACATCAAATGAGGAAAGAACACACACCTCTCTCTCTCTCGAGGGCTTCAACCCTACCATCTGGAGCAAAGGGGGGAGTTCAGTCCATGGCCTAGTCAGTCTTTGGCCACTGCTCAGACTGAAAATGGGGCCAATGGAGGAGGTTCTGAGACATGGACTCCTCCTTAGTTCACCAGATAATACTTAGTGTTGCCTCAGTGCAGGGGACTGAACTAATGCCCTATTGCTTGTACCTATCTATACTAGGCCCCAGAATGGCTGCCCTGGACTGGACAGGAACCAGTGACCTGGATGTTAAAAGCTCCATTTCCTACTCTCTTTCAACTGCCTTGATCTTTCCAGTCTCCACTTGTCCAATGTATCCACAACAAGTTCTTCTATTCTCACCAGTCTACACACACCTGAGGCCAATATAACTTATATGGGAGGTGTCATGGCCTGTGTGAAAAAGCTGCTGAGTGGGTTTGTTTTTGTTTGTTATCCTTGTCACCCTTCTGATGCCAGTGGCTGGGAGGGATCCCCTTCCAGTGTGGTATATCCTGAAAAGGAAGCTGCAGTTTGAGGTAGTGGACTGAACAGCATATGTATTTCTGATTTTCTGTGAGTATCCAGGACTTTGATAAGAGTCTATACTCAGTGTCCATGTCTCTTGAGAGTCTCTCAGCATCTTGTAGGCGGTCAGACTGAAATTCCCCATAGGGGACCATAGAACGTTGTTAGTGAATTTAATTCCGCAGCTGGCCTGGTGACTGTCCAGGCCTGATCCACTAGGTAATTGAAGCCCAAGCTCACAACAGTGGTGCTGTTGCCACGGGGATCTTCTAGTAATAGCTTCTGTTCATGAAAAATTGTAAAGCTTTTTTTTTTTTTTTTTTGCAAAAATATTTCCAGTTGTTTGACTTACCTGAAAGCTGTGTCAACAGTTAAACTGCTACAGCAGCACAGCTTCAACTGTGTAGTTGAGCCACCGTAGTGCTTTAGTGCTGGCCCCCACTACTGTGGTGTAGTGTACACTCTCTCCCTGGGAGATAGTAGCCAGGTCAATGGAACACTTCTTTGGTCAACCTAGTCCTGTCTCCCCTGGGGCTCGGGTCAGCTTAGCTATGTCTCTCGAGGGTGTGGATTTTAGGGAAAGCAGAACCATGAACTGAAATCTTGAGCTTTTCATGGTCTTAAGTGATGGGCTTGTTGTAGACTATGTTCAATATATCCTTTCCTGTTCAGCCCCACTGCCCTGACTGCCTGTAGGTCAGTGGTTCCCAACCTTTTCTCAGTCACTGACTTTTGTTGGGCTGGCAATGTTTTATTTGCATATTTACATATTCATTATGTAAATGAATACACAAATATTCAAATACAATGCCTGTCCACCTAGCCCCAATCCAGCCCTTTGTTCCCCAGTGCCTAATACCATTTGACACCCACCCCTGTGCCCTTTGACCCTTTAACCTCTGATCCTTACAGCCCATGCCAACACCCTCTTCCCCCGTGACCCCACTACACCCTCATCACACCCCTGCACTCCCCAGAGTGAGGCTTCCCCCTCTAGGGAGTGTGGCCATTACTGCCATGCAGACAGGGGTGTTCCCTCTCCCCCCAACACATCCAACCCCCCCTCCAGTCGACAGAAAGATTTCCATGGAATTGGATTCCCTGTCTTGCCATAAACTTCCTGAGTGTCCTTTGGCAAGTCACATAGGGTAACATTTTCACAAGTGACTGAGGCACTTAGGAGCCTCTGATCTACTGACTCTCAGTGACTTACACTCCTCAGTCACCTCCATGCTTGTGACCGTGTGTCCCTCTGCTGTCGAGGCTGTGTCCCTCTGCTGTCCATGTGGGGAGCATGGAGCCCCGGGCAGGCCACCATCTTACCTGGGTGGGAGGGGAAAGGAGACAGCGAGGTGCCTCTTCCTGCCACCACCTCAGCTCCAGCGCCACTGGTGGGCAAAATCTGCAGCTGCTGCAGCCTGGCAGCCACCAGTTCGTGGACCGGCACTGGTCCGTGGACCAGTGGTTGAGAACCGCTGCTGTAGGTCCATTACCCATTGCTGCACCTTTCCCTTCCTCAGGGACTTGGTCATTTGCATCTGAAATACAGATTTTTCAGTGAGCAAGAGGATCCTGGGAAGCCATAGCACGGAAGGGGAAAAAGGGATAATAGTGACCAGCAGGCTTAAATTTGTAAGCTAAAATGGCAGCCAAAAACACCACTGGAAGGCTATTCGGTAACTTATGCAGCATTTGCACTTGGAAGTAGAGCAAAGAGGTTAGGTTTGCTTGGTATGCCCCTGGGATATTGTATTCATTCCTGGAAAGATAACTACAGTTGAGAGAAGAGCAACAAAAAAGAACGGGGGGATGGAGGTATTGACTGGAAAGTTACCTTTGTATGGTTTTGTTAAGAAAGGATCACAAGCCTATGAGTATCTGGTGAAAATAAGTACCAGAGATGGCAAAACAGGGTTGTGGAAGGGTGAGTAACCTTGGGGTGAAATTTAATTTCAGCTGCAATTCAGGAAAATTTGACAAAGAAATCTACTAGGCCAAGTAATATTGTCAGGTGGGAGATAGGAGCCCCATTGTTTGGGACACTTAGTTTAAACAGAGACTGGGCAACCCCCTGTAAAGGGTTCCACCCTCCTTGTGAGCACCCCTTGGTGGCTGAAGAGAATCTTGTAATCTCTGCCCATCTGTCTGCAGGAGAGGAAGTGTCTGGTATGTGGCCTGGGACCAGGCTTCTTCTTATCCCTGTTGTGGCTGCTGGAGGTTAGGGGAGAGACCCAGGCTCACCCACTCTTCTGAGTCCTGGCCCAGGGACCCTGTAAGTAGCAGTTGCCTACGCAGTCTCAAAGAGGTTGGTTGCTGTCACATTCCCTGGGCTACTTCCCCTGGAAGCTGGTCTGTCCAGCCCTTTCTCTTGGGCCTTATGGTCAAGTCCTCCCTGTCCACATCTACAAAGTGTTGCTGTTGGCTTGCTGGCTAGTCTTCACCCTCTGGACCTGGTTCCGACCAGATCTGAAGTCCAGCGCTCACTCGGAGCTGTCCAGAGTGCTGCTGTTCTCCCAGTCAGCCCTTAAGTCTGCCTGGGTCAAGTTCCAGCAAGAAACTGGCAGGCCCTGGCCCAGCAGCTTCTTTTATATCGGTCTGCAGTGCCCTGATTGGCTGCAGCAGAGGCTGCTGCTCTCTTCTGCTTGGAGGACCTCTCTTCTGCTCCTCAGGGCCTAGTCTACCCCATCATAGACCCCTAGAAAATGTAGAGTAAGAAACAATATTTCCTTTGAAGGAGGAGGCTAGATTATATGATAACAGATTACTCCCATATCCAACGTAGGCCCTGATATACCCATTGCTTCAGAGGAAGTTTAAATCTACCTATAATGCACCTTAATGCCATCCTAGAGAGAAGGATAAAGCTCCTTTCTAGCACTTCTTCCAGAACCCAGTGAGATGCTCGTCTGGTGCTGCATTTTGTGTGTGTGTGTGTGTGTGTATGTGTGTGTGTTTGAGAGAGAAGGGGAGAGAGAGAAGCTGGGTTCTTCTGCATTATACTCCAGCTGTTTCCTTAGCCTGTCAGAGCAGAAAACACACTGTCAGCAGGCAGGATTCAAAGCGAGGCTGTCAATGGAAGACTGCTCAGTTAATTAAGTTGAAATTGGTCCTTTTTTCGCTTTCATGTCTTTCAATGGAGGGAAGCGGCCTGTCTCCTTTTTATGGTAATTGAACTTTAGCAATGTGGTCATGAAAGACAGAAGCCTTAAAGCAAAAGGGGTGGGCTTTAGCAACCACTCTGCTTCCTCTTGGGGATCATCTTCAGAGGAGTTTCAAGAACCAGGGACCTTCAATGCTAAACCATGAGTTGCTCTAATTTGAGTTGAAGAGCCTGCCTATAGAACTGAGAATTTTAATGGGACTGCCTCTTCTGTGGATCAGGCCCAGAAGGGGACGCAACGCACTGACCACCAGGATACAAAAGCCACAGCCTTTCAGGAAAAGAAATGAAAACAAATAGTGTAACCCTAGGAAAGTGGAAGTGAAAATGGAGGGAATGAGAATGTGCTTGTACAACTAGACGAGGTATCTAGAATTCATAGCCCTATTGTAACAAGGAGGGCCAGTATCTTTGATGTGATATTACAGTCTTTGCCTCTGTCTCCTCTGAGAGAGCACCTCCAGCAGCACATTGCTGCTTCTCTGAGAGTAGGGCGACTAGCTGAGCACTGACTGAAAGAGAACAGCACCTTCTATTAAGCCACCAGACCACTTCCTCTGACAGCCCGGTATTCTCAAGCCATTTGACATCAGCATAATTTTGAAAGTCCTATGGTTTGGGTCCTAGCTGCCTCAGAGTGTAATACCTTTCCTCTGTTCTGCAAGACTAGCTGAGAACTGCTGTTGCTCAAGCCAGCTGTATTTAAAAACTTGCCAGCAAGATATTCTCAATGGATGCCTCTTAACCCTTGAATTTCCTTCCACTTTCAGTCAGACTGGGGCAGAATCTGTGTGGCCCAGAGCACGGAATAAGACTCCTGGATCTAGGCTGAGGGCAGGTGGCATTTCAATTACATTAAGCAGTTAATTTCTGGGGATCAATCCATGATGAATTAGTCTGCATTAGGTTTGTACCAATACCCAGAGCTGGCTCTTTTAGGTGCATTTGAAAGGATGCAGATATAAAGAAATGAAATAAAATCCAAGTCCTGAGCATGCTCTGCTTTGCTTAGCCCAGGGCCAGTCAGAAGGGTGATGCAACACGCAGAGGGGTGTATGGCAGCAGGACAGACTAAGGACGTTAAGTAATGATTAATTTAGTAGTCGAGTAATCAATGGAATTTCCATCAACTACTCGATAGGCACTTCCGCATTCCTCCTTTGAAATGTACAAGAGCCCCAGCGGGGG
>CM057845.1:146688464-146715226 GCA_030068395.1 Apalone spinifera
CCCCCCCCCCAAAAAAAAATCATCTTAAAAACCTAGATTTTGGGGATCAAAATCTGCTGCCACTACCCAAGTAATGATTAGAAAACCAGGGAAGAGATCACTTGGGAAATCTCAACCCTAAAGTAATACCAGGACACACAAATTAACCAATACCAGCTTAATAAAAAGGAAAGAGTAAGAACTTTTATTATCACCACAATACTCCTGTTATAAGCATAATGACTAGATGGAAAAGTCACCAATTAATATACTCATGGGGAATCCCCCATGGGCCAAGAGCTTAGTTACAAAGGAGAGGAGAACCCATTTTTAAATGCACAGACGTTAGATTCCCATTCCCAAACCATACAACAATAAAACCTAATGGATTTAGCTAAACTTTACCCTACTTACAGATAGTGACGAGTCTTTTCTTGGAGTGAGACATTTTGTCTGTCCCCCTCAGTAGCTGGAGAGAAACTGCCCAGGGACAAAGGAAGGAAAAAAATTCCTTTGTCCCAGTTTGAAATTCCTATCTACATTTCTATTGGCTGCCCTCTACCTGATTAGGTAACGGACATAGTTAACCTCTTAGGCCCCAGGCTGCTGGCTAACCCTCATGGTCATGACAGGAGTGTTGAGACGCTTCTGCACACATGGGCATCGGTCTCCAGAAAACTGAGGGAAAGGGGCATTTTTGTCTCTGGCCCCTCTGATGTTGCTAAAGCCCTATGAATAGTGACCTACAGTTCTTCATCCTCTCTCCCCACAGCAAGCTCTCCTAGCTTCCCCTCCCAGGCTGCTGGGCTCCCCCTCTTAACAAAAGGCCTAGGCTCTCTTCCAGCTGCTAGTTCTCTAGCCCTGCCCTGAAAGCAGCGCTGGTGCAGGCATGCCACTTTCTATTGGTTCAACAAGAAATGTTGCTGCAGGTACTAGTTGCCCTTGTGGCTCACTGGTGGAGAATACAGGGTTTGGCAGCACCCAAAAGATGGGTTCATTTGGAGCAGCTTCTAGCCTCCTGTGTTTCAACAGATCAGGTAGGGTCACTGGCAGAGTCAAAGAAGTGATGTTTTTCTGGTGTTTCCCATCTAGTCTGAGAATCCGATTTGAGCTTTCATCACCTGCTTGCTTTGTAAGGAGTTGTCCAGTTATCTTTGTCCTCCCTTGCACCATCCAGCCAAATGGCAGTGTGCATGGGTTAGCACAGTACTTCTCCAGCTTTGTGATACTAGCCTTCCTAAAGTGTGTCAGGGAGATCTCAGGGACCGGTGCCATGAGAAACTCTGGCTTAGCACACTTGTGCAGTGATGTTCTCTTTCCCATTTGCCTCTCTCCCTGTGGTAACGGGGCACTGAATTAGCTTTTGGCTCTTAGGCCAAATCTTGACCTGATCTCACTGAGCTCAGTAGCAAAACTCTCATTGACCTCAATGGGAGCAGGACATGGCCTATTGATTGACCAGGCATTGGTTTAACAGCTAGGCAGGCAATTTAACGTTGTCATGAGGAGAGTTCAGATTCTTTAATAAACAAAGTCAGAGGTTATTGCTGCTGTTTGTGATTGAGAAGACTTCCAGCCCTGGGAGAGTGATGGAACTCAAACCAGAAAAGGCTCCCACTGCCCTATGCCATATGGCCCAACTACTAGAAACATCCCCTCCCTGCCTGTCTAGACTAACGCTTACTACCTGAATAAATTCTAAAATCCCCCACTTTGCATGTGTCATAAGTAGGCCAGTCTCACAGAGGTTCCCAGCGTGACTCGCAAACAGGAAAGCAACCCTGGGGCCCAGACAGCACAAGCTTCTGCAATTCGAACAGGGAACTCGAAACCACAAATGAGAAGTTTGTGGACAAGCATCTATTTATACGTTGCACAACTTCAAATGATCACTTTACACCTTGTCATTTGCATTGCTGGAGAGAGGTATGCACGTATAGCTGACTGTCTGTAGCAGGGAAAGGTCCTTTCCAGACAGAACCGGCTCCTTCCCAAGGGAGCCCTGGCACGATGAGCATGCTGGCGAGCAGTACAATTGCCAAACATTTGCCTCCATTTTGCAACCTCACTGAAAACAATGCAAATGTCTTTTCATAACTGGCTCTGGGCATGTTCCTACTGTAAAAGTAGGTTTGGGGGTGGAGAGGCTCTGAAAGGAAAACTATTTTGGGGAGGGGTATCTGGCCCAATAGGCCTTATCATTCTCCTCTCACCGTTGGGGCGCATCTACACTGAGTTATTTTGGGATAACATTGAAATAGTGGGTAGCTTCTTTCGACTTCTCTAAACCTCATGCCACGAAGAATAACTCCTCTGAAACAGCTATTTCAAAATAGCTGCAGTGTGGATGCTCCGCTGCTGCTATTTCAAAATAGCTCCTTACTAGCTGTTCTAAATCATTTCTCCCTAGTGCTTCCTGGGGCTCTAAACTGAGGTAGCGCGTCCACGTTAGGGGAGCCTGCCTTGGATTAATTTTAAGGCTTCCCTGCAGTGTGGACGCTCTATTCCAAAATAAGCGCACAGTGTAGATGTACCCTCGGAGACCTGCCCTCACCTGAAATGAGGTGAGTGCTCTGCCCCTCATCTTTTCATTTGCAAACATCACACAGCTAGCTTGGTATTTTGGTTGGCACAGTTTGGTAGGGCTTGAGTGGTAGAGAACACTGTACGGTTGGGCTGATGTCCATTTGACAAAGCTGGGTGGTGATTATTCTCAGGCCTGGATTGGTGGGAGTTACTGAGAAGCATTGGCACAGCTGAGTGAAGGCTTTGCCCTGGGGTAGCGTTAAAAACAGATGTGCTGGGTCAGCCCAATGTTCCATCTAGCCCAGTATCCTGTCTTCCAACTGTGGCTAATGCCAGATGCCCCACAGGGAGTGAACCGAACCAGGAATCCTCAAGTGTTACTCATTCCCAGTTTCTGGCAGCACTTATAGCAATTCAGGGTTGCAGTGCATTGATGGAGCTGCGTGAAAGGTCCTGATTTGGCCAGGGTTTTGATAGTCCCTCAATTTCATGAACACCACATTCAATTCAGAAGTTTGCAAATGAAAAAGAGCAATCCCATATAGATTATAAAGGATGAAGGGAAAATGCTTCTCAGGTTCTATTTTGCCCCACACAAACATACACAGGCAGGGAAGGCAGAAGAGATCACCAAGCATTCAGAGGCAGTTCAGGTTGGTAGTGAGTATTTGTTACTATCTGATAGCTGTACGGTGACCGGTAAAATGAATTTGGTGGGATTCTGTCCAATTTTTAGGGAACATGATTTCTTATGCACAAGCACCGTATCTGGAACTAGCCTCCAGCTCTTGTCAGCACTTACCCCACAAGAGATGCCAAGAACACAAGAGATTGAATTCACACCATCAAGTCCTGTGTGGGAAAGGGGTCAGCACTGTCTTTGCTGCGCCACTTCTGCAGATCAAGGGGGTACTGTCATTTCCAGGACTTCTCAACAGAGCATGAAACCTGACAGGCAGGGGGAAAAAAAGTTTGATTATTTCTTAAAAAGCTCATGGGAATGAATCAGTGAATACCAAAAACAGTATGAAAAGATACCGGGGTACCAACTCTTTGTGTCCTCCTTATGTGGCGGTAATACCAACGAGAGGCGTGTTATCAAATTTGAAAGGGAAGGGCCATGACCAATCAGCGTGAAACATGGCAAGAATGCCTCACGCCAGGGCCAGAGGATAAAAGGCAGTGACAGGCTAAAGTGTAAGACTTTTCATTTCTCTGGTAATGAGTGAGACACTCTGGGGCAATGAAATTGGAGAGAGAGAGAGAGAGAGAGAGACTGCGAGATTCTAATTTGTGTTCCCACTTCTGCTTTGATCTGAGGCGAATGCCTATTTTCAATTGCAGATGGATGTAAGCCAGATACCAGCCACTGGTTGATGGACTTAATGGAGTGGGATGTATACGTCAGTCAGATAATGTTAGGAGAGGCAGAAAATGCAGCGATGAATTACTGAAGGTCTAAAATGATAAAAACTCTGCTGCGTAGCTGTCATTGGCATCAGCTTGGGCTGTGTAGCAAGAATCCCCGTTCTCACCATTTTGAAAAATCACTCCTACGCACCAAGTCAATCCCATTGTGCCAAAGGGGGATCTCAGAGCTTCCTGTCCTGTTGCCTTAAGTTTGATTGTGCAGATACTGGTATGTGAGGCAACATGGAAGCAGAGGGAGGCAATGCATCTTTTCTGGCTCTGAGAGTGAACACTGCATAATACTATTTCAACCTGGCTCCGGTGGGATGGATTAGCTGGTAGGAGCTGGCTAAAGAACGTGATTTCCCCCTTGTTGCTAGCAACAGCTGTGGGAATTGCAGGCAGAAAGGGGATGCCAGTCACTCCATGAACCAGGGCCCTGCCTGTATAGTTCTGGTACTCAGGGCTGCCCTGATGTGGTCCAGATTCTTCCCAAAGACAAGTGCCCTATGTCATTGAGCACTCAACTCTGCCTGTCCTGAAGCTGAGATGCCTGTAGGATGTGCTAGTCCCCCACCAAGAACACTTTCCCCTTCTGTTTCTAACTGATAAATACACTGGGAACTTGGGACACAACATAGGTTTTACATAAACCTTTGAGATGCTTTGCCTAGGATTAGTAGGGACATGCTGTAGAGTCAGCTTCTGCCAATGGATGGCTCATGGATTGTTAAGCTTATTAAGAACGGTGTATTCTAATGCTCCGGTGAAAGTGAGTGTGCATGCATCTGGTGCTGTCTTGTCCTTGCCCTCAACAGTAAAGGGCTCATCAAGTGGCAGTCTTGTGCCTTTCGCTCAGTGTATACTATTTTGATATTTGGGATCTCCTACCCATCCAAGTCTAGGCGGAAGGCTGGCTGGTGCGGTCTTCTTATAATTAGGTCACTTCACTGCAGGCTGAAGGGAGCCTAGAACTCAACTAGCAATGTGAACCCTTCTTGAAATTTTTGTTTAGGCAAAGGTCCAACTTATTTGCAGACAGAACAGATGGGTATTCGACAATCTTGCTAGCTATTTGTACCACACTCTACATTGTGAGAGGCTGTGAGCTGGAACTAGGCTACAATTCCTTTTTAGAGTGGCATGCAATGTTGTGCAATGTTCAATGCTGTGAATTGTTGTGTAAGGGGTGGGGGGTAGCATTTTACATCTACGTTGCACAGGATTTGTTTGGATAAATAACTGCACAAGGTGTAAGGCAGTGGTGAATCAGCTCCCCCTGTCTCCCTTTCTGAAAGGCTTCATTTGAATGTGAACCCTATGTGAGTAAAGTAATCAAATCCTAGTGTGGGGGTCACTAGACAAGATTATGGTCTGGGAGAATTATATTTTGCTTTTCTACAGAACCTTCCATTTAAGAGCTGAAGGTGCTTTGCAAACTGATGTTTAGTTGCAGAATACGCTGGTGAGAGAGATTATTTCCCCATCTGAAAATGGGGATAATATTAAAGACCCCATGACTTTCCAAAAACTCACAAGTCAATGGCAGTTACAAAAAGAGCCTAGAAATCCCTCCCCCTTGCTACAGAAGACCTTAAAAGAAAGACACAGGAAGAAAAGTTCTGTCATAGGAGGGAGAACCAAATGGAATCTCTTTCTCTCTCTCGCTCTCTCTCTGCTGCATCTAAAATGAATTTAGGAAGAAGCGGTTTATCTTGGTAATTAATTGCTTTAATATAAAATGAGGCATCTCTAGCCTTCATTTCTGCAAAATACTTAAGCACTTATGTCTACACCTATTCAAGAGAGCACTTAAGCGGGTGACTTCTATGTGTGCCAAGTGCTTTGCTCAATAGGGATGGACCTAAGCAAGAGTTTAAATGCTTCACTGAATCAGGGCCTAACATTGCTTGGGATTCCCAATCACTGGCCAGCTTGCTGCCCTGTTTGTTGTGATGTGCTTTGCTGCTAACCATACAGCCCTGAGTAGCTCAATCAGGGAGCTGAACGCAAAGTTCTAATAGACTCTCTGAGTTAATGGGGAGTAGAGTCACTGGAGTGCTCACATCACAGGGTATTTGATGGTTACGTTAATTAACTCTTACTCTATTTACATGCAGATTTAAATGTGCATGGGGTGTTTGTTTTGCAAATGTACGCTATGGTGATTATCAGATAATTAACTTGAGAACTGATGGCAGAAGAGGTTGAGATTTTTGTTTCTAATCTATCCTTCGTGCATCTCTATTTATGGACCACCGACTTTTTAAGATGGGATAGGTTCTTAATATCTTGCATGCTAATTGCTTTTATTCTGACTATGTGCCTATATATAATTGTTTTGTTTAAGCCAGTTGGATCAATTTCCCCCCTCTGTTGTGTGGCTTATACCCAGCTGAATTAATAAGGCAAATAAGGTCTGACCCACAGTTTTATTTTCATTTGATATACTAAAAGTAGAAGAAAGTTACATGTATGCATGATCAAGCTACTCTGATCCCAATGATTTCCTTCCTCTGAGTTCCTTTGTCTCGTAGACAATCTTTCTTACATTGCTTAGTGGCTACTTCCAATATTAAATCTCAGGACAATAAGCAGTGCACTCAAGATATATCATCTTTTAAAACAAGATTGTTATTAAATTGCTGTTGGATTTATATAAGCGACTTACTCTAATAAATCGGCACCTCTACTCAGCAGCCTTATAGATGGTCACTCCACAAGTGGCACTTTCCTTCGCCCTCCTCAATTGCTTCTGCAGCTCTCCATTTGTAGCAATCCCATTCCATGCATGTGAACCACAAAGCCACGACTGGTAGCACAGTGTGGGCCTAACTAGGATTTCAGTGTTCTGGGACCCAAGCTTATAAAAGACCCTGCTCTACAGCAGTCCCTAGGTTCCTCCTTTCCAAATATTTCTTCACCATCTCACCCAGCTGTCCCCCCAGGGCTGCGCATCTCTGCACTCCCAGCCAGAAATAGGATGGGGGGAGAGAGGGAAGCAACCATTCAGGTCTTTTTAACTTTGACTGGGAGATCAGTTACCATATTCCTGATGGAAAGCGGGGAGCCAGGACCCTGGGGGCATAAGGGCTCCCAGCAGGGAGGCTGGGTGACAACACAGCTTGAAGTGGCAGCTGAGCAACAACCCAGCTCAGGAGCCTGGAGCTTTGTTGGAGCAGTGAAATTGACAAGAATGACAGCCCACAGCCAATGCAAGGAATGAAGTGTCTCCATAGACCTAGCGTCACCCTGACGATACCGACGTAAGGCCTACGCCTCTCATTGGGGTGGCTTTATTATGTTGGCGTAGGAGGGGAGTTACATCAGAGGGAAGAACATTTCATGGTGTGCTCCAGCACTGGTTTGTCCACCAAAGGCCTCCAGTACCGACAGAGATGGGTGATGCAATGCAGTCTTATATCACTGACCTGAGAAGAGTATTCCAAAAGGTGGAGCAAGAGATGAGCTGGAAGCAAGTATGCCAGGCACAGGATGCCAAATGATTTGCCCATCCAGGAAGGAAATGAGCTGTGGCTATATACCTGGAAAAAACAGCCTGATTTAAAAAAAAAAATCCCCAACTCACATCTTATTGGTGCGGACCTTAAAAATAGGAAAGGAAACAAATAATGTATCGTTGCTGATATAAAGCAAGAGCACCTCCTTCTGTAGGGCACTGAGAACTGGCGCACAGTCCCACTGGAAGACTGGGGAGGGCAACCCCTGAAAGTGCTCAGCAGCCATCCCAGAGCAATGCAGAAGAGGATTTGGAGGTACTGCAGCAGAATCCTTCAGAGATCAGTTGTGGACAAAGAATTTCTGGGGTGTCTTTGGTACCTCAGCCCTCTACAGCCGTCAACAGAAGGTCTGTCCTCAATGCATAAGCCTAATCTGGAGAGCAAGAGCCCTGTACTTGCTGATAATCTAGCTCCATCTATGAGTGAGAGTGCCATGAGTGAATATGGGAGTCAATAGGTAGACCATGTGGGGAGGGCAGACTACTGCATGCCTAGGACTCAGAGCAATATTAAAGCATTAATTATTGTTTTAAGTTCTTATTTACCTCGAAGGGGAAGTTGTAATGATCCATGACAGCAGCACCTCCACCAACAGACAGTGTCTACCTTTATGTTAGTAACGTTGTCTTCTATGTTGTATGATCAGAACAGGGTTTTTGTAATAAGTCTGAATCTTACCAGAGTGTGTTGGAGTTGTTACTTGCAGTGTTTCAATGAACCCTTTGAGTTTTATAAGTGATTATTATGTATTCAGCACACACAGTTCCTCATCCCCGTACCCATGCTGAGTGGAGTAGCACTCTACAAGTGGATCAACTGACTTCAGGGGGGCTCTTCATGTAGCACTACTCAACATGAAAAAGGTATGATGTCTGGAATTTTCAGTGTGTTCAGACTGGCGGGCCCAGAACAGAAGTGCTCTCTGGGGCTTTCGGGTTGGATCCAAAATGGCAGATGAAGGCTATTTCCAATTCTGTTACTCAGTAGGAATAAGGAGATAAGATTCTGGCCTCAAATATTTGGCAGAGATGAATGCCCATCTTTGTAATCTAGATCTACAGCCTTATGCTATATCTGCAAGATACAACCTGTACTCTGAAATTCTGGGGAGCCAGACTGCTTTCGATAAGTAGGTATGATTCAAGAGACTGTGCGTAGTATTTTATGTCATCTATACAGATTGTGTGTAAAATTTCATGTAGGCTATTCATTCTCAGATATCATTTATGGTTCCCTAGCCAGGTAGATTTCCATCCTGAATTTACCGAGCCTATTATTTGCATAAGAAATTTATGTCACCGGAAGGAAAAACTATTTTTAACTCAGTCTGAGCTCTCTTATTTTTAGCCATTTTTCTGTAATTAGTTGTTTCCCACTAATAGTTTGAAATGTGGCATCTATTCCTGCCACACAGTGTCGCTTTGATAATTGGTGTTATGGGGTAAAATTAAAAGTGTTGTTCACGCTGGAATGCATGAGGGAAAATGCTAAGTTGTTTGTGATAAAATGACTTACCGTATGTGGAAATGGGACAAATTGTCTAGGAATCCCAACTTAAACAGGGTGAAATGCTCATGAGGTAGATAGCACTAGTAAAATCCTATTAAATGAGGAAAACAGCAGCCTGTAACCCAGCAAATATGGGATGCTAAGTATTAAATACCTAGTTTCTTTCCAGAATTGAATTTACTTCTGGGAATGAAGGGTATTCATATTTGTATCCCTATAGGATCTTCGTTGTGCCTTGCTAATGAACTGAAAAGACACTCTGGTCTTTTATTCAGTCACAGACTAACACAGGTACCTCTCTGAAACTTCCAGTCTTTTGTGGTTAGTAATTAAAGATAAATCTCCACCAAAGAACTGATTTTGAAACTCACCCAACTGTTGGGGCTGCTTCTCAGCTCTATGTCATTAGTTATAATTTGATTAGAGCTGTCCATGTGATTTGTCCCGTATAAACACTAAGGGGAGATTGGACCCTGGGGGAAAAAATCCTTCAGATGTATGCCTCTTGAATTTTCAGGGAGTTTGGATTGGAGAATCTTTGAAGTACTCTCTGGTTTGGAGTTGGATCCAAAACAGCAACTAGAGAGTATTTCCAAATGTTCTTAGGACATCCCTGTCACCAGAAAATGCTGTGCAGCACATTGCTTTCTGGAGAAGCCCCAAGGTAGGCCACACAGACATAGGGCCTGTAGATTGGAACAGTTTAGATACACCCTAATTTGTGGATACTTTTCAGAACTGCTCACAACACTCCTGTTAATACATCCCAGAATGATGCTTGCCCTTTTTACTATAGTGTCATGCTGTTGACTCATATTTAGCTTGTGGTCCACTATGACCCCTAGATCCCTTGCCCACAATACTCCTTCCTAGACAGTCATTTCCCATTTTGTATGTGTGCAACTGATTGTTCCTCCCTAATTGAGTACTTTGCATTTGTCCTTTTTGAACTTCATACTACTTACCTCAGACCATTAATGACAAAAGAGGCCTATACTAATATGAACTAGGTACTTTTTAATTTGTGCCAGCAACACCTGTATGGGACAGTTACAATGCAATACTTTGATGCCCTCTGCAATTAACACCCCTGTTGTGCTGAAGAACAATGTAGCCATAGACCAGTGGTGGGGAGCCTATGGCCCAAGGGCTGGATCTGGCCCCCAGCTTGCCTGGATCACAGAGCCAGTGCTAGCACTCCAGAACTGCGGTCCCTCCCACATTCCTCCCCATGAGGCTGGAGTGCCAGTGCCGGCTCCCCTCTGAGGGGTTGGGGGGATCCCCTCAGAGTCAGGCAATCTGGGGCTGCATCCAATCCATGGGATCTGCCTGGTGGTGGGAAGGAAGCTCCTGCACCCCCCTCTACTCCTGCACCCTACCTCCCACCCACACCTGCTCCTGCACCCACCCAGACCATTCACCTGCACTCTGCTCCTGCACCCTACCACCCTCCCAGATGTGCCAGCCCACTCCTGCACCCTCCTTCCCTCACAGACCCAACACTCTAAGCCCATTTCCCAGCAGCCTTCCCCCTCCACCCCCCCAACACACTGAATTCTTCATTTGGGGCCCCACTCCAGAGCCTGGGAGACCCACAAAATCTACTAGCCTGGGCCTCCGTAGGCTGTAGTGCGTGAGAGGAATGTGGGGAGTATCCTTGTGCTTCTCAGTCAGGGGTCATGTCAGTGAGGCGGGTTTTTTTCTTTTTGCTTCTCACTTTTGTGTGGCCACCAACTGATTTTTCTCTGAGTCAGTGGCCCCTGATCCAAAAAAGGTTCCCCACCCCTGCCATTATCTGAGGTTCCCCACCCCAGCTGGAAGAATATCGAGTGGGCTGTGTCAAAATGTCTTTCCCTGCATTGTGCTGTGCACGCTATCCTCAGCATCAGAGACACTCTTGTGTAAACTCTTGTGAGGGGGGAAGGGCCCATACCAAAATGAAATGTCGCTGGTGAGCCAGATGGCCTGAGAGGTCTTTTCCATCTATGATCTGTCCCCCACAGAAGGGATTAGACAGAGTCTCTCTACAGACAAGTATCTTGGTGACCTTCATGGGAACAATGAGAGATTTAGATTTGGGGCAGTAGAATAGGGTTTTGGTAGATGATGATAAAATGCTGAGGGAGTTTTGCCCGCATGTGACAAGGATCAGTGTCTCGGAGTGAACTGGGCCTTTGGAGATGAGCTCAGGTCCCACCTCTCGCCTGTGTCTGATTTCTCTTTGGTAGGCTGAAAGCAGGGCCTGCTGGTAAATGGGAACCTGGATAAAACCAAGCTACTTTCTCAATGGCTGTGACCAGGGTTCTACCTCATTCCCTGCTGATTAGTGGCTGGGGAAGGAGTCTGGTGAAGGCATGGTTGTACAGCAGATCCTGGAGTAAGTGGCCCTGGGAAAAAGAGAATCAAGGTGGCTTAGGGTTTGGGCTGGGCAGCTGATTCACTGTTCAGAGTCCCTGGGCCTGTAGCTGAAGGAAGGAATGAGCTTCCCTATAGCACCACCAATGGGTGGCATGAAAACCCTTGCAACCAAAGAACTAAGAGGGAAAATGGTCATGCAGCAAGGAACTGTCTGAACCACCCAATGTAAGGAAAAAGGGTCGTGGAGGGGCCTAGACTAGCAGGTTGTAGCCCAAGGGAAGGGTGATGGATTTCTTTGTGAAAAGCCTTTGAGGTATATTTGGATGTCTGTTTGCTAAGCAAAAGGAGTTTCTGGTTTGAATGGAGCACTAAATTGGCCATCTCCCCAGCTACTGGGCAGCCTGTGATTGGGGAAGGGAATTGAAGGCACAGCTGGCCGATGAGGTAAGTCACACTGTCAGTCAGGGAAATCTTGACCGACCCAGGTGGTATCGAGATGTGTGAAACTACCTTTACTGGAAAGTTCCTTCAACTTTTAAGGAAGTGTCATAAGCTTGTGGTCAGGACAACAGCCAGCAGCTGGCTCCAGCACTGAGACACTGGCCTTGTTTATTGGATGGAGCCCTGACAACTCACAGGGGCAGGGCCCAACAGTGTTGTGGATTCACTTCAAGACAGAGTCGATTAGGGATAGATAGTTGCTTTTATTAATCTCACTACGTCACTACTATTACAGGCTTAATACTGCCAGATGGTTACACAGCTACTGCAAAGTAATACAAATCTCACTACAGGCAAAGCAATGCATATAAAAGTAACAGGCACTTGGAAATGCTTATGCCCTTTCAGGTCCTGTTCCGGTTACCTCACACCCGGTCACAGTGAACGTGGCTCCAGCTAGGGGGATTCAGGAAACCCTTTGAGGTCTAGGTTCCTGTTGAGACTCAATGGACACCCTACACTAGCTATTCTACAGTTGTTTACTGGGTGTGCATGAACCTGGCTCAACACCATTCTTATCACTCTTATGGGCTGAAACTGAGGTCAAACTTGTTTACCACTTAGTAGTTTCCCAGCTCAAGCCACGGGTTAGAGCTGATAAAGCCCAGCTACGTTTTGGGCTTGCAGTGTCCCACACTATGCTAAGCTGGGTACTGCAGGGATGGAAACTTCCATCCCAGGCCTGCTAAGCTGCAGGACCCAGATATGACTTTCATGTGACAAGCCCAAGGTCTCATGTGGCAGGATTGGCCTGGCTGTGGTTACCACTCCTGGAGCTTATAGTCAGTGCTGGTCTGCTCCCACCCACCTTGAGTTCTGAGGTAATGTAACGATCAGTGGAACTTGTGCTGCTTTCACCCCAAAGTAGTTTCTTGTCCACGCTGAGTTATTCTTTCATTGTGAGCTCTCTTCAGTTGTGGGAATGGGCTCGGGAATCTTAAGTCCAGACCCCCATATATTTAATATTGCCAGAAGTACCCCTCGCGCTAAACACTGAGCATGACAAAATGTTGTTTCACTTTTGTGGCACAGAAACAGTGTTGCTACTAGCTGTGGTGCTGAGATGGTACAGACCCTTGCCCATTGTCATATGCACTTTATATTGCACTTTTCAACCTGAAGGTGCTGAAAGCACATTATACTACAAATGGTAGGCCAGATCCTCCGTTTGTGTAAATCACCATAGCTCTGTGGACGTCAACAGAACCATGCTCGTAGGCCACAGCTGAGAATTGACAGACAAGTATAAACAAGAACTGCTTCACCCTTCTGTGAAATGCAACCACCTTTTAGGTGGGAACATAGCAGTTGTTTACTAGCATGCATCAAAGTTATGCACGTTTAGGACTAGGGTGGAAAATAACATTTGCCCAAGTGGCAGGAGTTTCTGAGACGTTTTCCCTAGTGAATGTGTGGGAAGTTAACCCATCCTTTTCCTCAAAATCTAAGCTTTCTTTTAATCCAGTGGTCCCCAACGTGGTGCCCGTGGGTGCCATGGCACCCGCCAGGGCATTTATGTGCGCCTGCCGAGTGATCAGGGCCAGTCCCGCCCCCGGGCGCTGGGCAGCCCCAAAAGGTTGTGGACCACTGTTTAATCCCTCTCTCCTCAGTTCTGTATCCTTTACAACTGCAAAGCAAGCCTTACAGTGTCATCTTCTTGAGTCCACTCCAGGGTCTGCCTTCCCAGTTGTTTATTACCTTTCCAAACACTGAATCGTGAAATTAACAAGAGCCTGGGCACTTTCACTAGCAGCTATCTTAATCAGTGGCTCTCAAAGTGTGGTTCGTACCAGTGGTCCGTGACCATCTTGCATGTGGTTTGTAGTCTCTGGGCTCGCCCTTCCCTCCTCCTGCAGCATGGAGCCTGTGCTGGTGCTCCAGCCCTATGCCACTCCCCCCAGTAAGGCTGGAGCGCTAGCACCAACTTCCCACTGCAGCAGGGAGAGGGAGTGGATCTGGCTTGTGAGGGAGGAAGTGGCTCCGTATACTCCTCTCCCCCTGGCTGGGGTAAGTGTTTTCTCCAGGAATTGAAATTGGGGGGGGGGGGGGGAAGGTGTTCAAATTTACAGGGGGAGAGGGTCAGGGCTGATGAGGGGTGAGACAGTGAGGGTGAAAGTGGGCTGTATGGCACCACAGTAAAAACTGAAAAATGTTTCATGACCATTTTATTAGATTTAACTCATGTTTTAAAATGATAGAGGGGTCTATAAAATCTTGATTGGTGTGAAGAAAATGAATAAGGAAATGTTTTTTAATCCTTCACATGACACAAGTACTAGCAGCCACCCAATGAAATTAATAGGCAGCAGGTTTTTAAAAAACAAAAGGAAGTACTTCTTCACACAACATAAAGTCAGCCCGTGGAACTCTTTGCCAGGGGATGCTGTGAAGACCAAAACTATAACAGGATTAAAAAAAGAACTAGATAAATTCCTGGAGAATAGGTCCATGAGTGGCTATTAGCGAGGATGGGGAGGGATGCGATACCATGCTTTGAGTGTCTCTAGCCTATTGCCAAAAGCTGGGACTGGGCAACAGGGGATGGATCACTTGATTACCTGTTCTGTTCATTCCCTCTGAAGCACCTGGCCTTGACCACTGTCAGAAGACAGGATACCGGGCTATATGGACCACTGGTCTGACCCAGTATGACCATTCTTATGTAAAAATTAATTATAATAATAAAAATGTTTAGTACAGAAACTCCCCAACATAATGACCTCTCAAGATAGCAATGATGTGAGATGAGAGAACTTTGGCAAATAATGCATTTTAAAAATCTTGGCCTACTAGGAAACACATTTATATAAGTTTCCATTCCCAGTCACAAATCTAGCATTCTGGAGCAAAGCCACTAAAATATAGTCCAACAAATAAATGTTTATTTAACGTGCCTCTCATTTTTCCCTCCTCCTCACCCCACTCACCAGTGTTGTCCTTGGTCAGTGGAGATTCAGAGTTCAGAGGTGCTTTCACGTGAATATGCCTCCCAGGTAGGGAGCAGGAAGGCACCTTGCTTGTTCCTCCAGCTGCTCGCTGTTCGCTCTGGCCACTGTTATTCATTGTGCCACCGTTTATTCCATCACTCTGTTGCCAATGGCCCTGCGCAGTCACCTTCTGCTGCCACCTACCACTGTGACCTCTGTGAGTTGGTCTCTTGTGGTTCCACCCAGCTCTCAGTGATTTCTGCTGAGCTCTCAGTGGGGGGCTGTTTCTTACACAAAAACACTGTCCCCACAGGAACACTGTCCTCACAGTAGGACTAAGCACTTAGACCTGTTATCAGTGATTTCAGCTGTAGTGATCACTTAACAAAAGAAAAGACTATATATGGAGCCTAATCAGCTCTGTCTTTAAACAGTGGAGAGGGGCAGGTCAAATAGTACTTGTGACTCAGACAGACCATCAAGCAAAACACCTGTCCCCACCCTCTCTCCTGATGCCCTCAATAAGTACAGCTTAAGTACAGTTCTACTGCCCTATACTCATACAATAAGAACAACAACATTTCGTTCCCCCCTCCCCACATTCAAATGATTTGTAACACAACACCAGCCAAAATCTATCACTTGGACAACACAGCTCTGTTTGCTGGATATCTAGGTAGATTAGGTGTGAATGTAAATACAATCTGGTCCTGAAGCCTTTCTCCCCAGCCCCCAGCTCATCACTAACGGAGAGCTCATTTTGACTTGGCTTACAAATCATAATTTGAAATTATTAGGTTGGCCAACATCACCAAAATGAATGCACTCACATTGTCATAATAAAACAACAGCTGTATGAGGAAGTTAGTCTATGTTCATACTTTTCAAATCTATTCTACTTTTTCAGATACACATATTTTATCATACACTGTATATGCTTTTAAAGTCTGTATTAATGTTTCAATTTCAATTCAAATTTCCAAACAATCATTAAATTGGCATGTAACTAGTTCACAAAACTGGGGGGGGGGGGTGTTGGGGAAATTCGGGGGGGTATACACCCCCATGGGGGGGGTGTAGGGAAATTCCTGGCTGGGGGAATGGCAGCGCAGGAAACAGTTTGTCTCAAGGCTTTCCCCACTGCTCCCATTGGCTGGAATCATGGCGAAAGGGAACAGCAGCGAGCAGTGCCTGGGACCGGTGGGAGGCACGGAGCCAGGTAAGTGCTCCATATCCCCTTCATGCCCAGACCCAGCACTCCTAACCCCCCCAAGCACCCTCTCCTGCCTGGACCCTGGACCCTCGCCCTGCTTCTGCACCCTCCCTCCCAGACCACCCATGCTCAGGCTGCTCTTGCACCCTCCCTCCTACCCGGACCCCCACCTCAGCCTTCTCCAGCACCCTACGACCCATCCAGATCTCCCACCCTCATCCTGCTCTGGAGCCCAATCTCCTGGCCAGACCCAAACTCCCACCCCCTCCTCCACTCATTTTGTCATTATGGGTGGTTGGCTGGTGGCCTGCATTGAGTGGGGTGGGCCACCCACCAAAATGTTTGAGAATCCCTGACCTAGATCCTTGTGGGTAACTGAGATGTTGCTCAAAACCTTGTCAATTCCAGCACTTCTCCTGTTGTTTGTGAGAACTCTGAGTATCAGCACAGTCAGGCACAAGAGCTGTATGGCTGTTGACTCAGGGAGCTAAGCAACATCTAGCACTGGAGAGAAGGATCCAGAAAATTGAGGCAAGGGGATGGCCTGGAATAGTGCAGAGGAGACCCCTTCCATCTTGTAGCAGCCGTCAGGATGTGGAGGGGAGAAAAGAGACTGAAACGCCTTTCTCTTTTACAGCAGATGGAGGAGGTGGAGGTTTCAGTGGATCAGACAGCTACTCGTCACTGGAGGGTAATGAAGATGGAATCCTCAAGGAAGGCTCGGGAGTCCAATTCCCCCTAGGTGGGGGGTGCTGGTGCTGGGCTTCTAATCATGGTGTTGCCACTGCCTAGACTGTGTAGTGCACTCCTTTTCTGGCCAGTAGGTATCTGGTTGACTTCAAGTCCTGTTTAAAGTGATCTGAAGATAAAGTTCAGTTGGCTACAGTATTTAGGGGAAATCTAGGGAAGGGGAATGTACTGATCAGTATTGAGGTTTGGCCTAGACACTAAAGTCAATGCTCTTCTCCCTGCTAAAAGTGCCAGGAGGTCATTAAGAGGCATAAGATGTCAGGACCTTAGCTGTGTGTCCTGTTGAAAAGGCAGAGCTTTGGCTCACTGTCCATTCAGAAGGGAAAGCGCTACTTGCTGAGCCACATATACTTCTTGGACTTTCCTAGCCAAGTCTTGCCCACATCTGAGCTTGTTTTAATGCATAATTTAAGAGCTCAGTATGTCAAGATGGCAGTTGCAGGATGCATGGGCTCATAGGGTAGGAAGAAATCTCAGGAGGTCATTCAATCCAACCCCCTGCTAAAAGCAGGAACAACCCCAACTAAATCAACCCAGCCAAGGCTTGTCAAGCTGGGACATAAAAAACCTCTAGGGATGGAGATTCCACCACATCCCTAGGTAACCCATTCCAGTGTTTCACCACCCTCCTAGTGAAATAGTTTTTCCTAATATCCAACCTAGGCCTCCCCCTAGTAACTTGAGACCATTGCTCTTTGTTCTGCCATCTGTCACCACTGAGAACAGCCTCTCTCCATCCTCTTTGAAACCTCCCTTCAGGAAGTTGAAGGCTGCTATCAAAGCTATGCAGCCTTGTCTCCTTGCTATGGGTGTTGTCACAAAATATATTAGTTTCTTCATATCACTGAGACCGCCGATCAGCCTCTCTCAGCTAGTGACACCTCGTTCCCGGGGGAAAGACCATCTTCCCATGTGACTTTTCAAACAGGCCGACTGTCTCATAAAGCCTGCAGTGTCTCTTTCAAACAGAAAAATCACCACAGCCGCTCATACGTGCATGCAAACATCAGGGCACAAAATAGCGTGAGGAGCAGGAAACCACTGCATGAGACACCGAATGTCTGCAGTCGCCACATAGTCCGACTCACAGGAGCTCTGGTTTAGAAACATTGCTTGCTCAAATCTTCAGCACAGTTTCCCCCTTCTGCCAGCAGAAACATGGGCAGTGTGACATGGTTTTGTTAGTCACCTCTAAATTGTTTCCTAGTGGGCAAGTGCCCAGGGTTTCCATGATGTTTTACTGGACACAAAGTTAAGGTCCTGACCTATTATGCTTCTTAATATCCTAGACACCAAAGACAATGCTCTTGATGACTTCCTGGCACTTTTAGTGGGGAGAAGAGCATTGGGAAACAATTAATGTCCCTTCCGATTCTGCCTTTGGAAGCTGGTGTTCGGTATGGGCATTCCAGTTTGTACTTACTGTGCCTTCTGTGCCTAAGACACGCACGCCCTCTTTGAAATCTGGCACTAAGGCACTCCAGGGGCTGACTCAGAGGCAAGACTGAAAGAACTATATCATCACTCGTTCTGTTGGTTTGTTCTAAAAGCACAAACATGAGTTGACTATGTAGCTGTACCAATAACGGAGTGAGAAGCAGTGGGAAATTGCCTTCTGCTGTCAGCTGGATATTCAGGGGCTATGATAAGAGTGACACCATGAAGCTTGATTAATTACAAGTTAAGTCGTATTGGTTAGGGACATTCTTGCTGTTTCAGTATAGCTAGATGCTATGCAGGGATCATATTTCTACACTAATCCTTAGAATACCAGACAGTGTCTACTTGGATAACACCTCGGAAACAGCTGTTTGTGAGTATGTGTGTCAGTTGGATCCAGGCTTGGAATTCATGGATTTTAAATCTTAAAGGACCATTAGATTATTTAGTTTGACCTCCTGTATATCAGAAGCCAGAGAATTTCACTCAGCTTCCTCTGTTTTGAGCCCAGTAACTTGCCTGATGAAGCATGTCTGCAAGAAAGGCATCCAGCTTTGAGCTAAAAATGCCAATAGTTGGAAACATCTCCCACTTGCCTTGGTAGTTTATTCCAATACTTAACCTCATGCAGTTAAACAAGTGAGCCTTTTTTATAACTTGAAGATGTCTGGCTTTAACTTCCAGTCACTGATTATTGTTGTGTCCTTTCCGTCTAAATCAAAGAGCCCTTTAGTAACCCAGTATTTTCTCCTAGTGAAGGTACTTATATACTGAAATCAAGTCACCTTTCATCTTTTTGAGAAGCCAAAAACATTAAACTCTTGAAGTCTCACTGGAAGGCTTTTTTTAGCCTGCTAATCATGATTCCACAATTGCAGGCAATACATAGAAGGGAAATCAAAAGGATCAAAATGGGTTTTGAAACACAAAAAGCTAAAGGTGTAAAACCAAATTAGACTTTTGAAGCGTGTGTGAAACAGAAAGACTGCAAAAGAATCAGTGAGCCCATTGCACCACTAGCACTTAAATGGGATGATTAAATAATTTCCTAGTGTAGACATGCTCTTAGTTTGGTCCTGGGATGTAATCAGTAACCCTACATCTGTACCTGTCTGATTTGTAGAAATGATTGAAAATAATAAGCTCAGAACAGATTTTGCAAAGGAAAAATGCATCTCAATAATCTCATAGAATTCTCTGAACATGTCAAAGCAGTGGGTAAAGGAGAACCAATCGCCATAACTGAGATAGTCAAAAGGTATTGGGCTACCAAGAGGCTACCAAGAAAGCCAAATGAATTATGGAATGAGAGACAAAGTATTGTCATGGAACAAAAATTGGCTAAGAGACAGCAGGATTAAATAGCCTTTTGTCAAGATAATTGACTCATTGTGGGAGCCTTGAGATTTGAGTTGGGGTCTAGGTTACTAAGGCTGGTGTTGGTTGTATATGATTGATGAGCATGTGAGGTAGCGAAATTTGTACTCAATTAAGGTTACTTAAATCTAGAAAGTGAGGAACATATAGACTTAAACAAGCCAGGTGAATGGGCAACATGATGTCAATGCAGTTTAATGTTGATAAATGCATCTAAGCGGGGGAAAATTGAACTAATATGAACATGGAGTCCAGGGTCTAAATTAACTGAAGTAATGCGAGAAAGGGATCCAGATGTCAGTGTGGACAGCTTTCCGGAGATCTCTGCTCAGTACTGTGCGCAGTGCTGGGCATCCCAGCTCAAAATACTGTTGCAAGAGCTAGAAGGAGTTCAGAGGAAGATGATTAAACTGACCAAAACCCTGGGAAAATGCCACATTTGTGGGAATCAAAGTGGGGCCAGACAGCTGGCAGTTCGGACAAAGGACAAGTTGGAAATCTTTTCTGAGTTCCTGTGTCCCCATCTCCATAAAACCTGCATGATGCTTGGACACATCCCTGTTACCCACCTCCCTCCTGTCAGATCCCAGTTCAGAAGTAGAGATGGGTGAGGGGCAGATGCTCAGGATGAAGGGCAGGAGAGCTGTAGAAGGTCAGAAAGGTGAAAAGGTTCATAAATATGTGGGTGCTGAGGGGGAAAGAAGGGAGGATCAATAGTCAGAAAGGAATCAAGGCTTTTGCTGGGAGAGAGAAGGAATGAGGATGACACAGATTCTTGGGGTAAATATTCTGTGAGAAAGTGTAGCTTCCCTTGGTGCTCTAAGCCTCAGCCCCAATCCCTTCAGATTTGATGTGAAGTGAACCCGCAGGCATGTAAGTGGCATGCAGAGAGTTACTCTACACTAGTAGCCTTCAAGCCCTCTAGTTGAGGGAGGAGGGCAGAAAGAGACCTGCAGCATGTAGAAATCTGCAGTGGTCTCGGTAATGGTGGAGTGAATAATTCCAAAAGCAGACTGTGAGCTCTCACTGAGCCGTTAAAATGCAGCAGATCAATATCTCAATGTCCCGACTGTCACATTAGTACAGTCAATTATCATCTCTGCTCTCAGCTTCCTTGATTATTTTTTTAGCATGGAGCAGCTGTTTTGCGAGCGTTATGGCTCATCACACACTGAAGGGACGTAGTTAAATGCAGATTATTGACCTGTGAGACTACAAGAACATCCTGCGGACTGTGTCTTCATGCTGTCCCCAAAATCCATACCAAGAGCAGTTATTTTTGTGTGTGGAGTTTTCTGTGTCACTGTTGGAGCCTTGAGAAATCCTTTCCGTCTCCATTTCTGCATTTAAATTGTTACCCATCTTCTAGCATGGCTGGTTTTATTGGCATTTCATCTTCATGAGACTGAACTGTCCTTTTTCTAGCTTAGCATTTTGTGTGTGTTTGATGCGGGAGTCCTAGGTTCTGCATTATACTGTACAGGGGCAGGTTACACTACATATAAGCTTATTTCAATTTCTATTCTAACTCCAATTTTCCTGTTCCTTATAAATTTCTCCAATACATGTTCTGGTTTCCATCACTGTGAGTGAGCCATCCATGGGTGTCATTCAGATAATCTTGGGGAGGGCGGTGCTTTATAGTGTATATTATATGTATCTTGGGGTAGCTGCTTTATAGTGTATATTAATAAAATGGGTAATTCTAGTTACAGAATGTTTGGTTCAAGAGATATCAAGCCAAACAGCACCAGATCAAGAAAGCTAGATGCTCCATAAGCCTAACTAATAACCAAATTATGAGCAATAGCTGTAGAGCTTTTTGCACTGAGTGTTGGTTTTTTGAGGACTGAGAGGATTGCTTTCAGGGAGGCTAGCAGGTTTGCTTCCCAGAAGGGGCAGCTGATTTTTGTTACTAGCTGTTCTTCACTTGTTTTCAGCAGCCAGCTGGGGGACAGATAGTTAGTAACCCAAGTGTGAGTAGATAGAAAGTAACCAAAGTGTGACTCTGTCTCTCTCTACTGTTGGCTGAGCCCTAGATAGTGTCCAATGAGGTTGCAGTAGGAGTGAGTCTTTTACCTCTGGTGTCCCTTCAAGCAGCACCCTCAGTTTCAGTCCCTGCTGCTGACAACTCTTCTTTATGGAGTTCCACTGCTGGGTGAGCAGAGTGTCTCACCAGCATAAGTTTGTCCAATGAAAGATACTTCCCTCACCTCAAGTCTCTAAGGCTTGAGCATTCAATTTATTTGAAGCAGAGTTATTCTGAGATGGTGGCTTCAGACCCTGGCTGAAAACAACTATGAAAGAACCAACCCAACCCAGCCCCTAACAGAGTCAGCGTCAGAGGATTTCTGTGGAGTGCTTCTATGCAGAGCTACTAGAACAGCCTCAGAGAGTCCACGTCACTGCAGCAATTCTGTAGTTCACACAAGTAAAAGCCCTTGTGCAGGGGAGGGAGGCAGGGCTACCTCATTTTGCACTAACATTGAGGCAGTTTTTAGAGCATTCCCCTCTTGTGAAGAATTCTAGTGTGCGTGTGTGTGTCATCCAACGCTAAAAGTTGTGCCCCCTTCCTGTGCGTTGAGGCCACTCTGTGGTTCTGCTGTGGGTATTTGTAGGGGGACTGGGAGCATGATCATGGAGAGGAATGAAGTTGACACAGGCATTGATGGAGTGTGGGACTTCTGGAGGAGATATGTGCTGCTGTGCTGCCACCTAGCGTCCATGTTCCATAAGACGCACCTTGAGAAAAAGGCAGGCTGTGGGGTATAGTGGTTTGGCCAGACAACTGGGAGTAGAGAACTGGGGTCAGGGGGCCTGGTCCTGGCTCTGCTACTAATTCAGTGTGACCTTGGGCAAGTCATTTCAGATAACACTTCCAAAGATCCCTAAGTCCAGATTTGGCCCATTAACCTTTCTGCTTCAACTGACATTGCTGCAAAATTGACCTAAAAATACTTAGCCATCTCCCAAGGGAGCTGAGTCTAAACTGTGTGTCAGAGTGTGTGGAGGTCCTTCAGGAAAGATGGCGCAGCAATGTGAAGTGCTGTGATTGAGATGACAGACCTATTCCAAGGTACTTCCAGTGCTCATGTCATAAGTGGCATCTTGCCGGCTTCCCCTGCTTATTGCAGGGGAGCCAGGAGCACAGTGGTGTCAGATGCCTGTGGGGCTATATCGTGTAGCCCACCTGGCACAGTCAGATTCAATAACCTCTCCATTTTCACTGAACTAGAAAGACAGGTAAGTGGCCCTTGTACTTGCAAAGGAAACTCTCCAGATGTGACCAAGTATAAACCGATGCAGTGTTCTGGTCTGCAGGCTGCAGAAGTTTCCGTTACTTCTCTAGGGTGCGGAAGAAAGGATGAATGAAGGCTGAACAATGCCAGGATGAAGCTAAAATCTGAGGTAATAATGCTACATCTCTGAATTCTTTCTTGGGACACCCCTTGGTGGTAACTCTGCTGGAAGGAGTGCAGCTGCCCCACTTCATCTAGCCTGTGGTGGCTGGCAGTGTCTTCTAGCCCAGCTCGCACCTGGGCGCTACCAAAATGGGGAGTTTTAGGGGAGTGCTTGTTACAGACACAACCTTAAAGGATCCTACCACAGCACAAGATCCTTAGCACAGCGTGTGATAGGGATGCTAAATTTTGATTAATTGACTAATCGAATAGTCATCAGGCTCCATACAGCATTTTAAAGCAGCAGCACCTCACGGTGCCCGGGGTCAGTGGGGGAGTCCCCAACTGATCCTGGGCTCCACACAGCACTTCTGCTCTGAAACACCGCATGCAGCCTGGGGACACCCCATCTGGCCCCAGGCTCCACATGGCGCTGCCACTTTGAAACACCCTCTCTTTTTTCCCTCTCCTTGCTGCCTATTTCTGATAGAGACGGCGGGGAGGGGGGGGGAGAAACAACTAGTTGACTACTGTGTTGACTATCCAATAAGCATTTGCTAATCTGATAGTCAACTACTTGATTAGTCATTCACATCCCTAGTGTGTGATGCAGAAGTGCTGGTATACTCTGTGCTGGGTGATGGTTTCTCACCTTAAACACCCCATGCCTGAGGAAACCCACAGAAAAATGAATGCATCTGTCCTGCTTTGTCCATGACCCTTCTGCAGTCTCTCTCCTTCTGCAGTCAATCCTCCCATCCTCTGCCCTCCTGAGTTGTACTCCACTGTCTGAGAGTCCTGGCAGGCAAGACAATTACAAGGAAGTGGGTCTGAGAGGAAGTGGGTCTGGCCCATGAAAGCTCTTCACCTAATAAACCATCCTGTTAGTCTTTAAAGTGCTGCATAGTCCTGTCTTTTGTTTCAGCTACACCAGACTAACACGGCTACATCTCTACTACTATTCTGAATAAAAAGAAGTGATTCTGAGAGACTCTGGGAAAGAACATGTCGAAGGGGGCCTGTATCCCAAGAAATGGAGGCCAGGAACATGGAAAGAACAATTAATTATTGAAAATACTTGCCACTTGTAACGATGTGAGATACTTGCCAACATTGTGTACCTGCCTTATAAATCTGGACTGCAGATACTGTATATACTGACTGTAATTTTTGTGTCTATCTGGATCGGGTGGGCAAAAGGGCCTTGGCAGGCTGCATCCGGCCCACCAAGTGGGTGGATCTGGCCCACAGAGGTCCTGCTGCTCCACTGCCCCCAGGCCAATTAGGACCTGGGGGCGGGAGAGCACCCGAAGCCTTCTCCGCATTTTCCCTGCCCTGCGAGCAGCGCGTGGCACTTGAAAGTGCTGTGTGCTTCTGGCAGGGTGGGAGGAAGCTTCATGTGCTCTCCCACCCACCAGCCTTAATTGGCCTGGGGGCGGGGGAGCACGCAAAGCCTCCTCCCGCCCTGCCAGGAGCACGCATTGTTATGAAGCGCCACGCGCTGCTCGCAGGGTGGGGGACAGAGCGGAGAAGGCTTTGGGCGCTCTCCTGCTCCTCAGGCCCTGGGCACCTTGGGGGAACTTGGGGTGGGGGCAAAGGCACTCCCTCACCCCAAGACCAATCATTATCTGGGGGTGGGGAAACTGGAAATATCTTGCCCCCGCCCCCCCCCCCCGTCTGCTCAATGCCCCACCCCTTCCTGTGCAGCCCACGGCCACTTAAAAATGTTCGAAGTGGCCCCTGGCAAAAAATTATTGCCCACCTCTGATCTTCATGCTAAGTGCTCTTTCTGCTCAGTTTATAATGTCAAACTATCCACAGATACCCACTTGGCATGGGATATGAAGACTTCACTGGCATCAGTTTGGAGTGGGTGCAGTACTCAAGAGTTAGGCAGCTCTTCCCAAGTGTGTATCACTAAATGATGTGCCCCAGACTACCAAGTGTCCTGTCCACAGCATGTGTAGTACAGGGAAACTATTTCAGTGCTGTCTGGTGGTAAAGTCAGGCACCTCCATTACTTTGGGCCAGACACTCTGATGTAGCTCAGTGGAAGTTAATAGCCACACACCAATTTACACCCAGCTGAGGAACTGCCACACCAGGGTTCACACCTGAATGTGGCCAGCAGGAGCCTTTCAGCGCTGTGCAGGAGGGAAGGGACGAGAGCTGTTTCCAGCTGTAGGAGAGGGTTGGGGAGAGATGACCTGGCCTGAGTCTTTGCAGAGCTCATCTCCCCCCACCCACCCACTGGCTGAAAGCAGCTTATCTATTCCTGCCTGCACAGTCTCGAAAGGCAGCTAACACCTCCCAGCTGCTGCTGGTCACCTACATAACCCAGCCACCTACTATACCCTGGCTACAGAACGGGCAAGAAGAGGTTAAGCCCTAAGGATGCATTGAGCACCAGGGCCCAGGGAACCTGACTACAGGCGCGTTAGCAAAGAAATCTAGAGAAGTGGCCTAGCAGGGGAGTGTGCCAAGAGACGGAGCAGTCCTGCACTCCCTGGGGGCAGGACCCAGGGCGGGGAGGTGGGTGCAGAGGATGCTAAGCCCCTGTTTCAGGGGCTAGTGCTGAGCTTGCAGGCCCAGGGCATGAACAGGCTGGAAATCACTTCCCCCAAAACACTCCAAAGCTTAGCCAAGGAGCAGAGAGGATTCCCTGTGCCAGTGCTGTGTGGGGCTTTGGCATATACAGAGTTCAGCTCCTTAGCCAGTACCCCAGGCTGGAGGGTCTTGGATTTTCCTGGGGCACTGGCCCAGCCAGAGGCAGTAGGGGAAGGAAGGAGCCTGCCAACCAGACTGTTGATGGGCTAAGTGCTCCAACAGGGGCTAGTTCACTGCACAGCACTGCAAGCAGGATGCACCCACTAGGAGAATATGGGGAAGCGGAGGGGCTGTGGGGGAAGGGCGAAGCAGGGAAAAGACAGCAGGAGTGGGAGCATGTAAAGGGCTGATGATGGGCAGCAGAGGCAACATGTAACTGGCCATACTGCCTGGTGCTGGCCTGTACTCATCAGCTACTGTAGCATGCAGCCAGTGCCGGACAGAAACCAGATGGGGGACAGAGCCGAGAGCCAGCATGCAGTGGAGGCTGTGCTGACAGACCAGCAGGGGAGTGGCTGGCCCTGTGTGCTGGATCTTGGCCCAAAGGATCCCCCCCTCACCGCTGATGGGCAAGTGGCTAGCGAGGAGGGATCTGGCCAGTAGCAGGATCCACTACTATTGATGTGGGGAGGAGGAAGGAGAGAGAAAATGCGGGACAATTTGCCCATTTTTAAGAAAAAGTCGGGACACCTGCAGGGGCCTTAAATACAGGACTGTCCCTTTAAAGCTTGGCCCACCTGGTTACCCTTCAGCTAGGCCTTACAAAGAGAGAGAAGAGCAGCCGAGAAGGCTGACAAAGGAGGCAGTGACTTGAGGAAGCTGCACACAGGCCCAAGAGGGGGCCCATGCTACTCTCAGGTTCCAGGGGGAAAGCTGGAGCAGAGCCTGGGAAGGGCTGATAACTGTGGCTAGCAGCAGAGAGGCTTGGAGCCAGACAGGCCACAGAGGAGGGGCTGTGTGCAGTGGGAAGCTGGGGGAGGAAGAGAATTTAGGTGTGTGTGATGGGGCGGCGCGGCCTGCACTGAAGCCCAAGGAGTTCTCCTGGCCCAGCTGGCTGAACGGGCCCCCCTGGGCATGCTCGAAGTCAGGCCAGAAGTAAAAGCCCAGGGAGGTAGGCAGTCAGGGGGAATAGCCTAGGGTTGCCAGGTGTCCGGTTTTCTACCACACAGTCCGGTATTTGCACCATCCATCCGGTAGAAAAATTCAGAAAATACCAGACATGTGCAATGTCCGGTATTTTGTG
>CM057845.1:146720117-146731912 GCA_030068395.1 Apalone spinifera
TTTGCGCAAAAGCAGATGCTTTTGCGGAAAAACTTGCCAGTCTAGACACAGCCATTGTGTTGCTTTCCCCTGTATTCTGTTCTTAATCTCTTCCTCCTTGAAGTGCCATCTCCTAGGACTGGTCTGTTCTCAATCTTCTTTCTGTATAAACTCCAAAATGTTCCTGTCCTAGGAGAAATGTTTCCCTAAGGCTACTCTACAGTGAAAGGAAGGTCTAGACTGGAAGAACAAGACAGGATGAGATAAGCAAATTCTGAGCTAGCCCCCGAGGCTTGCATCAACCACACCAAAAATGGGAAAGAATGGTTCCGCGTCAACATATATCATCGTTCCTTTTCATCTCCAGCTCCTCGAATGAGACTCTTGTCCTCAGTTGAAAGAAAAAAAGGAGTGATTCTGAACTCTGTTAGTCACAGGGATGTGGGAATTTCTGCCATTGACTCATACGAAACTGCCTGATGTGCTCCCTCATTTTCCAATAGAGGGCGATTAATGGAGGAACCTGTAGTTTTAAAAACTACATACTTCTTGGGTCTTTCCTTACTTGCATCAGTGTCCTTGTTAAGTTGCTCTCCACCCTTGTCTAGGCAATAGACTACAGACAATTCTAATCCACCCTGTGCACCTAATGGGGGCGAGGAGGATGCAGTGCTGGGCCTCTAGTGGCACTGTCTGCACAAATGGACTCCCTTATAAATGAATTTATAAGTTGAAATTGGCCTATAATGAGAGAGAGATTGAGCAAAAATGACTGGTAGCTGCAGACCACTTAGGAATCTGAGATCTCAGTACATTAAGCAAAGCCAGAGGGAAATGCTGGGTAATGCAAGCAAGGCAGTCAGGCAGTGAAATGTGCTCATTGCTGACTAGGAGGAACTAATACACGGGCACCTACAGGTGTGACCTGCTCCATTCTCTTCTCTGATGGAGTTGTGGCCTGTGCTGCCCATATCAGAGCACCTAGTGCCCCATCCTGAGCAGAGTGGATCCCCGTAGTGCTCTTTACTTTTTCTTCTTGAAGTCCATTACTGATAATTTGGCAATTTACTAGTACAGGCTGAACCTCTCTAATCTGGCACCCTTGGAACCTGACTAGTGCCGAACCAGACAATTTGCCAGACCATGGGAGGTCAATATTGTTTAGCAGCATTACCGACACTTCTGTTGCTTACTGAGCTCTTAGAAAAGCTAAGGTAAATTAGAGCTAAATAACAGCTCAGAAAGGTGAGAGCCAGGACTGATGGCAGTAAACAAACTTCATGGGACTATATAGGAAACTTGGCCACACCCTTGATAAATGGACATCCAGCTAACTAAAATCATGCCAGACTACAGATGTTCCTGGATCAGAAAGCGCTGGACTAGAGAGGTTCAACCTGTAATTTATATTTTCAAAACAATTGCTATAGCATCCAATTTTCTAAAAACAGAACAATCTCACTATCCCAGTGCAACAGTCAGACTGCTCTCAGCAGCTCCCGCATCCCCTTGGTGGCCTGTGCAATAAAGACAGTGCAAAGGAGGATAAGCATGTCAATAAGGAAACACATCCTTGGGCTGGGTATATAAAACAAGCTATCATGAATGATTTAAAATGAGGCCAACTGCCAGCTCAATGCCCTTTAAAGTACACAGGCTCAAATTCATCCTGTGAAGTCTGGAATCACGGAAGGATCTGATTTCATCCATCCTGTTAAACTACGATGTCTATTGTGATAGATTAAGATTGAGAGCCCGCTGTGCTAGGCACTGTTGAAGCACACTGAGAGGCAGTCCTTGCCCCAAACAGCTTGCCATCTAAATAGACCCAGAGTGGGAGAAAAGACAGGGCAGTTGTCCCCACTTTGCAGCTGGATAATTGAGGCTCGGACGGATGAGAAGAGTTGGCCAAGGTCATGCAGCAGGGCTATGGGCAAAATGAGAATTGGAACCAGATGTCCCAGTCTAACACCTTACCCCTGAAACCATCCTTCTTCTCAGTGAGATACGCATGTGTTTTGAGAGGCCATACAAAAAACCAAGGCTGGTATTTCACTCGTTCACTCCTAACGTGCCATAGGATGGAATGAGGAAAGTAAGCTGCCCTCCTTGCACACGCAAAGCTGATTATCTGCATTGGGCTACTGGCTCTTTGATGCCTTGTGCAGTCAGGCTTCGTGTTGCTCTTCCTCTCACTGTTCAGAGTTGATTAGCATATTCACGCTGCTTACTGTCATGTGCAGCTATAAAATATGCTCTCAGACAATTGGTTGGGGAGATTCCGGAGACAATTAATACAGAGGAGAAAAAACTGGCATTGGTGTGAAGCATTTCAGCTTCGCTATTCAGCTGACATAGCTCAAAGCTAAAAGGTTTGCAAATATCTTCTGTAAGCAGGGAGGAAGAATCACATGCAGTGGAAGAGAAATATTGGAAAAGAGAGAGGGGTATGAAAACTCATTGCTACAGCATCAGACAGAGAAAAGCAACACCCATTGAGAGTCTGGTGCCATTCTCACTGGGACCAAGCCAGAGAAGTACCAAGTACCCACAATTCCCATTGATTTCAGAAGGAACATCCATGGAGGTTTTGCAGAATGCTGGGCCCATCAGAAGGCAACGAATGGCAAACCTCTCGTTCACTTGGCTGGGAACAGCATCAAGTCCAGAGCAAGAGACTTTCATCACCAGCATCCCACCTGATTCCAGCTGCTAGGTTATGGCATAAAGAAAGAGGGAGCATTTGTGATTAGCTACTATGTAAACCCATGTAGGTTGGCCTCCAGAAACTATTCTCTGGAGCCTGTTGAACTTTGTGGACTAGGTAAAATGGGCCTGAATGACAATGTCTTGATTTTACAGTGCCCCAGATCTGACTACTGGGCTTCTGAAGAACCATAACACACCCAGATTTGTCCACTGCACAGTACTACTGATCAGAGTATACCCCCCTTGGTGTATGCTCCAGCGGAGTAGGCATGAGGGATGTCTGTCAGGGATCCAGAGTAGCCCAATAATAAGGAATGGTAGGCTACTGCTTAGCTGGGGAAATGGCATACGTTCTGCTTTGTGCTGGAAGGCATGTGAAGCATTAGGGCCGGAGGTATTGAGCACCAATGTTTCCTACTGAACTCAATGAGAGCAGTAGCTCAGGCCCTCTGAATAGCTGGCCAGTCACTTTGTAGCTCTCCCTGTATCCAGACTCTGCTTCCAGGTTGTTACTGACACAGCACTTACCTCGGAAACCACCGGTCCCCTGCACCACATCATGACATAGAAAGAACACAGGGGAAATAAATGTTTAAAATGTAACTTTTTTTGGCTTGTCATCCTTCCTCCCCACTGTCTGAGCAGTAGGAAGTCCCAGTAGGAAGTATTGCCCCATAGAGTGCTGCTGGGGCAGATTTCTTCTCTTGTCCTCTGGCTTGCGGCGGAGGCATTATGGGATAGCTGCCTAGATTATCCCCACAATGCACTGCCACCATGCTGTCTAAGCGGAGCTATAAGCGTGGGCTTGACAGTTGTGGGGCACAAAAGCTGCTGCATGGATGCAGAATAAATGGTTTCTTCTGACCAGTTAATCTGAGTGAGTGAGGCTGTAACCTCTGACAAAATTGCACTGTTGAAGGACTTGGGCCTAAAAGTGCAAGAGCCCAGTTTTCGCCACCTGGGATGTGAATGACCCCAGAGGCACTGACTCTGTGGGTGCACTGGGACTGGACCACCCATGGTAAAAATAGTGGGTGCTCAGCAGCCCTGTGGATCAGATCCCACCCCCAGTGTTTTTCACCCACTGCAATCAGCTGTTCAGCATTGTGCAGGAGATGCTAAGGGGTTTGAGGGAGGCATGGGGGCAGGAAGAGGTGGGGAAGTGATAGGAGGCTTGGGAGAAGGGGTGGAGTCTGGGCAGGAGCGGAAAGAGTCTGGATGGGGCAAGGGCTCAGGGAAAGGGAGAGTGTAGGGGCGAGGCTTGGGGCAGAATAAAGGCAGGAAGTAGTGGGGCAAGGGTGGGGCATGGTCTAGGGCACAGTGGGGATCAAGCTCCCCTGGGAACAAAGGAAGTCCATGCCTATGAATGACCCCTGGGAATAGCTCATATCCTGTTGAATTAGGGGGAGGGTCAGTCCCTGGAGTTGGCTTTGGGGCTATGCTTCCTTGCCTCTCAGCATATGCAGATCAAGTGGTGACCAGATGTCTTGCTTGACATGTCTGTACAGAAATTGATTTCCATGCCGTTGTTCTCTAAGTGACTGTCCTGCCATCCGCATGGAAGAGCAGCTGTCCCCACTTGCTGCTTTTGACAGTTCAGGTTCAGCTAATTGCTTGCCCTCTGAGAGCACTGTCTGCCTCGCTCTCAGTTAATCTCACAATGTGTGTTGGCCAGTTCCCAGGGTTTGTCAGGCCAGGGCTGCAGAAGACTGCACGATGTCAGAAAGTCATAGATTCTAAGGCCGGAAGGGCCCACTGCGATCATCTAGTTTGCCCTCCTGTATTAGGGTGACCAAACGGTAAATGTGAACAATCAGGATGGGGTTGGCAGTAGGATAGTAGGTGCCTATATAAGACAAAGCCCCAGAGAGTGTGACTGTCCCTATAAAATTGGGATAGCAGGTCACCCAGTCCTGTACAGCACAAGCCATAGAACTTCCACAACACAATTCCTGCTTGAGCTACAGCACAGAAAACACCCTGCGCTGCTCGCTGGATGTAGCTGGAAAAGGATAATCAGAGAAAAGCATCCATTTAAAATGGCCTACTTCCAGTGGTGGGTGTGGAGCAGCAGCTGGGAGCGATCTTTTCCCCAGAACAAAGGGCTATACAGTAGTCAGCTCTTGGCTTATGTAGTATCTACTCTCTTCCCCACACTCATGGCTGTTGTTTTTTTATCACTGGACAAAACCCAACCAGATGTTTGCTGTAAAGCAGAGCCAGGCTGAGCGGCCAAGTGTGTTATCAGTTTCCTTCCACTTCCGCCGCCTCCTCCCCAACAGCTGGACAAGTGGGATCCTGTGGTGTAAGGAAGCTTTTTCCAGCAATGACTTCATTGGTGGCCACCTTGCAGGATTTCAGAATCCCAGTGGCTTTAGGGTGATTTAGACTAGCAGAGGGGCTGGTCTGATGTTAGTAGCTACTGAACTTTTTCTTCAAGAATATGCTCAAGCATGTAACACATTGTTCCCTTTGGTTTCCATATAGAAACGGTGGGCCCAATTCTCCTCTTCTTGCAACCATGGATGTGAGCAACTTTCCTGGACTTAGTGTAGCTAAACAGCCGTAAGGCAAAGAAAAATGAGGCACCGTGTTTCTCCAAGAGGGAACAGGCTCTGTCACTGACTGACTTCATGACTGTGGCTTCAGCCTCCCTTTCTCTTTCTGCAAAATGGGTCCAATCCTTGCCAGTGTCTCAGGAGCATGTTGTGGGAAGTTCATGGTTGCAAACACTTCAGAGCGCCTCACATGACAGGTGTCATATAAGCAAAGTGTGCACTGGAATTTGGCAGACCTGGGTAGGGTCAGAGCTTTGCACTGAAGGTTAGCTCCTCAGCTGCTGCAGTCACACGTGGGAGACTAGAAAGAGCTGGGGTGGGGGTTAAATTTATTCTAGTCAGATTTTGTTCTTCTCTTCAAGTTCACTGGATGTAATGCTGGTGAAAGAGCTACCAGGATGGAGTCCTCTCTCTGTACAGTGATGTGCCTCTCTGGTGAAAGTTTCCTCTGCAATGCCTTACACCTCAGTCCTATTTTGAAGGGCATGTCTAGATGTCAAAAGGGCTGTTCATGTTCCAGAGCCCATTCATTTCTGTGAGTTTGTCAAGTGGAGGTTAAAAACCTCTGTACTAGACCCCTGAAATACTTAGGAGAAGAAAATCAGTGGGGGCATTTTTTCTGATACTGGCACTTATCCAGCAGGAGCTGGGCTGAGACTTGCAAATTGTTTCCCAAATATGGTTACGTTTGAAATGAGCCAGCTGGAACAGCTGCCTAGGGGTGAAAGGCCAAGTCTGTGCAATGATTTTATCCATTCTCTGGCTAGAATCAGATGAATATAGTTGTAAATAGAGACTCTCCCTGGACTCCAGAACTCGGGTTCTAAAATCTCCCTTTCTCAAAGCAGCTGGCCTCCACGTCTAGTTTGACTTAGCATGAAAACAGAAAGGCTCTGCAAAATATTTCTTACACCCCATGAATGTATAAATCTTCCATCAGTTCTGCTTGAGCCAAAGTGTTAATGTGCCAGCTGCCTAATAAGCTCTTTCTGCGTTAAGATCCATGGAGAGACACCCACACTCGAGCCACCAGATAAACTGAAAGCGTGTGACAGAAAGAAAAATAGAACTCATTGTTTTTTGCCCCAAAGCTCAGGTCTCTAGCTGGGGAATTTCGATTAGCTGAACTATTACCTGGGCTCAATTCTGTTCTCCTTGTAGCCCTCCAGCCACTGAAACACGAGCAGCTCCAATTTCTTCTGCTACAGATCAGTGGTCAGGAGGTAGACATGGCCCCATCCCTGCTTTTTTCTCCTATTTGCCTTTGACGTAGTTTAGGATAAGCAGATAAACACTCAAGGAATGTGTAGTCTGTCCCAGCTGGAAAGACTAAACCATTAGCCCCATAGGGGAGGGGGAAGTTTGAGGCAGCATCCAAGTCCTCATCTTAGAAATAAAGAAGCTATATTATGGGACATTTCTACCATCTGAGCCAGAGCCATGATGCAGGTGAACACAGGGCATGCTTGTGGGGATGGGTATGAAGGTGATGTAAACCTCATCCTGGTTCTCCTATCTCCTGGGTTAGCTCTGTACTAGCCCAGTGCCCCTGCATAAATTAGAGCAACCTGAGAGGCTACACCAGTGGTAAACTAGTACTGGACTACTAGTACTGGACAGGGGTAGGGCGGGAGGAGACTTTGTGTGCTCCCCTCACCCCCAAGCCCTGATTGGCCAGGGAGGGGGAGGAAGCATGAAGTCTCCTCCTGCCCTGCAAGGGGCTCGGCACTTAGTCACCAGCCAGCTGCTGCTCGGCTGGTGGATGACTCTCAGTATGGTGCTTCCTTGCAGGGCTGGGACAGACTTCACATCCCCCTGCCTCTCAGGCCCTGAGTGACCTGGGGCTGGGTGGGGAGCATATGAAGTCTCCTCCCACTGCCAGGGGGGCAGGTGCCTAGCGGGAACCACCAGCTGTTCTCTCTGGGGGAGGGGCTGGGGCAAAGACTTCATGAGCTCTACCACCCACAGACCAATAAGGGTCAACTAGCAACCCAGAATTGCAGATGTACAGATGCTGCAGAAGGGAAGAAACATTCTGCCCCCAAGAATTGGTGAACAAAGGGAATATATAGCTACAGCGAGGCCTCCATTTGCATGTTTTCCACCCAAAATTCCACCGGTGATACCTTGTGTATCACCCTAACTCTGCAGAAACCCTGAAATATAGGAGATACTAAATATGAACTGAAAAGAGGAGCAAAGAAGAAAATGTTTCTATCTTATAGTAAGAAGTGTATTTATAGTGGCAAAGGCTTTGTTCAAGGTCCTCTGGGCTAGTGATTCTCCTCAACTGAAAATGCTATGGGGAGGACTCCTGCTGTTCTCTGTTGAAGCTGTGGCAGACATCAGTAGAGCTAGTGAGGCACCTTCTATTCCATAAATAAAGCTGAGATGACTCTGGGTAGCACAGCTGTTAGGACCTCAAGGTGGAACCAGGCATCATTTGTCGAGGGAGGGAAGACAGGTCAAGTGCATTTTAGGTTTATGCTGTGCACTGACACCAAAGTGTGAGTGGGATGTAGTGGATGGGGTGGGGGGGGAGAGGGAGAAACATTTGACTATTGGCAGGGTTGGCAACAGACTTTGCAGGGCCTTGGGCAGTGTGAGGTGTGGGGCTCAGCTCCAGGGTACCTGGAAGGGATGGGGCTAGTAGCAGCCAGCCCTCAGCACCTCCTGAATCTCACTGTGCAGAGATCCAGCAGCAATTTAAAGGGCCCAGGGCTTCAGCTGCTGCCACTGTTAGCAGAGTTGGTGGCCCAGAGCCTTAAATCACTGGGCCCTGGGGTAACTGCCTACTTTGCCTTCCTGTCAGTAGCCCTGACTATTAGATGTTTATAATGGTTGGTAAGGAACATAGTTAATAGACTAGTGCCAAAACGACTGGGGGTGGAATGCTTTATTACTCATATAGCTATGGTGTTGCTGTATTTTCTCAAGTTGATGCTGTGCTCCCTTTTCCCCCAAATAACCTCATCGCCACAAGGCCCAGCACCTTCTGCGTGATGTGGTGGTGTCCATTAATTTTAAGAGGGCCCTCTGGCTGTTTGAACCCAACCCTGGTTGCTGCTGACCATACCTAGAAGAAGGGTTACATACAAAAAGTATAGCTGCTTGTCTAATGACCAACATTTGCTTTCCTGGAATGCTCTCTCAGCCTCGCGTGAGAATAAGGAACCTTTGGGCTATGAGAGACATTTTTAATACAGGGGGAGTAGAGGGTGAATGGAGAAAATAGCATGATAGTTACTCAGCTACTATACTAGGTCCTATGGTTTAGAGATGCTTAGATATGTGAGCAATTTCTGCATTTCCCCAAACACAGGCTGGAGAGAGTACAGAGTGCAGGAAAATCTCCTGCTAGGTTAGATGGTTTACAGATAAGCCTGTGGTCCCAATTACTTCTCATCCTTCTTGCCAACCTAGTGTTTTCTTCTTTTTCTTTCAGAGAAGGCTTGAATTAAATGCAGCGATTACCGTGTTCCGCCCCTGGGAATGGCAGATTTACTGTGAGGAAACTGCACAAGCAATAAATGGTAAAGGAATTTCCTAACCAAACCACACAGCATCCAAACAGCAATAAAATGATTCTGTTCTGCATTGTCACGGCCAGACTAAGACGATACGGAAGCCTGGGAGAACAGATGTTCTGTAAGGAAACTTTTATTTTACTTTTGAGGGAGGGGGGAGTGCAATTTCTTCACAGGTGTTATGGGGGTTTGCACAAATGTAACAGTAGCAACCATCAGGCCTTGGAGATTGAAATCTTTGTTCATTGTTAATCATTTGTGTACACCATGTTTTACGAGACAAAGGGAAAAGTGCTCTTTTCTCCAAATGAGTTTACAATCCACATAGGCAGGGGCCAGGAGGTGACAATGTAAGACTCCCACAGCACTGCCTGGCTCTGCTCAAGAGGAGACACCTCTAAAGAGAAGTCTTCCTGGCTCATTTAGAGCCCCGCAAAAACTAACCTCAGCGGTGATGGATGGTTGCATTGCAGAGACGCTTGTCCACTGGACCTGCATTAAGTCACCTCCTCCACAACACTTTTCCACACTCACCAAAGGTCATCCAATGGTAACAATTTTCACATACTAGAGTCTGTATTTGGATTAACAGATTGTGAGGCAGAAGGCAAATTAGAGAATTAACTGCTTTACTAGAAGCTTAATTCACACAAGCAGAGTAAAGAGTGATAGTGCACTTTAAATAGAAGTTTTACTTTTTTAGTGGAAGCCCCCCCACTAATACTATAGCCAGGGCATCAAGTTACAAGCATTCCACCATAAAAAGCAAACACATTGATTAAATGTACCCTGCAGTCAGGGTCCGTGCCTCAGAAATGTCTGGTTAATGGATGCCACATGGACCAAAGCTACACCATGAGCTGAATGCAAAGGTGCTATCTGTTGTTGCTAATCTCAGGCTATGCAGAGGAGAATTTTGTTTCCAAGTGGGATGTATAATCAATTTGGGTCTGGAAAAAAAGCCATATAGTGTGTCCATGGACATTCAGTGCTAGGGACCCATCCTGCCAAGCATATTGTTGTTGTTATAAAAGAGCCCTGATGTTCTCTGATTCATAAAACTTTCAAGCAAGCCTGAGTTGTTTTAAGCCTTTCCATGAGAACCAAGTAAAATCTCCCATTTCCAGACCATTTCCAACTTTCATCTGTTTTGGTTTGTATTCAGGCTGTTCCCCACACTGGCTCTTCAAGTGTAGAAGGTAGGGGCCCACAGGAGGTTTTAAAGTACTCTGCCACTAAAGACTTCTGCTTAAAAAAACACCCGAGGTCACAGATTCATTTGGGAATTTCTTTCTGTGGGGTACCCTCAAGCTCTTTTACCCTCCCTCTGGAGAGAGCTTGGAAACGAACTGTAATTTTCCTAATAGCTGACCTAGCAGTTTTAGGTATATGCACACAGACCCTCCTGCCTGCTAGGACACAGGAATCAGACCATAGTCTTTAAAAGATAATTTTTTTTTAACAAACCAAAAACAACATATTTGGTAAAGCATTACTTGGCAGCTAGGTATTACAGAGCAACTGAAAAAAGGCAAGATAAAAAACAGAGAATTGCTTTCAAGGGATTCAGTTTAAAAGTTACAGCATATGGGAGGGGGAGTAGTACATGGGCTCAGCACAGAGAAGTCCAACAAGCCCAAAAGTAAAGAAAATAACTTGATCACGTCTAAATCAGTATTCCCTGTTCTACTCACATATCTGTTTTTCCAAGATTTAGTCCTTCACTAGGCATGGATGTCACTGGGGATTCCATGCCTTGCTGCCTCACTTAGCTCATCTCTCTCAGCTTTCCTCTGGTCACACAAAGACTGCAGAGGAACGGTCCTGCTTCCATTTAAAAAACCTTCACTCTGTTTTCATTGATTTTCCTGGCTTCCTGTCAATACTCCCTGGAGACTCTAGGACCCCACTGTCTGTAGGTTTAACTCTTGCAGGCAATTTAGTTGAGATGTTCAGAAAAGGGTTGTACCTCTCTCATTCATCATAGTTTGCTATTGTGGATTCAGTCTAACATGAAATATATATATATAAAACGTGTGTATCTGTGCGTGCGTGTGCGTGTGAGTGAGTGCACACATGTTCCTTTCCATACTGAACCAGTATTGGCTCTAGTTCTGGTTTGTTTTGAAGGCTCCTATATAGTGAGATCATAGATTACAAAAACTCCTATAGGCTCCGCTCTGTGTGCTTACACAATGTTTTACCTTATTTATATAAGCTGAAAGTCTCTCCTTAAGTAGATGCTGTGATGTTGGCAGACTAGTCGACAGCTCATGCCAAGGTCTCAGTGGGACACTGACAGACACAGAACTGGAATCTTTCTGGCTCATTTATGGGATAATACACCATTGATAGAATAATGTGGGTGGCAGGGGGAGGCGGAGCACCAACAGGCTAGTGTGGCCCCTCTCCCAGGCCAGTGTACTTCCCACAGGGAGTTGGGGTTGGATACATTGCTTGCCCAGTGCTCTGGGGTCCAGAGCCCTGGGACTGCAGGTGAAGCAGCTGCATCACTCAGGAGCTGTGGGCACTTAAGCTGTGGCACACCAGGATTGGGGCCTTGCTCCTCCATCCCCAGCCAAGCAGGGCTGGGGTCATGGGCCACCGTGGGCATACTTTTGGCTCCTGTGGGGGCTGATGGGCCTAGAAGAGGGGGACACAAGGGGAAAAGCCAGAGGCTAGCCTCCCCAGGTGGGTCACTGGCTGCCCATGCATATCCCCAGGTCTCGGAGTATGAGGAACTCATAATTTTGTGGGGGATTTGATGGTGCACCCAGCCAGGTCTGCTTGGGTATGTCTACACTACAGTGTTATTTCGAAATATCTTATTTCAAAATAACAGGTCTACACACAAAATGAATTTCGAAATAGCATTTTGCTATTTCGAAATAGTGCATCCACACTGAGTGGACTCTGAATCGTATTTAAGGCTAGCCAGAAACAGTTCCAGCAGGGCACAAGGTCAGGACTTACTGTGCGGGGCTGCTGCCTGAGGCTATCTGAGGTCTGTGCTTAAAGGGAC
>CM057845.1:146732012-146746730 GCA_030068395.1 Apalone spinifera
TTTCGAATTTGGCGTTATTCCTCGTAGAATGAGGTTTACCAAATTTGAAATAAACGCTCCGCTATTTCGAATACATTTTGAAATAGCGGTTTGGCTGTGTAGACGCTAGGAAAGTTATTTTGAAATAATGGCTGTGTAGACATACCTCTAGTTACTTCCAGCCGGGTCTATTCAGAGATGTTCTGGGAAAACAGAGAGCCATAAAAGGGATGCATTTTTGAAGTGCAGGCATGCACCTGTCTGGGCAATAATGAGGCATTGGCTCCAGCAGCACGACATTTTGGTTGCATTATACTGCAGCCCCTTGCAGGGTGTTGATGCAAGTCTATGTGACAGTGGCACATGAATATTTTACTGGGGAAAGCAGCAACCAAGTTTCTGATAATAACCGCTTCCCTTACAAACAGGTACAAAAGCCTGGGGAAAGTGGGTGGGATGCTACCATTTTTGAATGGTGGCATTTTACAACCTGTCTGCCCAGGTGTAAATGTCTTGCCCAAGGTGCCAGGCCATGGAGAATCAACCCTCAATTTTCCTCCTTTGCTTCCACTTGTCAGCAAATAGTCCTGCATCTCCCTGCCTCTCTGCTCTGCACTTTTATCCTTGTCTCTCTGGTGCTTCTTCCCAGGCCTTTCACGTAGCTCACATCTAGTTCTGGCTCATGCACATTATTAATGAGACAGTAGCCACTTACTCTGAGGCCACTATAGGGAGAAGGAACAAGAATTCATAGTAGAGAAATCAACTGCAGAAATGCAAATTTAGCCACCAAGAGAGGGCGTTGAGGCACTGTCAGTGGAAAGGCTCAGAAGGAGATCAGTTAAAATGCTCCAGGGAACAGTGGCAGGGGATGAACTGTGCTAGATCCAGAGGAACCTGACTACTGAATTCCTAGCACTCTAACTTCTTTGTGTTAGTTATATCAGTTTGTTCTGGGGCGTGGAGTACAAGGGACTTTTTGTGAGGGATTTGGTGCTGCTCACAGCTAGACATGCTGCAGGCAGCCTCTCTGGGGCTTTCCACGCCACAGTTTGGTCAATACACCTAGAGGCTGTCACACCCCTGCTAGCTCTATCCTGGTGTCTAGATGTGTCCTGAGCAGAGCTGGTCAGTTGTGACACACTGTGCTGTAAGCTTGAGTGCTGTGGGTATGATGTGCACACGCCACAAATCAACAGACTCTTTCTTTTCAGAGCTTTTTACATTGGAAACCATTTTACTTCATCTCATGCTCTCAGTGCAGGGGATTTTGGCAGTGGCATGCTGGATGTGTAAACAGGGCATGCACCACACATCCCAGGACCAGCTGTACCCATGGGGTGATTTCATCCAGCCTTCAAATGCACACGGAGGATGCAATTTTGTAGAACAAAATAGCCTTCTCTTAGCACACGCTGCATGCAAATGTAGAATTGCAGGACTGACTACAAATGTCACAACAGAGCACAGAAACAAAGGCTAGATTCAGGCCGCAGAATAGTCATCTCCTTGGTCGCTATCTTGAGGCACATCCCAACACAACAGAAGCCTGATCCTTGGAGATATGTGCCTCAAAAGCATTGTGTGCTAGGAAAATAAAAGGGTCTGCCTTAGCAGCCCAGTGTTTTCTCAACTCAGCAAGTGATAGGCACTCAGGCCAAGTCTACACTAGCAAGTTACTGTGCAGAAAACCAGCTCCCAGAAGAGTTGTCGCATGAGTAGGATGGTTCAGGGAGGCTGTTCCAAGATCCATGATTTTGGGGGCCCCGCATCCATCCTGTGGATGGGACCCTTGGGATTAGCTGGAGCTGGAGGCCTGGTATGGCAGCAGCAGGATTTGCCTCCCCTCCCCTTCCTCACAGCAGTGGCAGGAGCTGCTGGAGTGTCCCAGCAGCCACCTTCTCCTGGCCCACTGCCCTCAGATTCTCAGTGGTAGTGGGAAGTAGAGCTCCCCGGTCCCAGGGCACTCCGCTTCCCACTACCATGGAGAAGTGGGGTGCAGTGGGCTGGGATGGAGGCGGAGCAGGGTGAAGCAGGCTGCTGAGCTGCTTCGTCACCCACTGTCACAGTGAGGGGGTGACCCCTACTGCCACAGCTGTGAATGTAGCAGGATGACTGTGGAACAGTGGGACTGGGAAATCTGCATTGTGATGCTGCCTGCCCCATGCAGCTTTGCAAACCCTTCCCAAAGCACCCTGTGGCCAGTTGCACAGTGGGACAGCTACCACAATGTGCTGCCAGTGCTTTACATCTGCCAGTGTTGACATAGCCTCAGTTGTAGTCCACAGTTAAATCACCATGTGGCACCTGTCTGATTAAATGTAATTAAAGTAACCAAATTGGGTTACCTATTAGCCCCTGTAACTAATAAAGTAAAACTAATAACACTCATCAACTAATGTGAGGGCAGATAAGTATCCACAAACAAAAGCCAACCTGGATGTTAAGATTGGCTGCACTGGTAATAAAGGGGAAATATTACATCTAACAAAGTTGTATGTTGTGTTGTTGCAGCAATATTGGTCCCACGATATTAGAGCAACAAGGTGGGTTAGGTAAAAGAACGGTTACTTACCTGTAACTGTTGTTCTTCGAGATGCGTTGCTCATGTCCATTCCAATCAGGTGTGCACACCACGTACACTGCATCTTCTGGAGCGTTTTCCCTAGCGGTACCCGTAGCACCAGCAGGGCGCCCTCTGGAGTGGCGCCGCTATGGCGGGGCATAAGTACCCCTGCCGGCGCTCCCCCACCTCTGTTCCTTCTTGCCGGATGCTCTGACAAGGGGAGGTGGGGGGGAATCGAATGGACATGAGCAACACATCTCGAAGAACAACAGTTATAGGTAAGTAACTGTTCTTTTCTTCTTCGAGTGGTTGCTCATGTCCATTCGAATCAGGTGACTTCCAAGCCAACCCCACTTCAAGGACGAGGGGTCGGAGCACTCAGAAACAGGAGTCCACGAAAGTTGAACAATTCAAAGATATTTATTCAACTATCCGAACACAGAAAAAACTGTAGAAAAGTGCAATGTGTACAAATAAATCAACATATTTACAATACAGAACTGAGGACCACAGATCCCACCCCTGCGTCCTCCCTAGCCTGCTGTGCCAGCACGTAGTGCGCCGTAAAGGTATGGAGCGACGACCACGTGGCTGCCCTGCAGATTTCCGTGATTGGAACCTGCACCCCAAAAGCTACAGAGGACGCCTGCGCCCTGGTGGAATATGCTGTAACACGGGGTGGGACCTTCCCGGCCAAGGCATAACACTCTCTGCTACACCCTGGGACCCAATTGGACAACCTTTGGGTTGATATGGGAAGCCCTTTCATTCTGTCAGCGACAGCAATAAACAAGTGTGTGGATTTATGAAAGGGCTTAGTCCTATCACTATAAAAGGCTAACGCATGTCTAGCATCCAGGGAATGGAGCATTTGCTCCTTAGGGGAGGCGTGGGGCTTTGGAAAGAAAACCGGGAGGTAAATTTCTTGGGACAAATGGAACGGTGACACCACCTTGGGGAGAAAAGCTGGGTGAGGGCGGAGCCTCACATTATTGTCAGAAAACACTAGGTAGGGCGGGTTCACAGTTAACGCCCGCAGCTCGGAGACCCTGCGAACTGACGTAATGGCCACAATGAACGCAACCTTCATAGAAAGGTGCTTCAAAGAACACGAGGCCATCGGCTCAAAGGGGGGGTGACACGAGTCTAGACAACACGAGGTTAAGGTCCAAGAGGGGAGAGGGGGTCTAACCGAGGGATACAACTTATCCAAATCCTTAAGGAACCTTTTGACCACAGGGTCAGAAAACAGAGAAACTCCTGCCGAACCAACATGGAAGGCGGAGAGCGATGCCACATAGACTTTGATAGAGGAGGTAGAGAGGCCACTGGACCTAAGTTCAAAGAGGTAGTCCAGAATGGACGGGACAGGTGCACAGGACGGGTGCACTCCCCTTCTGGATGCCCAAGACGAGAACCGCCACCACTTGGCTGCGTACGACCGCCTGGTAGACGGTTTCCTACTACTTAGGAGCACCATCTGTACCTCCTGGGAACATTCCCTTTCCAGTTGGGTCAGCCATGGATAAACCAGGCCGTCAGGTGGAGAGAGCTGAGATTCGGGTGAACCATTGTCCCCCCTTCCCAAGGTTGGGTCCCGAACTGGTGGGAGCGTTATAGGGTCCTTGGTGAGCATGTCCACCAGGATAGGGAACCAGAATTGTCTGGGCCACCTCGGGGCTATCAGGATGACCGTGGACCTGAAGGTCTTGACCCTGGTCAGAACTCTGGGAATTAAGGGAAACAGAGGGAAAGCATAGAGGATGCCTGCCGGCCACGGCATGTCACGGCGCATAACCACACCTGACGCCATGGTGCGGGCTGCAGAGTTGACAGCATCCAAGGAAGCCTGGAGGGCCGTGCGGGCAATGGTTCTGCCCTCAGAGGTCATGGCCGCAAACTCCTGACGGGCCTCGGCAGGCAGCTTGTCCTTGAACTTATCCACGGCCTACCAGGTATTAAAAGCATAGCGGCTCAGCATCGCTTGCTGATTAGCAATGCGGAGTTGCACCCCACCAGTGGCATATACCTTACGGCCCATCAGGTCAAGGTGCTTGGGCTCCCTAGCTTTTGGGGACGGCCCCGGCTGGGGAAGTCTCTCTTTTTGGGCCACAGCCTGGATGACCAAGGACCTGGGAACGGGCTGGGAGTACAGGTGCTCGTGTCCCGACTGGGAGATGTAATAGCGCCTCTCGACTTCCTTTAAGTTAGGGGTCAGGGTTGCTGGGGTCTGCCACAGGGCATTGGTAATCTTGGCCATGGTTTTATTAAGTGGCAAAGCCAAGTGGGCGGGCGCATCGTCCGAGAGGATATCAATCATGAGGTCTGTGTCCTCCACTACTGGCTCCACTGGGACACCCGGATTGGAGGCCAGACGCCTAAGCAGCTCCTGATGCGCCCGGGCATCCATAGTAGGCAACGCCGGTGTGGGATCCACCAAAGCTTCATCCGGTGACAATGATGACAACGACTACTGGACCAGTGCCGGACCCAGCACAGGAACTGGTGGAGGCACGGCTGGACAGGCGGCACCACTTGCAAGAAGCGGCTCCGGTACCGAGGCCTGCGGCTCAGCAGCGGCGTCCGTAGCAACTGACCTCTGTGGGGAGGGAGGGAGTCTTGACAGCGACGCCGACGGTTGCACTCGGTGCCCCAAGGCACCAGACACCACAGAGGAGGGCACAGGCCCCTGCCACTGGTGGTAAGCCCACGGTGTCCAAAAGGGCCATTGTGGCTGAGATGGCCAAGTCTGCTGCACCCGCAAACAATCATGCCAGTGCCGGGAACAAGATCTATGAGTCAAGGAAGCTGCCGAGGACTCTGACCTGAATGATGCCGCATCAGAATCCAACGAGTAAGCAGACTCAGGCCAGGGAGGCGCAGATGACAAATGTCCTGCCACTGATAGGAGGGCAAACCTGGCCATGGACTCAGGTTTGCCAGCGTGCACTCGATGCTGATGCCTGTGCCTGTTGCGGTGCCTGGTGCGGTACCGGGAGAACAGGTCCTGGTGCTGTGAGTGGAGCTGCCGATGACGGCACCGGGAAAACCGGTCCTGGTGCCTGGAGTGGAGTCGGCGCCGGGAGAACAGATCCTGGTGCCTGGGGTGGAGCTGGTTGTGGCACCGGGAGAACTGGTCCTGGTGCCAGTTGTGGTGCTGACACGGAACATGTCTATGGTGCCGTAGTCAGTATCGGTATTGGTTGCAATACGAATCCTGAAGAAGCCGACGTCACCGGCGATGCCTGTGACGGTGCTGAAACGTGCATCGGTGCTGAAGAGGCTGATGCTGAAGGGCCCGACGATGGTACTGAAGACGTCGCCATGAGGCCAGGGTGATATGGCACAGGTGCAGCCGAGACAGGTTCTGGAAGGGGTCCCAGCACTGAGGGAGGTTGAGCCCCGTCGAGCGCCGAGTGAAGCCTGGCAGCCTGCGTCAATGCCGGCACCGATACGGAGACAAGCGGTACTGGTCCCACAGGGGACGGTCCCGCTGCATAAGTGACCGGTGCCGTTTGGTCATGCCGGTGCAGAGGCGAAGCCGGTGCCAACATGGCCTCTGGCGTAGGTGATCTCGACCCTTCCGCCTCAACCGACGAAGGAGGGGAGGTAGTGAGGCTAATAAGGTCATGCGCCGCCTCAAAGGTGTCCGGCATGCAGGGGCGGTGCGAGGGTAGCTGCCCTGGACTAGATGGACGTCCCGCTCGCTTACGCCGCACCATAGTGGATGAGGACGTACGCACCGGCATGACCAAATGGTACCATGGTGTAGGCTCAGTACCATGGTGTAGGCTCGACTTGGACTTCCGGCTCGGAGACCTACCGCGAGACATTCTTGACCTTTTCGGTGCTGGAGAGCGAGACCAGTGCCGAGCCCTCAACGCCAAGGCCCAGTCCCGAGATGGGGCATCTTGCGTGGACGCCGATGCACTGCGCACCGCAGAGTGCCCAGCCGGTGCCGGCTATAAAGTCGCCTCCGTGAGGAGAAGTTTTAGATGAGAGTCTCTCTCCCTCTTAGTGCGGGGCTTAAAAGACTTGCAGATCTTACAAGCGTCCGTAAGATGGCCCTCACCCAGACACTTCAGACAACTGTCGTGAGGGGCTCCTTTGGGCATGAACTTTGTGCAGACAGCGCACGCCTTAAAGCCTGGCGGCCTTGGCATTCCTCACCCCCTGAAGGGGGAGAAGGAAAAAACAAAGAAACACTAACTACCTAACTAATCAAACTATTCAGAACTATTTACAACACTAACAGAAACGGGAATCATTAACTGATCTAAGAGAGAGACACGCTCCAACGACTGTCATGGGCGGTAAGAAGGAGCTGAGGTGGGGGAGCGCCGGCAGGGGTACTTATGCCCACCATGGCAGCGCCACTCCAGGGGGCGTCTTGCCAGCGCTACGGGTACCGCTAGGGAAAACGCTCCGGAAGACGCGGTGCACGCGGTACGCACACCTGATTCGAATGGACATGAGCAACCACGCGAAGAAGAATATGTTTTATTGGAGAGGTAAGATCTGCTGGTGAGAGAGAGAGAGAGAGAAGCTTACAAGCTTACACAGAACTCTTCTTCGATCTAGGAAATGTACTCAGTGTTTCACAGTTAAAATAGACAATGGAACAGATAAAACATATATTTCAAGGGGCCATTCAAGGTGAAGTGACCCATTAACACCTCACTAGTCATGGGGAGGGAAATAAAAAAGCTAGATGGAGTGGTTAGTGAGGTGTAGTTTGTTGTAATATGGCATAAATCCAGTGTCACTATTCAGCTCATGATTTTTAGTATCGAATAAAGTTATGAATTTAAGCTTCCAAGTATGCTATTTTAAAAGTAGAGTACAGGTTTCCTTTGAGGATAAGGACTAAGAGGTCAGCTGTAAAATGATTACTGTGTGAAAAGCATTCTTCCACAAGTGATATGATGCTTTTGTCTTATATTTTCTGGGAGAGTTCTTTTATAGTTGTCTGTTGAAGCTGATCCTAGTGTCCAGGAAGCTGATACTAGTGTGGGAGTGTTCTAAATATGGGTGAGGATAAAATGGATGTATTTGGCGATGTGTTTGGAGTGGAAAACTGAGTGTTGTCCATTGTCTTGTAGATATCTGAGGCAGGCTTCCTTGTGAGACATGTAAGTATTTAGGGAGATGACATCCATGTTGGCAGAAATGCTGTTCTGAAGGAGGTTGTTAACATTGCAGAATTTCTGGAGGAAGTCAGTTGTGTCCTGGAGGAAACTGGCTCTTTTTGTGGTGATTCCTTTGAAGACAGTATCCACAAATTCTTGATATTCCTTCAGTGCCATAGCCATATATGATCAGTCTGTCTGGGTCCCCTTGTTTGGATATCATGGGAAGCATAGAGTGGTAAAATTAACTAACTTACATTTCTTACAGGCACTGTCCTATCTCAACACACCTCTCCTTGGTGGTGGTGGGGGCCTTACTGTGGAGGGGAGATACAACAGTACCTGTAAGAAATTGAAGTATGGGCTGGAGTGTGGAGGGCTAAGAACGGAGGGACTGGGGGCGTGTGGAGTTGAAATGCGTCTCTTCTGCCGCAAGTTGGTCTCCTAACGCTAGAATGCATGCCTGTCATGGCACTGCCAAGACATGGATTTGGTAACAGCAAGAAGGATTATTTTCAGGTGGGAAAGGCTCAGCCCCAGCACTCCCTCTTTTACTCTCTGACTCTAGGAACTTGTCTATAGGCCAGTCAGGATTTCTACCTTCAGTTCTAGAAAATCAGGGCTGTCTCCTCAGCTTCTGCTCAGAGGAATGACCTGCTCTTCCCCTCTTCCCTCCATGGCCTTTCCACCAGCAGTTGCATAGGTACTGGAACTAGGTGGGCTGGGAGTGTAGCAGCACCTCCTGGCTTTAAGGTGATTCCCTCATAAGATTCAGTAGCTCTCGGCACCCCCATTATACACATTTTTCCACCCCACCTCTCAGCAGTTGTGGAAGAGAATTAAATATAATTGGGCACTTAAGCAATCTCCACACCCATCCCTTCCCAGGAAGTCTTACATTGACGCCGCATCTTGTGGTGAGGTTTTGCCTCCTTTATAAGAAGAGCAGAACTGTCTATACAGAATGAATTTTCTTTTGGCCCCTAATGGAGCAGAGACAAATTGTTTTACAGTGGTTCAATTTCCGAGCACAGCCACCTGCCCAATAAACAGATTCGTACTATTGTTGAGATGAATGACAACAGTTAGAAAGATGTGTCTATTGTCCAAGTCAATATTTACCCCTAAAGAAAATTCTGATATTATCTGAAACATGAAATACATTCTGGGCTGTCTTCATCTGAAATACCAGACAATCTCTGTAATGGGCATGAAATGCTTAAGTGATGTAATGTGTTTAGAATGAACTTCCTAATGTAGCAAGAGAGGCAGTGCAGTCTAGAGACCTGAAAGCTGGGGATTCGAATCCTGACTCTGACTCTGTGGCCTTTGGCAAATCACGTACATGCACTGTACCTCAATTTCCCTCTTTTTAAAAGGGAGATAATGATGCTGACCTACTTACTTTTGAATAACTGGAATACATAATTCCCTATACTCCAGCTGAACCATTGTTAGCCAGGCCCAGTGCCATGTTGTGCTAAATGACATTTCCTGACCATTTTATGATTAATTTCTTTGGAAATACAAAACTATCCTTATATACCAACTCTGTGTGTGTGTGTGTGTGTGTGTGTGTGTGTGTGTGTGTGTGTGTGTGTGTGCGCACGCGCACATATGTGAGAGAGACAGAGAGAGTGCACATCTAGTTGTACTTATGCTTGGCAAAAACATGACTGCAGTCATTTTTTAGCTTTTGCTATGTATTTTGGAGGTCTCTTTTACATGTTGATGGTTTGGGAAGGTGAGCGATCTGAAGTGGGGAAGTCAACAGATATGGCCTTATTTGTCATAGGCAGATAGAGAAGGATTTCAGGAGGCAATCGCTGCTAGAGGATTTATAGTATTCTGTCAGGAAACTGGAAAAGAGAGTATTTCTGAGGGTAGTAATTTTTTTGCTTCCTGTTAACTCCATTATAATAAGGACATAGTGCAGTGATAGAAACCTCAGAGCTTTAGACTAAGATATAATTTTACTTTGTGTGCAGCAAAGTATCTTCAATTTACTCTGCGACAGAGTCTGCACACATCTCTGACTGAGGGGCTCTGGTCTCTGGAGGCTAGTATGCTAACACCGAGTATCCCTTCTTGAACGTACTGCCTCTAGGATGATTGTATAGTCAGGCTTCTTCACACCTGTGAAACCTACTACATACTGGGAGCAGGGCTGGTCTTACCATGAGGCAAACTGAGGCGGCCGCCTCAGGTGCCAGACTGTGGGGAGGGGGGGGAGGATGCCACTAGGACCCAGAGCGTAGAAAATTGTGTCTGCTGCTGGTACATATGTATTCTCTCTGCTCTAGATGCACAGAGAGGGTGGAGTGCTGTGCTGGAGGAAGGAGGGCACAAGAGACATAACAGGCAGGAAAGAGAGAAGGTGGCATGGGGGTGTCATTTGAGCTCCCCGCCTCAGGTGCCAAAATGTTGTGGGCCCGCCCTGGCTGGGAGTGGGACTCTGTTCCCCTCTGGGCAGCTAAAGACTGATGAGCCTTCTACATCCTGGGCTAAGAAATGTGGATCATTTAACCCATGCAGTGCCACAGAGGGTCCCAAACTATGGGGGAGGAAGGCATGGAGAAATGTTCAGGGGAGCACAGTAGGGCTCAGGACAGCCCACATTGGGGGCGGAGCAGGAGTGCCAGCCAGTCCTGCTCTGGTCCCAGCTCTGCTCCAGACCCAGTTCCCAGCCCCACCCCCAGGTTTGGACCCCCCAACCATAGCCTGGCCATGGCTCTGCACCAAAGCCTGGCCCTGCACTCCATCCCTGTCCATGTCACACACCCCCAAACCCCAGCCCTGATCCCAGCTCTGGCTCCGATGGGGGGAGGATACAGGAGTGAGGGGAGAGTCATGACCCTGAAAAGTTTGGTCGTCACTGCTGTAGTGGCATGACACCTCGATTTAAATGACTTCTCTTCAGATACTTTCCCTAGTGGGATAAGGTGTTGCTCCCACTTAGCAACAAGGGAAGGGCAGTGGGGGTTGTGAGCCCAGCCCAGGCTAAGATGCCTTACTTCCAAACCTTATCAGTTATGTTTATTATTTATTTGGCTTGGGATAGAGCTTAGAAGCCCCAGTCATGGGATCAGGACCCCACTGTGCCAGGCATTATAGGACAATAACTACTCACATTCTCAGAAATAAATTAAACAGCTCATGATTTTCCTGCTCTGAGCACTTTTTACCAGGCCTGTTTGGTTCTTTTCTGTATGTCTCTTGGGTAGAGAGTCAATCACTACAATCTGATCCCAAACCCAGGGAGGTCACGAAAGATACTCACTGACTTCCTTGGGCTTTGGATCTAGCCCCCAGAATACAGAACAGAGCTGGTAGAAGTAATAAGGCTGACACACCCCAGGCTTAAATTTGGATGAGCTTTTTAATATGTGGCTGAAGAGATTAGGAGAATGACCTACTTGCTTCATGAGACAAGTCCCTGAAGTGTGCAGAGGGCTTTGCTCATCAAGGAAAGATGTGCGTGGGATGGTGTTACTCAGTGTGCAGCGATTTAGCCAAGCCAGCAGGTTACTAGGACTAAGTCTACACTGCCACTTCACTGAGGTGCAATTTTCTGGCTCAGGAGTATAGAAATATACACACGTACAGTGTTCTCTGTAAGCTGAGCACAGGGGCAACTACCCAGGAGAGATTCAGGTGCCACCCAGCTGATTAGCAGAGCACACACAGTTGCCCACAGCTGGCAACATGTGTTTCTACTGGTGGTGCACACCCGCACATGCCTTGGTGCACATAACAAAATGTATTCTGCACAAGGATAGAAAAAAATTAGAGGAAACATGCACACTTACCCCTGAGCACAGCAAGTGACAGCTCTGTAAAGCGCCAGTGTAAATCAGACTACTGCGCTGGTTGCTGTGCTCCCAGCACAGTTAGCTACTCCCCTTGCGGAGGTAATTCACCTAGAGTGCCGTGAGAGCTCTCTCCCAGCACTCATGCCGTGGCCTCTCTACCACATTAAAGGGCTGCCGTGACTGCACTTTGAAGTGTAGACAAGCTTAGGTGTGCTCCAGTACCCTCTAATCCAGATCCACTTTCCTGTTTGATTTCTTTGTGCTCCCCCTCATTCCATGAAGCAATGGACATGACACTGTAGGGGCGGCAGCCATCTTGAGGTGAGTGCCAGTTCACCGCTGGGTGATGACCCCAAGACAGGCTGTGCAATGTGAGCATGCACCTCTGTATGGGACAGGGAGCTAGCATATCACTTGAGATACAAGCCCCCAGTACAGGGCGGCAGTAGAGACTTGCATTCTGAGGCAAGAAAGAGCTCCTATATTCTGCAGCAGTCTTAACTGTTTTAGTTATTGCGAGCTATTCTGACCCCCTGCAAGAGCAGTCATCTCTTAATTGTGAAGAGGGACTTTTTAAAAACACCAAAGCTGTAATCTAATGAATACAATGTGTGTCTTTCCATGGAAACTGAGGAATCCTGGCTACTGCTGGTGGTGCTGGGACAAGGTGTAAAGTTGCTCTGTCTGGCGTTTAAGGGGCTACTGGACACTGGCCTGTCACCTGGATGTGCTGGACAGCATAGTAAAAGGAAAGCGGAATCTAGTGTGAAGGCAGATGTGCTGAAAGGAGGTAGGTCCCGTATCTGCCTAGCTGGCTGACATCGCACAGGCCTCGGGGGGGTTCTCATTATCCAGGCATTTGAGTTGACATGTTCTGGTTTTGAGTAAAGCAAGCCCTGAGGAAAGGGATGTAAAGTGGTTTGTAATTGGGACTTGTGTTTTTCCTTCCTAGCTGGTGCCTCTGCATGCTGGCTGATGGATGTCCTGTGAAAGGCTTCCCTGCAGACCAAAAAAAATTAGAGGCCATGCCTGCTGAAGCAGCATTCTGTCTCAGCACTGGCTGCACGCAAGTTCAGCCGAGTTTGCTGCCTCCACCCTCTCTGGGGTTCTCGTGCACATACTTTACTAGGCAACGTCAAGGCCCCTGCCAGGTGATCTATGCCTTTATTGCATACTTAGTTCAGTGCCATGGTCTCTTTACAGAGATCAAACTCTTCTGCTGGTGGGGGATCCCTGCCTGGAAGTTCAGGGAGTTTTTTTTTCCCTGTGGAAGAAAAATGACTGAGAAGGAAACTGTGGGATCAAACAGCCATAGTTAGTTTTCCCGGGCCTTATCCCCCACTAGGGTCCCCTTGCTAATTAAGCACTGCCATCTCTAACCTGTGCACTGCCATTACAGCCCTGAGAAAGAGCTCCCCTTCCCAGGAAGCTGCCTACTGATGGCCCAGTGCTCATGATGACAAGGCAGCACCAGCTGTGTCAGCACCAGCAGTTTGTTTGGTCTGATAAGAAATGGAGTCCCTTGTCCTGACACAAGTAGATTGGGGGGTAAGGCATTTTCCTCCGCCTGTAGCTTCCTTCTGGCCACATGAAGCTCCTGCTTCTCTTCAGCACCACCATGGCTGCAAGCTCTTGTAAGACCAGACGCACTGGCAAAGCGGACTCTGGAAGCAGCAGTGATACCATTTTCTCTGTGGGTGGCCTGCAACCTGGCCTCTAGCTCTGTGTGCCTCCCTGCCTACTTGGTCCTTATGTTAATATTGATCAATAGGAGCTATATTTTTGGGTGGCAGCTGTTTGATCTGCAGGCAGAACATCCTGGCTAGGAGGAAGTCAAAGCTGAGGAAGCTACTGCAGCTTCAGGGCCCAGCCCAGCGAGTCCAAACTCTGGCCTTTTAATGCTGCCCCTTTTGGAGAAATGCCTCTTCTTTTGTGAATGCAGAGCAGCTGCTCTGCACCCGCTCTCACACACGAAGAATGTCCAATATCACAGCAAAACAGGGCAGAGACCTTTTCCATCTCAGGAGGACGGTTTCCCCCTTAGGAAATGACAGGCTAATAATAAACATACAGCTTGTTTAGAATTGCAAATACAAGAAAAGAAAATCAGCACACAGAGGAAGCGGCAATCAGCATCCTGGCTAAAAATCAGGAACATTAAACCAAAGTGATAAATGAAGGGGAAATTAAGAGGCATGTGGCTCCCTCATATAACAGAACCATAAGGTAGAGGCTCAAGAAAGCAAACAGTAGCAGGCTGCTCAAGTTAGGACTCTGTAATGATGGACAAATGGAAACTGTAAAATGCTGTCTAGCAATCATCATAATTTGCTCCCATGATGTTTTGATTATCCCAGCACTGTCTCTCTGCTGTTCTAATGGTTTTTAATTTCTCTCAGTGCCTTGCGGCAGAGTGGGTTGACTCTCAGCAGCTCAGTGAGCTGGGACATCTCCTCAGCAGAGGCGCGGGCTGTGCCAGAATCTCAGCTTTCAATATTAATACAAGTTTTTTAGCAGAGAATCTTCCAAATGTGAACCGTGTAACCCCTGCAATGCTGTCTGCAGCGTCTGAAACAATGCCTAGGAGAGAGCTGTGACTGCTCCCTGAAGGTACTTGGGAGCCTTCCGATGAGGAGTAAAATGTTACGGTTGTTAACTATTTCACTGCTGCTCAAAGTGAAACAACCCCTCTGGCTAGGTCCTCTGTGGGGACTGAACCACGTATTTCTGGGTCAAAAAGCATCCACTTCAGCTGCTTGAGCTGAAGGAAGAGGCATTAATGGATTTACAAATCTCTATATGTTGGGAACACAGTCCTCTGAGGTTTAATGTAGTTACCCTTGACACAAGAGAAGAGGATAATCCTAAGCAATCTGCCTGGCCTGCTGTGAGAGTGTCATGATCATGAGGGTTAGCCAGCATCCTGGGGACTGGGGGGTTAAATATGTCCCTTACCTAAACCAGGTGGCAGGCAGCCAATAGAAATGTAGGTAGGCATTTCAAACTGGGGCAAAGGAATTTTTGGGTTTTTTCTCTCCTTTGTCCCTGGGTAGTTTCTCTCCAGCTATTGAAAGGGGACAGGATGTCTCCCCCTAAGAAAATACTCTTCACAGTCTGTAAATAGGATAAAGTTTAGATAAATCAGTTAGGTTTTATTGTTTTATGGTTTGGGAAATATGGTCTGGTCTGTGCATTTAAAAATGGGTTTTGCTCTCCTTTGTAACTAAGTTCC
>CM057845.1:146746830-146759895 GCA_030068395.1 Apalone spinifera
GCACATATGTTGTGGGCAAAGTTAGGGAGAGCACCACTAATATGTTTTTCCAATCTGACCCTCAAAGAGGAGGAACCTAACAACAGACTCTTCTTCAGAGCTAGAGTGTCAAATTGGGAGATGCTGTGCCATTAAGGAAGCCAAAACAAATACCATGTGAGTTCAACCATGCACCCAATCTCAATCCACACTGCTTGCAACTCCACCATGCACTGCAAACAGCTAAGCTGATGTTTCCACAGTGAGCAAGGGGTGACAAGAGTGTGCCATTTTCACATTCCAAGGATGCCCCAACGCAGGAATGCTGGAAGATTTTCACAGCAACACCATGCAAGCAAGACACTTGAAAGGTGTGAATTCCCAGGGTTTTCTGGTCCCGTGCAGTTTCACACAGCTCGTTCTCTTGGCAACACTCCTCTGGGGCTGTGGGAATGGACCGGGATCCAAGCGGGATCTCTTACTAGCTAACTTCTTATGAACATTTGCTTGATTGGAGCATTATGTGGAATCAAATGCCATTGACCAATAGATGCCAGACTCATCACTGGTGTAATTTCAGTGGAATCACACCCTGGATGAACTGAGCCTCTGGTGAGTGTGGTCAATACCACTGTTACTGGGTCATTTTGCACACAAGTAGGTAGCAGGGGGTGGATTCCTCAGAGGCATTCAGCACCCATACCTCCAAATGAAATCATGGCTGCAGACGTGTTTGGTCCCTTTGGAAATTGGGCCCTCACACTTCAGTTCCTGAGGCAATTAGCTCTGAATTGGGGGCATTCAGAAACCCTTTTGGCCAGAGTCTGATGTTCTGCTTTCCCTGGAAGCAATTCAGGCTGGGCCCTCATTAAGGTCTCCTCCCAGAGTGCTAACTTCCACAACACCCACCCACCTCCCATCCTCACAGCTGACACTTGTGCTGCACTGAGACATGTATCTATTTCTGTCTCATCTCTTAGGGGTATTGTCTTACCTGCCACCACTAAACTGCTCCCTTCCACTCCAGCATAATTCCAGCCCCTCCAGGAACCCCCACCTGTACTCTGCTCTACCTTCCCCACAGCCATGCTCTCTCCTTGCCCTTTCCTTCAGCATAGCTCAGGACCCAGCCTGTGAATGCAGTCACTCCGTCACCTTGACCTAGTGCACAGTCTCCTAGCAGTGTCTGTAGCAGGTACATAGCAGTAGGCTGTGGGGGAGCAAAAAGCACTGAAAGGCAGGGTTCCCCCCCCCCCCCCCCCCCCCCCCCCACACACACAGAGCATTTAGGGAAAACTCTGCCTCAGGGCTCCTGGGTGGCTTATCATGGAGCAGGTTTGTACAGAGCACCACCCAGCCAGCCACTCCTTCCTCCATCTGTCCTGTCACAGCCGGGTACCAGGATGCAGCTCCCTTGATGAGCACAGACAGTTCCTCAGTCCTCCGGGTACAGAAGCTGTGGCTGCTCACAGAGAAAGGAAACATATTAAAGAAAGAAACTGCTGCACTAGTCGTTTTCCAATTCCCCACTCAGAGAGCTGGCTTCCCTGGAAAATAGGTCACTTAAATGAAAAGCACCTTTATTACAACACCACAGCAGCGATGACTTGGGAGACACTTTCACACCAAGCCCCTGTCTTCAGGCACCTAAAAACAATGAGAAGTTCTGTGGCACATTTAGAGACTAACAAAAATATATATAGCATCATGAATTTTTGTGGGCACAACCCACTTTATCAGATGATCAGCTGGAGAGAAATAACGGAAACCAAGCATTTTATAACAGGGAAAGGAAGGGAAAAAACCCTGTCAATTGCAGGACCAATGCTAATGATGCTAATTAAGCAGGCACTTAGACATTTCTGGGAAACTGACCCTTTGGGCTGCAATTTCTTATGCTTCTCAGCCTACAAGGTGAGTTTCAGAATTGTTCTTTTTAAGAGTGAGCGGAGCGTGGGGGGAAAAAAAAGTGTTACACTTACATCTTAGGTGGCTGTTGTCTGAGAAGGAGCCAGTTTTCTAGAGGAGGAGGATGGGACATTCTTCTAGCAGGGATGGGTCAGAATTATTGGATAAGTCAGGGCTAATGCTTCCTAGACCCCTGTGAGGCATTTGCTTTCCTCACTCACCTTACTGTTGGTTTGAGCTTTCCCTCAAGACAAGATCCAGCATGTCCACGGGGTTAAGAGGGGCGTGAGGAGATCAAGGTCATACACGAAGAACTGACCCTGTTCATCTTCATGGATGGAAGTGGCCAAGGTATGCAGTGTTGGGAGCATGTGGCCATTAGGCTGCTGGGCAAGCTGCTAATGCAGTGGTCCCCAACGCGGTGCCCACGGGCATCATGGCACCTGTCAGGGCATTTATGTGCGCCTGCCGAATCATCTGAGTCGGCCCCACCCCCCCAATGCGCGGCACATGCGCGGTGCTGGCCCCGGGTGCATGGCGCAGGGGGGGCCCCTGTCCCAGGCATGCGGCACATGCGCAGTGCCAGCTTCAGGCACGGGGGAAGCCCCTGCCCCGGGCATGCGACACTTGTGTAGTGCTGGCCCCGGGCGTATGGGCAGCTCCTGCCCCAGGTGCATGACGCTAGCCCCAGGAGTGCAGCACATGTGCGGTGCCGGCCCCGGGCACGCAGCACATGCATGGCCCCGCCCCTGGATGCCCAGCGTGTCAGTGGCCCCGCCCCCGGATGCCAGGCAGCCCCGAAAGGTTGGGGACCACTGTGCTAAAGGGAAGGGTTTCTGCAGCTCAGCACAAGGGGTGGGTGGTAGAGACATGGAAGGGAAAAATCTCACTGTTGAGCTTTGAGGGAGGGAATTGGGCTGGCCCACATTTGAGTTCACTCCCACTCAGCATTCAAAGGGGTAAGAAATATTTCTGGTGCTTTTTGGGTATTTGGCTCACTCCAAAGCAACATCATTTCTAGGACAACTGTCTCCGGACAGCAGGAGGTTCTGGCATTCAGGAAGCAATTAGCAAGAGAAATCTCAAAGTGCCAAGTGTCTGAAATCACATCAAGCACTGACATGGAACACAATGTTCTGCTTGTGTTTTAACTGAGTCCCAGAGGTCTGGAGAGCCAAACAGTGTGACTGGGTCTTTTCCCCCAGCTCCTCCATCTCAGCCTTGCTGGACCTGGACTTGCTCCACACTTGCTTAGTCTTGCCTACTTCCTCTGTCCCCCTCACACCCACCCAGCAGCAGGAGGTTGCTGTTAAAATCTGTGCTGTGGGCGGTCTTGTGGATAGAGCAAGAGTTCTGTCTACCAGTTAGAGTTGGGCCCAGAGTAGGCAGCGTGTAGAAACAGGCCCAAGCTCAGTGCCAGAGGCTCAGAAACCAAATGCCAGAGCTGCAGGGTACCCACAACTCAGAGGTAGAGCCAGGAATCATACCTGAGAGATAGGAGCCAAGTGCCAGATTCAGAGGACCAACCAAAGTCACAAACCAGGGTGGATCTGAGGGTCACTACCAGGGAACCAGGCATAGGGCTGGGGCAAGCACAGCTCCAAGCATGATACAGCAACCTGCTGTTGGGTTTAAAAATTAGCCAGGTGCCTTTCTTGACCAATCAAAGGGTGTAGTCAATCAGAGAGTTGCTGCAGGCCAGCTGTGCTTGCTGGGTTGCCAGGAGACTGAATGTTGTTGTAGGCCCTGATGCCCCACAACTGCATGTTCAGGGTAGCATTTTCTGGGGAATGGGACCGTGAAGGACCTAGGGAAGAAGGGGCTCGTAGGAAAGGGTAGAATGGACCATGGGCTAGGGAACAAGAACAGGACAGAAAATGAGAAGGTAGCAGGCTAGACAGTGGATCCTGGGAAGAAATTAAGTGGGCAGGAGCAAGGACCAATGTTCCTTATAAACTGTGCGGCCACAGAGCTTCACAGGTGATTAATCAGCCCCAGTCAGTGAGCCTCTGATTGGGCAGAGCTGATTAATCACCTGTGAAGCTGTGCTGCCCTGCAGCTTAGAAGGACCACTGGGGAGGATGGCTGTAAAGAGGACTGTGTGTGTGTATGGAGGTACAGAGAAGTGACAAACCAGTAGCTAGGAAAGGGGTCTAGGGAGAAGGCTGGGATGAAGGAGGGGGCAGAAGGAGAAATGGGATTGGAGATTAGATCACAGGAAATGTGTGAGCTGAATGAATGTTTAGGTTAACTGTCCATTAGTCTCTGCCTTTGTGCCAGCACCAAAGCCTTACATGCATGGCTGTCAAGGTGCCCTCCCATGGCAATGGAGCCTGCCTTCCCACCACTGTCCGTGGAAGAGCCAAGCGCCTAGCAATGAGGCCGTGTGTCCAGACAACATTCGCAATTACTGCTGCAGTTGTGGAGTCAGGCAAGTAAGTGTAATTTACATAGCAAGAGCTGAGAGATATATGGCTCTTTAAACCAGATCTGTCATTCCCAGCTCTTCACTTCCTCTCTGTCGCTTTGATGTTCCTCTTTGAAGAGCTCTCCTCGCTTGCTATTCCCTGCTCCCTTGGTACTGCTCCATCTCTCCAGATGCCCCCTTTGCCTTTGCTGCTGCACTCCATTACATCTGCCTCTTGGCAGGAAGGATGTAGAACAAATGACAGCTGGCACCCTGAAAGTCAACTCAGGCAGGGGCCGCGGGGTACTCTGTTAGGCACAGCAACAGGGGTTCAATGTAAAATCTCATACGGCAGCAAAGAGTACAACATAAAACAGCTATGATAATAATGCTTAAAGTTCAGTATTGCCATACAGTTGTTACTTTTAACGCTCACAACAGCCCTGAGAGGTAGATTAGTATTTGTCGGTTTCTAGCGGAGTGCCCCAAGGATCAGTTCTCGGGCTGGTTTTGTTCAACATCTTTATTAATGACCTTGATGAGAGGATGGATTGAACCCTCAACAAGTTTGCGGATGACACTAAGCTAGGGGGAGAGGTAGATACGTTGGAGGGCAGGGATAGGATCCAGAGTGACCTAGACAGATTAGAGGATTGGGCCAAAAGAAATCTGGTGAGGTTCAACAAGGATAAGTGTAGAGTCCTACAATTGGGATGGAAGAATCCCAAGTATTTTTACAGTCTGGGGACCGAATGGCTAAGTAGCAGTTCGGCAGAAAAGGACCAGGGGGATTACAGTGGATGAGAAACTGGATATGAGTCAGCAATTTGCCCTTGTAGCCAAGAAGGTGAATGGATATTAGGTTGTGTTAAAAGAAGCATTACCAGCAGATATAGAGAAATGATTATTACCCTTTATTCGGCTCGGTGAGGCCACATATGGAGTATTGCATCCAGTTTTGGGCTCCTCACTATAGAAAGGATGTGAACGCATTGGAGAGGGTCCAGCGAAGGGCAACCAAAATGATTAGGGGGCTGGAGCACATAACCTATGAGGAGAGGCTGAGGGTTTGCAGCTTATTTAATCTGCAGAAGAGAAGAGTGAGGGGGGATTTGATAGCAACCTTCAACTTCCTGAAGGGAGGTTCCAAAGAGGATAGAGAGAGGCTGTTCTCAGTGGTGACAGATGGCAGAAAAAGGAGCAATGGTCTCAAGTTACAGTGGGGGTAGGTCTAGGTTGGATATTAGGAAAAACTATTTCACTAGGAGGGTGGTGAGGTACTGGAATGGGTTACCTAGGGAGGTGGTGGAATCTCCAACCCTAGAGGTTTTTAAGTCTCGGCTTCACAAAGCCCTGGCTGGGATGTTTTAGTTGGGATTGGTCCTGTTTTGGGCAGGGGGCTGGACTTGATGACCTCCTGAGGTCTCTTCCAGCCTTAGGATTCTATGATGTCTCCACCCTATTGGGGAGGTAACTGAGTCACTTATCCAGGGTCACACATGAAGTCAGTAACAGAGCTGGGAGCAGATCTCAGGAGTTCCTGATTTTCAGCCTGATTTTCTTTGTCCTCTACACTCACAGTACCCTGGTACCTTCATTGTGTATGGCACCTCAAAGAAGCGAGTCAATGGAAGATGAAATGAAGAGTAAATAAGGAAGAAAAAATTATTCTAGTGGCTGAAAATTGCCAAGAGATGGTTAGTCAGAGAAGTGGGAATAGGCTATTCCAAGTAGTATGAGATACCCAGGAGGAAGTTTATGTACTGGGAATGGTCAGCTTACAAGGCAGGACAAAGGCAGCTGACACAAAATGAGCAGAAAGGGAGCAGAGGGAGGTGAGGATGGTTGGGTTCAGTTCCTTGAAGGCCTAAAAAACCAAATTCATGTCTAAACATGAAAGTTAATTTGGATTAAACTAGGGTGTGAATAAAGCGTAATAAGTACTCTAGAGTAATTCCATGTGTCAACTAGATTCTGACATGGCTTGGAAGAAGTGAAGTTACTTGAGGATTGGGATATTTGAATGTATTGAACAAAGGAGGCCTTGTCTAAACTTTTAACTAGTATAGTTATGCAGGGTTTTTATTTATCTACTAGCCAATAGCCCATCATCAGATGGGATTTTCAGGTCTCTCCTCCACGTCCGTCTCTCTCTTTCTCATCTCTCCTCCACCTCCTGCCTCTCTCTCCGTCTCTCTCTTTCTCTTCTCCTCCACCTCCTGACTCTCACTCGGGGAAAGTAGAGCCCAAATGGCCGCTTGCTCCCGCGAGGCGGCCCGGCTGAGCGGCGCAGAAGTCAGTCAAGTGCCACGGCGGGAGGCAAAAGGGGGTGGGGCGGTGACATTCACGGCCAGGGGATGGGTCCTGGTGCCGCTGTCATGCCGCACTTCACTGCCCCGCACCTCCATGCTGCATGGGGAGCGTGGACCACAAACAGCCGCTTGTGCCGCTTGCTCCCACGTGGCAGCCCGGCTGAGTGGCACAGAAATCAGCCGAGCGCCACGGCGGGAGGCAACAGTGCTGCCCAGAGGGAACAGCCAGCATTTCAGCATCACAGAGTCACGGACTTTGGGCTACTGTATATATGATATATGTCTGTAGCCCTCTGGGAGGGCACAATTTTTCCAGATTAAAAGAGCAGTGTTTTTTTAACTTAAATATCTTCCCAAGCAAGGCACTCTTTTAAAAAGGCACTCTTGTTCTGGAAAACATACAGGGAGTTGTACCAGTATAAAATATAGCACTTTAAAATCATACCTTGGGTTACACTAAAGAAAATGTCTCATGAGACAAGATCTAAAATAGCGTAAGAGCATTTTACAGCCAAAAGATCTAATTCATTCTAGGAATGTGTGGCTAATAAGAGGGACCGTAATCTGGACAGTCATACTAGGATAGCCGTGTGCTTAGCAACATCTAGCTGGCTCCCAAAATAATTTACATCTGTCTGCGATAAAAGCACTGTTTTTAGCAGTATAATAGCCATCAGTACATAATTATAAATTAGGCAAAATCATTGCTTCTAAAGTTAAAGCATCCTAATGCAAAAAATGGACCATGAATACAGTAATCAAACCAGACATTTCACAAGCATTCAGTCTTGGACCATATAATATAATCCCTGGTCCACACAAGTTCTGATGCTAAGCCCCTTATGGCAAAGACTATGTCTGCTTGTTGGTTTGTCCATACAGAGGTTACCGTATGTCTGGTGGTACGGCATTTTCAAAAGTGGCCTCTGACTTTATATGCCACATTCCAGGTATGTTAAACTTGGTCTCCCATGGTGCTGAGCATCTGATGATCCCATTGACTTTAGCTGGAGTTGTGGGAACTCAGCAGTTCTGAAAAAAAAAAACAGGTCCATGTTGCCTCAGGACAACCATCCAAAATAAGAGGCCACTCTTGAAACTGTTGGCCCATGTAAATAAATAACAATTCTAGGCTTATGTAGCCCTAATTAATTTTGCTATGGGACATTTGTAGCTTATGAGAAAACATCATCTTTTAGTCCAAACAGCAAATCAAGAACACAGCTCCTTTGTGGCAGATTTACAGGTGCACCATATCTAGCACTTCAACGTTTTTCCCAACTGGTAACTTATATGTGGAGATCGGTTTGTTTATTTGTTTGTTTTTTAGTTCTGCAGAGGGAAGTGAGCTGTTCCACTTTAATGACACCCTTGCCCCCATATAATTCTATGTTATACAACCCTGGATTCCCATTTCTTACACTGGCAGCTCGCTGGAATTCTGGATGGCTCATGTTAGAGTGGGTCTGTGAGCCATTTGCTTCGGCTGAACTGTATCCTGGAAAGTCTGTTGTACTGTATCTTTTTATCAGACTCAGGTTTTGATTAGGGATGTAAACAAGTAGTCGACTATACGATTAAATGATAAGCCTAGGCTTAATGGTAAATCTAGTCGACTACTCTCATCCCCTCCCCTCCCCCTTGTTGCCTCTGTTTCAGAGGGAAAGCAGGAGCCAGTGCCACCTGCTCCCTTCTCCTCCCCTTGTGCTGCTGCCTCTATCAGAGTCAGCAGGCAGGGGAAGGGGAGGCTGCCATGAAGCAGCCTCAGGCCGCAGTGGGCCCAGGCTCACTGAGGACAGAGGCTGTTTTGTGGCAGCAGCCCCTCTCTGTGGGGGGCCACGCTCCCCGCAAAAAGAGACTGCTGCACATCCCACAGACCAGCCTCTGTCTGCAGTGAGCTTGGACCTGCTGTGGACAGAGGCTGGTCCCTGGCAGCAGCCCCTGTCTATGGGGAGCTCAGAACCCCTGAACAGGAGCTGCTGCCACCTCATGCTGCTGCCTTTGTATCAGAGGCAGCAATGCAGAGCAGCAGGCAGCCAGTTTGCACGGGGAGCTGGTTTTAAATTGCCTCCCCTTGTGGACCGGCTCCTGCCTGGCACCCCATGCTGCTGCCTCTGCATCAGAGGCAGCAGTGTGAAGTGGGAGGGGGCTCAATGGGGGGTGGGACCAGAGCACACTGGCTGCTGGCCCTGCCTTCAGAGACGATAGAATAGTTGAGTAACTATTAAGAATTCATTAGGTTATCTAGCTATTCTATTACCCACAATCTAATATCCTTGGTTTTGATAGCTCCTGGGCACAGCTTTCATTACAAAGGCAGTTGTCTGATCTTTTGTTGGAAGTGAGCCACTCCCCATCTTATTCTGTCTCATGGCCCTGTGTATTGGACACCGTGCATCCCATCACAGGGGAGGCCAAGATGAAATGAGCAGTGTTGCTCTGTGGAACGATTGGAAGGCACTCCATCCATTAACCACCAGTAGGTTGAAAGCAGTAAAAAGAATGGGGTGCCCGTATTTACAGTATAGAATTCTGTGGATGGTCTCATCATTCACTCGAGAGGCTAGCTACACTCAGGGATTGCTTTCATCGCAAACGTAAGCCATGTGCTAGCTGGGAGTGGGCATGCTCAAACTAGTGCAGGTGCAGCAAGTAGATTCAAGCCAAAATACTGCAGCTGGTCTCTAGTGTCAATTTAGCTGAGTGTGCCTGTCCTCCAGCAGGGCAAAGGTCAGCACCGCAAAGCAGTTGGTAAATGAGATGAGATGAACTGCTGTTGCTTAACACTCAGGACATTAGCATCAGGAACAATGGGTCAAATTCTTTCTGTTATACTTAGGCAACCTCATTGCCCCCAGGGAGGGGGTGTGGGCATCACAAAAGGCAGAAGCTGGCCTTGTGATGTCACACAGGAGAGTGAATGTTGCAACACAGCAGTACAATGTCTTATCTTACTCTTATTCTCGAGGGTCAGTTGTTTCATTTTAGGCCCAGTCCTGATTTTGGGATTAGAGTAAAGCCTCATTGCCCCAGAGGAAGCTCAGGAAGAGATTGTTCCTCCAAAGTTACTCCCCAGCATGGCACAGATCACACAGGGCGTCCGTGTGGCACAGAATGGAATTACACCTGGTTTTTCTCTCAGTCCCAGCTCAGTGCCTTAATTGCAGGGCTATTCTTTCTCCACTCTTCTGTCCTGCCACTTCACTCTGGTACATAAATCCTCAAGTATGGCATGTGTCAAGGCTGTTCCCCACTCTGACACTTGGAGTGCCGAAGGCAGGGGCCTGCAAGATACCTTAAATACCCTTAAATACCTTGCCTCTCTTAAGCAGGGGTTTTGGCTTTTGCAAATGTGCTGGTGCAAAAGACAAACCTACTTCCCCTGAATATTCATTGAAAACAAATTAAAAAGCTGGGAATGTTATCAAAGCAAATCCATGTTTCTTGGTCAAGCAAATGCTCACAAATGCTTTCTGTGCATTATTGCCTTGCTCTAGTCTGCAGGCCCCCTGAGAAATTAATTTAGCCTCTGCCATTGCAGACTCTATTTGACTAGCAATAAGTACATCTTGCTATACAGTTAGTTCTGGTTCAGTAGTAATTGCTTATGCAGTAAGGCTGTCTTCTCCATGAGCTGCTCTTAGTTCATCTCATCTGACATATACCTCTAATGCCATGTAACAAATTCGCAGAGTAGCAATATATTGGTCAGTAGCTTCACACCCGTTTTCTACTGCCACATTCATTTTAGGCATGAAAAATTATTGAAAGCTTCAAATGCAATAGTATTATGGGTTGTCAGGAACAGGAAATGTGTAAACTGCTCACTGCCCTTCAGTACACAAAGAAAGCACCAGCAAAACTTGCTTGGGACTTGGGAGATCATCCCATAGATACAGTGGGGCTACAGGACCAGATCTTCAGCTGGCATAGAGCAGCAAAGCTCCACTGAAGTCTGCAGAGTTATGGCAAATTTTTCACCTGAGAATCTGGCCTACAATTTTCTAACCTAAAAATCCAGTTAGTATTGCGCAATGCAGATGCACTAGAGTATGGCAGATATGCACAGCATCAAACAACGAAAGCAGATTGTTTATGCCAGAAGCACCCAGCCAGGAGCACCCAGAATTGTTCTCCTGTCACTTTGACATGGAAGCACCCCACTTGGGCAGGAGCTAATGCATGTCAACATATCGAAGCTGGGCAAAGCACCACAGCAAGCAAGCAGATTTTCTTGAGAGCTGGTCAAGATGGGGCTTTCCTCTGATCTCACAACCAGTGCCACCAGTTCTCCACACTTGCACCATAAAAGAGGAGAGGATGAAGGATGGGCCATGTCAGTGGCCCTGGGAAATGCGAGAGGAAAAGGAGGGGCATGAACGTCATCAAGAGACGATAGACAACTGGACAGGGGACAAGGTGGAGCATGATTGACTGACTTACCTATTGATCAGCTCATTGTCTTCTACATGAGAGGATACCAAATAGTCCTAGCATTTAATGTGGTTGGAAGGATTCCCCAACCAAGAGAAGTCAGGAGAAGAGGAGCATAGTGAGGAGAGACTGCATCTCTGCCGTCATAATACCACATGCTACCCAATAAAGAGCTTTTCACAGGGATCAGGAAACAGAGGGTTCTCCTTTCCTGTAGACCTCACTGGGTCCACAGGAAGGAGCAGATTGTTCTCATGGTTTCTCCACAAAAGCCCCTGATGCTTCCAGTCATATTCCCTGAAGAGCCCCTCACATCTACAGCAGCTAGATGTTCTTCCTGCAGCCTTCAGAGGACTGGATTTGGGCCAGAACAGGGAAAACTGAAAATCTGGGGAGCATTTCCCTCTTCCTGAGAACTTGCTGAGGTGTACAAGAGAGGAGAGCTCTCCATGAGCTATGGGAAGCTAATGACCCCATCCCTTCTGCAAGCATTTTTGTTGCAAGGTGTAGCTGGACACAGCACCTCTGAAATTAATAGGTAGCAGGTTTAAAACTAATAAAAGAAAGTTCTTCTTCACACAGCGTGTAGTCAACCTGTGGAACTCCTTGCCAGAGGAGGCTGTGAAGGCTAGGACTATAATAGAGTTTAAAGAGAAGCTAGATAATTTCATGGAGGTTAGGTCCATAAAAGGCTATTAGCCAGGGGATGAAATGGTGTCCTTGGCCTCTGTTTGTCAGAGGCTGGAGAAGGATGGCAGGAGACAGATCGCTTGATCATTGTCTTCGGTCCACCCCCTCTGGGGCACCTGGTGCTGGCCACTGTCAGCAGACAGGATACTGGGCTAGATGGACCTTTGGTCTGACCCGGTACAGCCGTTCTTATGTTCTCTACCCCATTTGCTCTTTCAACTGCAGTTTGAACAAGGTTCCTGTTATGCTTAGTAGCTGTGGGAAATCCCCATAATGTTAATGCTTCTTATAACCACATTGCCTTTAATAAATCAATTGTATTCATACTCATGAATATGTAACTGTCAATGTATGGAGTGCATGAGGAAGTGTGAATGAGAAACAGCCAATCATAAACCAGTATAGCATATGTTAGCTTTTATGGCCATGAGGAAGGATCCTGCAAAGTGCATAAATTGATGTGATAGTCAGCGAGGTGGGGGTCTTTTTCCTCAGAGAAGATGTAACAACATGCCAAACTCAGGACTGGAATGGAAATAGTAAAGCCATCTCGCAGATCCAAAGGGCCTTTTGGGACTCTAGTCTCCTCATGGCCAATCTCTAAAAAACTGTCACCTGGCTAGCCTCAGCCACCTGTGAAACTGAAACTAACTCTCACCCTGCTTGCAGCCTGCCTCAAAATTACCAGCATGAATGGGATGTATATGTATGAGTATTGATGTACCATTAAGAATCTGTACAAATAAGCCTCAGTGCTGCTCTAGTTCACCATTTGGCTGGTGAACTGTCTGAATATGTATTCATTGGCTGATTCCAAGGGCAGGTAACACAAAGTTCTCTTGTTTTCATTGGGAACTCTAGAGGGTAGAGTACATGGCAAACTCTCAAGAGAGCTATCACTATGTATCAACAATTTATATGTAGCCAGAGAGCTTTTCATTCCATTACAAGTAAAGTTAAACTGGCACAACTCCCTCAAACAGATGAGGACTCAGTATCCAGCAGCTAAGTGACCATCTACATTAATCCCCTCTTCAGTTACTGAAATGTTGGCTAACTGAGGAGCTTCAGCACTAGAGCTCACCAAGCGAAGACTAGGAAAAACATTTTTACTTCCTTTTTAAAAATTCCTTTTGCTATAATAAAGGAAAAGAAAACTCAGGAAGTCATGGAATTCCACTTTAACCAATCTAGTTTTAGTGTCTCATACCATGGACCCTTTTTCTGATCCACTTCAAAGGAGATAGTGTTGTGACTTTTGCCCTTTATTCAGTACATGTAGGCTGCGTCTAGACTGGCCGCTTGAATTTCCGCAAAAGCACTGACTTCCTAATG
>CM057845.1:146759995-146770664 GCA_030068395.1 Apalone spinifera
AGGGGGAAAAGCTTTAGGAGCTGCTCCTGCCCCCAGCACAATCCCATTGGCCAGCTTCTGGGAAAAACTGTCCAATGGGAGCTGCCTGTTTCAATAACAGGCAGCCACAAAGCACAAGGGGCTCATAGTTATTCACAGAGCACATGGCTGCAGCCTGTGCGGGAGTGGGGGCAGGCAGGGAGGATGATTCAGGAACAGGCTGCTAGCTGCTAATCTCTGGCACCCCAGCCTTTCCCTTTCCCAACCCTCTGCCTCCCCCTCTTACCGCTCTACTCCACATACCCAAATCCTCTGCCCCCCTGCCTGCACCCATACCTCCTCCCAGATCACAGTACCCTACTGCCCTAGTTCACAATCCAAACCTCTGCACCCTCTCCTGTACCCCAATTCCCTGCCCAAGGTCACAATCCAGTCTGCTGTACCCCAGTCTAGTGCCCCAAGTCACAACTGCCTCCTTCACCCAAACTTCCTCCCTTACCATCAGCTTCCTTCTGTACCTAACCTCCATCCCAGAACCCCTCACCTCCTCCATTAATATCATGGAAGAGGGCGGCCCTCGATCACTTTCCAAATTCTTGGAGTGCCCCCTGCCCTCATTAAAAAATGATTGCTCACCCCAGATTTAAAGGGATACAACATAATTCCTCTACATTACAGATAGAAAAATTCTACCTCACTCTCTGAGGAGTTCTACTCATTTTGAGGCCACGATGGCTTTTTTTATGGATTTCCAATGTGAGGATTAAAGTCAGGTGTATAAGAGAAACTCAGTTGCAATCTTTATTATGGAGCGAGTACCCTTGCTTCATATCTATGCCAATTGTACTGAAAAAACCTGACTCGCTAACTGTATAAGGAGCACCCAGGAGTCTGCTTTTATGAATCAGTTTTCCTTCCTCATACAAATGCAGTTTATAATACAACCTCCATTTATTGATGTAGTGACTTTAGCAATAAATGATGCATGAACTAGCTGAAGAGTTACTGGAAAGAGTCCCTAGGTAAGCTCTAGGGAAGAATTGTTGTCTCACTAATGGAGGAAAAGCCTAATTACTTCCTAAATCAATTAACCTGAAAGGCCAAACTACACACACACAGAGCTAAGCGCGCGCATTTACACATGGCAGTACTCACAATAGTACATAAAGCCATAATATATATAGCCACACTCATTGCCTCCTCACATGTTCACTGCTGTGTTTAAAGACCATGAGTTACACTCCCTACTCGGCACACACTCACTTGCCCCTTGTTTGTGCCTCTCTTGTGTACAGACATAAATACATACTCACTGCTGTATGTGTGCACACACAATTACACACAGACATGCACATCTAATTCCCTGGTATGTCAAGCTTGCCCCTCTGTGCCTGACTCATAGCGACTGAGACTATTACAGCTCGCTGCTCGAGAAGCTGGCTTTTTAGCTCAAGCCATAGAGACTAGTGCTTTCCACTCTGGCTGGCCCCAGTTGAAGCCTGCATATCAGCCAAGATGGTGCCATCATATATTCACATATACTGCCTCTCTAGTCATGCTTATGGCACTGCAAAGGGATGACTGGTGCATGCGGGGGAGAGGTGTGTGTGTAGGGAGGGCCATCCAGGGGGACAGGGAAGCATGTGGGGACACCCCATTTAGCAATTAAAATTTTGGCAGAGGCATGAAGGGGTGATGTATTTCCTGAGTGCTACCACAAGTCATCTGTGGCACTGCACACTTGCCAACAGTCATGACTATCATTAAAAGTAAATGGGCAGTAAACAGAAGTTATCTCCATTCATCCTAGGGAGCTAAAAGGAAGTGTCGGAATGGCAGTGAAGCAAGTAAGCATGAAGATGGCTTGTCTAATTGTCCATTAGCAAGTACATACCATCCTGAGTTATAGACCATTAGAAAGACCAAAGGTCAGCGTATCTCCATTCTGCTTCAAAATGTTCAGTGGATGATGGAGAAGAGGAAGTAGTGCCCTTCTCCATGAAGCTATTCTCAAGAGCCCAGAATGAACTGGCAGTACAGAATAGCTTGAAATCGGAGTAGAGAACACAATCTAGGCTTCTCCGGCTGAAGGTTAGAGGAGAGCTAGATTGGTGATGAGAGAGGCAAGAGCCAAAGAAATTTGTTCTCAGGTTATGGGACATGAGCAAGCTTGTAGGCAAAGGAAACAGAGCCAGAGGGGAATAAAAGCATGAAAAAGTAAGGCAGAGGGAGGGGATGAAAGAAGCACAGGTGTGAAGAGAAGATAGTGAGAGATGATGCCTAGCAGAATCATATTGAAAGGCGCTCTGGGGTGAAGAAGGCAAGGATGGCAGAGTGGGAAGAAGGGAAGAAAAGAGAGTTTTGTTCAAGACAGTAGCCATTTTGGGTTGTTGTGTTGTTTTGTTTTTTTAATAGGGAAGTCTCTGTGCTACGGTATAGCGTTGGGTGAGGGTTTGTCAGCCAAAGAAAAGCATAGGTAAAGAACAGTTGGTGGCATAAGAGTTAGGCACAGAAGTAAAGCTGTCTAAAAGGGGAAAATGCTGAGGCTAGCCTGAAGGTGCCCTGGGTGAGAAGGGGAGTGAAGGGAATGGATTTGGTGAGGGAATCAAGGCTGGGATTTGGTGAGGGAGTCAAAGCTAGAAACTAGATGGCTCATAGTGCCTAAGAGAGTACAGATAGGAACGCACAGAGACTTTTGAGTCATGAGAAGTGCGGGATGGAGAGGGCTAAGAGTAGCCAGTCAATTGATAAGCGATCACAAAAAGAATGAGTGATAGGACAGAGGAGGAGAGAAAGTGAGCAGGATTAGAAGGTAGGCACAGTCATCTCCAAGAGAATGAGCGAAGGGTCATAACAGATACTAAGTGGGTGGGTTCTAGGACCATACGAGTGTTAAAGTGTCCTGTATGGTGGGGGAGAAGTGGAGGTTTTTGGTGCTGGGGTAGGTCTTTGAGAAGGAATAAAATAGAAAGGGGGAGGGGCAGTGCAGGAGCTGGGATGGTTGCCTAATAGAGAGCCCCAGATGTGGAGAGACTGGGATCGGCTTGCAGCCTCACACAGTATGCTGTCATTCATCACCAAACACAAAAGGACTGACCTCGCAGCTGAGTAGGGAATTTTCTTCAGAATTTTGCAATGGAAACATCCTCCTAGCCTTTCACCCCATAACATTAAAGAGACAATAAAAGATACTGCAGACCATTGTTTATGTAGGGGCTACACTATTTTGGTTCAGCATTACAAGCCTCCTGGGCACCAGTTGGAGGGATCAACTGGTTGGAGGGATCCCAGGAGGCGGATGGGCTTGGGCTCAGGTTCTGGGCCTGCCACAGCTTGGCTACAATTACTGAACCAGGTGATGCACTGAGTGAGTGATACAATACCAGTTGTCTCATATCAGACCAGTGACCTCCCTCTGGTGGGTAGCAAATCCACCTGTGTGTGCACAGTGAGGAACAACATCCTTTTGTGTTCATAATTCATTGCATTGTGGTCTGGCTCGCTTCGGCTTGTGGAATAGCATCACCCGGGGAGATATAATTCGGCATGACATGAGGTGCACTAACATGAATGGGAAATGAGCCCTCCTTTGCCACTGTGATGGGCAGAAGCCCAAAGAGAGCGTGGTACAGACATCTCTCTCCTTGTAAGTGTACAGATGCTGCTGGAGAGCTGGTTCAGGAAAGACAAGCTAACTAGTGAGCCCTATTCCCAGTGCTGTGGCACTGGCGTCCTGGCAGGCACCGAAGGCAGCTGAATTGCTGTGTTATAATTTCAAGCTCCATTAGGGAAACAAGGGGGTGGCAATCGATGCTTGCTGAACAGAAAAGAGCAACACCTGAGGGGGAAGAAATGCTGCTCTCAAACTCTTATGGGGTCATTACAAGCATGGAAGCGATTAAATGAAACCCCTGAGAATGTCTCTTTGAATCTAGTGAGCTTTGTTTAGTCCAAGCTAAAACTGACTAGCTGAAATCTGACTACACAGTCCCAGCTGAGGTTCATGGACAGCTGAAAACTCCGTTTGGAGGATTAACATTGGGTTTTCCTCTCATGCCAGCAGGTTGTCCTCCTGCTGGATATCCCAAGCCATACAAAGAACATCCTGCAAGGAGTTTGGCAGGTTCTTGCTCTTACTTATGTTTGATTGATCCAAGTGTTAAACATTTCAAATGGTCTGCACTATAGAAGTAGACATGGTCCCAGAGAACATGCCCTGGAGTGCAAAATGGGACATTTGTGATGCAGGCAACCATTAGAAATGAAGCCAAAGCAGCATTATTGCCTTGCACAGGCACAATAGGCTTTCTTAAAGGGAGCGGGGAGAGCTATATAGTGATGGGGGAACCACAAAAAAGTCTGGGTTACATTTGGGTTTTTTTAAGTCACAACATTCCACTGTTTCTTATCTCACCCTGTGATCTTGCTAGCCCTTGTAAGCTAATCTGGGGCAGAGTGTGTGTGGTGGGGGTTGCATTTGGATGGGAGACAAAGGAAAACCAGTTTGCTCCAGAATGTTCTGTTGTTAGTTTGATTCCATAGGTGGGACTCTTCCCTTTGATTCAATGCTCAGCAGTGGCCCAGCCTGCTAGAAGGGGCACTGTGCTACTGTGGAGCGGCTGTAGCACACCAGAAATGTTGCTGGTCATTAACAATCCCATAGCAAATGTGTGACACATAATGACTTTAGCCTTGGTAGTCAAATTCTAATTGTGTGATTTCATTCTTCTTGCATCAAATCCCTTTGTCATTTCAGGTGCAATCCAATTCCTAACCCCTGCTGTTTATTGTAATCCCTTGCTGCTTATGTCTGAACTAGACATTATGCTCCTCAGGACAAAGCCTTGCTTCTCAACTTGCTGTGAATGTTCCCCCACGCCAGTGGTGCTATACAAATAATGAAGAACCATGATGGTGGGAGGCAGGGTTTGCCATGTCATTTCCTGAACTGTGGTGGGGTGCTGCTGTGTGCTTTAAATCAGCCACCTTTTGCCTCTGGTAGTCTTGGGTGATTCTGGGGTAGTGGTGGTGTAAATTAGAGCAGCTTCAGGGCAGCAGCTTTGCAGCCTAAAGGCCCATTAGGGAGCCATGGGAAGCAGAGAATAGGCAGAGTGCAGCATGCTCTGTCCACACCCTCAGAATGCCCTCTCCCTCCTCTGCCATGCCCTCTATGTGGGGTCAGACAGTGGGTTTCATAACACACTTAAGATGACCCTGAGAGAGGGATATTCCCTAGCAGCTATGTCCACCAACTCTCTGCCCTCTTTGTGCTACTGGAGCAATGTAAGGGAGAGGCTCACACTGGGGAATTGAAGCTTAAATATTCATTTGAGACCTGCTCCAGTTTTGGAGTTCCCATTAATTTAGAGAGTTCCTAAACCAATGTCATGATTTCTAGGCCATCTTTTTATGCTGAGAATATATATATAAGACCAACATCTCTTGGAACTTTTGAAAGGGGGGAGGGTTAAATGTAATTAAGGGGCTGCCTACTTGTTTTCAGAACTTCTGCCCTTCCAGGAATGGGTGGGCACACTCTGAGGAGATGCCTTATGTAGGCTGTGGGAATTTAGTGACAAAAAGCAGAGGGTCAGATTGTAAACTCATGGGTGAAAGTCTCACAGTTGACTAAGGGGTTTAGACACTCCATTGCTGTTAAAAGTAATATCCTATGCTATGTACATGCAACACTCAGCACAATGGCATGCAGAACCTGATGGGGGGGCCCTGGGCACTACTATAACAAATAAATAATAAATTCTAATAAACTGGAGTGAGTGCTTGCAGGGGCGAGAGCTCTCCCAGGTTTTGTAGTGAATAGTTTATGTAAAGGGGAGCGAGCATTAAGAGCCCAGCTGTCACAAACCAGACCAATTAACTGGAATACCTGCCTCGTGTGGGTAGCAAATCTGGCTGCGTGCGTACAGCTAAGAATGGCATGCCTTTGTGTTGGGGGTTCATTGCATTGTGTTTTGCTGCTGTTCAGCATATTGAATAGCATTACAGGAGGTGACATAATTCAGCGTGACACTAGGTGAAATGAATACAGGCAAACGCTACTTTGCTGCTGAGGTGGGCGGGACTCCAAGGAGAGCATGGTATGATAGACACCCTCCCTGTCAGTGCGTAAACACAGAAGTGCATATAATAACAAACACCCTGCCCTGTCTATTATGCAGCTATTTACAGCGCTACTATTCGATGCTGTGCCAATTAAAATCGTTTCAGATTAAAATCTCGCTTCCCTTTTTAGGCTCCCCAGATACAGCCCCAGTGCCTAATGAGACAATATTGGCTAGCACTATAGGTGGTGATCTCAGCACCACCGTTCCCCCTCAGCTTCAAGGGAGCACAGCTTCACAGGTGATTAATCAGCCCCACCCAGTCAGAGGCTCAGGGCTCTGTGCAGGGAGCTGACTGACTGGGTGGGGCTGATTGATCACCTGTGAAGCTCTGTTGCCCTACAGCTGAGAGATAGAACCAACCCCTTCCCTTGCTCTGAGATTAAGTTGAGTGGTGGTGTTTTGTGGAGAAGAGGTTGGAGTTCTAGGAGAAGTCTGGCTAGTTACTGAAAGAGCCTCAGGAAGCTAGGTTGCTGGAAAAGAAAAAGACAGGACGGAAGGCTTCCATTGAGGCTTTTTGTGAGGAGGTCTGGGGGGGAAAGTAAGAGTTTGGAGTAAGTGGGGCAATTGGTGGTGATGTAAAGAGCTTGGGAAATGCATCCAGGTACTTGTTTTCTTTTCCTGCATTCTCCCCCTTCCCCCAACCCCTGTCGGTACCCAAGATTAGAGCTTCTGACAACTTCTGGAATTAAGCTTCCCTCTGCTCCCCTGTAACAAGTGGGAGAAGAGAGGCTGTGATAACTTGGAGGGAGAAGTTGTGACCCACTAAAAGAAGCTGGATGAAGGTTTTCCACTCTTGTTTGGACTCTTACTTTGTCTGGATTCTTGTTACACCTCAGGAGGCAGAGTCCTTTGTTTAGCTGAAGAGCGAGACTCTTACCACTGAGAGGGAAATGGAAACGCATCTGTAACCCTTCAGAGCAAAGGTAAGTGAAAAGTCACAAACATCACTGAGATTGTGTTTGCTGAGTGAAGGCTGGATATATATGAAACACACACAAAGTAGAAGACCTCTTGCAGTCACCTTTGGTCTCTGTATTTTTCATTTCATACATAGGAAAAGATTTCAGGCTGCTTTAGAGGAATCTTTGCCAGATTTTTCCAGTAGCTGTATGAACTCAAGCAGTACTAGGCTGTAAACAGGGCAACCTTGAGACAGCACAGACCTGTATAAACAAAACAACGTTTGATTCTTTCTTCATAATAGCTAAGTGATTCAGGAATTTCCCATAGTAAGGCTTGGTCTAACTTAAGTTATGTTGGAATAGCTTCATAGGTCAGGGAACCCCCCCCCTCCCCACACACACACACACCGCCAGCATTGCTATATCAACAATACTCTAATTGTAGACACAGGTATGTTAATGCAGGAGTGTTTCTGTTTCAGTCAACACAGCTAAGCTAAGTTTTTCCAATTACAGACTAACTTGGCTACCTGTCTGAAGCTTTTGGGGAGGTGGTGTTTCTACATCATCAGGACTCTTTTATTTTTTATTTTTTCCCCTATCAAAGCATACCAAATTTACTCTATGGGTGGTCTAGACTACAGAATTTTTTTTTTAAGTTCACCTGCATCTAGACTGCCATCACTTTCTTTCAAAATTAAATTGAAAGAATGTGGCATGTTTTTTTTTTTTTTAATCAGTAAACCTCCTTTTCCCAGGAAGAATGCCTTTTTTTTGAAAGAGCTCTTTCAAAAACAGGCATTTTTGAATGCAAACAGGGCTCTTTCAAAAGAGAGTATCCAGACTGCCTGGGTGCTCTCTTTCAAAAAAGCGGATTGCTTTTTCAAAACTCTTGTGGCTGTCTAGCCTCTCTCTTTTGAAAGAGGCTTTTTTTGAAAGAGGTTGTAGTCTAGATGTACCGGACTATGCTAATGTAGCTATATCAGCACAGACTCCATAGTGTACACACATCCTAAGAGTTCATTAGTCCATATGCCTCCAATACTTTAGTCACCTTTCAGCTGGGTGAGCAGCATCTGTTGGTCCTATTATCACAAGATGATCCCATTCCAAAGTTTGAGTTGCAGAAACCTCCTGGACTTTAGATTGACATACACACACTTGTCCAAGCCTCTTTGATAAGCAAACTGCATTCATGAGATCCAGCATCTGCCTAACTGAGCTGAAAATAGCACAGGGAAAGGAGATGTCTCAGTGTTTTGGCACTTGTGTTACAGTTCAGTTGGGACTAGATTACATAGAGGGAAGAGGAAACAAAGTGAACAGAGCTCTTTTTCAAAGTTCAAAAATGGTTAAATATGGGACACCCATTCAGAGCAGTTCTTACCTTGGCATTGGGTCTCATATCCTACCTCTTAGCTTTTCAGGATAAAGGTCTCTAGTAATAGTCTGCTCTTTTATTGTACCCTGCTCTGAGGCTCTCAAAGCAACCTAGAAATGGTAGTAAGTTAATGCCATCTGAAGTAGGCTTATTCTAAGTGGGGAAATTTGACCCAAGAGGTTGTGACTTGCTCAAGTGAGTCAATGCCATAATGGGAAACAGAACTCAATTGGGCTGAATTTTCTGTGCTTAACCACTCAACACTTCCTTATTAATCTTGTTTCAGGTCATTAGGGTGAGTCTACACAGCACCGTAACTCAAAATAATATAGGCAATTTGCATAGCTCAAATTGTGTATCTTATTTTGATGCTATTTTGAAATCCTTTATTTTGTCATTAATTTCAAAATAAAGCACTATTCCAAAACATCCCTTACTCCTTGTAGAATGAGGTTTACAGGGATGTCGGCATTGCAAGCCCAGAATAATGGGCTTGCCGTGAAGATACGGGATAGCTATTTTGGGATACTCCAGTATCCTGAAATAGTGTTGCAGTGTAGACATAGCTTAGATGAGAGCATGCCAGGATGGAAGGTACTCTATCCCCTGTTCATGCGCAGGAGTGCTCATTTGGATAGTTGTCCTAGGAGCAGGTGTTGCCTTCCTCTGGAGTGTTGAGTATTGCAAAAAGCACAAGGCAAGAGGGATGCTACTGGACAAGATGGACTAATAGTCTGATCCAGCATAGTAGATGCTGGGATTCTGGATAAGATTAACCAAGGGCTTTATCTAATGGAGTGAGGTGTCTGAAGGCTGGTTTAGATAGATGAAATATCTGGTCTGTTGGAGAGCAGGAAGAATGAGACTAGTTGATAAAATCTGTGGGTTCTATCATAACAAAACTTTATAATTGACAATCTTTCTCTTACCTGTCACCCCAGGTGCAACACTACAATGGAACACACTGTGAACGGCAAGTTTCCCAGCTAGGCACCATATTACAGGTGAGGAATGTTCAGCTAGTGAGTGCTCTAGAATGCAGAGACGCTATTTTTCAGACTGTCTGCCTTGTTTCTAGCTATTACAAAGCGAGACATAGTGAGGAGCTGGCAGATAAACCCCTAACAGGGAGCAAAACTGCAGAGCCAGAAGAGGGCAGGGGGTAGAAGGAAGGTAATTAATGTGTTCTCTGGGATGCCTGAGGAAAATACATTACCAAGAAGAGAATAGCTGCAAAATGTTTTCCATGACAGACAGTGGAGCAATCTGTTTCTGTCTGAGATCTGCCTAAAATGTATCTGCCATGGTTTCAAAGGCTGTTGTTTAACAGGCAGGCTGGATGGATGGGGGAAGGGAACTTGTCAGCCACAGAGACTCTCGGGGGGGCCGTATACTTGTTTTTCTTCTCTGTAACATTACATAATGTGAGGCACAAAATGTTTGTACAGTAGCTGTATTAGTCCTTGGGGTGAGGGGGAAGGGAAGGAAGTGGATAATTTGAGACTGTTTATTAGACCAATAAATCATTTATAATACGCTAGCTTTCAGGCCGGTCCCTTATTGCTTGTGCCAGCCACAGTATGTTGGTGACTGAATGTAAAAGAACTCATTGGAAATGGCTTCAATTCATTAACGATGAGCTCTCTGAAGTCAGATGAGGGGGATACAACTAAGCATACTGCTTCATGGCACTTCTGAAAGTAGCACAGGTGACTGTACAAGGGCAAAGGGTTAGCTGTTGTATAGAAGAGACTCTGAGTGAACACTGCAGTGACTGTATGGCCCAGGGAACTGGAAATGGAATATATCTGCTTGCATCTCTGAGTCAAATCCAAATTTGATTGGTAATGACCCAAAGGTGTTGCCCTCTGATATCTGCTGGCCTTTATGAAATAATCTTGGTGTCTTAACCCAGCCACTTGTGGATGGATGCACATATCAGAAGCCACCACTGTTATCTGGTCTTCTGTCAGCCGATGGTCAGGGCAGTGAGTGGGGTGTGTGTGTGTGTGTGTATTATACACCCGAGACTTCAACTCCTAGGACTGGGGTCCCTTAGCAGTGGGCAAGCTAGAGGAGGTTGACGGGTGCCCCAAGAAGTTGGCAGGGAGAGCTTATAAACCTCAGATTTCAACTGCCAGGATACAAGGTCCCTTTGCAGCGGGCAGCCTGGGGAGGGTGAGAGATGCCCCAACATATCTGTCCCCTGGAAGCAACAAGATTCAACACTCAAGCTCTCCCTATATCTGTCCCTTATGACCGGCTGGAGTTCTTTTTAAAAT
>CM057845.1:146772979-146804800 GCA_030068395.1 Apalone spinifera
TACTGAGCAATGCAAGTGGTACGTAGACCACAGCAACAGTTAAGACCAAGAGACTTCTACATCATGGGCTGGGAGTCAGGTGGCGCTTAGCTCAGAGGGTAGAGGCTCCTATACTGCTTCAGAGGTCCCAGGTTCAAATCCACCTGGTGGTGGTTACACTTGTACCCAGCATGCAATGCAAGGTGGGGTTATACTTGGGTGGTGTGGTGTGTGTTTTTTAAGCAGCAAATCAATTTAGCTGACAGAAGCACTTCTAACACCAGGAGAGGCTGTGGAAGATAAGGAGTGAACTAGCCATAGTATTTGTGGGCATCTTTCGCCGGTACATTGAGAGGGAAGAAGCAGAGCAGCCACAAAGGATCTAGAAGATGAACTGAGGAACAGGAAGATTACAAGCATCATTGTGGGTAGTTTGGGGAAATGAGAAGAGGAGGGACGCTGTCAGTGGGAGAATTGGCAACTGTAGTCTTAAGAGCCATAGCACCTAGCTGGTCCTAGAAGGGAACAGGAGATGCTTCCCTGACAACAAACTGACTTTGGATGGAGGGGGATTGCTGTTATAGAAACAAGATGCACAAAGATGGAAGGGGAGATGCTACCATGGGGAGGAAATAAAGCAGAAGGAAGGCAATAAGTTTTCCAGCAACCAGCCTGATCAGGGCAGGAGAATGAGCAACTATTGGAAAAAGCAAACTGAAGAGGAACTAGGGGAGAAGAGACTTCCTGAGAGAGGCAGAGTATGACTGGAGAGGGCTGGGGAGAGGGAAAGGGATGTTGGATGAACCTCTCCCTATTCAAATCCTTAGCAGCATTCCCAAGAATTGTCCCTCCCCCCCCCTTGGCAGGTCCTGTGACTTTTTTTACGCACACGCACACGCACACGCACACGCACACGCACACGCACACGCCCCAGCTTGCTATTGTTTCTTGAGGTTTATTCACGGGGCGGTCTGTGAAAAATAGCCTCCCTGTTGCAGTGCCTAGCCAGCCTCTCTTCTAATCCGTTCTGGAATCCATCATGGAGGCCTGTTCCCCTTCTCTGAGGCCAGCCTAGCTGGACCATGCTTTCCCCTGGGTCTCCCCCCTCCCCCAACTCCCCATCTGGAGGTGACTGGAAATACCAAACATAAGACCAGCTGTGCCCACAGTGCTTTCTCACGTGTGGTTCTGCTCCAGGCTGCAAACCCTGCAAGATCTTTTTGAGTCTCAAGGTTTGGCTTGAAGTTAGGCCCAGAAGCAGATGTTAGGGCCGGTGGCTGCTTGTATCCTAGCCTCCTACCCCACCTATGGGAGTGAGGAGAGTGGGGAAAATATAGGGATGAGGAATGGGAATTTGGATGGTCTAACAGACTGAAAAATGAGAGGTTTCTTATAAGAAATGAACAATGAGAGTAATGAAAAGAAGAAATCTCCAAACTGTGAAGAGTATTGAAGAAAACCATCTGAGGAAGAGAGATAAGAATAAGTGAAATGTAGAGGAGCAGAAGGAATTAGTGCTCACTCCATCTTCCCTGGACCACTCCTGGTGAAAGACACCAGAAGGGTAATCTGCTGATGCCACCTACTGCTTCTGCTGTACCACTGGAGAACGTGACTCAAGGATTTATAATAAAAGTAACAGTTCTTCAAATGGAGGAAACACAGGCCTGTGCCTCTGTAGAGTCGACACTGAATTGAAGAGGTCTTTTTTTAAAGTTGTAAATAAGCTAATATTTTTTTGAGCTGTGTAAATGATGTTTATATTTTCCCCCCATCTAAATAGAACTGTGTCCTGTAAACACAGCTGAGAGTCCCTCCTTTGGATTTAAAAAAAAAAAAAAAAAAAAAAAAAGTCAGAGTTCCTTTTCATTTCTCAGGGTATGTCTATATTGTAATTAAAAACCTGCAGCTGGCCCATGCCAGCTGACTTGGGTTTGCAGGGTTGGGGCTAAGGGACAGTTTAATTGCAGTGTCAATTTCCAGGCTCAGGCTGCGGTCAGAGCACCGACATCCTCTCACCTTGCAGGGTCCTAGAGCCTGTGCTCCAGCATGAGTCCAGAGATTGAAATTAAAAGCCCCTTGGCTGAGCCTACTGCCCAGCTTGTCCAAACCAGTCTGATGGGCTCTGAGGGAGGCTAAGCCTGTCTCTCCAATGGCTGTCTCATTTTCTTCTAACAACCCTCAGGCTATGTCTACACTGCAGGCTTCTTGTGCAAAACAGTTTTCACAAGAGTTCTTGCACAAGAGTGTGTCCACACTGCCATGTGCTTTTTGCACAAGAGCATCCAGAGTGGAGTGGATACTCTCTTGCACAAGAAAGCTCTGATGGCCATTTTAGCCATAGCCCCGTCCACACTGCTTTCTGCACAAGAGGGCTTATTCCTCGTGGGGAGAGGAATAACTCTTGCTCAAGAAGCCCACTGTTCTGATGCTTTACTGTAAATTTACTTGTGCAAAAATGTGCATGCAGTGTAGACACTCCAAGATTTTATGTAAGAACAGCCGTTCTTGCACAAAAAGCCTGCGTGTTTCGTGGTGGAGTCTTATCTAGAGTTACTGTTTTCTCTTCCTGTTCCTCAACAGCATTGCTGATTTTAACTCAGGGCAGGGGACCTTCTTGGGGTCAGAGGTAGCTGACCCACAGAAAAATCTGTTGGGCTGCACACAAGAAGTTTAAAAACAAACCAAAAAAAACCCTCATTGATGTGACCTCTGACTGAGAAGGGGAGACATACTCCCCCTAGCACACCAAAGTCTAGGGAGACCTATGCTAGTAAATTTTTGTGCTCCAGCCCCACTGGGCATGGGGCAGTGGAGGGGCTGGAGCCCCAGCACAAGCTCCCTAATGCTGGGGGGCGTGAGCCTCTTACGTTTCTCCACCCCTGTTTTAACCCAATATAATCGTGAGGTAACAATACTGCCAGTCAGGTCACAAGATATCCAGGTATTACAATGCAGGTCCACATCCTTTGGGCTCCAGATTTATGACAGGGCGTATTAGTGACTACATGGGAGAACAGGGAGCCAGTACTCCTAGCTGGTGTTGCCATCTCATGCCTACTTGCCTGTCTGTTAGTCAGGGCAATAATATCAGAGAGAGCTGCAATTACAGTTGATGTTTGCCAAGCACTTTTACAGTTCTTTGACTAAGAAGTGCAGTGTATCACCACTTGGCCCTGATCCTATACTACAAATCAGTAAGTGCAGGCGTGACTTCTAAGGCATGGAAAAAAATAACTAGGCAGCAAACCCCTCTATCACTGACACATACTGTTAATTGGAGCCTGACATTGGTAAGAAGATGGTGCTATTGATCACGATGCTTTTCAGGAGAGGTTGATGTAACCGTGGGCCACTGTAGGCTTTAATCTTTGCTATCTAAATGATATCAATTTTGTGACACTTTGCTTGGATTCTCATTCTGGCTGGATTAATTTAGGGCAGGGGTGGGCAAAATCAGGCCCAGGAGCCGGATCCTGTCCACCAAGCATTTCTCTCTACCCACCCAGCTGATTAGCAGGGTGTGTATCATACTTACTGCTGGTACTGTGCGTTCAGCTGCCTTGCACCCACCTTGCTCCCATCCTGCAGCAGAGCTTGCTTCCAGGGCTCCCCTGTTAGCCTAGCAGGATGGAGCAAGGGTGGATGGAGGCTGGAGGGAAGAAGAGAGTGTTTGAAGTCAGTGTGTCGCCCTGCCTTAGTATCCCATCTCTGCAGAGCAGTAGTGGGAAGAGGGACACATACAGCAGAACTATTTCAGTCTGAAGCATGGATGGTAAGTGACTCAGAGTGCAGCGCAGGGAGGGGGGAGACAACAGAGCAGGACAGATTTCCTTTAAAAGACAGTACATGGCTTCTCTCAGAAACTTAGCAGTAGCCAGCACACACACTCTGTGTGTCACTGTCTCCCACCCCCAGTCTGTGCCCCACCCCACAGACACTGTCACGCACACACTAAAAGCTGTGTGACACAGCTTGGTTCCACATATTCTCTTTCACACTCACTATCTTTGTCTCTGTCTGTAGTCCCCAACCCCGTCACTTCTGGGAGGCCTGGAGTCAGCCCACAACCATGTACCAAAATGTGTGAAGTGGTCCCCCTGCAAAAATTATTTCCTACTCCTGATTTTAGAGTGTGTCTACACTGCACTTGTATACCTTCAGCTGTCCCATGCCAGCTGATTTGGGCTTATGGGACTCAAACTAGGGGGTTTTAATTATGGTGTAGATGTTCTGGCTTAAACTGTAGGACCTTGCAAGGTAAGAAGGTGCCAGGGCTCAGGCTGCAACCTGAGCCCAAACATCTATGTTAACAGTTAAATTGCCCCTTACTCTGTGCCTATTAAGCAAGCCTGTGTCAGTGGGTACAGTCCACCATAGGAGTCTATGTCCACATTTGTAATTACTCTTAGAACTCTTACTTCATAAATTCTGTCAAAGCTCCACCAGCTGTCATGTCATGGTCTGAATTCTGAGGCTACATCTATAGTGTAGGCTTCTTGGGCAAGAACACGTGTTCTTGGGCAAAAATGTGCAGAGCATCTACATTGCACGCACATTCTTGCTCAAGTAAATTTACAGTCAAGTGTCGGAACAGAGGCCTTTTTGTGCAAGAGTTGTTCTTCTCCCCGTGAGGAATAAGCCCTCTTGCTCAAGAGCTCTTGCACAATAAGGCAGTGTGGACGGGCAATAGACTAAAATGGCCGTCAGAGCTTTCTTGTGCAAGAGTGTCCACGCTGCCATGGACACTTTTGCACAAAACCACATCTCTTGTGCAAAAGCACATGGCAGTGTGGACGGGCTCTTGTGCAAGAGCTTTTGCACAAGAACTCTTGCACAAAACAGTTCTTGTGCAAGAAGCCTGCAGTGTAGATGTAGCCTCAGGGAGACACGGATCATTCTGTGTTGCTGCTGAGGTATTTATTTTGCCACCTGATTCTAATGAAGCAGCTAGAGTGAGATTATGGTTGGTGTGTTGTATAGGTGCTCAGAACTGGATGTGACAGGACTCTTTTTAAGGCCTGTATTTCTAAGCAGGAGCTAATTACTAATTGGGGAGCCTAGCTCTAAGGCAGTGGTCACCAACCAGTAGATTGGGATCTACTGGTAGATCTTGGAGCCTTTGACAGGTGATCCTGACTGGTTTGGCCAAGATGCTATCAAGTGCCGGCTCTTCAGCTGCCCCTCCCCACACTGCTGCCCATCTCCTGCACTTTGCCTTGGAGCTGTTCCTTCCTCTGGGAGGCTCCTGCTTTCTGTGCAGGGCTGGGCAGGCAGAAAAAGGGCGCTGAAGTCAAGCTGCCTACTCTCCCACTCTGTATCCTATCTCCACAGAACAGAGATTGGGATGGAGTTTGCTGGCTGCTTTTGGGAGTGGTACAGGGCCAGGGCAGGAGTGAGCCTGCCTTAGCCCTACTGCACCACCACCCAGGAGCCACCTGAGGTAAAGAGGGCCCAGCTGGAGCCCACATCCTGAAATCTTACCCCAGTCATAAACCCCCTCCTACACCTGATGCCCAACCCTAGATCTGAGCACCCCTGCATCTAAATGCCCTCCCAGAGCCTGCACCTAGAACCCCCTCTGACACCTCAACTGCTTGTAGCTCAGAACCCTTCTCACACTCCAAATCCAAGGCCAGAGCCTGCACCCCAACTCTCTGCCCCAGCCTAGTGAAAGGGAGGATGGAGTGAGCAGGGGCAGGATCTCTGAGAGAAGGCACAAAGGAGGCGGGGCAAGGGTATTTGGGTTTCAGGTAGATCTTGGATTCAAAAAGGGATCTCAAGCATAAAAAGGTTGGAGACCCCTGCTCTAAGGAGACTGCACTTCTTAGGTTGTTGGCTGGCTCTGTCGTAATCTGTGCAGCCACTGTCAGGATATGGGATCTGAGCACCTGATTTATTTCCATCCCATCGCATTTCTCTAGTGGGAATACAGAGTGTGTCCTTAAAAATCTCTCCAGTCCTTAGTACTAAGGTGCCTGGCCAGGGTCTGGTCACCTTGTCTCACTTTAAAAGCCCTTGCTGTACTTTCCTGGATTGCTGCCGGCACTTGGGGCAAGGTGCTGTCTGCTTCTTGCAGGGTTCCTCAGTTTGCTTCATCCACTGACCTCGCACTGGATTAAACTTCGATTTTACTGAGGAGACCTAAATGAGTCCTGTTTCCTTCAGCATCTACTAATGCTTCTCCTTAAGCATCCAGAAAGGTGAGGACAGTATGGAGTGATGTGGAGCTCTTCCTCCTCCCCCATCTACTTCTTGCCTAGTCCCATAGCACTTCCAACTAGTGATGAGTGAACCTCAATCATTTCAGAGTTCACTCTGAATTACTGGAATGTGCCACCAAACTGTGCAAACCTCTTCAGTCCCAGAGCCAGGTGTGCTCAGGGTGTTATCACTCTCTTGGATGGAGTCTCTAAAATGGGCTGGAACTCTCTGGAAACAAGCTCTTTGGTGAGAATTCTGGCATTTCATGACCATCTTGAAAGATCATGAGAACAGCCTCTCTGATGAAAACTGTTAAAATTATCCCAGCTATTTTCAAGGAGAAGTTGCAGACGCTACTGTGTAGTACCACTGGCAAGAGCTAAGCATTTAATAGGCTAAAGGAGGTTCTTACCATCTTCCAAACTGCTTTCCCCATCCCTACTTTCAGCTCCTGCTGATTGGCAAAGCAAATAAAGTGCTGAACCTATTTCTTTCATGCAGAGACTGAGGACTTCTAATAGTGCTACAGCTTCACGCTCAGTGCAGCCAGCTTTCTGACATCCCAGGCATTGTAACTATCACTGATTGAAAATGGTTTGAAGATTGTCTTTGTTCTGGATCATACCAAACATCTAAATTTTCCTACACAATGAAATTCCAAAACTCTTGTTTTAATGTCAATTGAAAGGTTTCAATTTGATCAACAGGTGAAACATTTTGTTCTAATTTTCACTTTCTTTTATTTTTATTATTTGTATGTATTTATTAATAATTTGTGGCACAGAGGTGATGTAAACCCTCTGTCCTAACATACATTTGTCTCTTTTCTGAGCTTGTCTCTGGGACAGGGGTGAATTTGGCCCTAAGATTAACAAAACAGCCAGGGAATCAGTATGCTCTATTGCTAGGGCTTTACCAAATTCACAGACATGAAAAAACATGTCACAGAGTGTGAAATCTGGTCTTCTCAATCTGGTCTTTTGTGCTATTTATCCTACACAGATTTCACTGGGGGAGGCCAGGGTTTCTCAAACTGGGGGTCCTGATCCAAAAGAAGGGGTGCACAATGCTATTGTGGGGGGGTTGCAATATTGCCACACTTACTTCTGTGCTGCCTTCAGAGCTGGGCAGATGGAGAGTGGCAGATGTTGCTGGGCACTCATCTCTGAAGGCAGCACCCCACCAGTAGCAGTGTGGAAGTAAAGATGACAATACCACACTATGCAGCCCTTCTGCACTGATGCTAGCAGTGGAGCTACCTTCAGAGCTGGGCTCCTAGGTTTCTGCAGCTTGAGAATGTTCCTGGAGGTAAGTCTAGCCCAGCTCCGGGAGCAGTCCTTGCAAGGAAAGAGGAAGTGCTGTCCCTCACCAGCATGACCAGACCAGCAGCTAGAGTCCCTCGTACACTAGGAACCTTCAGCAAGGGACCCTCCTCTTCTGCTTCTCCCTGGGTCCAGCCCAGTGCCCCTGCACTCAGTGATTAAAGAGGGGGTTGGGCTGGCTGTGGCGGGGGAGGATGGCCATGGAACCTCACACCACCCACCTCAAACATAGCACTCTGGGGAGTCACCTATATCACCCACCTACAAGCCTGGGCCTGCCCTCCTCCTAAAAGCAAGACACCTCCCATGGTATGCCACTCATTTCTGCTCTGATGCTGGCAGTGCTGCCTTCAGAGCTGGGCAGCCAGAGAGCAACAACTGCTGTTGGTCACCCGACACTAGCAAAAGTACAGAAGTAAGGGGAAGGGAGATACCACAACCCTCCTACAATAGCTTTGCAACCCTCCCTCCATAACCCCTTTTTGCCTTGGACCCACACAGAGACAACCCGGTAGAATTTTAGATAGCAGTAGCTGAAACTAAAATGCATTATTTTAAAAATCCTATGACCATGAAATTGACCAAAATTGACAGTGAATTTGGTAGGGCCCCAAGTGACATTCTGCATCTCAGAAGTCTAGAATTCTAATCTGAGATCCTGTCACTTGCTCACAGCATAGTCTGAGGGAAGTTGCATCCCTCTGCCTCCAGTTTCCCTCTGAATTCTGGGGCTAGAGATTTGGGGGGAGGGGTAGTTTGGCATGGGGGATGTGTGAATGCATGGGAATGGGTAGATAGTGGAGCAGCTCCCTGTACAATGACTCCTTCCCCTACAGCTTAGGAGTCACAGGAGTAAGAAAAGTTTGGGGGCAGGAGGGATCTGATCCATCCTCAGCCCAGTTGCTCTTGGCAAGGGAAGAGGAAGTTCTGTCTCCCCTCCCCCTACCATTTACATAATTTGCTTTCCTTTCCAGGTGTTCAGCCTGTATTCATTGCCAAGGTATCTGATCACCTCCTGGGGTATTGTGGGTCTTAATTACATCTTTGCACATCACTTTAAGGTAGTAGATGAAAGGTAGTTCTAGAAAAAATTACTGTAAGAGCTTAGAAAAACAATACAAGTCCCCAAGTCCCAAAGTATATTGATTGTAGTCACTGGCCTGCCCTATTTAGATCCAGACTAGTCAGCCCTCCACAGAGTTTCCTTTTGATCCATCCACCTCTCTCAAGAGAAGTCCCAATGCTAACTGACAAAAATACAAGGAGTAACAGCTTTTGAAATAAAAAATATGTAACTGCCACCTAGACCTTAATTATCTTGGTTGCCTTGGTAACCCAGTGGCTGACAACCTGAATCCAGTTGTAAACTGGGTCCCTGTCTCCGCCAGCATTGAAGGGTTTTGCACCAATGCTGACTCCTTGATTCTATGGATGCTGTGTTGTTGCAGCTGTCTTGGTCCCAAGATACTGGAGATACAATGTGGGTGAGGTAACATCTGTTCCTACAGGGAGACAAGCTTTGAAGGTTACACAGGACTTTTCTTCAGGTCTGTGTAAGCTCAAAAGCTTGGCTCTCTCTCTAATAGAAGTTGGGCCAATAAAAGAAATCACCTTACCACCCTTCTCTCCCTGGTTCTACGTATTAGAGGGAGAGAGAAATGGGTGAGCTTAAAACTCAAGGTATTTAAAGCACAGCAGGTATTTCCCTTCACAAGGAAGCGGTTCTGAAAGTGATCTCCCAAGTCTCAAGGGCTGAGTGGCAAGAGAGAGGCAGCACTTGAGAAGCAGGGCCGAAGAGCAGAAAAATGCTGTGCTTTAACAGTCAGTGGCTGTCAGAGAAATCAACAAACATGGCCCTTCTCTCAAGAAAAAGAGATTGTCCTGGGGTTCTCAGCAGAACTAATTCCTCCCTTCACCCCGCCCCATTGTGGAATATACTGGCTTTGCTGTCTTCCACTCTAGCAATGATTGTGTGCCATGGGTGAGTGAAATGATTTGTGTGTGGAGTGAAAGTTCTCTGTGGCGTAATCTGGGTCTGAGTAGCTTGTGGGGGGGTCTGGCTGCAGGGGGATCTGGTACACAGAGTAACTGGTTAACATGCACAGTTACACACAGCTCCACCCGCATGCCTCCCCCCACATCCCCTCCAGTCTCCCCACCTGCTGCTGCCTCCATGCTGGGGCTTGGTGGCATGGAGATCTGAGTGAAGCTGATTAGGGGTTGGCATGAGGGGACCAGATGCAGGGGTTTTCTCAGGATACTCCAGGTGTGGGGAGATTGGGGCTTCTTGGGGTGGAGGGTTGGAATCTAGATGTAGGAGTGTCCAGGTTGGGAGATGGGCTTCACAGGGGAGGGTCTGAGTGCTGGGGGATTCCAGATGCAGGGGATGAGGCTTGATGACGTGAGGGTGAGGGTCTGGGAAGCTCCGTGGGAGGCATCTGGGTGAGAGAGGGTGAAACTTGGCAAGGATCTGGATGTGAAGAGACTGGATTTGGGGGTGAGGCTTGGAGGGTAGCAGTTTGGTGGGTGGGGTGGCTGAATGCCCGGGGATTGGGCAGATGGTAGAGTAGGTCTCTGTACTGTGACTCCTCCCTTTCCAGTGGAGGAGCAATATGGGTAGGAAGTAGGGGTGTGTGGAACTTCCAGCAGCTGAAAAAGTTTGAGGGAGAGGGGAGATCTGATCCATCCCCAGCCCAGCTGCTCCTTGCAGTGGAAGAGGCAGTCCTGTCCTTCTTTTCTCCTCCCCCACCCCCGGGCTGGTACTAGCAGCTGAGTCCTGGTTGGGCCATGCCCCATGGGTACAGAACCTTTGGGGAATATAGCTACACAGTAGCACATCTGTAATATGTGCTATTCCTAGGGGAATTCTGCACAAATGTGCGTGATAGACATGGAAAGTATGGGTGTAGAGGGTGCTGCAGCACTCCCAATGTATGTGCTTGGCATCTCTATCACCAGCCTGTGTCTAGGCTCCTGGCCACTGGCCCCAGCGGCTCCCAGCTGCTGTCCCTGTGGGCTCTGCTGCTGGCCACCAGCCCCGGGTAGGAGTCTTCTGTTAGAGAGAGAGCCAAGCTTTTGAGCTTACGCAGACCTGAAGAAAAGTCCTGTGTAACCTTCAAAGCTTGCCTCCCTGTAGTAACAGATGTTACCTCACCCACTTTGTATCTCCAGGGTAGGAGCTGTGATGAAATGTGGTCACAGAAGACCCCTTGGTGGTGCTTCCTGCTGTGCTGATAAAGCCACTGACACTTGCCTTCTTGGGGCTTCTCACCCCCTGTCATGCTGGGCCAGATCTTCTGATCTCCTCCAGCTGTGGCACAGAGCTGAGATCACCCTACCCAAAGGGCAATACAGACACTGAAATTCTTCAGGTCTGAGGAGAATGTATTTTTGGGCACAGCTGGGAGGAACCCAGTCCCCCAAGAGAGATCAGAACCCCAAATAAATCATTCAAGTAAGTCCCCTTTAACAATGAAAGGAGGATGTACACACTGATTGCTCCCCCAGGTAACAATTATTTACACTGGGCTCGATAGTAAATAAAAGTAATTTTATTAAGTACAAGCAGTAGGATTTAAGTGGTTGCAAGTGAAAACAGGCAGAGCAAAGAAAATTACAGATTTAAATGAACAGAAAATGCATAGCTAATTCTAATACCCTAAAACTTCTGGCAAACTAACCCTTATTTTAGCTAACCCTCCAAGCCAGGGAAGATCTTTTCCCCCCGGTCTCTAGTTATCCTCTTGTGTGTGTCCTGCTAGTCAAAGACAAAGAGCCTGAAAACTTTGCATGTAAAATATCCTTCCTTTTGGGCAGCAATTCTGTTTCTACATTTCCCCCCTTCAATGGAAAATTACCTGGTCAGACCCTACTAGTTGGGGTGGTCACGTGTCTTCCAAAGACCAACCATTGCTTAGACTTAAAGGACAAAGGAGGCTGTTCACAGGTGGTCACCAAGACATTGAGGGAAACACCTTTGATGGGTTTCAGTGGCACATTTAAAATCATAAAGCATACCCTACCAAATATCTCTAACTTTACATTCAAGAGTGATACACACACCAAAATAAGATATACATGTCACCAGATTGTGACATTACAATTAATAGGTTACATGAGGTATTTTGTCCAAAGCATCTTCTTGTTATGCATATTTGTATCCATAAGCCAATTTCATAAAGCATGCGGGGTGGTCTGTTACAAGAGCCACTGGTCAGGGCTTCTCCACCCATCCTCACACTGATTTACCTCTCTACTAGCTGCTCCAGGCACCTGAAACAACTCACCCAATTTACTGGGGAGAGGCAGACAACTGCTCTTGACACTTCCCTTTCCTTCCCCGTCATTTTCTGAAGAAAGCAAAGAAATCTGTGGGGAAAATTAATTCTGTGTGCACACACCAGGACAGGACTTCCTCTTCCCCTGCCAGGAGCAACTGGGCTGGGGATGGAGCAGATCCCTACCCCCTCTATCCTGAAACTTTTCTAGCAGCAGGAAGTTTCACAGCCCTCTACTTCCTACCCATTTTTAGGAACAATTTTTATGGTGGGGATGCTGAACTATGTCCCTCCATTGCTGTTGTCCCTGGCTTTCACTGTCCCAGGCTGGGGCCATTATGGAGCTCTGGGCCAGGGCCAGGAGCAGAGACCTGAAGCCAGCAGCCAGCAGCCAGCACCCTGGGCAGCAACAGAGCTCCTAGAAGCTGAGCCCCCGGGGCTGGTGGCCAGCAGCAGAGCCCACAGGGACAGCAGCTGGGAGCCGCTGGGGCCAGTGGCCAGGAGCTTAGACACAGGCTGGTGGTAGAGATGCCAAGCACATATATTGGGAGTGCTGCAGCACCCTCTACACCCATACTTCCCATGCCTATCACGCACATTTGTGCAGAATTCCCCTAGGAATAGCACATATTACAGATGTGCTACTGTGTAGCTATATTCCGCCAAAGGTTCTGTACCCATGGGGCATGGCCCAACCAGGGGCTGAGCAGCACTGTACCTGCAATATGAGCTCTGGGCTGCTGTGGGCCATGCCAAGGTCAGGCACCAGAACTAAGAGCAGCCACCCTTTCTCTCCTGGGCTTTCAGTACCCTACATGCTGGGCCCAGGCAACGTGAAGGAAAAAGCTGTCTGATTAAAATGCAGTGAAGAGGGGAAGTAGATTGGGACTGTGATGGTTCTCCCCCTCCCCTCATTTTGTATGAAATTGATTTATAGACACAAATATACGCAGCTCTAAGATGCTTTAGACAAAATACCTCGTGTAACCTATCCATTTTAATGTCTCAGTCTGCTGGCTCTGTATATCTTATTTTGGTGTGTGTATCATTCTTGTATGTAAAGTTAGAGATATGGAGTACAGCACAGTTTATGGTTTTAAATGTGCAAATGAAAGCCATCAATGGTGTTTCTCTCAGGCTATGTCTATACTGTGCTGTTTTGCACAAGAAATATGCAAATGAGGTGAAGCATGGAATATTGCCGTGCCTCATTTGCGCGAAAAGCGGCCGCTCATTAATTATGCAAGAGGCTTTTTCGCAAAACCCCCCTCTTGCACAAGAGTAATTTCTCCTGAAAAAAATGTGGAAGAACGGCTCTTGCACAAAAGCCTCTTGCACAAAAAGCGGCCACTCATTAATTATGCAAATGAGGCACGGCGATATTCCACACTTTGCCTCATTTGCATATTTCTTGCGCAAAACAGCACAGTATAGACATAGCCTCAATGTCTGGTAATCACCTGCAAGCAGCCCCTTTTGGCCTTTAAGTCTTAGCAATGGTTGGTCTTAGGAAGTCATGTGACCTCCCCCCAATGGGTAAGGGCTCACCAGATAATTTTCCATAGAAGGGGAGAATGTAAAACAGAATTTCCACCTGAAAGGGAGGCTATTTAAGGTGCAAAGTTTTTCAGTTCTTGGTCTTTGACTGGCATGGTACTCCCAAGAAAATGAACCAGAGACCCCAGGGAGAGGGATCTTCCCTGTCTTGGAGGTTTAGCTGAAGTCAGAACAGTTTAGGGTAAGTTTGTACTGGGGTTTTAGTGTTAGAACTAGCTATGTGTTTTTTGTTATTTTAAATTTGTATTTCACTTTGCTCTGCCTGTTTTCACTGCAACCACTTAAATCCTACTGCTTGTACTTAATAAAATCACTTTTATTTACTATCAAGCCCAGTGTAAATAATTGTTACCTGGGGGTGCAATCAATGTATACATCCTCCTTTCATTGTTAAAGGGGACTTATCTAATAATTTATTTGAGGTTCTGATCCCATTTGGGGAATGTTTTTCCTGGACACTGGGCCCAAAACTGCATTTTCCTCAGACCTGAAGAATTTTGGTGCCTATATTGCTCCTCGGGAGTGTTGGGTGGGGTGAGCTCAGCTCTGTGCCTTGGCTGAAGACCAGGTCAATTGGCCCAGCAGGACAGGATGGTGAGAAGCCACAGAGAGCAAAGTGTCTTTGTCATCACTCCAGGAATCACCCCCAATGGATCTTCACAGGGACAAAGAAATATAACATTAAAAATTGGATCATAAGGGTCCTGAACTTGCTATGCATTATGTTATTCACTTGCAATGCATTATTGAGCCACTAAATGCCTCTCAGGCTACATCTAGACTGCGCTTTTTTTTTTTTTTTGAAAAAGGTACACAAATTGTGTACAAAATTTGTACCTTTGTACAAAAAGGTACAAAAATTTCCAATTTTTTTTGGAGGGGGGGGAGAGGCTTCTCTGAAATTTGGCCAGTCTACATAGGGCCAAATTTCAGAAAAACCTCCTCTTTTGGAAGAGCCCTTATTCCTCATAAAATGAAGATTACAGGGCTTCCAAAAAAGCATGTCTGCTCTTCCGCATAAAATGTCAGAAGAGCAGATACATTCCCTGGACGCGGCGGTATCCTGGAAAAACTCCGTAATCTAGACATAGCCTCAGTGTTTTGCAGCATTCATGATAAACAAAAGAGACAAAGCTGGAACTCAAACATTGCATAAGCTTTTTAGTGTCGGTAGTTATTTAAAAGTTTACTATTTAATATGGATTGTGAGCCTACATATTCTGTTAGAGATAAACTAGGCCCAATTTCCCTCCTCAGCACCAGCCAATGATGCTGAATGATTATGCAGGTTGAGAGAGATGTTGCATCCTCTAACAGTTGTAGCTACTACATACTTTCTGTGTATACTTCCCCAATGCTTAGTAAGGCACATTGTCTACTGCAGACATAATAGCTCTAGGAGATGCCACTGGTGAGCTTCCAATAAGGACATTGGCTTAAAGACTAATCCAGCTCTGTAAGTGCACAACTGTGTGTAATATGTGTTTGTGAGAAAGTAGGTCCTGAGTGTGAGCATGTGACAATATTTTTTGTTGAGGAGTAGGCTGTGTGGGTATATAGCTGTATCTGTGCTGAGGAAGTAGGGCGTATGTGTGTATTTTTCCTCTGGGGTGTCAGAATGGCGCTTTGATGACATGAAATGCAGCTCTTTCCCTGACACTAAAAGAACAGGGCTGACAAGCCGCTGTCAGGGAAGTGCTGTCTAACTCCTTTCCCCCCCAATAATTTCCCTGGTAAAACTGCAGTGCAGCGGAATCAAGCGGTGACACAAACCAAAAGGGAATGAGGTTTTCTTCTTCTTCAATGAGTATCTCTATCAGGAGCCACACACGCATACCAAGAAATCTTAGGAGTTCAAAGAAATTTTTTCTAACATTAAAACTGAACCTTTGGAGCTTTCCTTTCTGATTAAGACAACAGAGCGCTGAAGATGCTCCCAGCTTGAATAGCATTAAGGAGATGCCTTGGCTGAAGTGGAAAATGTTGTCTCTTGTTTTCCTTTGGGTTAATGTGAAGACAGATGCTTTTGCTTTTGTTCCTGTGTGGCGCTGTGAAAAGTCCCCTCTGCTGAAGAAGGATCAAATGGAGGTGGGAAAGTAGAGGGGGACTGAAATTGTGCAACTTTACCTCATGGCCAAATTCTGCTCTTCATTGAACTGGTGAGAATCAGAAATAGGGCCACTGATATCTGTAGCATCAATCTGGATTTCCATGTAGGTGACTGAGGGCAGAATTAGGCCCTCACATGGAATGTAACCATTATGATTTCTCTGAAATATGCCTAAAAGCCCAGGAAAATCTTAGCTTGCAAAAGGTCCTTTTCTGGAGTGGCATTTGTGGGGTGAGGGCCAAGGAAGCTGCTTCTAGCACTAATGATTCCATAAGGATTTTCCACCTAGTGATAGCAACTGAGCCTGAGGCTTGTACTCTGAATTCAGTGAGAATTGGGACAGTAGGGCAGGACTTTCAATGGAAAGTAATGTATGCGCTTCACAGAACAGTTTTAAAAAGGGGAGCTTTCCACTTTTCAGCTTCTAATCTTGCTCTGTACATGCAAGAATACATTTCCTTTCTGTGAATGCTACCTCACTGTATTAGCTTCTCACCTCCTTGTACCCCTTCTTTTTATTAGTGTGATGCTAGCACTTCTGTAATGTGGAACAGGAAGCTATTCCTGGACTCAAATGTGGAAATAAATCCATACTTCTTTATCGTGAATGGGTCCTGTGATGGATTTGGAGCTGCTCTACAATATTTATGAATGCTGCATGTTGATCTGGTTATTGGGATGCTTACTGCATAAATATGTTTGGTTAGTACAATAAGAGGCAATAAGGAAAAACAATAAGGATGTGAAATAATGGCTTAACAATCTGCTTCATAGCAAATGCTAGAGGGGTATAAGGAATAGTGCCAGGACTAGTGGCTTTTAAGACTTTCTCCACCCCAGCCACCTAACAAGAATAATTTTGTCCAGGAGTGCTGAAACGCAAAACAAAGGGGCTCTCTCAGTTCACAAAGGGGTTATCTCAGGAGATGGTGGGCGTTGTTTTGGGGAAGAGACAAAAGGCATGAAAGAGGCATGCATGCAGACTGCTTTTAAAATCCTCTCCCTTAATGATTTGTTCCTGTTGTTACAATAAACATTACAATGCTTTTAAAAAGTCTGTCAGATTTCTGGATATTATCTGTCATGGGCAACCAAACACACAAACTGCAAGTATGGAAACTCAGAGGTACTGATCAAGCTCAGTTGATACCCAGGGCACCACAGCTGAGGGCAGCACTAAGGAGACTATGTCAGTGTAGGTATGTCTCCGTAGTTATCTCAGCACAACCCCATAGCGTAGACACAGTCTAAATCAACTGAAGTGGTTTTTCTGTCAGTGCAGGAACACCACCTCCCAAACAACAGTAGCTACATCAAGAGAAGCACTCTTCTATTGACATCTACTGTGGGGGTTAGGTTGGCAGAGTTCAGGCATGAGGGTTTTTCACACCCCTGACCAAACTAGCTATCTGGCCCTAACTATTGAGTGTAAGCAAGGCCTAAGAGTGGAAGATGTGTGGAATTCAACGCCAGGAGAAAGTGAAGAATGAAGCCCAATGCCTGAGAGGGCATATTCAGATGAGGGGCATATCTAGGCCTGCAACAGTACTAGGCCCCATCAACCTTGAGGTTAAAAGTCTAACAGCAAAGATGATTTTAGGCAAGTTCTTGTGGTTTCCTTTTGGCTTCAGTGCTTGAAACAGCTGGTTTCCTGGGATTAGTTCTGCCAGGCAGTATTGCTAGGCTGTAGTAGTCCAAATCCAGCAGCAGTGTCAGCAAGTGCAAAACCATTGATTTCAGAGGACTTAAACCCATTTGTATGAATTTGGCCCAATAATTTTAACTAAAGTAACCCCATATAACAGGTTATGGGGTCAAATAACCTTACATGCTATACCTGGAGTGGAGCCAGGGATCAGGAAAGTCTAATGGAAGATGAAGTTCATCATGGAAGCAGCAGGTTGGGCCTGTACAAAGGGATGAAGCTGAAAACAGAAGGAGGGTGGCTGGCCTAGGGCCGGCTTTGGCTCCAGCTGGCCAAGAATTGGGTCTGGGAATTTGAGTGGTTTGGGCTGGTGGCTGAGCAGAGCTGAAAAAAACAGGCTGAGAAGGAAAGGCTAGAAGTTATGCTGGAAAAATAAGGATAAAAGCAAAGGATAAAGATGGCTTCAGATTAGGGTGGGAAAAAGGAAATACAAATGTCTCTGAAGAAGAGGGGATGGAAAAGAGAGTAAGGAAAAGAATTAATTTATTATTCTTATCAAAGAACAAGCAGAAGATGTTAATCCTTTGAAAATGGCAGAATAGATTAGGTGAAGTATCAGATGTATTGAGTGATACAAGAATGCAGGGTGTAGGCTTTCATAGAATGTACATGAGGAACAGGTCAAAAAACTTCTTAAAACAACAATTTTAGGGAAAATAAAGGTAATTTGCCAGCTACCAAATTTCTGACAGAAGCAAGCTGGGTAATGTATGGGGTTCCACTAGGCATGACTGAGCATGAAATTAAAAAGGTGAATTGTTAGTGCTATTTGTTAGAGACTGAATAGCATGAGAGGGAGAAAACAAACTATCCACAGCCATCTGAGTAACCTTTAAAGGTGCAATGCTACCTGTTAGGACTAATATGGTGTAACTGAGAAGAGCTTATATAGTGTATTTTGGCCCCTTTGTCATCCTATAAATGTCAAAGTGTTGGGTGTGTAGTGGCTGTCTGTAAGGGAAAGACAACATATGGCAAAATGTGAATGGGAACTCTCCTATGAGGAACAGCACTGAAATGCAGCAGTTGTGGAGATAAGCATAATGCAGCACACAAATGGTGTGTGGCAGTGGAATGAGCTAGAGAAAGACAGAAAATTAGAACTATTCATAAAATATCCTATGCAGAAGTTATTAAATGATGTTCACGGTGGAATATAGTGAAGGAAAATACCAGTGAGGGAAAAGAGCTACTGGTACAACAACATGCAATTCAAGGAAGAACAGATAATATACAGGAAGAGATAAAGATATACTGCTTGTAGGCAGAGAGAAATGAATAACATTTATTATAGAAGTAATTAATTGCACTTTACAGACAAGGTAGAAAACTAGAAGAATAAACATAAAAGCAACAGAAATGAATTTGTATATAAGCAATTTCTCAATAGACTGCATTCATGCAGCTTTAAATGAAGGTGGCAATGCTGTTTAAACAACAACAGTTCTAAGTTTTTTGCTGGAATTCACATGATTTAGTGACACCTGGTCAAGAATGAAATAAAACTTTTTGAAATGGAAAACAAATCTGTGATATATACAATTAATATGGTTAGTGAGAACACACGTTTTCAGGATATGATAGAATCAGATGTGACAGAAGTAACAAGAAGAAGGGCCTGCATATTTATAAAGGAAGGCCTTAGCTACACTGAAATAGATATACTAAACCTAAATTTTAAGTACAACTCTGCAAAATAATAGTACCTTTATACAAATCTATAATGCTTATCACCCATGTAAAAAATGAGACAATCTAGAATTGTTAGAGTTAGGTAAGGGTACCAAAGGCTCATACATTATTTGTGAAGACTTTAATAGCCATAATGAATTATAGCAAGCAGGAAAACTGATTGTAATGGCAAGTGCCTGGAGCTGTTAATTGACTTGAGCGCTACCAGGTTGTATAATACTGAAGCACCTAGTTAATTTGGTGGAAGAAGCCATTTCATGTTTAGGTCTGGGAATTGCAACAAGCAATATAACAAGTAATTGCAACTGGGAAATCTATAAAGAAGATGGAATGGGAAGTGCTCACTTCCCTATGCTAATTACATATCAAGACCAAAGTAATGTTGAAAATGCTGAAGGAATTCCTACCTGGAACCCTAGAAAAGCAAACTGGGGACTCTTAAAGAGTAAGTGTGCTGAGTAGCTAAGTATCAATTGTGTAAGTGATAACCTAGAAGAATTTCATGATAATATAATAAAGGAGTTGTAGAAGCAGTAAGCCCTCGTAAACAAATTGATGTATAAGACATCAAATTGCCACAAACTCAGACATCCAGTTCCCAGGTGGAATGAAGCTTTGAAAACAGAAAATAATGAAGCGAATAAGGCATACAAACAAACAAAAAGCAAATGAAAAGCAAGGACTTAATGAACTAAAAAGATGTAAAGCAGTGGAACAAAAAAATTTTAAAGTCCAAAATAGAGAGATGGAGAAAGTATTGTGAGGAAATGAACAAAGATTACAAGAAGTCAGAGGTATATTAAGTTAAATGAATGAATGGGATAAGGAATAAAATCAAGTTTATCTTACAATAACTGATAAAATTGAAAGTTCTCACTTAAGAAAAATGGCCATTTTAGCAAAAGAGTTACAAAAAGTAAGTATCAGACGAAGTGGGTCTTTGCCCACGAAAGCATATGCTCCAACACTTCGGTAGGTCTATAAGGTGCCACAGGACTCCTCGCCGCTTTTGCAAAAAGTAAGTAGTGATGCAAATCAAAGTAAAGAATTTTGTGAACAAAAAAGAATGCTGAAGAAAATTGTGAGCTCTTACGTGGCTGGTTAGAATATAAAGATGACAGAATTGTAAATCCATTGTCCATCACTTGCTGGAGGATTCTCTGCATCTTGGGGTCCTTAAACCATTTGAGGACTTCAATATCTGAGATATAGGTGAGAGGATTATTCTAGGAAAGGGTGGGTGAGATTCTGTGGCCTACATTGTGCACGAGGTCAGACTAGATGATCATAAAGGTCCCTTCTGACCTTAAAGTCTATGAGTCTACAACTCTCCTGTTAATTAATGGTTATTAATGACCAGGGTGTGGATCATCTCCTTTGTTGTCACTGGAGAACTAGCAAGGTATGACTCCAGGAGTGAAAGTAACTTACGTTTCTTACAGGTACTGTCCTATCAGAACTCACTCCCCTGGGGGACAGGGGCTGTGTGGGGTTGCAATACAACAATACCTGTTAAAAAAATTAAGAGTGGGTTGGAATGGGGGGAGGGGTGGGCACTGGATAGTAAGTATTTTGTCCTGGCCAAGGGGATGGATTTTCTTTTCTCCCACCCCCAGTTGAATTCACTGGTTGTAGATGCTGTCCACCACCATTCTAGACAACCACAATTCAAATCGATACCTCAAGATACCTCAAGACAAGGAACATAAATAACTGGACATTTTCAGGTGGCAAGTATATTCCTCTGCCACTCCGCAATTTTGCATTTCCAATTATACTGCCCTCCTTGCAAATTACAACGATGCAAACTACACCATGCTGCAGGAACTCTTAAATGATCATCCTGAACAAAAGAGTCTGCAAGGCCAATCCATCGCCCAGATGGCACTACAAGTGTCAATGGAAGTAATGGAAATGGCAGCCAGAGTGATAGCAATGGCTATTGTTATGCGTCACACTTCATGATTACAAACATTCAGTGTCCCACGTGAGCTGAGGACAAAAGATCGTCCTTTCGATAGGAACCATTATACCTGCACTGGATGAGGGGGACTAGTTCTCAGTCCTCAATCTTCAAGACACATACTTCCATATAACCATTCACCCTTCTCTCAGGAGGTTTGCAGATTTATCATAGGCAGCAACCACTATCAGTATTGAGCCCTGCCCTTCGGACTGTCCACAGCACCATGTGTGTTTTCCAAGACTCTGGCTGAGTCTTGCATTACTTAGACAGCAGGGGGCAATCATATTCCCCTGCCTAGATGATTATCTAATCAAAGGCACTTCAAACTCTAATCATAATGGATACTACCTGGGATGTTTTTTCCTGATTGGGCCTGCTCATAAACATTCAAAAATCCACCCTGGAACCTACCCAGAAAATAGAATTTATTAGAGCATCACTAGACAAAGTAATAGCCAGGGCCTCTCTTCCTCTGCATCGGTTTTACACTGTAGGTGATATCATAGACACTGTGCTACATGCTCCCTTTACAACTATTCATACATGCCTTCAAATTTTAGTTCAGCATGGCAGCTCCCACTTTCATGGTATGCCTTGCGAAGCTCCACATGCGTTATCTGAAAGCATGATTGGCATCAGTTTACACCCCCAACTGACCAAGCCTCACCAAACAAGTGGCACTTCCACCATTAGTGCTGATCTCACTGTGATGGTGGACCGGTTTACACAACCTCCTCGAGGGAGTGTCCTTTCACCATCCAGATCCCTCGTATGTAATAACTACAGATGCAGCCCTCATGGAATGGGGAGCCCATTGCAGTCATCAGGGCAGATGGTCTCATCAAAAAACAAGGTTACATACGAATATGCTAGAGCTAAGAGCACTTCCTTCTGCTCATCCAAGGTCCAAACGGTCCTCATGGACAACACACCATGTATGTTTTACATCAACCATCAGGGGGGTGCCCGATCATGCTCACTAAGTGCTGAGGCGATTAAGTTTTGGAATTGGTGCATGAAAAATGACATCTCGCCGACAGCAATGTACGTAGTAGGCCCACAGAACATCATGGCAGACACTCTGAGCAGACATTTCTCTGAACACGTGGGAGCTCAACCCCAGGATCACCTGATGCCTATTCCAACAGTGGGGACTCCCGGTGATGGACACCTTTGCAACACCAACCAATAGCAAATGCCACTGCTTCTGTTCCAGAGCCAGTCAGGGCAAGAATTCTGTAGGAGATGCCTTTACCATACCATGGACAGCTCCACTCCTGTACGCATTCCCACAGATTCCCCTGGTCCCCAGGGTGATCCACAAGCTATGGGCAGACCGTGCAACGGTCATTCTGATTGCTTATTGGCCCAGACAACCATGGTTTCCATACCATCACCACCTCTCAATTGCCGAACCCATTCCTCTCCTCATCACCTCTCGCATGCTAACCCAACACCATAAGCAAACTTGTCACCCGAACCCTCAGGTACTCAAGTTCACCACTTGGCTTCTCCAGGGTTACAAAATGAAGAACTTACCTATTCTGAAAGAGTGAAGCAGGTCCTCCTCAACAGCTGCCATCCCTCAATGAGACACATCTACCAAATGAAATGACAACAATTTCAGGAATGGTGCAACTAACATCACCTTACAATTCCACCTCCATACCTACTGCATTAGACTACCTCATGGATCTTAGCAACTTGGGGCTCTTCATCAGCTCCATAAAGGTCCACCTTTCAGCCATCGCTGTCTTCCACAACCTGGTGAATGATGTCTCCGTGTTTGCCCATCCCACAATCAAATGATTCCTTTCTGGCTTATGTAAAACACATCTGCACTTATGACCACCTGTACCTCCTTGGGATCTGAATCTAGTATTGAGTACACTAACAAGGCCTCTTTTCAAGCCACTGATGACCTCATCATCACAGCACTTAGTCAGGGAAGTATCCTTTCTGGTTGCGATCACATCCACCAGGTGGGTAGGGGAGATCACAGCCCTAATGGCAGATCCACCCTAAACTGTCCTCTCCAAAGACAAGATCATACTTAGACCCCACCCAAAATTTTTGCCAAAAGTTGTGTCTGCTTTCCACATTAATGAACCCATTTACCTACCTACTTACTATCCTAAACCACACAATTCCCCTAGAGAGGCAATAATGAATACCTTGGATGTAAGCTGTGCAGTGGCATTCTACATAGATAGGACAACACAATTCAGGAGGTCAAATAGACTTTTCATTTCCATGTCTGATCCTCATAAGGGAACACACATAACACATCTCAAAGTGGATATCGAACTGTATAAACATCTACTACAGGCTTTGGAATAAGTGTCCACTGCAAACGGCCACTGCACATTCCACACAAACAATGGCCGCATCGATTGCCCTTTTGCATAATGTACCCCTTCCCAACATTTGCAGAGATGCCACATGGTCCTCCCATGCTGCTAATGGATGAAACAGCAGAAGACGGCGGCTGCATGATGTGGGAAGGCACTGCTAGGCTAAAACTCTCTGATTGCTGGTCCGAGGACGCACTAACACCTGAGTGGAGCACCCACAAGGACACACATCTCGAAGAACCAGTGTTGCTGCACAAGGTGAGCAATTTCCTCTTCATTGATTAAGTCATTCCTGTTTTTTGAGGTTCCCTTTTTAATTGATATTATATCTAATCAAGAGTCAGATAGGATAGCAGTCAAATTAGACATGCATCTCTCATCCAAGTCAGTGCTTACAGTATGCTCATCAATTTGGCAGTCAGAATCATCACAAAATTGGATAGTTTGATAGATCTCTCAATTCCAAATTCAGGGAGATGAAAGGCCATTGTTGCTGTCTCTAGAGCAGTCAGCATAGATCTAACAATCCTGACCTCATTTGCTATTTGCAAACTCATAAACCTTAGAAATCATATTTGATGGTCCTGTTCTTCCTTTTCTTTTCTTTTTTAATTCTAAATCCATAACTGGAGAGACAACCATCCAGTTTAATTTCCAATGACTTAATATTTGAATTTCATCCAGTCCTTCCTTTTTACACAAGTCTTTCACTAAACTTTGGCATGTAGGCATTTGTAGCACCCAGTTACTTCTTGTCTACTTAATTCCCAACAATCGACTTTTTTTTTTAGTACTCTTATCTAAACTATTGCCATTAACCTTAGCTCTAAAGCTAAATCTAACAATTTCACCCTTAAATGTATAGTCATTCGTAATCCTCACATACTACCTGTGATTTGCAGAGTCTGGGCTCTCATTTTTAAAGTGCTGATTTAGAAACTGAATTAAAAATTTGTCATTCCTAATCTATACCTGGTCTCATTAGTGCCCCCAGCACGTCAGCAACTTATTCTAATCTGCATTCCAGTTGTTCTTAGTAATATTCTTAAATAGCTGCATCCTGTCTTTACAGTGGCCTTGATATTATCATAGCAGGGTTTCTCAACCTTAGTGATATCAGAGACCAGCTTACTGCTTTCCTAAACTATATCAGGGAGATCTCAGGGACAAGCAATGATCCATGGATTGGTTGTTGAGAAATGCTGATCTAAATGACCCTTCCAAGTTAGTTTATTATCCAACTTAACTCCTACAATATAAAATTCTGAGCTACTTGTTTGTTTTCTGTATAAAGATATAGGTTCCATTCTTCCCCAGTCTTACTGTTTGTGAATATTATTCCTTTGGTTTTAACAAGTGAAAACATAAATCCCCAAGTACCTCTGCATTCTGAAACCCCTGCTCAGGTCCCTTATTGGTTCTCCCACAGTTGACTCATCTTTTGAGTCTTGCATGTTTGACCTATCTAGCACAGTTGTCCACAAATAGAGCAAAACCCATTTCTGATCAAATGCTCTCCAGGAAATCATCCAGCAAAATGTTTACCAGCCCAAATCTGTTTATACTCCCGTATAGAGAGCCATTAGTAAGTTTATAAATATTCAACAAAGCTGCCCCTACCCTGACTAATGTGGTTCTGTCATTTACAGTCTTTTATCCACCAGAACATTCTTCCTTTTATTTCAGTTATGGCTAGTTTATACAGAAAGCCTTCCCTTCCAAAAAGACAGCTATTGAAAAATCTGTATTCCACGTGATTTGGGGTTGGGGTGGTTTTTGTTTGGTTGGTTGGTTTTGTTTTTGTTTGTTTTTTGGTATTTCTGTTTCTAATCTTACAAGATGATCAGTTGTGTATCTTCTCTTCCTGAAACCACTTTTTACGTAGCTTATAATTTCAGTTTTTCCAATAATGCTTTTCATCTCTCATTTATCATTCTTTTCATAATTTTGCCCATACATGATGTAAGGGCAAAAGGTCTACATGTATCAGGTCTTGTGCATAATTTGCCAGATTCTCCTATCAGTGTAACCACCACTTGTTTCCATTTGGCCAGTGGTATTCCATGTCCCCCACATATTATTAATATAACTTCAATACAACTCTTAAACTCCCTTTTAGTAGGTGCTGTAGCATTGCATTACATATGCTATCTTTTCCTGGGGACTGCATTTTTACTTTTATCTATAGCTCTTTTTTTTTTTTTTTTTTTTTTTTGAGTTCCAATATACTGAAATTTACATTCACGTAAGATAAGTACCATACAATGGGGATTGCTCAACCCTGTGACTCAGCAAGGCCCACCAAACATGCCTGGGCTAGTTTCTTTCCAAGGACATGGACTACAAGTATAAAATAAGAGACAGTAGCATCCTGGTTTTATCTTTCCCCTTTCCCACCTTTGCTGGAAGCAAACAGAATGTTGGGGAAGATAAAGACTTGAAAGAAGGAGACAGGTCCCAGACTTAAAGGGGAAGCCTGTGTATTGAGGACCATAACCTACCTGCAACATCCAACATGTTAATGTGGGCTTCTTTATTAATGTTAGACTTTGTTAGTAATCAGTTAAGTTAAAATGGTTTAAGTTGTTCGTTTGTGGATTCACCATTTTGTTCTGTTTAGAACACCAGGTGAGCCTCCATTTTGATTAGTCTTCTTCTTCCTTGCTCATGGAGAAGGTGGTAAAACAGGGAAAGAGAGAGAAAGTGATGCTAGGCAACAGGAGTGCATAACTAGGGGGCACTCAGCGTACTTGGGGCTCTCTTTCTTCAGCCTGCTTACTGACAGGGTGCAGTGAGTGCTGCTCAGAGAACTGGTCCCTGGTTTGGAGTGTCAGTTGTGAGTAAGGTGGAGTAACATCAGACGGTGTATTTGATTACTGGGGAGCACACTCACACACAGGGCTCGTCGGATTAGACAGGGCTAACACACACCCGAGACGGCACAAAGGGGCTAGGGTGGGTTCTGAGTTAGGGGCTAGCCTAAGCTCCTACTGTCACTGAGTCGTTTCCGATCCCTGCCATCCGGAGAGGAGACTTGAAGTCAGCTTTCCCTGGAGCTGGGTAAGACAGGAGGCCTAACACCAGCTACCCTCCTCCGTCTGCCTGCTGTTGTGTGTGACTCCCACAGTTTCCAGACCCTGTAATTCTGTCCTTCCCTAGTCCTTTTTACCTTCCCTATCCTATAGGTAATAAAGTTTAGTTTCCTTTATAATTTTGTGTGTTGCCGCCTCATTTGGTGCTCTGATAGATGGGTGAAAGGGGTAAGAACCAGATAAGAGCTCAGGTGGATCTCTCTGGAGTCGTCCTTTCTCTTACAAGTGGAGTGAAGAAAAACTGCTTAATCCAAATATTGCTCAGTTTAATAAGGTTCAGTATTTAGACTGCACACTCACTCTTACTTTTTATTTTCTTTGGTAACTATTACCTACCTTTTGTACTACAACTTATAGTCACCTACAAATCTTTCTGTATTACATATTACTTAACACGGTGTGTTTTGGTAGAAGTGCTTGGGAAATCTCAGCTCAGTTTACAAAATGTGTGTCTTCTCCGTATCAAAATTGGGCAGGCTGGGTAGTGAACTTACACTGTTCAGTCTTCTGACCCAGGTAAGAGGGTCCAGACCTGAGGTGCCAGGCTGGGGGCTTGGGAGACTTGCTGGTGCCTTTCTCAGTGTGAGTTGTGAATGACTCAGGGAACATTCATACAAGTTAGCTGGGTGTGGGTTATTCATAGGTTGTTATACTGAGTGATACCAGCACCTGAATGAGTTTGGTGCTTGTCACTAAGACAAGCATTGTGAGAGACAGCCTAGGCTGGACAGTTAAGGGGCACAAAGGTACCCCAGTTCCAGATTGTACCCTAGGGATCCCATGACAATTATTTTGCTTTTTAAGGATACATGACTGGGTTAGAGGATATAGATCTTTACTTTGTGCAAAAACTGGGGTGGGTGACAGTCAGAGCCTCACACACTGAGGCTGCTGTGCCATAAAATGGGAAGGGAAGGAAAGAGGGAGGTAGGAAACAGTCTGCATCACTCCCTGGGAGAAGGGATGTTTGTTTGGGGCTATGGAGACTGGCAAGATGTCAAAGAGGAGAAAGAGTGTACTCCCTAATGTCTAAACTACATCCATCTTTTGAAAAAGGGATGTAAATTAGACAGATCGAAATTGCAAATGAAGCCAGGATTTAAATTTCCCTCGCTTCATTTGCATAATGGCGGCCATGCGTTCTTTCATCTAGACAGTGGTTTTACTTTCGAAAAGCCCTTTTTCGAAAGAACATGTGGCTGCCATTATGCAAATGAAGCAAGGGAAATTCAAATCCCAGCTTCATTTGCAATTTCGATCTGTCTAATTTACATCCCTCTTTCGAAAGAGGGGTGTAGTTTAGACATGCCTTTAAGAGGTGGGAGTTTGGGCCAGTAAATGTGAGGGAGAGGGAGAGCTAGAGAATACAGCTGAAAAGTAGGAAGGAATCCAGAGACATAGCAACATCATCTGAGATCAATCAGGCTGGAGTTAGAGGGCATAAGGTCCCTGGACTGGAGTATCGGGCAGGCCCAGGTTCCGCTGGGAAAGTGGCTCAGAGACTGGCCTTGGATCAGAAGACTATCTGGAACGGTATGGGGACAACCAGTCCAGTGGGACTTTGATACCTGGGAAGAGAAGGGCTGGACAGTGACCTGGCCAGAGGGTTGAGTCCCAATGTGGGAGCTTTTCAGAGAGAGAGAGAGAGGGGATGAGGTGAGAAGAACCATCAGAAAGGCAGGTGTTGGACTTGTCTAGGGATTAGTTCCTGACCACAAGGAGATCCCCCATTGGTGAGTGTATCTTGTGACAGGCACACTCCTTGATAATGAAAGTACAACTGGGCTTGTGGCTATAGGGGTGGGAGGAGGAGAAGAGACTGAAAGGTCCAGGGGCTCTTAAAGGGCTTGTCTTTGCAACACAGTGGTTCAGCACTGCAGCAATTGATCCACCAGCAGTCGATCTCCAAGCACCCTCCCGTTGACTCCGATACTCCACCAGGACGAGAAGAGTAGCCGGAGTTGAGAGGAGAGCAGCCCCTGCCAACCTTAGTGCTTAGAAGACATTGTGACTAGTAATCAACTTCAGCTAGGCTATTTGCTACTGAAGTTGCATAGATTAGATCCATGTAGTCTAAGGTTTAGAGTAGACAAGGTGAAAGGGACAAATAAACAATACAGTTAATCAAAATAACTACAATAAGCTTTTTACAACCTACTTGCTATTATTCTTTTATCCTTTCTTTCATTAGGAACCACTTTTCATCATGTGGAAGGATTCATTGCCTAAATGCCAGCCAAAGCTTACTTTAAAAGAACACCCCCCTCCAGCAACTTACAATTAAGATACCACATACTCCCATGGCATTTAGTTTGGGATCAGTGCACATCTTGGGCAGCTGAGTACTCTTGGCGTCTGGCCTTACAATGCATCCAAAATGTGCCCCAATAACTACTATAACTCTTTTCATGGTTATTTCTATGCTATAGGTAAATCATAAAGGGATGCCAACTTAAATCATACTTTAAAACAAATGTGATGGGTTTGTTACTTGTAATATCTAGGATGACTATAATCAGAAAGGGAAAAAATGTCCTTTATTGTCACATTGTACATTTGACAACTCTCTAGCTAGGATTGATTTCACAGTTTTTCCTTAGATAGCAGCGTTTCTAAAACTGGAGGTCGGGTGACCCTTTAGAGCTGTCCAGTATTTATATCTGTTCAATATAAAAAGATGTGTTTTTAATGTATAAAGGGCAAGGGTTACACTCAAAGCTTTGCTGTGCGTGCAATACAGAAGTTTGAAAGCCATTACTGTACAGTCAGTTTTCTAGGCTCTTTGGGTAGGTCTTTTACATGGTGATTAGGGGTGAGAAAAAACAAGTTAAATAAACAGGAAAAATGTAGTGGTATACCTACAAACTGGCAATAGGACTGAATGTGGCAGGGCTAGAACCTCAAGGAGTTGAATCAGGGTGTTTGTGGGTTTTTTTTTAATTGACTAGCTTTCAAGTTGTTCCTTTAAGTAATGTAAACACGAGCTTTGGAAAGGCAAAAGCTTCATGTCTCACTGCACCCTGGAGGCGTAAAAAGGCCACATTTGCATAACTTCTGAATTCTCTAACTCATTTGCGATGAATCTTTCCTTCCTCCCCTTTCTCACTTATCCAGCTGCATTTGGTAATGAACATTAAAAAGTCACTAGAAGTGATCCAGCTGCCTTAGTCAGTTCACAGAGAGAATGACTTTGTAGCTCCTCTCAGTCAGTCCATTAATTGCACATAATAAGGCATTTAATGACAGAAGGGTGGTTGATGAGCCATGGCTGAAATAGCAAGGGCTTGCCAAGAGCTACATTTTCTTTATCAAGAAAAAAAGTTGCAGAGTCCTGACAATGCAGAGAAGACTGGAACCAGGCTAACTTCACAGGATTGGCTGTTCCATAAACCACTGGTGATAAGGCTGTGGCCTATGGGATCCTAGCCCCCGGCATCCAGAGCCCCGGGCTCTGAACATGGTAGAGCACAGCATGGTGGCATGATGAAGGTGGCCTCCATCTGCTCCATTTTCTATATGCTAATTCAAGCCCTCAACTCCTGGCAGTTTGCTAATGTGTTCCTTGGTTGGACAAAGTGGGGCTGTTCCTGCCCTGCAAAGTGAAGACCGAGGAGCTCAAAGGAAGTGGGACATTGAGGCTTCTATCCCCAAGTAAGGAAAGGGAGTAGGCAGAAGAAGTAGAGCTTATTATGGAACGTCTCCTCCAAACTGATCTCATGCTTTTGGGTATTCACAAACCTCTCTGTTCAGTGGGGGCTTGATCAAGCCCATTGGATTCAGTGGAAAGAGACACGCTCGCAAACCCTTAAGTTCGACAAGCCTCCTGGTGGTGGTGTTTGGTATGCCCTTAGCAAGCTGCTGTTAGCCAGAAATGGGCAGAGGGCAGGAGCCAGGCATGTAAACAGATTGCAGTCTCCCTTCTGTGCAGTCTGTAGGAAAAAAAGGGATACTCGTTCAAGAGAGCAGACTCTGCTGAACCCAGAGAAGGGAATGCAGATAATGAGTGAGAGGGCAGGCAGATGGTGCTCACCCTAAAGGCAGGGGGTCACGTGCAACTGTTTCATTCCCTAGTTCCCATAGCAGTGCTTCCGCCTTTCTCTCTTCCATGCCCACTCTGCACTACTGCCAGCCTCACAGAAGAATTCCATGGGGTGTTATTTCAAAGTGCAGAGTCATGGTTTAGCTGCACAGTGCCTACAGATTTTAGTGGGGGAGAGGTGGATGAAACCCAACATCTACTTTGAAAAATCTTTCCCTGGGAGTTACTCAGAAGGCTGGAGCAGTTCCTATTTGCAGAGGAGCAGCTGGTAGGTGTCTGCAGAGGCAGCTTTTTGCTGCCTTATGAACTTTAAATGCACCAGAGATGGCCAAAAGATGGGACGTTCTTATCTTCACAGTCCTCCAAATATCTGATCAGCCCTCAAGAGGACCTACAGCCATCAGGCCCCAAGGCCCATGGGCAGTGGGTGAAGGCTGGGCTAGGGGAGGCAAGCCTCCAGCCCCACCCCTTCTGCCCAGACCCTACCTCCCCAGTATCAGGGGAAGGAAGGGCAGCATGGGGAATGAGGGCAGGCAGCATATGGCCCCAGCAGGCATTCTGGGGGCAGAGTATGGGTGGGGCCATAATATGAGGACTGTTTGGGGTGAGGGATGCATGTGGGAACAGTTAGCTTGGTAATTCTATCCAGTGGATAAGGGGCTAGGCATTGCAGGAAATTTTCTGAGAACTTGGGGATTGGCCCAGCATATAACATGATCTAATGTTCTTCCTTGAAATTCCTCTGCAAATCATTGCTTTCATCCTGTCCTCTATCAATAGCTTCTTCTGCAGATTTTGTCCCTGAGTGTTAAGTCATTTGGAAAACATACACTTAGGACTCTGCTTTGTATCACCTGACCTTCTCTTGTTGCACCCCTATTCCTCCCATACCCATTCCCCTTCCTCACACAGGCTACGTCTAGACTGGCATGATTTTGCGGAAATACTTTTCCCGGAAAAGTTTTTCTGGTAAAAGTATTTCCGCAAAAGAGTGTCTAGATTGGCACGGACGCTTTTGCGCAAAAGCACTTTTTGCAGAAAAGCATCTGCGCCAGTCCAGACACGCTTTTGTGCAAGAAAGCCCCGATCGCCGTTTTAGCCATCGGGGCTTTTTTGCGCAAAACAAATCTCAGCTGTCTACACAGGCCCTGTTGCACAAAAGTTTTGCGCAAAAAGGACTTTTGCCCGAACGGGAGCAGCATAGTATTTCCGCAAAAAGCACTAATTTCATACATTAGGAAGTCAGTGCTTTTGCGGAAATTCAAGCGGCCAGTGTAGACAGCTGGCAAGTTTTTCCGGAAAAGCAGCCGCTTTTGCGCAAAAACTTACCAGTCTAGACACAGCCACAGTGTTTAGAGTCATCCCTTACTATTTATGCCTAATCTAAGGCCAGATCCCCCTAAATGCTGAGCACCTGCACAAGGAGGCTGAGAACTCTAACTTCTATGGAAGTTGAAAGTGCTCAGCACCCTATGGGTATGTCTACACTTGCAGCCTATTTTGGAATAGGGCTGCAAATGTAGG
>CM057845.1:146804900-146824713 GCA_030068395.1 Apalone spinifera
GCCTACATTTGCAGCCCTATTCCGAAATAGGCTGCAAGTGTAGACATACCCTATAAGATCTGGCTCTTGGGGTATGTCTATGCAGCAGGGCAAAAGTTAAATTAAGCAACGCAACTTTAGCTACTGCATAGCTAAAGTCGAAATGACTTAATTTGGTTTTTGGCACTGTCTACACAGCAGGAAGTCGAAGGAAGAACACTTTTCCTTCAACTTCCCTTACTTCTCATGAAATGAGGGTTACAGAAGTCAGAGTAAGAAATTTGCCATCTCAAAATTATTTCGAAATAACGGCTTGCTGTGTAGACGTACTCTTTATTATTTCAAAATAACAGTAGTGTAGACATACCCTTAGAGTGTGAATTCTGTGGGGGCCGGGACCTCCCCTCTGTTTGTAAATTGCCATGTACAATTATGGTGGTGTAAAAAATAACTTGGGTAGATCCAGGACAGCAAACAACTGCTGCAATGCAAACTACAGCCTGTGTGTGCAGGAGGGAGGATATGCCAGACATATCAAAAATTCAGTCAGACTAGAGGAAGATACCGAAAGAACACGGGACTTGGAGGCAGAAGGAGATTGAAGACCATTAATCTCCATCTGTGCAGTCAATTCCCAGCCTGTGTCCTAGGGGACCTTGCCACCAAACCAGCTGTCTGGGGAGCAGAGGAGTCCCATTCAATCTGACACATGGACTTTGGTACCTCTTGGAGTCAGCCTCCTAATTCTGCTCTGCAACTGTTCCACACAGGCTGCTTGATGGCCTAAGGAACGTGGACTGGCAGAGGGCCCTCTAACTTGCCCTTGAATGCCATGTTTTGTGCTCAGGGCTTGGAGGCATGTGTGATCCCTTGTTACCATAATGAAAAACTATAAACATGCTGTTTACACTGCTGCTCCTTCCCATACTCTGAGGGCAATACGCCCAGGCTGCATCTGTGATCTGCACTGGCAGAAAACGCTGCATCTCCTGCACACGTCTTGGGCACAGGTGCTGGAGCTAATGGTTTCCATCATATACAGGGCTTGCAGTTTGGTTCAATGGCTCTCAGCAGCGCCCCCACTCAGAGCCAGCCTGTCCGTAGGATGGGTTGGGGCAGCCATCACAGGCTCCTCACTTTAGGGGGGGCCCAAAGTGGCCGCCCCAATTGTCCTATGTACTGGACAATTCCCCATATTGAGGTTAGCCCGTGGGGCCCAGGATGGTCTCGGATTTCCTGAGCAACCAGGCCTGGCGTGGCAGCAGGGGTTGAGGCTCCCACACTCTCCCAGGAGTCTCTCCTGTTTTGTCAGCAAGCCTGGAGCAAAGGATGCAGTTGCCCAGAGGTACGTCAATTCAAAAGGGCCCGGAGCTCCTGGCCTCCACTACTGTTACTGCAGCAGCAATAGCAGCCAGAGTCCTGGGCCCTTTAAATTGCTGCTGGAGCCCGGGGTAGTATGCTCCAGGCAGCTCTGTGGACTGACTGGCAGGGAGAAGTGCTGAGGGTTGGCTGACCCAGCCCTGTCCCTTCCACCTGAGGCCACACCCCTTTTGGGAGTTCCCCTCCTCCCCCCCTCCCCACATACCTTGCTTAGGGGCCTGGAAATTCTGTCGGGCTCCCTGACCTGCTCTGCTCTGCCACCATCTCCCAACCAGGTCACTACGCTTCAGTGCAGAGGTGGGAAGCAGAGTGCTATTCCACAGGCTCAGGAGGAACAGAGCAGGCTGGAACTGGGTCACTCCACTCAGGGGCGGCCCGTCCATATAGGTGAATTAGGTGGTCGCCCAGGGCACCAAGTTAAATGGGGCTCAATGGGGCGCCAAATGGTGGTACAATATCATTGAGCGGTTTGGAGGTGGGGACGCCGATTGCATGGTTCACCTAGGGCGCCAGTTGCTGGCAGCTAGTCTAGGGCCGCTCCTGGCTCCACTTACTGTTGCCGTGGTGAAGCAGAGCGACCTGGCTGGGAGATGGCGGTGGAGTGGAACAGGCTATTGGGTCACTCCACTTTCCCGCAGCTCCCACCACTGCACTCCACTTCCCCGCGGCTCCCCTGCTGCCACCCCATGCTTGGTTCCTGCCCCCGCCCCCACGCAGTCATCTCCTGACTTGCATCTCTTCAGGGAGGGGGTCTTTGCCTATTCTCTTCCCATTGCACCCCTTCCTCAAAGTGGGAGTGGAGTGAGGCTTGGGGAAGAGGTGGGTGTGGTGGGTGGAGCAGGAGCAGGAAGAGGTGGGGCTTGGAGCAGAAGGGGATTGCTCCTTGACCCCCTACGGACAGCCCTGCCCCCTACTATACAAGTTCCAGTCTCCCTGCTCCTGTGGGTATACAAGGGCCTGTTGAGAGCTGCAGATCCCAGCTGTCTGCAGTGAGCTATGTAGGAGCTGTGCTGCTCTTGTAGAAAGAGCTCTCACTGCCTTCTCTCTCTAGCTTGTATGTTGCTCGCCGTTTAAATACTTGACTGATATGGAGATAAAATAGGGACACAGAGCATAGCAGTGTGTGAAGCCCTGCCAAGGCATTTGTATTACAGCTTTTAACTTCATTTTACTCTCCTTTGTCTATACACTTTGAAAAGTTTGGAAAACTGTCTTCCTCCAAATGGCTCCCCCTCCCCCTTCCACAACATCCTGTCCATGGCTGCTTTTCACATTGTTCCATTTCTCATCTTAAAAACATTTCCTTTGATTTTCATTCCCTGAGAATGCATGGAGCTGAAATTGACAAATGTGACTGATTTTTATTAATAACTTCCGCTTACATCTCACCTAATGTTTTCCCCCAGGCAATCTGTACTTCTGTTCCAAAGTGTTCTGAGAAATGTGCATGCTTTATTGTAGCAGGTGCTGCAGAGATAACAGGAGTGTTTTTAAATATCTAGTGAGGTTGATTTGTTTGTTTGTTTGTTGGGATCTAACATAAGGGGCTATATATTTACGTATATAAACTTCCTTTGGTTTCTTTATGTAATTGGCTAAAATCAAGCTCAGGTCCTTTCTAACTGGATCATGGAGGTGCAATGGGGTCAGGTTTCCTCCTCCACCTTATTCTAAGTGGGAAAGCGTCCTCATCAACCCCCAAAGCACCACCATGATTTGTGACTGTATGTTCAAAAGGGCCCAGGATAAAACAGTGGGATTCTGTTTTCTCCCCTAAAGATCTGGACATGTCCTGTTGTGAGCTCCAAGTAATCTAAACCCGTGACGGTAGGGAGAGTCTAGGGTTTGTTTTGTACAGAATGTTTAATCTCCTCTCTTAAGAAGCTTTGTCAGCACAAGAGGAATAGAAATTGTGACTACTCAGGCTTGTCTGCTATTTCATACTGAGGGCTCAGTTATAACACTCTGATCCAGAGCCACGCTGTGAGGAGGATAGTGTGACCAGACAGCAAATGTGAAAAATTGGGATAGGGCGGGGGTGTAATAGGCAATTATATAAGAAAAATACCTGACTATCAGGCCTTTCCATAGAAAATTGGGACATCTGGTTACCCTAGAGAAGGGCAAAGAAGCCTCCTGCCCAAGTAGTGCTGGCTGGAGGTGTTACTTTCTCTAGTAGAGAAGCAGATGAAGCACCTCCAAGGATAAGTATACACTGCACCATTATTTTGAGATAACTAGCGTTATTTTGAAATAACAATGCGAGCGTCTACACAGCCATTCCATTATTTCAAAATAATTTTGAAATAACGGACGGCTTATTCCGAAATCTGCGTAAACCTCATTCTACAAGGAATAACGCCTATTCCGAAATAGCTATTTTGAAATAAGGCATGTATAGACACTCCACTGCTGCTACTTCAAAATAGCTCCTCACCAGGGTAATATGCTAATCTAAGTTATTCCTCCCTAGTGCGAACACCCTATCCTCTATGCCACGCCAGAACCCACCTTAACTTCAGGGCATCCCTTATCCTCCCCAGTGCCTCCTGGTGCTCGAAATTGAGATAGCACGTCTACATTAGGGAAGCCTGCCTCGGACTAATTTTGAGGCTTCCCTGAAGTGTAGACATGCTATTTTGGAATAACTATTCCATACTGTAGATGTATCCAGAGGGTGCTCCCCCAGCTTCACAGCTGGAAAAGAGAGAGAGCACGTTCTCTACCTAGGGCAGACCTTTAGCCAACTTTCTAATATGGTAGTTCTCAACCTTTTGCATTTCTGTCTCTCCGACCTAGCTGGGGTCGCTACTACATACCAACAGGGGGTGTTCACAGCCCTCGATATCTGAAATTCCTTTTGTGACAGTGACCACAGCTTTCTGTACTCAAAGTTTAGGCAGATACATTCCAGCTGCCACCAGGACGGAGCCTTTAAAAGGCTTCTCTGCACCTTCTTGCCCAGTGGGCATCAATTTAGCCTTTCCTTTTGAGAGAAGGGAGCGACTCTAGCCAATGTGATAACGTGTGGCATGTCCTAGTCCATGCAAATCTTGCTTTTGGAGGATTTGACTGATGCTTTGCAGAGTCTCTGGACTCCAGGGTTCTGAAAAGCCGAAGGCAAAATCAATTCTGTACAAGGCACCTAAGATCATTTCTAGTGTCCTATCAGGGACTAGTGCCTTTTTTCACAGGGGGCAAGTGCAAGGTCCTCAAGCAGCAGAACTCACCAGGCCTCTTCCCTGGATTCCCTACCAAACTCACCGTCATGCCAGGACAGGATAGCACTAGAGAGCTGCAACAGCAGGGTTACTGACTCCTCATTAAACTTCTTACTTTCCTTTACTAGTTCCATCAGCTGTGGCTGCAACGCGCATGATTGACTGGAAGCCCATGGAGGCCAAAAGCTCTAATGCATGTGAGCATAATGATCACAAATGGTAGCAGGCTGTGCGGGGTTAGGAGAAGGTCCCGAGTGCTATCTCTGGGATGCCATATGTACATGTTCTAGTGACTTTGGCTGTGTAAAGCCTTGATCATACTGCTTTTTCCATTTCAGCTGCTTTTACCACTTTCCTTTGGGCATGCATGTCACAGTACAACAGGTCATACTGTGAGGGCTCATTCAATTGCTCCTAGTCTAGTCACTCTGACCACCAGGTCTAAATCTTTTTGCTTCTTAGTTTTTATCCTCTGTGTGGGGAGGGAAGGAGGAAGGGCAAAAACTGTTCTTCAGACAGTGAAACACCAAAGCATCGAGCATTGGTCACGCTCTTCAATGGGGCTGTCCTCGAGCTGAGGGATTCATGTGACTCATTACAGAAGGGTAATAGGATGTGGTTGGGTGAGGATGAGTCACATCCAGATGGTGATAAGATAAAGATGTCCTCATCCTGCCTTTGAAGTCCCTCCATAAGTGTCTTTCTCATTTCTTCTCCCAATAACATGTCTGAGCTAATAGCTGCTCCTGGGCCTGCCTACTGTGTTCTGACTTTCATCTTCTGCCCTTGCTCTCAGCACATCCCAGACACACTGGATTAGGACAGTGCATTTAGTGCTAGGCACAAAGGCCATCTGTATAAGTGTCTATAGCACTAGACCATCTCAAGGCCCTCTCTCACAAGCTGTGCTGAGTAACCCAGCATCCAGTTCAAGCAGGAACATCTACACAGTTATTTTAAGCACCAGAGCACAAGTCTGAATCTGTGGCTGCAGGCTCTGAGACTTGCTGCTGGGTGTTTGCTTGGCTGTGTAGACATATTCCAAAATATTGATGCAAACTTAACCCCAGGAGCTGAACATCTGAATGTCATGGAAGTTCAGATCCAAACATTAAAATTTCAGCCCACTTCTGTAGGCACTGAGCTTCTATAGCACTAGGCGCTTCAAAGTAGATTCGATTCAATGTAGGCGGATCTCTGGTCTGTGCTTGGATCGGAAGCCACCAAACAATACCAACTTGCTATAGGAAGGAGCATTAATTCAATCTTGAGGAGCAAGGAGAGGATAGTGATCTAAGTCTTTGAATATATAAAGGGCTATTATAAAGAGGACTGTGATCAACTGTTCTCCATATCACTGAAGACAGGTCCACTGAAGGAGTGGGTTTAACTGCAGCAAGGAAGATACTAAGTTAGAAATTAGGAAAAGCTTTCTAACTGGAAGGGTAGTTAAGCACTGGAATGGACTTCCAAAGGAAGTTGTGGAATCCCCATCATTGGAGGCTTTTACAAACAGACAAAAACACCTGTCAGGAATGGTCTAGGTTTACTGGGTCCTGCCGCAGTGCAAGGGGCTGAACTCCGAGAATTCTTGAGGTCCCCTTTAGCCCTATGTTTCTATGGTGCATCTGTAAATTGCATAGATCAAGAGATTCCAAGGCCAGAAGGAACTATTGTGATCATCTAGTTTGACCTGTATAACAGAGCCCATAGAAGGGACCAAAGTACAGTTATGCCCCTATCCGCTGGATGCCATGCCCCCTGCAGTGTGGGGATGGGATTAGAGTAGGGTTAAATAGCAGCATCCCAGTATGGCACCTCTAAAATTACACCACAGCAATAATTTCTGAAGCGTGTCTTTTAGGAAAATATCTAAACTTGATTTAAAAACTAACAATCATGGTGAAACATCCATGACCCTTGGTATATTGATCCAATGGCTATTTAGTCTCACTGTTGAAAATGCATGGCTTATTTTTAGTCTGAATTTGTCTAGCTTCAATTTCCCATCATTGGATTGTCTTGTACCTTTCTCTGCTGAAGAGCCCATTATTAAATGTGTGTTTCCCGTGTAGGTTCTTTTAGACTCTGATCCTCTTCATCTTTTTTTTAAGCTAAATAAAGCGACTCAAGGAACTCAGTTACCATAAGATTGTCTTCTAATCTCTAACCACTCTCGCGGTTCTTCTCTGAATTCTTTCCAGTGTATCAACATTCTTCTGGAACTGTAGGCAGCAGCACTGGATGTAGTATTCCAGAAAATATCCTTATTAAAAATAACTATTGTCCATGAGGTGCCTTTTCACAGCTGATGCTTCAGCCTGCTCAACCTGGACCACAAAGCTCCTGCCTAATCACCTCAGCTGACACCCCAGCTATATACAGCATCTTAGATTAGGCCTCTCCAGAGCTGCCTATAACCAGTGACTTACCAAGCAGTTCCCTCCGCTTGGTTGGTGAATATGGAAGTACAACCTGACACTAGCACTGGCTGTTCTATCGTTTTGTTCCGTGTGACAATGGGAGGTGTCAGCCTGTTTGTGCCTAAGCTTGTTCATACAAACACCATATGCCGCTTAGTATTTGGAGAACAGAAATCATACAATCTGTTTGCATTGTCTCTCTGCTTTAGAGTATATATATGTACCCATAAGCCAAAACTCAGCAAATAGCTCTGCTGTCAAATGCATCCACCTTACCATCCTATCTCTGCACACACCAATCCCCCATGCTTTCCTGTGGCGTGTGACCTGCCGGTGATGCCCAGGGTGAGAGCAGGGATAAGAAGCCTTCTGGAAAGGCCAGCCAATGCTGAGGGTTTCCCCAACACAGACGTGATGTCCTCGGAAAGCATTCCCTGCCTCATCCCTCTTCCACCAGGCTTCTTGCCCCAGAGATGATTCATTCTGCTGCAGTCAGTTTGTTACTCATGTGTGGTGATAAATAGTAAGAGACAGGAGTTCGTCACAGATACAAATCAGCCTAAATTGACCTCATTTCCCTCTTAGGATAATAAGCTTAGAGGATAAGTTCTCCTCTTGCAGAGTTTGCTCCTTTGCTGCTGGCCATCTTGTCAGTTATCAAAACCATCTCTTCCCTGGGAGTGTCAGGCCTGATTGCAGCTAAGTAACGCTTGGAGCTACCTTGATAGGCTTTCCCCCAGCCTAGTGTAATGCTCATCTGCTTGAAGTCCCCTACTTCCAGCCCACTGGTATCTTTCCCTGTATAAATATGTCTTCTGACTCCCATCTCATCCCACCAGCTGTACTCAAGTCGGCTTCCTGCTAATCTGTCTGCCTGTTCTATTTGGTCTTCTCCAACCACAGAGCCTGGACCACAAAGCTCCTGCCTAATCACCTCAGCTGACACCCCAGCTATATACAGCATCTTAGATTAGGCCTCTCCAGAGCTGCCTATAACCAGTGACTTACCAAGCAGTTCCCTCCGCACTGGCTCTTGCTGGGCACTAAGCAAATGTGCAGCTAGGCAGGTGTGCCAGGACATTTTTAATATGTTCATAAATGTGGCAGGAACCCTGGATATTAAACAAATGTATTAATGTCTTGAAGTTGCTGTCCAGAGCCAGCCTTGCATTCACAAAATGTTTCACTTGTTGAGATGTAGCTGCTTCTGGGTGGGAATCTGGCAGCTGTTCAGCAATGCATTAACATGTTTATGAACAGGAATAAGGAAAGGTGGTCTTGAGACTAAAGCCGTGGACTGGAATTCAAGTGATCTGGGCCTGGTTCCTGACTCTGCCACAAACTTCCTGTAACTTAAGCAAATTGTTCTCATCTGTGCCTCAGTTTCCCTTTCTGTAAAATAGGGGTAATAATCTGGTTTGGTTTTTGGATTGCAAACTCTTCAGGGTGGGGGCTAACTCTGGGGGTTGTGTGCACAGTGCAAAGCAGAATAGGGTGGGCCCCAATCTTAGCTGGGGTGGTAGGGTAGCCAAGTGTCAGGCTTTCAACTGAAAACCTGGTCAAAAAAGCAACTGAGGGAGGGGAGTGAATAGTAGAGGAAGAGAGGGGGGTGGAGTGAGCAGGGTGGGGCCTCAGGGAAGGGCTGGGGTTAGGGTGTCCAGTTTTGTTCTGTCAGAAAGCTGGCAACCCTGAAAAGAGCCTTCAGGAATTACTGTAATACAAATAGTAGCTTAGACAGTAAGTGACACTGGTGCTTTGCTGATTCACTGTCCTTTCTCTGTTCACGTCATGTTTCTATGCTCTATCAGTTGTATCTAGTGAGACAGTTGTACAGAATAAGCACAAGCCATGGAAGCCATACCTCCTATTATGTTGTCTAATTATCTTGCACGGAAGCACCGATCTATGAGTGCCCTGCAGAGTTATGTAAACCCAGCTGGGCAGGCTAAACTTAGATTCTGTTGCTAATTCTTTACCCATCCTTGCCAAGAATAGGCAGGAATATTTGGTGGCTCTTTGAGGGAGGGAGCAGGGATCACTCTTGGAGAGGGGTAGAAAGGCTCTGGCAAAACACCTGGGTCTTACCTTCCTTATGAAAACCATATGATTGAGTGTCTTTTTTCACTCCTGTGGAAAGGGCTTGCACAGCTGTGAGGCTGTTTGCCACAAATTCAGAGTCCGACTGGTCTCATGCTAGTTCTTGGTAGACCCATTGTTCCTTAATCAAGCAACCAGTGTTATAAATCTTATCCCTGAAGGAAATGTGTTTGGTCCAGATTCTGCCTACGCTAGGGATGTTAGCATATAGACATTTAAACAATTAACGACTATGTGCAACCCTCACTCTCTGCTAGGGTTGCCAGATGGTTTCAACAAAAATGTTGGACACGCTTGACATCACATCACAATCTACATTACATCTTAGTTAGAAAATACCGGACATTTATATTTTCTCAATTTGTTTCCCGAACAGAAAGCTCAAATACTGGACTGTCCGGTTCAAAACCAGACACCTGGCAACCCTACTCTCTACTGCCTCCATATCAGAGGCAGCAAGAGGGAGGTAGGAGCCAGTGTCTGTGGGGAACCAGCTTTTAAGCCAGCTCCTTGCGTGTGCTAGTTTCCACGGAGCCACCTCCCCACCACTGCCTCCCACAGAGGGAGCATCGTGGGGGCGCAGGCAGGCGCTGGTGTTTGGTGGGAGCTGAGGCCCTTTGCCACAGAGGCAGCAGCACAGGATGGCAGGAGGCTCCCCGGGAGTGGGGCCAGGAGCCGGGGGCACGGTAGCTGCCGCTCCCACCCCTGGGGTGTATTTTAATAATTGTGTAACCATTACAAATTGTTGCGGCTATACGATTACTAAAATACATACTATTTAATATCCCTAGTCTACACCGAGGATGAGTGTTTTATTTCCCAAAAAATGTTCCCACCGTGTCTAACAGCAGTAGACATCTTGATGTCTCCTGGTGCTCCTCCTAAGTGAGGTGTTGTTTAGGCTTGTGTAAAACAGTGTCAACAGCTAGGGGCCTTCCACTTTAGAGGTCTAATATTGTAAACGTAAGCTATGCCTGCTTCATAGAGAGCTCTGTCTCACTCTAGTGGTGGGTAGGCCACTAACGATGGTTGAGTGTGTTACATAAGTGAGTCTGTTCTTTTAGCTCAGGCACCAGAGGTTCACTTATTAAGATCCAGAGGTCTGAGGTTCAATCCCACTACTGATGGCACACACTCAGGCATCAGAATTACATTAGTACTAGCAGAGTTGAACTGGTGCTATCAGTATTAGAACATCGTCAGTTTCCCCAGTGTAGGGAGTGCCACAGCTAATGTTAGACTAAGCCATTGAGAATCAAGACCTCCCAACCATTGCTTCATCAGGTATCAAATGGTAAGATCAGCACTCTAGCGGGATGTGCTCATGACAAGCAATGTTGCTGAGCAGTATGCCCTGCACTAGCTGGAGTTGTTTTCAGTGCCTGGGGTTCTATTCCCAGAAGGGTTTAGATTTGTGGATAACTGTGGTGAAGCCCATGTCCTTCAAGGGAGGTGAGAAAATACTATTTTAGTAGCCGTTGTTAGCTGGGTGTCCAGTATAAATGAGAAGTGAAGAAAGATCCTGAGGCAGCAGGAAATACTGCTGGTCCCAAATTCTGGGGCAATACGGCATAAGTTCATGTTCTTTGATACTGTGACAGCATGGATCAATTTTTGGCTGTGTCAGCCTAGCCTGAAGGTAAGTTTCTGGGTTCCACCTGGGCTGATTATGGCCCACTAGGCTGAGACAGCAATAGCCCCACAACAAACCCCAAACCCCTCACCATGAGTAGGCAGTGCTGTGTTTGGAAGCATTTCCATTGCTAATGTCAGTGTCGCTTGAAAGTCAATGAGAGAGAGGGTTAAATCACTGGGGATCTTTACTACTGTTCAGCAAACCGCATTGCCTTTGCCCCTTTTTGATCCAGGAGAACCAGAATGGTTAGTTTGGCAATGCCTGAGGCTTTCTCAGCAGCTTTCCCCGTGATCCTGAAATCTGTGCTTTGTGATCTTACTGAAGATAAAGCTTCTTTTCTTTAGTTGCTTGCCGTAAGATGTGCCTCGGCTTCCCTTTCTGTAAAATGCAATGGGCCTGTGCATTGTTCTTTATGATCTTAGTAAAGATAAAGCTGCTTTTCCTTACAGAAGGCTACTGAGAGCCTGATGAAATTCCTACACAGAAATATTTATCTAATGAAGCTATTGTTGCAAAAATCCTGGAGGTGACCCTAGATTCTAAGAGACAAAAATCATCTTAAAGTCTAAATTGTGACTTTACTTGGGTGCAGAAGCCAACATTTTTTTAAAGTAGCCTTCGATGGATGTGTTTACATATTGGGGTGCCCAACTTGAGATACCTTGAGCTTTATTTTTAAAGCTGCTGAGCAGTGTTTCCTCTAGCTGTACAGCAGCACAGCTTCATAGCTAATTAATCAGCCGCACCCTGTCAGTCAGTTTCCTACCCTGAGCCTCTGGCTGGGCAGGGTTGATTAATCACCTGTGAAACTGTGCTGTGCGCACCTTAGAGGGAACACTGCTGCAGAGCATCCACAACACTAGATTAAATGAATAGGTGGTGTAGGTGTTTAGACACATAGGGCCTGATTTTTCAGAGGGGGTTGAAAGTGAAGTGACACCATCATAAAACTGAATTCAGAATTGCCTGCTCAGAATTATTGGAGGTTCCCCTAGCTCTGTGAACTAACTTTTCAGTCCCCAAGATGTTGATGTACAATGACAGGACAGCGCTTCTGTGGGAGTCCTGACTCCTGCTGCCCATGTGGCGCATGTTCTCTGACTAAGCAGGGTGCTCTGCTTTTACCTGCAGTTTAGGGAATTATTGATTTTTAGTTTCTTCCATTAAAGGAAATTTTTAAAAAATGCAGCACATGAGTGTTCTAACACAGGTATCTAAAAATCATGGCACCAGCTATTTATCTCCACACGGGGCATGTTAAAAAGTTACATTTTTTAAAATGACGGAGATTCCTCTATTTGAGTTTATTATTCGGATTTGCACAATCACCTGAAATGTTCTAGGCACTTTCAATGTACAGAGGAAGAACTTGTCCGTGCCCCGAGAAGCAAACAATCTATCCCTGGAAATAAACACAACTCAAGCAAATCTAAACTAAACTGATTTTCTTTTTTTATGACTTGTCTAGGGATTGCTAAACCACCAAAGATGAGCTCTCATGGTAGTTCAGATAGCCAACTATCTGGCCTTGCTGCATATCTCGGCAGCGTTACCTTTGCAATTACTAGTCTGGCTGTAAAATAGACTCAAAGGAGTTTTGCTTCTGATGGTTCATATAGTAGATAGTTGAATTTGGCTTAGCAGATCTCAAGCTTATAGTGATTGCCTTCCATGTGCACATGCTTTGGTGTGTTTGCCCATTGGTCCCTGGGGTTTTCAGTTGCAAGATTCAGTTTGATTGTTGTTCCTTTCTTTTCAACAGCAGTAACAAACCTAACCCTTTTGAAGCGCTCCCTGGGTGGCAGATAAAGAATGTTTATGAAAACATGTTGAAGCTGATTGACCTTGCCTGGGAGAATCCCCTCTGTCCTTGCAAGGTGCTGATCTCTTATCTCTGCCTGGAACAGCACTTGCCTTCAAGGCCCTTCTCAATTGTGCTGCTCCCTACTAATTTGTTCCAGTCTCTTACCATCTTGCTCTTCCTGCCCTGTCTGCTTATAAAAAGAAAAAACGTAAAAAACAACAAATGGTCTTAAAGAGTAACAAAACATGTAGATGGTATCATGAGCTTTCGTGTGCACAACCTACCCACCTGCCTCTCCCACAACCATTTCTCACTGCCCTTACGACAGGCAATACCCTCACTGGATTAAACTACCCGGCTCTCCACCCCAAGCGCCACTGCTACTGTGTGCTGTGTAGTTAATGTAAGGGGGAGCACAATGATCTGGAATTTATTTCTCTCACCTCCTCCTATCTCCTTGCTTGCTAGCTGAAGAAAATGAGAACTGGTGATGCAAAAGACTCTGAAGAGGGAGAAGGGGCTAGGAGCTGGCTGTGCTGCAGCTGGTGTTCCCAGCCTTTCTTACCTGTAGAGAGAGCAACAGTTGTTTGATGGGGGAAGGGGAAGAAAAGAGGTGTCCCAGATGCGATATCCCCACTTCTGCTGCCTCCCCAGCCCTGCCAATGGGAGTGGGGATGGAAACCTTCCATCCATCCTTGCACCTGCAAGCCAAATGCTGCATTCATTTTACAAATCAAAAAAAAATGCTTTGCATCTTCTAAGCTGCAGGAGGAAATTGTTTGGGGTACTTCAGAAATGTCCATAGAAGTTCATAAATCCCCCAACAATGCAGGTTCTCCGTGCTGGGAGAAATGGAAGTGGGAAGGGCCAATCCTGAGCTAGCTCCATGTACTACACACACACAGAGTTGTCTCCCTACCTACAGACTTTTTATGGATACGACCTCACTTCTGGTCCTACATTCTCTTCCGCAAGCTGTCCTGTCCCCAGAAGATGATGTACTGCTCCATTAGCACATGTCAAAGCCTCTGACAACAGCCAACAAAGTTGGTGACCTCACCTGAGCTACTTCCATCACTGGATGCCTACAAGAAATTAGTTAGCTAATAATGGCTGAGTCAGAAGTGAAACAAAAACAATCTCTAGTTGCCCTCATCTCTCAGTGTTCTTCCATGATTCAATATCATCCCATTGTGCCTCTCCTTAGCAAATGTAGTCACACAAGTTTGTCCCTGTTAAATCTGTCCTCCCTTCTCCTTTTTTGTTTCACTCTTTTAATTTTATCTTCAATTAGATGCAGAGATCTTTGAGGAGGGAGTTGTATTTTATGCCATACATCCCCTAGGGTTGCCTGGTTTCCAGTATTGGCCAGGACAGTCCAGTATTTGCGGTCTCTGTCCGGTAAAAAAAACCAGACATGTAAATGCTTGGGACATTCTTCTCTTGTCACATCTGGCAGTGGGGAGCAGAGAGCATTGGGATTTAAAGGCGCAGCGACTTTTTTTTTCTCCTCAACAACTTTGATCCCCCCCTTTTTTCTTTTTTTCTTTTTTTTCCTCAAGCAATTTTTTTCCTGCAATGTTCGGTATTTTTAGTGAAAGTATCTGGCAATCCCAACATCCCCTAGCGCAAGGGGGCTTCCCAGGATAGGACCATCAGGAATGGTCACAAAATATAAACAGTAGTCAATAATAATAATTCAGTGGCTATTAATATCCCAAAGTCATTGTTTAGACTAAAAAGGTGGGGCATGGCATTTGGCCAAAACTCTGGGTTGCTGCAGAATGATTCATTATCTTATGCTGATGCATGCATTTTCATCTGTTAGCTGAATTCTGTTTTTTTTTTTTTTAAGAGCACTCCATGTGGTTCTCACAGGTTGGGGAATTTCCTGCTCTTTATCTGCATGTTTTCTTCCAATCTAGGTTAAAATCAATAAACTTAAGTAAACGACTGGGCTGTGCATACCCCCTGCTGTGTTGTGGCAGGAATTTAAGAGGAGTGACCAAAGATTAGTTAAATAATTTTCTTCTGAAGTAGATTTGCTGCTGATGAAACAAACCCAATAGGCAGCCACAGAGAGTGAATTTCTGGGCTTAATTGCTGCCAGACTAGCAGCCCTGGTATCATGCTCATGCGTCAGTCCTGACCAGCAGCAGCCACCTGGAGCAAGAAGGCAGGGAGTCTAGGCTCGGAGACTGTCCAGGTAGATTGCTCTGGTGGTGGCTGTTTTCAGAGGTGCAAGTGTATATGAGGCAGTGCTTAATTTGTGCTGCAGCTTGCCATGGCTGAGCCCCACCACATCTAGGCTTGCCACAACTCAAACCCAGCACCTCTGGACTCGCTGCATCAGCTATTTAAGTGTTTAAAAAAATTGCTTGAGCCTCAGCACCATAGGCAACTGGTGCATGAGAAGGGAGGGATTGCAGAGAGGACTACCCAGAGAAACAGGGCAGGCGCATGAGGAAGCACCCCATTTAGCAATCAGAATTTTGTCAGGGGGACAGTGCACCTCCTGGGTACTACCATGAGTTGCCAGAATGGCCATCAGAGCTTTCTTGCGCAAGAGTGTCCATGACAGTGTGGACGTGCTCTTGCGCAAGAACTTTTTGCAGAAGATCTCTTCCACAAAAAGTTCTTGCGCAAGAAGCCTGCAGTGTAGATGTAGCCCCATACACCCTTTCCCCTGAGCCATCCATTTCCCCAAGTTAAATCATCTTAGTGGAGGAGGGGGATCGCCATCATTTTTGTGTGCATGGACGATGCTCTCTGTGTCTGAATGCCCATCACTGGGAAGAAGAGGTAGACTAGCCTGGGTCAACTTTCCTCCCCTCCTTCATGGGATACCGCAGCTCAGTAAGTTAAAGCTGCATGCACTACCTTCCTGTGAGTTCAAGGGATTGGAAACCAAAAAAAATGGAGAGGTGGTGCAGGTGTTCAGTCTTTAAAGTGCTTCCTGTGTGCCAGGCCCACTGACAGGGAGTGGTGAAAGGCCCAGTTGCTGTTGGTCCCTGGGCCCTTTAAATGGCCGCCAGAGCTCCAGGTTGTGTGCTCCAAGCAGTGCTAAGGGCTGGGGGAAAAGGGGTATATAAGTATGTGAGAGGAAGGGAGTTAAAGCTCCCATCATAATGTAAGGCTTTTTCTCCTCAGGTTGGATGGAGAGGGTTGCTGGGGGATGACTGTTCGCAGTCTCTTCCTATCCACTATAGGGACTTAATCCCACTCAGTCCAGGGAGCACAGCACTGACCTGCAACATGGGAGTTAGGCCCCCAAATACATTTGCAGCTCTGGGCCCAAGAGATCAGAGGCCTTGCTCCAGAGAGGTGCACCGGTCTGTCTATTCCTGTGGCCTAGAGATCAAAGAACAGAGAATTTGATCCACCAGGTGCTCCCTGTCCCTTTCCTTGGGCTCAGAGCACTGCCCCTCCGTAGCACTCCAAGTCCAGGGAAGGAGACTGCACATTGCAAAGTGGCATACTCCCTTGGGCAAAGAGCAGCTCCGCCCTGCACTGATCTCAACATATTTGCATCTTCCTTAGTTCAAAGAAAAGAAACTGAAATCTGGGACCTGCAAGAGGTTGCACGCTCTGCTGTTGGTAGGTGGCTAAAAGGCACCATCCAAGCCTTTTCCTTTCTAACCGACTGTCTCCTTATCCTTCTCCTGCCTGAGTCATTCAGTGTGCTCTCACAGCACAGTACTTGTGGTGTCACAGTTGGGGATTGTTGGACGTTTTCCATTACTTTTTTTAATGGAAAATTGGGTTTTTGACACACGCCCACATTTTGCAGGTGTCTGCTTTCCTCAAACTTCTGGGTTGTTTTTTTTTCATTAGTTTTCACCAGCTATTTTTTTTTAACTGAGATGTCAAAATATTGGCCCAGGAATAGTTGCCCAATTCTCCCACCAATTCTAGTCACAATTTGTTACTGTGACAATTCAGCAGATATGGGAATATGATGCCACAATCCATGTGTTGTTTCCCTGATGAGGAGAAATTGTGATGTCCTAGGCTTGAGTAGGATTGCCAGTTTTAGTTGGACACGTCATGTGAAGAAAGTGCCAGGAAATCTTTAATTGAGAGGTTAATCTTTAAATTCAGAGGCTCCAGGACAATCCTGGAGAGTTGACAAACTTACTTGAGAATTGTGATGTAATTTCCTCACACCTCCAGAAGGACGGTGGTGTGACAGTTGTCATACTGTGGCTGTGATGTCAGAGTTCATTACCATGGACATGATGTCAGACACTCTGGACATATATATTTCATTACTCAGTTTCTTCAGACTGGGGCTATGACTACGCTACAGGGATCTATCGGGAAAAGGTACGCAAATGATGCTCCGCAATTTGCGTACCTTTTTTCGATAGTTTTTTTTTTTCGGAAGAGGCTTTTCCAAAATTTGGCCTGTCTACACTGGGCCAAATTTCAGAAAAGCCTTCTCTTTTGGAAGAGCCCTTCTTCCTCGTGGGAGAAGGTAGACGGGACTTCTGAAAGAGCATGTCTACAAAAAAAAGCGGAAGAGCAGATGCATTCCCTGGACATGGCAGAGTTTTGCCAGGATACCAGAGGTGTCCCAGAAAAACCCTGTAATGTAGACATAGCCTAATTCATGATTCTCTTCCTCATCCTTACTATGCAAATAGTCCCATTGGTTTCAGCAGGACTGTCCTGAATCAAGGTATCACAATCCAAGCCCTAGGCTAGAGGATGCAACTGAGTGGAAACAGGCTGTTTACACACAGATACCTTAGCAGTCAGCAGTGCTAGGAAAGGGAATACAGAAAGAGACATGACAGTTACATGGGGCTTTCATAAAATATTTAATGGAGAGAAGTTTACAGGAGTGTGGCAGCACTGCTCTCCTTTTGGCTGTCAGGATTCCAACAGAAAGATGTCAGTAGGTTAACAAGCTACCTCTGGAGGGGCTGAGGTGAACCCACTGCAATAAAGGAGGGAACAGTGATGCAGTTCTGTCCCCACAGAAGAGTGACAGCTTTGCAGTGAGAACAGGTGAATGTTATGCTTGGGAAAGGTTCCATGTAGAATCTTCCTCATGCTGCCCGGCCAATGTGCCTCTCCCCAGGCCTGGACCAAACCATTGCTCAGGGGTGGGGATGGAGGAATTCAGTCTTCATGGCCCCTTCCTTGGCATCTCTGTGGAAGGAAGGTAATTAGGGCCTTCGTCTCATTTATACTGTTACCCTTCACATGGCAATGCAAAGGGGCCATCAAGTGGGGGAGCACAGCCACTCCCTTTATGCCACCAGAGCAGTGTGTTTGTAATGGGAAGTTCTTCTTCACACAGTGTGTAGTTAGCCTGTGGAACTCCTTGCCAGAGGAGGCTGTGAAGGCTAGGACTATAATAATAGAGTTTAAAGAGAAGCTAGATAATTTCATGGAGGTTAGGTCCATAAAAGGCTGTTAGCCAGGGGATAAAATGGTGTCCTTGGCCTCTGTTTGTCAGAGGCTGGAGAGGGATGGCAGGAGACAAATCGCTTGATCATTGTCTTCAGTCCACCACCTCGGGGGCACCTGGTGCTGGCCACTGTCAGCAGATAGGATACTGGGCTAGATGGACCTTTGGTCTGACCCGGTACGGCCAAAAAAAAAAAAAAAAAAAAAGATGGTTTATCCTGCACACTATGTTAGCTGGGGGCAGAAGGGAGGAGCGGGTCTATTGTCCCCACTGGAAAGTCTTCTCCTCATGGGCAAGAAATGCAAAATCGGAGAGGAAATCCATTCTGTGCTGTTCCATTCCATTTCATGGGCAACAGCTTCAGTGCACCCACGACCCAAGCAAACCCAGGCCCTCCCCCGCCCTCCTTTTCCCCTGCAACCATACACTCTCCTGCACTGGAGCTCAGCGGCATGATGATAAGAGAATTCATCTAACTTGGGTTGAGTTAATAAATTAAAATGCAGAGACTTAATCCTCGCTGCTAAATTGGAATGTAATTCAGTGTATAACCAAGGTCCAATCCATGTGAATTACAGTCACTTTAAATACCACCAGCCCTGGCCTGGATTTCACGTTCTCCCAAGCGAACCTAAAAATGGAAACTGGGATGTTCCAAAACCCTGCACCAGGTGAGCTCAGAGGAAGCAGAGTTGAGGGAGGGGTGGATTTCTTTCCCAGCTTAGGCTGCCCAGATACGGTTAAAATCTGCTGAAGGGATGCATGGAATTCAGCAGCTGTGTGACTCCGTGGAAAGTTGATCCTCCAGCAAGGGGGATGCTGCTGGCAAACCCGCCACACTTTTATCTTTAATTTAGACTGCTTATCCCAAGAGGTTCCCTGAGCTTTAAAATAAATGTTAGTTAGAGAGCTTTGTTTGCCTTGCAGCATCTGGTTTCTGTGAGAACACATGTATGGTTCCAAGCAGCAGTGGCATTAGGCAGGAGAGAGGGTCCATGCTTTGTCTGCCTCAGTGGTTCTCTCCGAGGTTGTGGTTGTGGAGTCCAGTAGCAGCAGAGTTCTTCTCTTACTACTGGAGTTCTTCTGTTACTGACCTGGAAAACTCCCTGGAGAAGTCTGCTTTGCTTTCATGGAGATGGTTTGGTGTAGGAGAGTTAATTCATTGGGTTAGGGGGCTGCCTGGATCCTTCTCCTAGTCCTAGCACTGAACTAAAAAGTCCTCATAGGAAATTTGACTTTGTTGCAGGAAAAAGTGGCTGAATTCAAGGGATATGAAGTACTACACTTGGTAAAGGAGAGCAGACCAATTTTAGGGAAAACAAGATCCGATCCTAAACCTTCACACGTATCCAGATCCAAAGAAACCTAGAACTGTCAGAAAGATCCTGAGTTTTTCAGGTCACTTTATGTTTGGCTGGGGTTTTTTTTGAGGAAGTTGGGGTTTTATTTTCCCCATTTTCACAGATGCCCTGGCACATGCTGGAAGATGAAACTAGATAAATTCAGACTGGAAATGAGGTGTAAGCTTTTAACAGTGAGGAGAATATAATGCAGGGGTGGGGAACCTCAGGCCCTGGGGGCTGGATGCCTGGATTTGACCCTCAAGGCTCAGGGCTTCCCCCCTCGATGGGGGAGCTCATTGTGGTGCTCCAGCTCCCCGCTGCCTGAACTCAGGGCTGGAGCACACAAAATTTACTAGCCTGGGCCACCCTAGACTCTGGTGATGTGAGGGGAATATGGGGAGTGACTTTTTCCTTCTCAGTCAGGGGCCATGTCAGTAGGGCTACGTCTAGACTGGCGTGATTTTGCGGAAATGCTTTTAACGGAAAAGTTTTTCCGTTAAAAGTATTTCCG
>CM057845.1:146850455-146866758 GCA_030068395.1 Apalone spinifera
GTTTACCTAGTTCGAATTAAGCACTCTGCTAGTTCGATTTAAATTCGAACTAGTAGTTTGCATGTGTAGCGCCTATGAAAGTTAATTCGAACTAACGGATTAACTTAGTTCGAATTAACTTTGTAGTGTAGACATACTCTTTGAAACTACCCATGTGATTAAAGGTCAGCCTATGTGTAACTCTTGGCAGGGTCTGGTCCTTAGTTAGGGATTGTTTGTGAATCAGTTATGAGAAATTATAAACAGTGTGGGAGAAGGGGAGATATGCCATTTCTGTCCACTTTCCTTCTTTCTCTCAAAATGGAAGGATTCGCTTAAAGAAAAATGCTATTTTTAAACTCCAGCCTACAGAGCCAGAAACTCCAAGGAAAGTTCCAGTTATAAATATAAAAGTTCATCCTGTCAAAAGATTGTGACAACATGACTGTACCTCAGCCATGTTGCTATAACATGGTTTTGTCTTGATTTTCTAAGCAGGATCAGACTGGGTTAGAACTTTGGTTACAAAATTGTACTTCTGCTCTGATCTGTATAGGGCTGTAGCATAGTTCTATAACATGTTGGCAGAAGGTGTGATGTGTTTGGTACCTGGGTGTTTCTTTCTGCTTATTTTCTAACACAGAAATACCAGGGATAGTGAGTCTGTTTTTTCTTGGTTTTACTTCAGTACTTTTAGATTACTGATATGTGGATTAAGCACCTTGTCAGACATTAATTGGAAATTGATTTGAGTGCATAATCTGATACCTTCTCCTTTTTTTAAAAACAAATTAGACATCTGAAGTCTCTCTAAATATCATAGTAGGCATTGTTTTACCCACTTTTCAGATGGCTCTCTGTGCCTTAGTTTACCCTACTATCTAATCCAATGTCAAAAAGCAAGTCAGTGACAAAGCTTTCACTTAAAAGAAGTCTCACTGTGGAGATGTTCCTTTTTGTTTTCTAAGGACTTGCTGTCAGGATTTGAACAAACAATTTCATCTCTTGCCTATCTCTGTACTACTACAATGCTAGATATACAGTATTTTGAATTGTTTTTCTTCAAATGAGGTTAAAGGGTATTGGCCAAAACTTCTCAAAAGAAGTTAGTGTTTCCAGCCTACAGAGCCAGAAAGGCAATTTTAGGGCATGTGGCAGTTGCTCTGCCCCTCCCTTTGGAAACCGAACTCTGTCAAAATTCACCTGTCAAACAGAACTAGAAAGTGAATCTGGCATATGGTTGCACTGAAATATGGTTTAAAAACTATGTTGTGAGCATGCACATCATACAACCCAGTTTCAAGCCATATCAAACTGTTAGTGGGCATGTCTGGATTGCTATCAGTGACAAACAGCCAGTGTTATTGGCTTACATTGGTAGTCAATGAAAGCTGTAACCATCTGATGGCTATGGAAGCAGCTCTGTAAATGGAGTTTAGGGCCTGAAAGGTCTGGATCCACAAAGGACCTTAGACATTCCAGTGCCTTACTTGAAAAATCACTATAATCCACAAGCCCTGAGATAGGTGTCTAGGATCCCTATGTATGAGGTTGCCAACTCTCCAGGATATCATGAGGTAAAACCTCCAGGAATACATCCAACCCAAAACTGACAACCTTTCCTGTACGCTATGCTGAGACTGGGACCCACAAAACTCAGGACACTAAGCAGCTTCCCACCTAAGCTATTCTTGTGCCAACTTCTTGCACAATGGGAAGGAAGAGGAGGTGATGGCTGCAATAGCTTTCTCTATGGCCTTTAGGACACTATGGGTATGTTTACACTAGCCCCCTAGTTCGAACTAGGGATGTGTAACAGGGACTTAGTTCGAGTTAACGTTTGACTGCTGCGTGTAGCCGCAGGCAGTTAGTTCGGACTAAGGGGATTTAAAAATGGCCCTGGGACGGGAAGATGCAAATAAAGCCCGGGATAGTTGAATCCCGGGCTTCATTTGCAAGTTTGAATGCGTACATTAGCTTCCCTAGTTTGAACTAGGGGGCTAGTGTAGACATACCCTTATTGAGGACTGGAGACCACATTTCAATGCCTTCTCCTAACTGAGGAGAAGATATTTGAACAGAGGTTTCCCATTTTCCATGGAATGCCCTACCCCCTGGGCTATGGGATGTTCTGATGTGGGTCTTGCTTAGAGTGACCAGAGTCTTGATATACATTCTTAATATACAGGGCTTTGTTTTATGTACGTGCCTATCACCTCCCACCCCACCCCAATTCTTCACACTTGCTCTCTGGTCACCCTAGTCTGGCTAGTTGAAGCTGTTCAACATTGTACTGAATATTAATTGGGGCCAGAAAAAGAAGGTGGGAATCACTTTATAGCCCAGTGGCTAGAGCATTCAGTTGAGAAGGGATTTAAACAAAGGGGTTCCCCCATGTCTCTTCGTGTGGGGGAAGGAGGGCCATTTAAAGCACAATCTCCCACTTCCCAAGTAAGTCTCCCAACCAAAGGACTAAAGGCTATACGAGAGGCCAGTGTTTTCCCTTACCCCCCAGCCATTCTACTTGCGTTAGGTATGCTCTGAGCATGCCTACCAGATCAACCCCACAAGTGAGATAGATACAGCCCTGCCTACTTTCACCTGGTTGGAGGATCCAGCTGGGTCTTAGGCTTATTATAGGCATCTCGGTGCCTCCCTGAGGGCACAGTATGTGTGCCCAGAGGCAGAAACCTAGGTGTCTAGAGGAATTTACTGCAAAAATATAGGAACTGACTTGAATTATGCCACCTACAGAATTAGGAGGCAGCTGAGCAGAGGTTTTAGGGCTCATAGCAGTGCCTACATTTGTGACTTAGATGCCTAAGTCTCTTTGTGGATCTAGGCGTCAGTCCTGATCCTATTGAATCATGGGTCTGATTCTCCACTGCCCTGCCCCTTGTGTAGTCATTGTACTAAGTGTGTGTAAAGCAGGGCTACTCAACTTTGGAAGCTCTGGGGGACACAGTGATACTCACAGCACATGCTGAGGGCCACAACTTAAGTGTGGTTGCATATACATGCAAATATATATGCAAATATATACAAATAGCTTATTTCACACTGATGGCCATGAATACGAAGATTAAGGCAAGACTACACAACACGCAGGCCCCATTTAAGTCAGTTCTGCTGATATTAATAAAATGCAATATTTACCCGATTTCCACCCATATGACAGCACTTTTAATAAGCAATGACAGTCCAAGAACTTAACTACTGAAATACATATCAAGAGAAGACCATTATATTGACTACTTTTTTGTTTTGGCTCCCACCCGCGGGCCGCATGTTGAGCCCCGTGTAAACCCAAACCGCACCATGGGCTGCACCATAGGCTGTGGGCCTGTGTTGAGAAGGCCTGGTGTAAAACCTGACATGGTACCACTTTGCACAGGTTGTAATGATCACACGAGGAGCAAGGCAGTGAAGAATCAGGTTAGAGATGTCTGTCCCGAATCATCACCTCAGCTGAAATTAATTGGCACCTACTAATAACCTCAGTGGAAGGGCAAGAATGAGCCATAGAAAATAAATTCCCTTCTCACCCCATCCACAGTAGTCCTTTCACCTTAAGGAGAAGGGCAGTGTGATAAGGAAGTTTTTGTACAGTGTGTGCACTATGGATAAATACAGAGATTTGTTCTCCAGAATGACTTCTCACCAGCCAGCACTTAAAAGGAAAAATATATACCTCTGCTTCATAAGGATTGGGCTAATATTCACAACAGCAAAAGAGTTAATATCAACATGCAGACTGTCATTATATTTCAGAGATAGAGGCAGAAACCTCTGTTTTAATGAATAGGGACAGCTCACATCTCTCTCTGAATTATTGTTTTTTGCAGACTTGGAAAGCTAACATTGCATCAGCTCCAATTCAGTTTTTTCATAAAGGCTAGAACTTTTTTTTTTTAAAACAAAAGTTTAGCCTTAGGAGCAAGTGATGAATTCTGTGACAAAACACAGAAGATACAGGGTTGTGTAGAGGGGCCTTCTTTTCCTTTGATCAGGAATCTTTTCCTTTCAAAGCACTTACTCATCCCGATGTCATAGTTGCAGTTTGCGTATGCTTTTCCTCTCACTGTTTCATTTTTCACGTCTGTCTTTCTACCGAATTATGAAATTTAATGATGAAATTTAAACAGGCATTTGCCAGGTGCTAAAGACTTTTTCCTCCTCTTCTGACAGAATCTGAGCACATAGTACAACCATCGAACAGCTGTTTGAAGTTGTGAGCCAGGCAGGCACTGGCTTTTTCTGCTACTCAGTAAGTGACTCATTGTTTCTGACTCCTCATCTCCTGTATTTTCTCAAAGAAAGCAACAGGTTTTGTGCGTCAGCGCTGTAGCTAGGTATTCCAGATTAGTGCTGAGTTATCTGAAAACCTGCCATTTCTCATCAGGTTGATCCATCAATAGCCTGTTTAAGCATGCCAGTGCTGACCTCAGGATAGTGAAACAGGCATGCATGCACAGAAACATACACATGCAACAAGATGTAGACAAAAGCCCTTTCTATATATCCAGATTTATGGATATTCTTTTCCCACTAAGTTCTGTGCTAGTAAGAAGTTGGAACGCTGTCAAGCCAAGCCCCTTATTTGTCTTCAGGCATAAGGTACATCACTGTGGCTGTATGGAGGGAGAGTTGTATCTCTCTATCCGTTAAATCTCCGTTGTAGATTAGTCAATTCAAACCTGGATTCCTATTGTATTAACATATTAAAAATAGTACAGGTTGAAATTCCTAAATCAGGGATTCTCTGGTCTGGCAACATTCGTGGCAGGAGTGCAAACCCGCTGGGAGTACTGAGGCAGGGAGTCCCAGCCTTGACCAGCAGCAGTGGAGGCCAGCAAGTCCCATCCCCAGGAAGCACCAGCTGGGCAGGGCAGCAGCAGGGCCATCCAGTGAGCTCTGTCCCCAGCGAGGGACAAGCGGAGCTGGCATTAGCTGGCGAATCCCATCCCTTGGGAGCCTTGGCTGGTTGGGGTAGAAATGGGGCCAAAGCCCAGTTGCACTGGGGCTGTCGCAAAGCCAGCCACAGGGTAGAGAAGCGTACTAGGAGGACAGGGGCAGGAGACCTTCCCTGATCTGGAAAATTCCCTCATTTGGGACTGGTGAGGTCCAAAGGGTACTGAACCAGGAAGAGACAACCTGCAGTAAATAAATTGTTGCATTATTCTAGCTCATTTCATGTCTAAAAAGCCCAAAGTGCAATCCAAGCTACACACAAGCACCCGCTCATCTGCTGCTGGGGTGAAATTCAGATGCTACGTAACAGGTCACTTCTAGATGTATCCTGGGCTGTGTAGTACTTTTGCCAATGCCAGTCTTTAACATGAGGCAGCCTTGTCCCTGCCTGCCTAGTGACAGGACCCCTACTCCATCAGACTGAGCCTTCAGCACAACCACTCCCTCTAGGCCAGGGATGAGGAATCTTTTTTGGGTTGGCGACCACTGACCCACAGAAAAATCAGTCGGGGGATGCACACAAGTGAGAAACAAACCCAATCCTCTTGCACACCAGAGCCTAGGGGGCCCAAGCTAATAGATTTTCTGTGTTCCAGCCCCATTGTGGAGTAGTGGGGGAGCTGGAGTGCCAGCTGGGCTCCCCAATGCTGAAGGGGGCCCTAAGCCTTAGGGGCCAGATCCAGACAGTCTGGGGGCTGCTTCTGGCCCCCAGACTTGAGGTTCCCCACAGCTGCTCTAGGCCCTCACTGTCACTCAGCAGGTCAGCAGTAGATACATTCCAGCCCTTAGGCACTCAAAGTGTTTTCCAGTAGATTCTAGCCCCTGCTCCAGTGAACACTTGTTTCTGTTCATTGGTATGCTGCTTCCAAGGACACAGGACATCCTAGCTTCCCAATTTGTTCTTAGCTCTCTGCTCTGCTTTACACACAGCACTTGGAGATGTTTATAGTGAAACCAAGTGTTTGTTTAACAAAGAATTGAGATTCAATAGTAGCAACTAGAAGTACTGGAAACAAAGGGTTAGATATAAAATAAAATCATGATTTTAGAGTCCTAGAACTAATTAACAAGATACTCTTATGTCTCTCTAAATCGTTGCTCACCAGAATCCTTGCAGGGGTTTACAGCCAAGCTGGCTGTGCCCCTCTTTTTATGAGACAGACAAGCTGTTGGTTTGCCTTCTAGATAAAAGATTTCAGCATGTCTCTTTGCTCTCCAAGATATACCAGACCCATCCTTTGCCTTTATTCATAAATGGGACACACCCTTGCTGCATGTTTCTTCTGTAGATTTCCTCTCTTCTGGATTTTGCAGTTTCACAATTTGCATCTGGCTCAGTATGCAAACTGCATACAGGGTGAGGCTGTTGGGACACACCCCCATCCCACTGATAGCAAGCTTAACAAGTCTCTCTGTGCACAGGCAGTGCCATTGAGGCGCATCTGCTAGGAGAATGTGGCCCTTAAAAACGTGAAACTCTCCCCAGACATTGGGGAGAAGTTTGCCCAAGAAGAGAGGCTGCTAGAGAGCCCAGCTCAAGACAGTGACTAGCCCCCACCTCCCAGAGACACTGCAGCCCTGAGAAGGGCTCTGGATGTCTGCTCTCTGTCCGTGTGTAGCTATATCTGAGGAGCAGTTCCAGGGACTGGAGATAATCAGACTTAGAAAGGACCCTGGAAGGGAGCTCCACTCATTCAGGGAGCACAGAGTTTGCTCCAGAGTGGGGTTGCCAGAAAGGACCAAGAAGCAAGAGACTTACTAACACCTGAGCCCAGGCTGGCAGGTGGCTACCTACAGAGGCATATAAGCCACAGATGGGCAGAAAGGGTGATGTGTGTCAGTTACTTCCTTCCTGGATAAAATTTCCAAGGAGGTTGCTTCCTGGTGACTTGTTTCAACTCCAAGGCATTAAGAGCATAATTTTCAGTATAGATCCATAACTCTTTAGATAGGGTCCATCCACACATTTTGCTGGGATTATGCGGATCACTGGGCAACTGTGTCTCAGTACAGATCTCAAGTGCCACCCGTTAGTGAACTATCATGTAGGTATCTGACCCAGGGCATCCCTCTATGATCTGGGCGCCCCCTGGCACCTCTGCCAGGTGACATCCAGAAGTCCCTGGGTCACAGTCCCCACCTGTTTAGAGTTTGGGCTCTGAATGGCATAATGCGTAGTTAGTAGGCAGGTTGATTGGAGAGAAGACACTGTCATTAACTGTTCAAGCAGCCAGCTGAGCCTGAGACGACATAGGCTTCTGGAAACCTCTGGATCACAGTAGCAACTCTGAGGGGCTTAATACAAGCATTCATTCATATATTATTCTTCCCTGACTTAATGTAGCCATTCCCACGCTACTAGTATGATACCCTTCCTTACAACCAGTTCTCAAACCTAGGCAGCTTATGGGACTGATCAGGGGGTTGCACATCCATTGGCATGCTTCCCTGTTAAGCAATGGTTAAAAGAAAATCTGCAAAAGGACTTAACTGCCATACTCTGGGATACCTGTTGACAGATGCCCTGAACATCTGGAAACATTGATTTATTTTAAAATAGCATTTTTCCCCTCCTCAGTTTGATTCTGGCTTGTGTGGACTGAACTTCCTTGACATCAACTATGCCACTGGCTGAGGCATCATTTCAGTGCATGCATCTGCCACACGCTGGCCTACTGACCCCAGGGCACGCTCCAGGTATAACTAAACCCAAACACTTGGACTAATTACATATGCCAATTCTCCTGCAATGACAGCACCACTGTTCAAGCCCATGCAACTGGGGTTATGTTTCAATTCCCATTACAACCTCTCACACCCATTTTAAATGGACTTGAACCTTGGCCATACCAAAAAATTCACTGGGTGAAACTAATGGATAGAAGTTCTCAGCTCAAAAAAGGAATGGAAATGTTTAAGCAAGATGTTTGGCCACTCTTTAATAACAGATAGCAGAGTGGCTCACGTCACCCAGGTTTTTGGGAGGAAATCCCTTTTCCATAGTGGGAACACCTACTATCTAGCTGTGACACCTCCCCACAGCTCAGGAATATGGAAAGACAGAGCAGAGTGGCTGTCATCCACTGATACCTGGTTGAGAACTTTTGAGCTGAATAATTTTATACATTCTTAAAGTCTAATCTCGACTCTTCAGCTGATTCACCATGGCTTCAGAGCCAAAAGCACCCTCAGCAGTGAGTCTCGGAACCTGGGTCAACTGGCTCAAGCTTGCAAAGTAGGTCTAAAAATAGCTGTGTAGACATTTGGGTTTGGGCTGGAGCCTAGGGTCTGAGACTCTCCCCACTCGCTGGTTTTCAGAGTGTAAGTCTTGCACAAGTTGTATGGACTAACATTTCCAAAAATGGCTTCTTGTGCTGGTTGTCTGATGTAGGGTACTCATGCAGTGGTAAGTTGGACAAACAAAACCAATGCACCCTGAATAAGCATTTTTTTAAAATGCCAGTCTTAATCTCTCTGAAAGCAGTCATGTAGCACTCTAAAGACTAACAAGATGGTTTATTAGGTGATGAGCTTTCGTGGGGCAGACCCACTTCTTCATATATGATATCATATATGATCTGAAGAAGTGGGTCTGCTTCAAGAAAGCTCATCACCTAATAACCATCTTGTTAGTCTTTAAAGTGCTACATGACTGCTTTTTTTTGTTTTACCAAGATCAGACTCACATGGTTACCTCTCTGTTACTTTTAATCTCTCTGGGCCAGATTCAGCTTTGCTATAAGAGGAATGCAACTTGAGCGGATTTCAACTACGGCCAAATTTGGACCTCTTATCAGTTTCCCGTCCTGTAAAATACTGATAGTAATACTTACTATGCTTTGTTCTCTGGATTGTTGTGCGGATAAAATAAGGCACCTGGTGGTTCTCAATCACACTAAAGCCCCCTTTGAAACGTCAGTGGTTTACGGGGTGGAAGTAGTGTAAGGGCTTTATGACTACGCATTGCACTATGGACGTTCTATGTTTCTCTCCCCCTATAAAAGGACGTAGAGTGTAAGCTGGCACAGACCCAAGGCTATTCTAACTTATACCAGGGCGGGGTGCAGAACAGGACTATGCCTGCTGCAGGATATATGGACTACTAGAGCAGGTTTAAAGCCACCTGTGCTCCCCCCTCCATTCCGTAACTTGAACAAAAACAGAGTAACTAATGATAATGGGATTCAAGGTTTGTGAAGCACTTTGAAGATGAAATGGCTAAGTCATGTAATTTTCATACCATACCATAGATGAACTACATTCAGGCATCTTCTGTGAGGACTAGAGAGTAGTCTGACATCAGGCCTTCACACAGAAATTTCAGGGGAGGGAGTTGTGCTTTTTTTGTAAAAGTGGACCACAATTTTTTTTAAATATAAAGGAGTTCAAAATAGTCATGCAATGAGTGTATATAAGGGCGGTTAGTGAAAAATGTGAGTGCAAACAGTGATTGGTAAAATGATTGTGTTCTAACATACTAAAAATGTGTACAGTAATAAAGGGTTTGTAGAAATTACCCTCTGGCATCATGGCGGGCGGTGCAGCCAGCATGGCCCCCTGCTCCCTCAGCCGCCTCTGCCTGCTGCTGCTCTACCTGCCCAGCGAAGCCAGTCCTGGGTGCATGTGTGCTGGGCTTCCAGCCAGCGGGGTTGGGCCCAGGCCACTCCTCGTGGATGTGGGGCACCGTTCCCCCGGTCCTGCCCTGCTGCCACCAGCCCCACCTGCCCATCCCCCTGCAACACAGCACTTGCTGCTGAGGCTGGGGAGAGGAAAGAGAGGAGAGCTGGGCCTGGCAAGGCCTTAGCCACTGCCCCCCTGGCAGCCATGGGGGGAATAGATGGGGCTGGCTAGGGCTGCCACACCTCGGCCTGGCCCTCCCTAGTGGCTAGGGGGGAAGCCGTGGCTGCCTACCTCCAGAAAGAGGAGGTTTGGTGAGTACAGTGAGCAGCCCCCTAGTAGAGTAAAATATTAATTTATGTCCAACACAAAAGATTCCCATGTTTTCTTTATTTATGGCAGTGGTGGGGAACCTTTTTTAAGTCAGGGGGCCACTGACCCACAGAAATATCAGATGGAGACCACACAAGTGAGAAGCAAAAACAAACAAAACCTCCACCAAAATATCTCCAACACCCCCCCCCCCACTGTTGTGGCACCCCAACTGAGAGAGGGAGGGACAGAGAGGACTGAGGTTCAGGGCTTCCCATAGGCCAGATTTACTCTGGGGTTCCAGAGTTAGTGGATTTTTTGGATCCCTCCCCAGGTTCCGGGGTTGGGACAAAAATGGGGGGTTCAGTGTGTGGGACAGGGCTGCCAGTGAGAGAAATGAGGGTGCAGGATCTGGGTGGGAGCTGGGATGCAGGAGAGGGTGAGGGTGCAAAGTCTGGGCAGGAGGTGGGGTGCAGGAGAGGGTGAGGTTGTGAGGTCTGGATGGGAGGTGGGGTGCAGGAGCAGACTGGGAGTAGGGTGTCTGGCCAGGGGAACGGGGCAAGAGCAAGGGAAGGTGCAGTGTGTAGCCAGGAGGGAGGATGCAGAAGAAAGGGTGGGTGCAGGAGCAGGCTGCGGGTAGGGTGTGTGGCCAGAGGGGAGGATGTAGGAGCAGGTTGGAGATAGGGTGTCTGGCAGGGGGGAGTAAGGTGTCTGGCTGGGGGGAGGGTACAGAGTCTCAGTGGGGTGCAGGAGTCTGAACATGAGGGGATGGGGCATTTAATTGTCTTCAGCCCCCAATGGGAGCAGCAGGGAAAGCCTCCAGGCAATGTGTCTGCATGCTGCTATTCCCCCAGCTGGGAGAGTGGGAGCACTTCTTCCCCATGAGCCAGATCAGGCAGCAAGATTCGGGCAGGAAGCTGGCACTGGTGCTCCAACCTTGCGGGGGGAGGGGGCTGAGGGCGAGGCTGCGGCATCAGGCCGGGCTCTCTGCTGTTGGGGGAAGGATGGAGGGCTGAGCTCAAGCCATGGACCACCTGAAAGCCAGCCATGGAGTCCCCTCTCACCTTTCGCACTCCCTGCGTATGGGCCTGGATATTTTTCTTTCTCTCCATCTGTGGAATACAGGAGGTCTGTGTGTGTGGAGGACGATTAGAATGGCAGAGTTGAGATCTACCACGTGCACACAAGGGGGCTCTCCTGACCTCACTGTTAGGGACCGCCCAAATGTCTGACCCGTTTTGTTCAATTTCATAGTCATAGGATTTTAAAAATAATACATTTCATAATTTCAAATATTTAAACATATGACATTTCATGATCTTGTAACTGGAGGAGTCCTGACCCAAAAGGGAGTAGTGGCACCACTGTGAGGTTATTGTAGGGGGAGTGAGGTATTGCCACCTTACTTCTGCACTGCTGCTGCTGGTGCTACTGCCTTCAGAGCTGGGCAGCTTTAGAGAGAGGCAGCTGCTGGCTGGGTGCCCAGCTCTGTAGGTAGAGCAACTGCCAGCAGCAATGTAGAAGTAAGGATGGCATGGTATGATACTGCCACCCTTACTTCTGCTGGCAGCGCTGCCTTCAGAGCTGGGCACCTGGCCAACACTCACTGGTCTCCAGTTGCCTAGCTCTGATGGCAGAGCAGAAGTAAGGGTGTCAATACCACAACCTCCTTAGAATAACCGTGCAACTCCCCAGCAGCTCCCTATTGGGTTGGGATCCCTAATTTGAGAAACACTAGTCTCTCCCATGAAATCTGTATAGTACAGGGTAAACACACACAAAAGACCAGATTTCACGGGCTGGGGGACTAATTTTATGGTCTGTGATGTGTTCTTCATGGCCATGAATTTGGTAGGGCTCTCTATTCATTGTATAACCCCTTTGTGTCTCAGCAAAGTGGCAGACCTTTCTAAGGCGACTGATTCATATCTGAGCAGGAGTTCTGTGACAAGGTGGGTGTCTCTGTAACATGCTGGGAGTGACACGACTACACCCACGCTGCTACAACTGAATTTCTGTTTCACTTGCCTTTCTGAGACAAGGGGTGCTGCTTCAGTCATAGGTGGTTTATTTAACCGTAAGCAGGGTCTGAATGAACTATCCTGTGACAGCTAGTTCAGGAGAGAGTGAGGTTGCAGGAGTAAACATGAACACACATACTCTGTGTAGGTATCCAGCAGACAGAAGTTGGGAGCTCCTAGTGTTTGGCTGTGGCTGGTGTTAGGTTACAGATCACTCTAGTATTGAATTCAGGAGCTGTGCAATGTTGTTGTTGTCACTGGGTGACCAAGGGGGAGCAAAACGGTGGTGAGCTTGTCCTGATGGAGAGAGAGAGATTACCGTGAACTGACAGGAACTTGATAAGTCAGGGATCTGAATGCCAGACTGCTGTGAAAGTAAGAAGGGTGGGGATACAGGTCCTAGCCAGGAAGTGTGGACTTTCCCTAATAGTCCTTGGTCTAGTTTAACCTGTTCTTCCCCATGGCTCAAAGGCAGCGCTAAATAGGCTTTATTAGGAGCCTTTTGTTACACTGAGGTGCTCAAATGAGAGCTGAAATTACTTGTGCTGGGGCAGTGTTTCTGCCTAGTCTGTAAAGAGCTGAAAACCACAAGACTGAGGTGCAGAAGCAGGCAGCAGCAGAAGACGACTGACTGTTGGCTGGCTAATGAGCAGCTAGCAAGGTGACAAGCAGAACAAGCGGCCAGCGGGGCAGTCAGTGGAGCAGACCAAGTGGCTGGCAGGGCAGCCACTCAGATCAAGTGCTCAGATGGTGTAACAAGCAACGTGCCTTCTTCCCTGGGTGGGAGGTGAACTCATACAGATTCACCTCTGAACCCTGGTCCTCACTGGCCACTGTGAGTGGGGTAATGTGAGGGAGCAGAGAGGGGTACAGAAAAGGAACATTTGGATACAGAACTCAAGAATATGAGGCAGAAGGCACTGGCCATGCACTCTGGGGTGGGTGTTCTGTTCATGGTTTTATTATTGTGAATCCTGCTTGTGACATTTTCCCTAATTAATGTGACGTGACTTCCCTCCTTTCATTATTCTTTTCTACACTCAGACACCGTGCTTGGGAGTAGAGAGCCACTGCTAATTGTCCTAATCCAAGCAGCAACTGCTTTGTCTCACTTTGCTCTCTCTCACTAAGGCCAGGGGGAGCCTGATGCTGAACTCTGCTGAATTGTCTCAGGTACAGTCCTATTCATTAGAGAAGACATGGGAATTGGTTGGAATTGCTGATTCAGTGCCACATTGCTTTTCAAGGGACTGCAGTGGACTGAATCATTTGTGTGCTTGTGCTATGGGTCTACCAGGACTGTTGCACCTCTGTCTGCTGAGGGCAGGGATGTAGACATACTGGACGTTCTGTGAAGCAAAGTAAAAACCAGTCCTGGACAGTGCAACAGCAGTGGTAGACAGCAGAGAAACCCCATGTTGGGGGCCCCATCAGAGATATACCCACCCACTTCCAGCTGATATGCCTCACCATCAAACCAGGCAACCAAGCAGTACAAAGTGGCCTGGAAGTTCCTGAGAGGAGGTAAGAGAATACACTGATCTGGGAGGAGCTCCACACAGCAAGTCCTGTCCTGGCACATTGCACAGATCATGAGGCTATTTTACCCATCTATGTATTTATTTAAGTCACCATGTAAGTTATGTGAATAAGTCATGACTACAAATATATTTCTGTAGGCAGAGACATGATCTAGTTATCAGAGAACAGAATGAAATAGTAGGAATCCTTGAGTTGTAATCCAGTTGTTGCATCTTAGCGTATGTATAACAGGCTTCGGGTGGTCCGCCAATTGGATCATTAGCTTCCTTGTCCCAGGCTGAGTACTGACTGGGAGTGCGATGTGAAAGCTGATCCAGATCCCCCAAAATCTAGGTGTAGCATCAATTCACTCTACAGCTTTGGAAAAGTCAACTGGCCATTGTGGGTCTCAGTTTCCATATCTATGAAATGGAAATAATACCCTCAGTCTCCTCAAAGAATATTTGTAAAGTAATCTGAAAGTGAAAATAGCTATTATGAATGCAAAGCTGTTTTTATTATTGGGGTCAAGGAGGAGAACAAGCATGGAGATGATGAAGCTTTTGAAACATAGGTTCCCATTAATAGTCTTTAGCACACAGTGCTTATTATAATCTAATTTGACTAAAATGGGATTAATCGTATAATGCTATAATGTCATTTGCATGGTCCCTTTATGTATACTATTGTTACTATGCATTAATGCAATACCTTGAAAGAGCTTTGAGAAAAGGAACATGTGAAAGCTCACTGAATCTCTGTTATTTTGCAGTACATATTATTTTATGCTTCGTAAGAAGTATATGTTGTAAACTAGTATGTTACCTGTACATAATAAGAATATTTCCAAATTTATCTTAAACTGCATAGCAACATGGTCCAAAAGCTCTTGACTGTGAGTCTTTTTTTCCAAATTTAACCCAAAATGTATTTTTCTCCTTTATTGCGATTTCCTAATTTTCTTGGCTGTTTATTTTTCTAATTGTAATGCTCTGAAGCATTTTGAGATACAAGCCTGATCCTGCAGATGCATAAATAGGTGTGCAGCTTAACTTATGACTAGTGTTCAGTGAGGATACTCATGGGTGAAGTTATGCAAGTTGTGGAGAAGAGACTGTGTTAACTTGAAATGGAGTACGGCTGTGGTGGTGAAAAGTGAAATTATATGGTGCAATGCTTGATGCAAGTCAAAAAGAACATATGCAGCTGGGTAAATGGAGACACAGAGGCTTGGACTCCTGGATAGAAGCTCCACCCAGATTTCTTGTTTGGAACATTAGGGGTTTGAATTTGAAGGGTCATGAGTTGGCTCTTGAGGAGAGAAAAGGCTCATGGAAGGGTCCAAGGGCAGCACTGCCTGGATCTGATAAGATTGAACTTTGCCTTTAGGAGCAAGAAATAGAAGAGTTACTTACCTCTTTTGTTATGTTTACACTGGTTAAATAAAAGTTTAGTGGTTATACAAACCCAGACGTTGGAGATGTAGTCATCCTACAAATTTTGAAGAGGGATCCAGGGCTCTTGAAAGCTAGGGTTACCGGATGGTTTCGACAAAAATACCAGACACACTTGACACTACATCACAATCTACATTACATCTTATTTAGAAAATACCGGACATTTATATTTTCTCAATTTGTTTCCCAAACAGAAAGCTCAAATACTGGACTGTCGGGTTCAAAACTGGATATCTGGCAACCCTATTGAAAGCCAAGTTAGGAAAAGCAGTAAGGGTTGCTGGGGATGAACAAGCAAGTATCCTGACAGGAAGTTTAGGAAAATAAGTGTGCTTAAAAGTTGGGATGCTATAGCTATCTCAGTTGTAGTTAGGCCAACCTGACCTTCAGTGTAGATGCAGGTTGATGTAGATGCTGTTGCACAGGGGGGTGGTGTTCTTACACTGATAGAAAACTATCCTCCGATGCTGTAGGCTTCATTGACACTACAGGGTTATGGCAACATAGCTATGCCAACATAGTCTCAGTAGTGTACACGCAACCTGAGAGAGGTGAAAGGGCTGTACTAGTATGGTGTTGAATAAGATGTGTGCCCTGGAAAAGCCAGGTCATGACGTGCAAAAATGTTTGCAGGATCCAGACCACGCTTAATATAAAAATATTCAACAAATTAAATCATATTGCACTGTATAATGCTGTAGGAGTGAAGGAAAATGCACAGGTATTCTATGCCTATTATCAACATCATTTGTTTTCCCACTCTCACTTGGAGATAACTTGATACAGTCAAACTTTTGATCCCTAATTTTACAGACCCACAGACTTTAAGGCCAGAAGTGTCGATCAGTCTCTGTAGGGTGGGAGGACCCATATCTGGCAATTTGGCCTGAGGTACTCAAATTATTTCCCAGCCTGCAAAACATCATTGTGGTACACTGACATTTCCACAACACCATCCAAGCTGTCACGATGCAAAATTCCCAGGCACCAAAGTGTCACAAGGCTGTAGGACAGGGCCACAATACTAAGTATCAGGAAGGAGCGAGGTCCCTCAAGGACAAAAAGTGGCAGCGCTGCAGCTTACGCGCAACCATTGCTTGCATGCATAGGTTCTGTAACTAGAGGTGGTGCCACACCCCCGGACTTTAAGGGGGTTGTAGCATAAACAGGGTTTACAGATGGGTTCAATGGCACTTAGCACCCGCACTACACAAACCGGTGCAGCACCTCGGCTTGCCTAATACAGAATAAGCGGTGCGGATCTGAAGGCGCCTGGGTGAGGCGAGCTTCCCTAGCGCTCCCCACCGCACCGCTGCGCTTTACAGCCTCAGGAGCTCGCAGCCCCGCTGTAATACGAGCCGGCTCAAAAAGCAGAGGCTGGTCCAGCCTGGCTCAGCCCCCCTTTGCTACCCTCCCCGCGGGAGG
>CM057845.1:146866858-146887168 GCA_030068395.1 Apalone spinifera
GCTGGGCTCCCCGCCGCGGGCATCTCCTCCGCCCACCCCCGGCCGGGGCTCGGCTCCCCGGGGCGCCCGGCGGCGCTGGGGGAGCGCGGGAGGCCGGCGCTCACGCCTTGCTAACTTTGCTCGCAGGAGGAGGGGGAACCCGCTGCCGAGCGATGAGCTGAGCTGGGAGCCTCGCCCGGGCGGAACAGGAGCAGCCGCGGAGGGTAGGAGCCCGGCTCCGGTGGCACCGTCAGGCAGAGCCGAGCCCGGGTGGAGGAGAGCGGGACCCGGCTCACGCTCCCGTCCCAAGGAAGGAAGGCGCTGGGGAAGCAAAGCTACCGACTCTGCCTCCGGTGGAGTGTAGCAGCCGGAGGAACACCCTGTACATCTTCAGCCGCCGGGCCGGGAACTGATTATTTATTGGGAACTGTACCGGGAATGTTCCCATTTTCGCTGGAAGGAGGATCTGGCATTACCAGACTGAGTAGATGAAAGGATTTATCTCATTTCCCCTCCCTGGCTCGCTACTGTGACAGGAAAGGATCCGCAATCGCTGTTGAAACTGGCCCTGGAAACAGTCAAAGTAGACATTGAGGCACATAGCGTGCCGGGATCCAGAACGGCTGTAGCATCAATTTGGAAACATAATTTTAGCAGTTGAGGACGTTTTCACGCCTCCCACTGTCCTTCCCTCACTTATTTTTCCCTTCTGTTCTCCCTTCTCCTGCCCTGCCATCCCCAGTATTTCCACTCTCAACAAAATATTTTTCAGGAAATATAAGCCAATTGGTGGCTGACAACTGAATATTTAAAAAATAGGCAAGTGAGGAGAGGAAAGAGAGCTGCCCCTTTATCTTCACTCTCTTACAAAGATGAGGTGCCTTCTGCAAGAGCTGACATCTCTTCTGCTGCTGGGTGAGTGGCTGCCTATATATATATCAATGATCTGATAAAAGTTTGACCCACCATTCATTTTTCTTTCTAGCAGTGCATTTTATAGGGAATATGGCTTTATCACACCCATTCAATTTCCTGAGAGATTCCAAGTATCTGATAGTACCTTGTGCTCTTGCAAAAGAAATGCGCTAGCATCTTCTATTGCTGGAATTGCATAAACATATCTAAGGCCTTTTCAGCATTAAATAATAGTGAATCTGTTCATTTGTATTATCATTCCTGCTGAGAATCCTTGCCATGATGGATGAGGACCCCACTGGACTAGGAGCTTTACACACACACAGAACAAAAAGGTGTTCCCTGATACCTGTGTACTAGTGGGATCCATTCAGAACTTGCAAACGGTGCATGAGAAGGGAACAATGAATAATCCTCTTTCTATCGTGTCTGCAAGCTGTCCCGTTTCTGCCTGCTTTGCTTGTCAGATTTCACATGCTGACCCTGGTCAATACTGGATGGGGCTACCTCCATGGAAACTTAAGTATGGGTGAATCAGTAGGCAGCACTATCTATGATACTAAGTACAGAAGGAAGCCTTGGTGTGGTTGCTATGATGATGCTGGATAACACCTCCTCTCCCCCATAAAACTGAAGTCCTTCTCATCTATACTGCTTAGAGATTACATAATTTTGTTTTTAAATAACAGTGGAGGTAGCTTCCTAGTTAAACTTCAAATTGTGTTAAGTATATTCTGTCTCCATGAATTCCCTTACGGTACCAATTCGATACAGTATTTTTCAATTACTGCCTTAAAGTGTCTTGTAGAACTGCTGTGTGCCTGTTGAACTGTTAAGAGACCATCCCACAAGTAACTGTCTCAGTGGATAAATATACAAAGTCTTGTAAAGTGCTTTGGGATCTTTCTGGAAGAGAGATGTAGCACTGTAAGATGTCTTTACAAGTTTAAGAATGGCTTTAAGAAATTAGTTGAAACATCCCATGAGTCTTTGTGATGGTCCATGTATTTAGCCTAGTGTTAACAAAATGCATTTTGAGTGTCCAGGGATCTTTGTGAAAACACAGTACTCTGTTTCGACATCACAGAAACAGTCACCAGGGCTGTGTATGTGAAGGGGAGATACTTTGTAAAGGTGAAAGCTTCCTTCGCTATTATGGAAGTGAGGAATTTTTATTAATTTCTAATCCGAGGAAGAGAAGCAGAGCCAACAGCATCTTCTGTGTCTAGTCATTACAACTGGCAAAGCAAGTGCAAGATAGCTCGGAAATGACAGTTTTGCTTCAGTTGCACAGACATGTTTCCACATCTCTGATTTTGTTTTTCCTCTTGCTATCTTCTCTTTTCTGGAAGAGAGATGAACCTTTGGAATGGTTTTGGATAGGGTTCAGGCTACGAAGAAAATAGTGGCTTCTCCCTATTCCTTAGAAAAAACGCTTAAACCAAGGTTGTCTTGTATTACTCTGCTGTGTAAACTTATCAGAACACAATAGATTCATTTTGTAGTCAACATGGATGAACTGAAATTTCTTTGAGTTAACTTTGTTTGAATACTAAATGCTCTTGGGTTAAGAAGAGTACAATTCTGGATAACCTATTCCTAATAAGGAGTGAGTGGGTGCTTGCTTACCTGTTCTTCCTTCTAAGTTGATACCCCAACATAGCAGTAGGGGGCATTGTGTTGCTAGAGGAGCTGTCTTTCAGATTGGATCTTGACATTCAATTAAAGCCTTCATATGTAAGTTTAGGTGTTACTTCCAGTGCCCTGGCCAAATTGTAGCTTGGTCATTACTTTCTGCTAACATAAATTATATTTTATACTTCTCCAGTTAAAACTGGATCCAATGTTCTTCATTTTCTATCTGTGGTGTTTGGAAAAGCTGCCAAGACAGCTAACAGCTGTTGCCTTTTATCTGAGAAGGGCTTCTTTTCCACAGTATGCATCAGAATCCTGTGTGTATATGTAGGTTGTAAAGCATTTTGGTATCTGTGCGAGTAGAGGCATAGGTGTAAGATGTTCCGTTTAAAAAAAAAATAGTGTGTGAGGGTGGGATTGTTTAGTCCCATTTTGGTATGCATCACTATTTTAAATTCTAGGCTTCTTTAAGTTGTTTACATATTTGCTGAACTGGTGTTTTTAAACATCTGATCTGACAATGCCTTGAAGCCTTTTGCTTTGCCTGAAAGCCCCAGGCTACTCAAAAATTCTTTAGGGTAGTGTGTCTGAAAGCTAGAGACTTGATTTGCCATACTAAGGAGGAGGGTAGGGTGAAGGTCAAAAGCTTTGTCTCAGTTTTATAACATAGATCTTCTGACTGGCTTTCCAAATAAGGATTTAGTGTTGTGGGGTATTTTTTATGTAGTGCTATAATATTTTTTGCTAATGAACTATGGGGATAGGTGCACATAAAAAGGAGTGTAGTTTGTTTTGCTACTACTTGTAAAATCTTAGAATTGTAAAAAGACAGGTGGTTATGATAAAAGCTGAAGACCGCTAGTTTGTACTTGATTTGCTATTTCATATTAAATTCAGAATAACTCTGCCAAACTAGGGATTGAAAACCCACAGCTGGCACGTGGGTGTTACACTCTTGAGACTGTTGCTTTTTTTTCTTTTACTGCAGTAGTTCAGTTTTCAAGGCATTAAGCAAGTGCCACTTCATCACCTTGTATAAAATGGGGGACCACGACAAGTATTGTAAATAATCCCCATGCAGCGATGAGACTATTAATATCTCTGCTAGGCAGTACTAATTCTGTATGTAGTTATGAGATTTACCTGCTTCCTTCTCCCCCCCTCCCCCCGAGTTACAAGATCTGATATTATTTGTGTCTATAATACATCAGGCTTCTACAGAATGCAAAACTCTTTCTCATTGGTGACTGGTTTATGAATAGGTTTTTGTCATACTTACATTTGACTTCATACATCTACATTATCAAGAATGGCACCTGGGAGTGAGCACAATAGCTGTAAATTGCAAACACTATATATGCATACATACATACCCAGATTCTTACAGGGATGTTACATATATACATACAGATCTCTCTCTTCATTCATACATCATAATGGGTAATTTTTTATTCTTAGAAGGGAGTGGAGGCACTGACAGGTCCTGAAAGTTCAGATCATTGTAAATAGCATGCTGCCATATAACAAACAATGATAATGCCAAGAGGACTCCAAGGCTGATATTGGATGGTTCTTCACCTGTCCCAAAAGCCCTTCACATGTAGAGGCAGGGTTCTTTCCTGTCACTCCTTTAGACTGTTGGGTTTGCATAGCACCAATATGCTCTTGGTATGCCACTCTGATACAGAGACGGCAGCCTAGGGCAGCAAGTATATGCTTTAAAAACTGGCTCCCTGTGTGGTCCCCTCTGCCTCTGATAGAGAGGCAGCAGCATGGGGCGGGGGGAAGCTTGCGTGTAACCATGAAGGTTAACCATTTAAACATGTACTCTGACATCCCTTATTTAGTTAGTGAAAGTAGTCAGAGAAAATGGCAGAAATGGTGTTCGCCCACTTCTTTTGATCAAAGCTTGCAGTCTAAGAATTTTGATAACCACTGTTGCTAGCTAGACATCCGGAAGCAAAGGAGAGTCTAAGAGCTTGCTCTTTCCGTTGGTGAGTGGCCCTAAAGCTGTACATATATTGATCTGGCCACAGACACACGTTTGTCACCACAGACTGAGTTATTGCAGTGTATTCTGCATGGGGCTATCCTGATTGGACTACACCTAATCCACGCTAGGACTATCTACTCTGAACTTTTCAGAAGGAAGATCTTCCCTGCAAACTTACACTCCTCTCCCTTCTCCCCTCTTTATTTTGGGTCTGCACATCCTAAACTCATAACTCCGGTCATCTGAAGAAGTGGGCTGTGCCCACAAAAGCTCATGATACCATCTACATGTTTTGTTAGTCTATAAAGTGCTACCAGACCATTTGATGTTTAAGTTTATCCTGTACAGACTAACTCAGCTACCCCCTGAAGCTTCATATAAGAGAGTGAAAAATCCACACCCCCTGAATGAAGTAGTTAAACTGACCTGGCCCCCTGGTGTAAACAGCTCTAGGTCTAGGGGAGTGAGAGAGCTTCTCCGGGAAGAGGATTAATTGTGCCAACAGGGGACGCTTTCCCATTGGAGTAGTAATGTTGTCACTGAAGCACTACAGTGATTTAAGTGTAGATCTGCCCTTAGTTGAATGTATAGGCCGTCCTCGCTATAAGTCCAAGATACATTCCAAAAAATTGGACTTATAGTGAAACAAAGCAGGGAACTTTTTTCCTGTGGCTGACTTCCATTTGCGTGTGTTTGTTTTTTTGGGGGGGTGCGGGGGAGGGTTTACACATAGGGAATGGAAGACTTATAACGCATCAGTTCCTATAAGCATCAATAACTTCAGTGCAGAAAGGATGTATTCTGGGGTGACTTATAGCGGGTTTGTTCTGTATCATACTGGTGCCCCGTAAGTAGCACTGGCTGCCAGTTTGTTTCCAAGGGCAGTTGAAGTCCTTGCATCTATAATTTTTTTTTTTTTTTTTTTTGTGATTTGAGTCCTTGTTTCTCTTGAAGGCTGCATCTCTTGCTGTGTTATACCATGACAGATGAGGTACCTGAAATTGCGTGCATTTTTTGGGTAAAAATCCCCTCAACTCTGGAATCCGATCTCCCAGTCCCTTGTTCTTTGTTCAGTTTGTTGAAGTTAAAAGCATGTTGCACATCCAACTTATTTGCCTAAGAACTTTTAATGTAGAAGGTTTTGATTTTTGCAAGTTGGACGTTTAGTTGACACTGTGTCAAGTTGGTTTTCTTTGTTAAATCACTTTTTATTGTAAAATCTGCATGCGTCTAGAATGCTTTTTGACAGGTACATTATGTAAATGCAAGGATGAATAAACAATAATGCAAAGAAAGGATGGGAGGGGAATATAGAGTTGTGTGTTTTGGGAGGGAGATAATCCATTCTATATTTGGCAAATTATTGCATGTTGGATGCCAGGGAGCTGGTTGCGTGACAGGGAGAGGGAATTTTCCTGACCCTCTTCTGCCTGCACAGAATAAATTACAGTTTCTGTATAGTTTCCCTGGAAAAAGATGAAGACCAGTAATAAGTAATGAAGTGTAAGTCTCTCGGACACACTGATTGACACGAATCATGGTGTAACCTGAATGAGTGACTTTAGCTTGATAAGTAGTTTTTTAAATCTGCAAACTCCTCTAATTTTTTATTCCAGAAAGCTGTTTGGGAGAAAAGGAAAGCTTTCCAGTCACAACTGTTTTGATGAGATTGACTTGCCTGTTTGCATTAAGGGCATTTAGGCTCTTGAGTCATTGTCTGGAATAAATTGGAATACATATGACTGCCTCTGGCTTTTAAATTGCTAAATACCCTTTTGTTAACATAACCTGGTAAGTGTGTTTTTGACACTGGCTTTCTCTCTCTCCTTGAAATGCTCTTGAGGCATAAGGGTCTGGCTAAATGTTCAAAGATGTTAGGCATTTGATGTATAGAATCTAAAATTGGTCTTCCCAGACAAACTGGAATTAGAGTAATTTACAAGGTGAAAGAAGTTGACTTTCCAGCTGTGGTGAATAGTTTTGAGGCTGGTTTCTGAGTCCCAGTACAGTATTCCTTCAGTTAGTGACATGGTCAGATATGATTGGTCATCCTGGATTCCTTTATTTTGTGGGAAGATGTGAAGCATAAGCAGGGGATGCAGGGAGGGCCACCCAGAGGAACAGGGAGGGGGGCATGAGGGAGCACCCCATTTAGCAATCAAAATTGTGTCAGGGCCACAGTTGGGGTACCACACCCTTCTGGGTGCTACCATGAGTTGCTTATGGTGTGAAGGTTTCTGCTGCTGGAGCAGCCCCTGCCCACAGGGCACTTGCTACATTTCGAAGGTTGAAGTGTTGCAGTGGGAACATGGGGCAAGTGTCCCGCTGTGCCTCTCTCTCCTCTTCCCACCTTGAAAATGCTGCTGGGGGGAACCGACCTTTAAGACAGCTCCCACCAGCACTGGCTCCTGCTCTCCCACCCTTACTGCCTCTCTCGGATAGAGGCAGCAAGAAGGGAAGGGGGAAGTGACTAGTCGAGTTGCTACTCAACTACCGGATTAAGCTTATGCTCATCAGAGTGTCAACTAGTCACTTACATCCCTAATTACAATACTGTACCTACAAATCCTTTCTGACAAGTGTTTTAACTGGTCACTAAACCTTGAACAGTCCCTTTGATTTGGAATGTGGTAACAACTGATGGTTTATCATAAGTACAATCTTGTATTTAGCTATGATGCTCTCAGTAACCTTCCCAAACTTGAAGAAGAGCTCTGCATAGTTGGAAAACTTGTCTGACTCTCTCCAACAGAAGTTGGTCCACTAAAGGGCAACCTCACCTTCCTTATCAATCTATGTAATCTCTAGTTCTGTCCGGTCTCTAACCTTACCAAGCACTCCATTTCCATCAGACACAAACACCATGTTTCAGAATGATGGATGTGAGCAATATTTTGTCATTGGAAGGATTAACTGAAGCAACACAATATTAAAGGAATTTTTGCTTTTCTGGTTACTTTTCAGAATGTTAGCAGTAATCCAAAAGAAACTGAAAATTCTGTCGATGATGAAAAGCTTTTTCGCAGCCTGAGTTATCACATTGTGCTTGGCACTGCGGCACATTGGAAATGTCACTGATTCCTCTACCTTGCCTAGAGGCAATTAAATTACTTAAGAACTGATTAGTGTTCTTAAATCTTAGCTTCAGTCACTTTAACAGTTGCTGTTCAGTTTTTTGGAATTCCCCCTTTGGAACCAAAAGGTACTTCCCCCTCCCCTTTTCTTATCCATAGCTTGTGTTTCTGTGTTGTTTCCAGGAGCACCTCTGTTTTGGGGGCAGTTTGGGGAGCAGCAGTGGTATCTTGCTGAGATGTTTTGGGTTTTGAATAGGTATAGAATGCTGAATAAAAGAAACTGGGTGATTAAACAAAGGGGGAAGAGTGGTTGAAGGGTGAAGTCTCAAGAATTTTCAGCAGCTAGATGTTGGCTCATTAAAAGACAAGGGTTTTCTGGTAAAGGCTTGTGTTTTTAAAATCATGAAATTCTCTCTGGGTGTGAGAAATGGATTGTAGGAATGCATATCTATTTCAGTCATTCCAGAGCAATGTATGCCAGCCAAGAGATTTTCTTTCCTCCCTAGCTGAAGTGAGCTATCGACTCTATTTGGGGTTTGAAAAATCCCACAGTGCTTTTTCTGTCTTCTACCCCCAGCAATAGAGATTCTGCTATCTGAAATGAGTTGACATTTCTGAAATGTAGGGTTGAATAGGCTAGGCATGTAAAAGAGTAGTCGACTACACCACAAGCCTTGGCTTATTGGGTAGTTGAGTCAACTATTCGCATTTACCCCCTCCCGCCTTTATATCAGAGGCACTAAGTGTGTGTGTGGGGAGGGAGGTAGAACTGGTGCTGGGGGGAGCTGGCTTAAAAGCCGATTGCTCCCAGCACTGTCTCTGGTGCTGGGGTGGGGGCAGGGGAGGTAGAGGTGCAGTGGGGTTAGCTCCTGGGACCAGTGGGAGCTGGGGCTAAGCAGTCCTGGTTTGTGCTGGCTCTAGGGTGCTGCGCTTCTACCCTTTTAAATGTAGTAAGAGCCTAGTGGACTCTTAAAAGGCAGATCTGCAGCGGGGGTAGTGAGTGAGCCCTCTTTTTCCCCCCCCCCCCCCATGGAGTAATTGTGTAGTTAATGGAAATTCCATTAGCTGATTAATCGCAATGTAACATCGCTAGAATAGACTCAGGTCAGCAATGTTCCCTCCAGTTTTTTATCCATGTGTGGAATAACTTTTTTATATGCAGCAAGGCATATGTAAATGTGCACCACCAACATAAACACAAACCTAGCTATGGGCACTCTGCTAAACAGCTGGGTGGCATTTGAATCTCTCTTGAGTGGCTACACAAGCGCACAGCTTGCAGAGAACACGTCAAGGTCAAGAAGTGAGCTCTTTAACACTAAAGCCAGCACCAGTGTTGCAAAGAGACAGATACGTGGGCCAAGATTTGAACCATTGCACGTTGCAGGCTTTGTTCTAATGAGGTAGGGTTTGGTTTTGTTTTAATTTGATCTTCTCATGCCACTTGAAAATCTGGTGGTTGGGGAGACTGAGATGGTGCTGTGCAGTCATCTCTACACTGCAGAGTTCAGTTTAATGTGTTGGTGACAAAATTTGGAACGTATTGTATTTTTCACTTGAAATCTGATGCACTCCCTCTTCTGTCTCCCCTCTCTCATGGACTTTAAGGTCAGAAGAGACCATCATGATCTTTCCCTGCCCCTCCTTGTGTGTACAAAACTAAACCTCATGCTTCCCCCTTTCTCAGTGCTACTGGGCAAAAGTGTTCACTTCTAGGCTTTCTAGAAGGGGGAACTGAGAGATTCCTTTAAAATGCAGAAGTGAGACACTAACACCAAATGAAGGAAGGATTGGTCCTATTTGCAAGGAAGGGTTCTGGTCTGGCACCACAGCAGTGTGCTGTGAGAACAACTTGCTCTCGGGACTAGTCTTAATCTTTCTGTGCAGCAGCATTACCAGATGGGGAAGGAATCTGATCTGACTCCACCCCATCCCCTAGAGAACGCAAAGCTACACTCTGGATAAGGCTAGTACACTTCAGTGTGCAAGAGACGATAGCTTGTTCTGTTGCAGAAACATCCTGCTTTGGGAAACCATACTGCTTGATCTGGGCAGCGATGCTCACTAAGGAGAAGGGCTTGGAAAAGTTACCCAGTACCTGCTAGCCCAAGGAATAGACCTATGCGCCAGATCAAAAATGGCCCTTCTCTCCCAACCCCCATGCCCATGCCTAATCTTCTACAGATTGTGTTCCCTAGCTTGGTGGTGAGATAATTCAGCCTACAGAAGATGAGTAAGCCAGTACTTAGAGCTGTTTTCCAGCAAACACATGCTACCCAAACACTCAGGCAGTGCTAGGCCCCCCCAGCTAATTAATGCCTGGAAACCATGTTCCCCCTCAATAAGTCAAATTACACTGGTTTCCCAACAAGCAAGATCTCCTGTTGGGTTGCAGGAAGGCAGCAGTTGTGCCACCTTCTAATGTGGGACCCGTGGTTGGCCCAACAGGGAACAGTAGTTGTCCTCAGCCAGCTGAACACCACAGAAAAGAATCTCTGCCCCATCTCAACACCCCCCTCCCTTCAGATGTGCACAACCATCTGCTGGGGTAGTAGTGTCGTTGTCTGGTGAGGGGGGCAAACCCTATATGGGAAGAGTCTTCCTCAGGTATTGGCACCCACATATCATTGACCACCTGCTCAAGGGGTATGAGTAGCAGCCATCTGCAACACCCTGGCAGCAGCCAGCCTTTCGCTGCTACTTCTGTGGTGGTGACAACCAAGTTCTATCATTTCTGTAATGGTGGAGGCAATAGTGCGCGAGGTGTCACTGCAGACTCAGGAATTGATTATGTATTGCTTACATTTGGAAAGCTCTTCCTTTGCATATGCAAGAGTTAGAAACTAGGTTTAAAAATACATAGAAGCACAGGTACTGGGGACAGTGTTCCCTCTAATTTTTTATGTCCATGTGTGGAATGAATCTAAGTAGCTATGTAGTTTAGAGGGAACTTAGACTGTGGAAGCAGATGGCCCTTGCTCTGGGTGAATGGCTGATTGGATTTTTCAGGTATAAGAACACCAAAAGTCCATCTAGCCCAGTATCCTGTCTGGTATTGGCCACTGTTGGTGGATGCCCCAGAGGGAGGGATCACAACAGGTAATCCTCACGTGATTCCTTCCCTGTCACCCACCTTCAGAGAAACAGAGGCTAGTGTAACCCACACACCTACTGTGGTTCACTGTCCCATGCAATGGCACTTAGGCCACAGCAACAGATAAGAACGAGTCCTCTATAGCATGGGCTTGAGAGCCAGCTGGCTTTTAGCTCAAAGGGTAGAGGCTTCTATACTAAGCTTCAGAGGTCCCAGGTTCAAATGCACCCCGTGGCAGTTACATTAGGAATGCCGTTCCTACCCATCCTGGCTAATAGCCATTGATGGACCTAACTTCCATGAATCTATCTAGCTCTTTTTTGAATCCTGTTAAAGTTCTAGCCTTCAGTGGATCTTCTGGCAAAGAGTTCCACAGGTTGACTCTGAGCTGAATGAAGAAAAACTTCCTTTTGTTTTAAACCTGCTGCCTATTAATTTCATTTGGTGACCCCTAGTTCTTATATTGCGGGAATAAGTAAATAACTTCCTCTTATTCACTTTTTCCATACCGGTCATGATTTTATAGACCTCGATCATATCTCTCTCTCCTCCCCCCACTCCCATCTTTTCTAAGATGAAAAGTCCAAGTCTTTATAATCTTTCTTCATATGGGACCCGTTCCAAACCCATAATCACTTTTGCTGCCCTTTTCTGAACCTTTTCCAATACCAATATATCTTTTTTGAGATGAGGCAACCATATCTGTACACAGTATTCAAGATGTGGGTGTACCATGGTTTTATATAGATGCAATAAGATATTTTCTGTCTTATTCTTTATCCCTTTTTAATGATTCCTAACATTCTATTTGCTTTTTTGACTGCTGCTGCAAACTGAGTGGATGTTTTCAGAGAACTATCCACAATGATTCTAAGATCTCTCTCTTGAGTAGTTGTAGCCAAATTATTGTAGTTGTCCCCATCATATTGTGTATGTATAGTTGGGATTATTTTTTCCAATGTGCATCACTTTACATTTATCAACATTAAATTTCATTTGCCGTTTTGTTGCCCAGTCACTTAGTTTGATGAGATCTCTTTGAAGCTCTTCACAGTCTGCTTTGTTCTTAACTATCTTGAGCAGCTTGGCCTGTCTCAGAGCTAAGCAATTAACATTAAATAGTATGTGGCTGTCCCCAAAGAACCCAGCTGCATGCCTGCTCCAGTTTTTCTTCCATATTTTCATTGTGCACCGCATCTTAATAAAGTATTTTGTAGACTGTATCTGTTTCCTTACCATCTTTTCCCTTCTCCCATCTCTCTAAATCCTTGGGCCATCTCCTCTTCTAGTTATGTTTCCATTTACAATTTTATGCACCTTTTCTTATAGTAACTATGGCAATTGCTTAGCAGGAAAAAAATTTAGTATAAAGGTTTCTGAGTATATTTAGCTCTCCTTAATATGGGGTTTTCTTGCAGAAGAAATAGCATGTTTTTTTTCCACTTTCTTATTGTTTCATCTCCCCAGCCAGCCCCTTATGTTCCCATTTCTCACCTGTCTACCCCTTTACATTTTTCTGCCCTGTGCTGCTTTTTCACGTTCTGGTTAGCCTGCCTTGTCCGACTGTTCCTCTGGAAGTTGGTCTCCTTTTCTCCTGTGCAGCATAAATCCCCTGGTGGAGGCTGGCTCCTTGTCACCTTTTACAGGTGTGCAAAAGGTCTTTTCAATTTAAACATCTGTGGAAGCAGCTGGGAACAAGGAGCAGCCAGCACAGTACAATCTTCCAGCACTCCTGATGGCTGCCATCTATCTGCGAACAACATCAGAGAACCACTAACACGTGTTACCTAGCTTCGCCAGTTTTGGTTGGGTGTACTCCTGCGAGTTTCATCACGTGACATAATCTTTAATTTGGGGGAAAAAAAATCTTTAATTCCTGGAGGCTCCAAGACTGTCCTGGAAGGTTTGGCAACCCTAAGTTCCTGAAACACTGTCCAGTGGTTAGAGTGAGCGTGAAGAAAACTCCCGGATTATATTCCTTGCTCTCCTTGATTTTAGGCAAGTCACTTCACCTTTGCTTCAATTTCCTTAAAATGTGGAAATGCCTCGCAACTTAATGATTAAGGCTGGATAACGCCTCACAACTTAATGATTAAGGGTGCTTTGGGGGTTCTTGAATGAAAGGTATAAGTGTGAAACTTTTGTATTGTCAAGGTTGGCATTTTGCCTTCTGTAAAATACACTTTTCAAAGGGTTAGAGGTAGTGTGTCACTGAGGTGGAGTGGAAGTAGGGGAGGGTCTTAATAGTCAGATATTTTTTTTCCCTCTAATTCCTGCTGAAATTGATTTTACTTCTTGCTGTTTAGTGTTACGGAGCCCAGGCTGATTCAGTGCAAACATGCTTCTCTCTCTCTATCTTCTCTTTATATCACCCTATTCCTAGTGGAGAATAGCTCCTATAGGCTACGTCTACACTGCAACACTGTTTTGGGATACCGGAGGTATCCCAAAATAGCTATTCCATGTCTTTTGAGTGCACCTGTTGTTTCAAAATATAATGGGCTTGCAATTCCGATGTCCCTGTAAACCTCATTTCACGAGGAGTAAGGGATGTTTCAGAATAACATTGTATTTCAAAATAAGTGCTGTGTAAACAGTGTCAAATTTCAAAATAAGCTATCTTGAAATAACCTCAAAATAAGATACACAATTTGCGTAGCTTAAATCGTGTATCTTATTTCAATCTACGGTGCAGTGTAGACGAACTCATACTGCATTGTGAGCTCTGTAATCCGTAGGTCACATGGAGCCATTATAACTCATCCGATCGGTCTCAGCATCACTGGCCTATATGGGGAATCAAGAGGTAACTAACAGCAGCAGTATTTAAGGAAAGTTGCTGTATCCCCACATCAAGCTCTTCTTTAATGTTAATAAAGCTAATCCAGCTGTTTACCACTGTAGCTGGTTGCCTTGTCAGCATTCAGCATCTGGGTTGAATATACTGGAGAAGTAACATGGAGAGAGGATCTCACATACTCCTTTTTCCCCATAGCTGTAGCCTACTTGGAAGTTTTGGCAACATATCCAGCTTTCTTGGGCCAGAAAGAAGTTTGGGCCAGTGTTAGAGCGCAGAAGGAGGAACTGGAGAGGAGGGGGAAACCTAGCAAAAGGTGACCGGTTTCACCTACGGAGAGAACTTGTCCTCACAGTTTGCTTCTCCATTCAAATAGTTGAAGTGCTATTTGGAACCCATGCAAAAAAAGAGAGAAGAACCTATCAAAAGCAGGGGTGGGAATTTTTTGGAAAAGCAGGGTGAGACTGTGTTGATGGAGGCATATGTTTCACACCAAAAGCTCTGGTGGAACATAAACTAGTTCCCTTCCTTGAAGGCTTAGTGGATGCTCTTTTTAGGTAGTCCTTGCTGATGCAAAGTATGAGAGCACCAAAACTGAACCCAAAATTTCTAACCTTAAAGTTTTCATCTTGCTTTTTGCTCTTTGTTCTGTTCAGTCTTTCACCCAATTTCTTGTTCTCCTCCCTTCCTTGTATTTGCTCTCCCTTGCCTTGTATTTCTCACAGGTCCTCTCCCATGTTGGATGCTAGGATGGGAGCAGATCTACTCCTTCAGAGAAAAATCTTTTTAAAGCTTCTTCCCTTGAGTAGTCAGACAAAGCAAAGAGACTCTAACTTGCTGGCACAAGCCCAGGCAAAACTTCCCTTGAGACAAGGCCAGCTCAGAAAGCCATTGTCTTTGCTTGTTTATATAGTGCCCAGAGTATACAGTACATGGTGTTCTAATCTAGATACCTTGGGAGACCAGTCCCTGCCCCAACAAGCTTTGTCTCTAGCAACTGGGGGTTGGAACTAAACTTGCTTTTGAAAATTCATTTCAGTTAAGGCGCACAACCTATTTGCTGCCCATTAGTTTGGTGACTGATGGTAGAAGTTCCCCTCCTCCCTAGTATCTTGTCCTCTCATGAGTTGGGAGGTTGGACTTTTTTTGAGGTTGGATGTAATGTAAACAGTGCTTGGGAGGTGGTTTGGCCAGTACTGGTGTACAAATCTGTGTTCCTATTGGAATGTAAACTAACCCGGCTACTTGTTTTGTTGTGTTAACCTCTTCCTGTTTCTCTCATTAGCCTTTACCATTGTGCCCCTTTCATTCCTACTTTTTAAAAAATTCTCCCCTTCTTCTCATGGGGTGACCCTTTGCCTACCTTCCAGATCTCTCTTTAGACTGTTCTAAACTTTTTCCTCACCCGTAGCTGTAATGTAAACCGGCTCTGGTGCTGCAGCAGCAGGGATCACACCCCTCCTCCACTATTAACGCAGCTAGCAGGAGCTGGAGTGACAGGGCAGAGAGCCCTGGAACCATGGCGCTTTCTGCTGCTGCTAAGAAGCCCAGTGACTTGGCTAGGAGAGGCTGTGGGGTGGAGCAGGCTGCTGGGCCGCTCCGGCTCCCGCTGCCTATATGGTGAGTGTGTGTGGGGGTAATCACTGTGCCAGGCTCACCGTAATCCTCGGGTTCTGCCAGTCCATGGGACAGTTGGGGTGGCTGCTGCAGGGCCCCAAAAACGCAGGGTTGGGGGTGGCTGGCCCGAGCAGCCCTCTGGACGGGACAGCTCTGACTATAGGAAACTGAAAGAGGAGGCAGCTTGTAATAACCCAACTTGGCATCTTACCAGGATACTTGAGTTTAACCCTTTTATGTTGAGGAGGTGGGAGTGGGGGCTGAGTAAATGCCAGGATCTTAAATCACAGAAACATCCTTTCCCTGAAGCACCCAGTACTCTACTTAAGGTTTGGGTTAGTACTGACTCAGAGAGGGAGTGCCTATTGAATTACTGCTATGGAATGCTTCCTCTGGCACTGCTGTGTGTGGTGGTTGAAGGCCTCCCCAGCATTAACTAGGGTTTTTTGTGCTTTCCTTTTGGGATCTGACTCACAAAACTAGGTGGTGCAATCTGCCCTTATCTTTGGCGTGTCTTTTGTCCACAGGAGTTGTTTGGGGAAAGGTGTATGTGTGTTAGCTGCACGGGAAGCATTCATAAATGCATACTAGCTATATTAACTGAGATATTGCAGAAAGCATCCAAATGAGCTTGGTATAATGGATTTGAGTCCTGAAAACTGACTCAAAGGGAAATATGAACCAGAACTTTGGTCTCAGTTCCTGAATGAGACTTCTGTTCAGAATTTTGTTTGACAGCAATTATGAACTGCTCTGTTTTGGGCATCACAGTACCAGAAAGATATCAATATACTGGAAGGAATATATTCTGAGAAGAGCAATAAATATGCCTTGTGGTGGTAGGAGGGGAGTGATTTAGGAAAGAAATGGCTTGTCTAAGCCCCATGTGACAGTACTCCAAAGGTGTAATGAGGGTGGCCCATAGGGGGAGATATTAGAAATAGGGATGTGAAAGGTTGACTGTTAACCAGTTAGCATCCTCCTAACTGAGAAATGCTTACAGGTTTCAGTTAACTTTGTAGGGGTTGAAGCAGCTCCTTGCTCCACTCGCATAGGAGACTGCTCCCACTTCGCGGGGCCCACCGCAGGCAGGGGCTGCTCCAGCTGTCCAGAGTAGCCCCTGTCTGTGGCAGGCCCAGATCAGCTCCCCTTGCCACAGATACCACAATGCCTCCCTGGGAGCAGGGCTGGCAGGGGTTGCCAGTCCAGCTCCCAAGGAGCTGCAGAGCCTGCAGTGAAACCCTTGCTGTCTCCGCTCCTGCAGAAGCGGCTTCACTGTGGCAGCGAAGCCTCTCTGGTGGGAGTAAGGCTGGTAGGGGTGGGTGGCCCCACTCCTGGAGAGGCTTTGCTGCGGGCTCTGCAGCTTATTTAAGCTTTATACTGCAGAGTGCTAAAGATGTTAACAGTTGCATGGTTACCTTTTTAAACTGACGTTTACATCTCTAATTAAAAATGGTGGGACTGATTAGCAGAATCTCTGAAGCTTGGTGTCAGGGAAAACTTGATACCAGTGAGATCTGTTAAGCAGTGGGATTCCCACCACCTCTAGCAGATAATTCCAAAGCCTGAGTAATGTAAACTCTGGTCAAAGCCCTGGGAGTGTGTTAGAAGGAACCGGCCTATGCTGGTTTTGTAGGGGAGCAGGGAGAGGCACTGACGTAATGGATTCTCTTCCAACTCTAAATTCTGACTGTGAATCCAGCATGAGGAAAGGAATTATAGCCTGAAAAAGGGTGGCTTTAAATGAAAGGTGCTCCCCCCACACACATTAAGACATCCAACTTGTTGGTTTGAGGGAACACTTCAAAACAAAATTGCTGCTATAGGGTCGCTACAGATCTCTTGATCAGTAATTCCCTCAAGAGCTGCAGTAAGTCCTTGTCCTTTTATGGTTCTTGAGACACATGACCCAAGTCCAGCTGCTAGGATGAGGGAGAAACAAGAGTCCAATTCTTTTATTCATGCCTTTGTGACATTTTCTGGCTTTTATTTCTGACTTGGTGCAGTCTACCTCATTTTTTGTGGCTAGTGGAAAATGATTTCCCTAACCACAAGTACGGTGGGCTGTAAAGATATGTAGGTAACTAAGCACTGAGACTTCTTTACCATGCTGGGTATTGTGGGAGAGGGGACGGAGGTAATTTCCCTCCTAATCTGTACAGGAAATCAGCTGATTTGCTTTGAAAAACAAAGTTAGTATGCCAGTTCTACTAGGGATGTTAAATTTAGTTTAATCAACGAATCGACTAGTCAATAAGTGGGGGAGCAGCAGAGCAGTTAGCTCCTGGGCCTTTTAAATGTATTAAGAGCCAGTAGGCTGTTAATACATTGAAAATGCTGAAGCGCAGCAGTGGGGACCCTGCGTGAGCAGAGAAGCTGATTCCCAGCTCGTGCCTAGTCCCTGCTACCCTCTGCCCCCCGCGGAGATGGTGCTGAGGCGAACCAGCTTTTAAGCTGGTTCCCCTGCCACCCTTCCCCCACCCTCCCCCCGGCAGCGGGGGAGGGGGAGAAGTGACTAGTCGAGGGACTAGTTGACTATTCAGTAAGCTTTTGCTTATTGGATAGTCGACTAGTCACTTACATGCCTAAGTTCTACCATGTTTTTGGGGGTTTTTTTTGGTCAAATCCTCCCCTTTCCAAGTACTTCTTTCTCTGAGGGCTTTGGGCTCATATGCTATATGACCAAAGTATCATGATTAGAAGCTAGGAAAAATAAGTGCCCATCTCTGTTAAATATTTGTTATTTGATAGGCCACAGCTGCTTAGTCATTTAAAACCCCTACTGTACTGCATTTTAACCAGACCCTGGTCAAGATAACAACTTAAAACCCACTAATTCAGCGGTCCCCAATCTGTGGGGCATGTCCCCCAGAAAGGGCTCCTTCCCCACGCTGGCATGATAAATGCAGAAGTGGGGGCCAGCAAAAGTACCCCAAAACCTTATCTACCAGGCTTTGGTATAAAACTTCCCCACAAAATCTTAAAACCTTAGATTTTGGGGATAAAATCCGCTACCACCATCCAAGTAATGATAAAGAAACCAGGGAGAGACTATGTGGGAAATCTCACCCCTAAAGTACAAACTAGGACACAAAAATTAACCAATACCAGGTTAATAAAAAGAAAAGAGAGAGAACTTTTATTATCACTACAATATTCCTGTTGCAAGCATAATAACTAGATGGAAAAGTCACAAAGTAATATACTCCTGGAGAGGAAACCCATCATGGGCCAGGAGTTTAGTTACAAAGGAGAGCAAAACCCACTTTAAATGCACAGACATCAGATCCCATTTCCCAAACCATAAAACAATAAAACCTAACAGATTTATCTAAATTTTACCCTACTTACAGAAGAGTGAAGAGTCTATTCTTGGAGGGAGACATTCTGTCTGACTCCCTCAGTAGCTGGAGAGAAACACTGCCCCAGAGGCACAGGAGGGAAACCCCAAAATTCCTTTGTCCTAGTTTGAAATTTCTACCTACATTCCTATTGGCTGAATCTACCTGACTCCGGTGAGGTTAACCCCTTAGTTCCTAGGCTGCTGGCTAACCCTTATGATCATGACAGGGACACAGAGGAACATTCACAGGGCCCAGTAGAGCCTTGGCCAGCCTCCATGGATCACTGAGAGGTAGTGCCATCCAGCCCGGTTCTGTCGTCCTCTCCATTCCAGCCTCAGCCCCCACCTACCTCAACTGCAGCATCTGACTGTTTCTCAGGGGCATAGGGGGAAGGGAGAGGTGGGCAGACCACGTAAAGGAGGGGTATGGACAAAAGGTTGGGAAGCACTGCAGTAATGAGATAGTAGCAAAGGCCCCACTTAACAATAGCTCTACCAGGCACCATTCGGAAGGAATGTGTTCCAAGGCCTGGTGTGCTCAGGCTAGGGAGTCTGCTGCAAGGGAAATTACCCCTAGAACACAATTGCAGAGTTGTCATGAGAAGAAAGTAAGGAAAGGTCACATACATGCCAGAGATAATACATAGACATGAAACCTTCTTCCCCTTTAGGGGGAGACTAGAAACTAAGGATGCTAAGTATTGGGTAATTGATTAATTGAATAGTCAATGCATTTTTGCATCAACTATTTGACTAATTGATAGAGCGCCTCCGCCTTTGAAGCCTAGCAACAGCCCTAGGGCTGTTGCTAGGCTTCAAAGGCAAAAGCACCAAAGCCTGGGGTCAGCTGGTGAGTCCCAGCTGATCCTGGGCTCCCGCGGTGCAGCTGCTTAGAAATGCTGCAAGGAGTCCAACGCCGGGCTCCCCGTAGTATTCAAAGTGGCAGTGCCACATGGAACAGCTGACCCTAAGCTCTGTGTGGCGCTGCCTCTGTGAAGTACCTCCTCTCCTTCTCCCTCTCCCCCCCCCCCCACCTCTATCAGATAGAGGCAGCGAGGGGAGGCGGGAGGAGTGACTAGACGACTATCCCAGTATTTTTCAAACTTTTTTTTAATAAAGTACCCCCTTTAAAAATAAATAAATAAATAAATAAAAATAAAGTACCCCCAGTACCTACAGTTTTCAGACACACACATTTTTTTCTACCATTGCAACATATTTGTTTAAACAACTTAATAGTAGCTGGGCAGGCGATGAAATATTTGGGTGTAAAAGGTACAAAAATAATAAAGCGTTGTAAAACTTAACACAAAAATTCAGTTCTCTCCAAATTTCACTTGTGTTGACATATCCCCCAGACTTCTCTCTAGTATCCCTAAGGGTACTCATACCCAGGGCTTGATAAATCGCTATATCTACTCGCCCGTGGTGAGTAGATTTCAGCCGGTCGCCCTGTTCACCGGCGCTGCACTCGTGCAGTGCCTGTCTGGCACATGCGCGATGCGGAGCTGGCGAGTAGATCTTGCCGCGGTTTGTCGAGCCCTGCTCATACCGCTGGTTGAGAAACACTGGAGTATCCTGTTGACTATCCAGTTAGCATTTGCTTATCAGATAGTTGACTAGTCCTTCACATCCCTACTAGAAACATCCACTGGGGATGTGGAGTACTGTGAAAATTAAGTGAATAATAAAACGAAAGCAAGGGCAAATTTCCTAGGCAAAAAGCAGCTCTCATAAAGTAAACCAGTATGTAACTACTACCCCCCTGCTGAAAAAGAAATAGTGTTAAAGGAGGGATTGGGGGAGGGATGGGATTACAGTAAACTTCTGATAATCCGGCACCTTTAGGACCCAGGGGGTGCC
>CM057845.1:146887268-146899042 GCA_030068395.1 Apalone spinifera
GTTCCTGATGGTGCCGGACCATCAGGAGTTCTGGATCATCAGATGCCGGACGAATGGAGTTTTACTGTACCAATATTAATTATTTATAGGGCACAAAGATCAAGGAGCAGCTGCCTGTCCCCCGACACACCGTTCTTTCATCACACGTTTACCAAAGACGTGAAGAAAGCACATTCCCTTATTCCCCATCGCTGTATATTTTCAAGAAGCTTTCAAACAAAGCAAAAGCTGTCTGATCGCTGAAGATCGCCTACCCCAGAACAGACCATTTTAATTCTTAAAATGAAGCAGCTGCTCCACACCAAGAGGGGCAGTAGCCACAGTAGCCTTTCCCCCTCAGGTGGTGTTGTATGGAAGTGTAGAAACCCTTATGGTCACGTTTATCTTAACGACCCTTTGTTATAAGTTGCTGTTCCACTCCAATCTTGAGAGAAACAAGCCTCCCGAGAGGCTGGTATTCTATCAGTCTTTTATTCAGTACTGAGAGGCACAGGTAAAGTTGAGGGACTGAACCCCAGGGGATGTTGAAGGAAAGACTCTGTATGTTACAGCAACATGTTGAGCTTGTGAGCAGACCAACAGCAGTGTTGCAGGTCAGGACTGACGTGCACTGCCATAGCGATGGAGAGGGTTTTTTTTTTGTGCATATTTAAAGAAACAGAAAGTAAGCTGTGCGACCACCCAGAGAAGTCTGCAGCAAATTTTATGCACAAATATATATCCTGCTGTGAAGGGAAATGCAATTCAAAACATAGGCTTCTGTGCAGTGCTTGCCCTTGGAGATTTACCCAATATTTATTCAATTCAGATTTTACTAAAATGTTTGTTATGGTCTCCAGCCAGGCGACCAAGCAAGCCTCTGTAATTTCCTTTGTCAACTTCTGCCTACGCTGCTCCAGCAACACCAGCCAGAAGCGCACTCCTCTCCTCTCCAGTATGCACGCTAAGAAGCAAGAAGAATCCCAGAACAAAGTTGCCTCCCTGTGACACCTACGTTGGTGGTGAGGAACCCTGGGTATTGCACCAACTTTGTGTGGGAAGGCCATATAGTATACTTGAAGACAGTACACTGAAGGGAATAATATGTATAGGGGTTTCTGTAGAACAGAGGAGGGGAACCTTTTTTGAGTCAGGGGCCACTGACCTGCAGAACAATCATTCAGGTGTTGCACACAAGTGAGAAGCAAAAAAAAAAAAACCCAAACAAAGCCTTGCTGAGGTAGCCCCTGACTGTGGAGGAGAAAGACACTCCCTCGCACACCAGAGCCTAGGGGGACCCAGGCCAATAGATTTTTGTGTGCTCCAGCTCTGTGGAGAGATTGCGGGGGCAGGGGAGGGTCTGGAGTGCCAGTCCGGGCTCCCTAATATGGGGGGGGGAGGGAGCACCTCAAGCCACAGGGGGTCAGATCCAGGCAAGCCAGGGGCCACATCCAGCCCCTGGGCCTTAGGTTCCCCACCTCTGCTAAAGGAGCTTCTTATTGAGGCACCCCACAGCTTCAAGGAAGCCTTCCTCTCCCAAAGGAGATTCAAAGCATTTGAGATTTACAGCCATGACAGACAGGTTTTCTCTTGGATAGAGGACTTGTCAGGCACAGGATAATCCGAGATGGAGAGATGGGGACCGTGAAGAGGTATTGAAAAGCCACATACAGAGAATATATGGATGGGTGTAGGTTTCAGCTCAGAAAAACTGAAGTGTAGCCCAGGACAACATTCTCAGATCTAATGGCACAACACAACATCCAGTAGCTGGTAGGTCTGGCAAAAGGTTTGTTCGCTTTGGTGACATCCTCCCTTCCTCCCAGATGTCCGCTTCTCCCAGTGAGCGGCCAAGTCAGACAGGTGGCCAGGGTGGCATGCTGTGTGTGGGAATGGAAATGGAAACAGGCAGGGCAGAGTATGTTCTGTAGTATTACTAGGGCTGAAGTAGAGCAGATGTCTGGAAAGAATCTGGGCTGGACCCTTCTATCCAGGCAACTTGTCAGTGGGTTGTCACAGGTAGATGGGAGCAGCTTCAGGAAGAAAAGCCTGTTTTGTGCATGTTTTCCCCCCGGAAGAGTTACTAACAGCAGATGCAGCAGCCAAGCTGCAGTTTTATTCCCAGCTGTGCCACATACTTCCTGTGTGAGCTTGGTGTGGTCGCTTAGCTTTTTGGTATGCATGTCTCCATCTATGGAATGTGGATAATACTTCACAATCTGCCTTGCGTGTCTGTGAGGCTGTAATAATTTTTTTTTTTTAAACATGCCACTAGTGACGAGTCAGTGTTGGGAGAACATCTACCTTGTGCATTCTTGTTCATCCCCTCCCTGGCTCAGTCTCCCTTCTGGGGGGAGTGAAGCCCTTTTATTCCTCGCCTTGTACCACTAACACATCTGGATTTGACTGTGCTGATAAGCGTGGTGGGTTTTTTGGCGTGGTGGCTGTGTCAGTTCAATATGCGTCAGTCCAGCAGCACCAACCATGTCACCCAGTGGCGGCCCTAGACTAGCTGCCAACAACTGGTGCCCTAGGCGAACCATGCAATCGGTGCCCCCACCTCCAAACCCCTCAATATTGTGCTTGAATTTGGTGCCCCATTTAACTTGGCACCTTAGGCGACCGCCTAGTTCGCCTTTATGGATGGGCTGCCCCTGACGTCACCAGTGTAAAGTCTCTAGAGCACAGATATATTTACAGAGAAGAACCATCCTGACTTGCAGCAAATGAGAGTTTTAGTCTCATTAACGAATCCCTCTAGATCAGGGGTGGGCAATAATTTTTAAAAGGAGGTGGGAGCCACGGGTGGAAGGGGCAGGGCCAGGAGACTTCTTGTGCATCCCCCCCAATGATTGGCCTGGGGTGCAGTCCAGGGGCCAGATCCAGCCCGCTTAACAGTTTGATCCAGCCCGTGGACTGCATCTGGCTGCTTTCTGTTTATATCCCACTGCCCATGCCACAGAATTTCCACGTGGTGTCTCAGGCAGGAGGCTCCTGTTTAAATGGCTCACGGTCAGAGCACTACCTCAAAGGGGCCAGAGCTGTGAACCTTCTAAATAGCTGCAGCAAACCCAGGTGACTGCTAGGCAACAGGGTGTAGCGGCGGGGGTGGGAGTTGCAAGCCCTTCACTGTGTTATTAATTCAAAGCCTCCCGCCTCAGACAACTCTGGGAGGAGGCTAGTTCCTAGCCGCACCCTTTCTACCCTGGCCTTCCCTCTTCCCGGCGAGGGGGGACTGGCTGGTTACCAGGTACCAAAATTGAGTGGCCCTCCTGCAAAAATTATTTCCCACCCCTGCCTTTGGTCCTAATCAGTAGGGACTAGACGAGACGCAACAAGTGGCTGCAGATCAAAACTTCTGTGTTCGTGATTTGATCATGGAATTTAGACCAGAGAACAATCAAATGTTTTCTTGTGGATTTTTCCCCTTTGACTTTGTTTTTTAATTGATTGGGAATGTGTCTTCCTTTAAAAGGAACAGAAAGCAGCTGAAATCCATTTGCCATTTCATTGTCTCCCATCTGCATAAAATAAGGTGTGTGTGGAAAGTATAAACCTGTGAATTTCTGTGTAAGCTTGTGGTAAGACAGCTCCTGCTCCTGTTGAAGTCAGAGGCAAAATTCCAGTTCACTTCTTTGGCAGTGGTTCGGAGATGGGTGCATGGATATTATTTGTTTTCCCATAGTACCTGGGAGCCTGCAGAAGTCTACAAATCCATTTCTTAATTCCCCCAGATCTGAATGTCAGGTGGAGGCAGCAGCTCTTATTATAGTCAGGACGAATCCTATAAGCAGTCATATGGATCAATTCTCAGAAAGGTTGCCCTTTTCTGTTGATTGTGGAAACTTCTGCAGGAAAAGCCATATTGCAATGTGGGTCGCGTTTTCCATGTGCCCAGCTTATCTGTGCAATGGGGATGTTAAGAAGCAGGTATTTTACCCATCATGTAGTTGATAAAATTTTTTATCAACTACAGAATTAGTTGATAAGGGAAGGTGCTCAGTCCTGACTCATGCCTGGTCCAGGAACTACCCCCACTGTGGCTCTGCAGTTTAACTGTAGTAGGAGCCAGGTGGGCAGGCAGCCAGGCTCCAACTACATTTAAACTGCACAGCCGCAGTGGGGGTAGGTCCCAGACCCAGTGAGAGTCAGGAATTAGCCAGGCTTGCTCAGTCCTAGCTTGTGCCAGGTCCAGCAATGCCTCTCCATAGGGGGGGGGTCCCCAGACCAGGCTGCCATGGACAGGGGCTGCTCTGTGGGATTCAGAACAGCCTCTGCCCGTGGCGACCCTGGGCCCACCGTGGGCAGTGTCGTCTTTGTTTCCCTTTCCCTCCCTCCCTCCCCCCCCACCTGCTGCCTCTGATGAGGGTGTAGGTGTGGGGCAGGTAAGCCTAGGTTTATCAGTTAGTCGAATACTTGCATCCCTACTGTGCAGTGGGAAAAGGTAAATAACTGCTGTAAGAGGTTACCCCTTTTGGGGCTATCTTCACATCTCAATCTTTTTTTCCCTTGGTAGTAGTTATTTGAATGTGAGGTAAAACAATGGATCTTAGTACATACACTTTCTTTTCCAATTTGTCAGTACAACGTTAACTTTAAATTGAAGCCTCTTTGCATTTCTTTTCCTTTCGTGGTAGCACAGAAAGCAGCTGTCTGTCTGCCTTTGTAAAATGAGAAATAGGAGCCATGCTTGTGTAGGGATGATCTCTATAAATCGCTTTAACCCAGGCTAATAAATAATGCTGTATTCTGCAAGAAGCCAAGGTGTTGTGGTATCTTTGGACTCATCTTAATTAACAACAGGAGGCAGTAGCAGTGGGCATGAAAAATAGCTCTAGACAGGCACAATCTTTGGCCAGGTGTACACTGGTGGAGAAAATCTATGCAAGGTACGCAACTGCAGCTACATGAATTGCATAGCTAGTCGATGTACCTTCCATTGATTTTTTTTTTTTTTTTTTTCTTCTGGGGCAGCCCCACAGTGGGAGGTCGACAGGAGAAATGCTGTCGCAAGGAGTTACCAGCGCCAACAGGGGCACTCTCAGCATTTGATTTAGCAGGCTTTTGTGCATAAATGGACTCTGAATCAGGGAAGGTAGCATAGAAAGCAAAACCATCTTGAATCTTTCCCTGGGGAGATGAAACTCTTAGAACAGAGACAAAGCCTAGATGCCGTAGTCTAGTTGCTACACTTTGAGCACTCCATTGAAATGGAACTCATCTGCCTGTGTCAAGTTGTGTCTTTGGATGAGCTGCTGTGGACTAGGGATGTTAGTGAGTAGTCGACTACTTGACAAGCATAAGCTTATTGGGTAGTCAAGTGAAGTATCGATTATTTGCTTCTTCCTTCCTCTCCCCCCGCCGCCTCTGTATGAGGCAGAAAGAGAAGGGGGAACAGGAGCTAGTTTTGGGGAAAGCCAGCTTAAAAGCCAGATCTCCCCTGCACCTTCTCCTCAGTAGTATCCGCTGCCTCTGTCAGAGACAGCGGGGGGGAGGGGAGGGGAGATAGGGAAGGTTACTTAAAAGCAGCCTCTGCCTGCATTGGGCCAAGGCTGGACCCCCCAGAGGACAGGGGCTGTTGCAGTCAAGCAGCCTCTGTTCACTGTCGCCAGGGCTGCCTGCAGCCAGCCCTGGTCACCACAAACGGGCTGCAGGACTCCTGGCTTGCGCTGGTCCGGGATGCTGCGCCTCTGCATTTTAAATGTAGTAAGAGCTGCCAGTTGGCTTTGGGAGCTACCCTTGCTGCAGCTCTGAAGAGTGGCCTCTTATCCACTAATCATGTAGTCGATACAATTTGTATCGACTACACTATGAGCCAGATAACCACAATTTAACATCCTTACTGTGGACTTGCATTGTTTCCTGGTACTGGTACTTCCTTGTGTATTGTTTGTCCCCCCATAACCGCTAGACCAGGGTTGGAGAAATAGATGCACATCTGCTTCTGGCTCTCTGGATTGACTTGTGGAATTGTGCTGTCTCTCTGGAAAGTGCTCCCCACTGTGAACACTATTGTCTTGGCTTTCTTTGCCTTGATACTGTCTCAGAACTAGAAGATCCCAATCTTGTGGACAGGGTTGGTTGAAAGAGTATTTCTCTTTTCTGTCAGTGGGCGCTTGAGAGATTATTCATGGGTGACTGGTGGGCACAGGAGATGCTACCTTGGCTTCTGGTGGTTGTTGCAGAAATACCACAGTTAAACTTGGAGGAAGTTGACCTCACTACATATACGGTGTTATGCTGTTTGTTTTGCTTGCAGACTTGCGTATGTACAGAGACAGGAACAGGTTGCAGAACTGAAGATGATGATACAGCCAGCCTAGACCATAACAGTACAGTAAACCTTGAGCATGGTAAACATGTTGTTGGAGGTTGTCGGTAACTCTGAAATGTTTGTAACACTGAAGATGATGTTATGGTGGTTCTTTCAAAAGTTTACAGCTGAACATTGATTTTAATACAGCTTTGAACTTCACTATGCAGAAGAAGAATGCTGCTTTCCCTATTTTTAGTAGCTTGTTTAATGCTGTGCTGTCTTTGCTTTATTTATGTCTCTGCTTCTGCCTGATTGTGCACTTCCAAATGAGGTGTGTGGTTGGTCAGTTCATAACTCTGGTATTTATAACTCAGAGGTTCTACTGTATCCATTCTCAGTTTTACTTAAAATATTTCTTCTAAATGTATAAACGAGACAGAATTAAGTAAACAGAGAACTGATACAGTAGGACCTCAGTTATCCTAAATGAATAAACGTTACCCTAAATCTGAAATATGACATGTGACCAAAAATGGAAAGATGATTCCTAGTGAATCCAGGGAAGAAAAAACCACGTTGCAGTCAACATCGCTTTGAGCTGTGGGGCTTAGGACAACTCCCCATTCTGCCCCATCCCTGCTCTGCCTCTTCCCACCCCTGCTTCGCCTCTATTGCACCCCTTTCCCCAAACCCGCTCCCTCAAGCGACGTGGCCTGGGTGCCTTCAGCGGGGTCCCTTCCCTCCCTTCCTGTCTTCACCATGGCTGTGGAAAGCAGGGTGACCCATCCCTAGCCTGATGCACTACCCTGAGTTCAGCTTCCAGCCGTGTTGCCAGGAAAGCAGAGTGTATTGGAGCCAGGGTGCTTTGCTTCCCATGGTTCCTGCTGCCGCTGGTGAATCGGGGGTGGGCTCATCCCCTGATGCCAGGGCCTCCCAAAGCATAGGGCCTGGGGTGGCTGCCCTGAACCTTTCAGTGGAGGGGACTGCTCTGTTCACCGGCCTTAAAAACCTGTGGGGAAAGCTGAAATAACTTGGAAGAAAGGTCCCAATGGCAATTTGACCAGTATGAAAGTTAGAAGGGCTAGTAAACTGGAAGAGGAGCCAAAAAATATTGCACTGCTTTCAACCGTAGCTATTAGGGGTGTTAAAATGAGGCTATTTTACTAATAGTCAATAGAATTTGTATCAACTATTCTATCAGTAGATAGGGGAAGGCAGCCGGCTCAGTCCTGGCTTGCTCTGGGATCAAACCTCACTACAGCGCTGCAATTTACAAGGCAATAGGAGTCAGGGGACAAGCTGTCCTGTTCCTATTGCCTTTTAAATTGCAACGCCGCAGCGGCGCTTTGTCCTGGCACAAGCTGGGACTGAGCTGGGTTGCCTGCCGAGCTGGCAACAGCCCCTTCTGCGTGGGGCCCAGTAAGGAGTTGGGCCTCAGTCCTCTGTTAGAGGCAGCAGCACAAAGCAGGGGGTAAGTGGCACCACAGAGATGGTGCTGGGGGGGAACCAGCCACCCCTAGCACTGGCTACTGCTCTTCCCTGCCCCAGTGCCTCTGATATAGAGGCAGCAAGGGGGGGATAGAAATGCAGTTAGTTGACTAATGGACAGCTCTTTTACATCCCTAGTAGCTATTGCTGAAGCATTGTACAGTGCACTTCATAGTTAAGTTGGGGAAGAGAGTGGGTGAGGACTAGTTATCAAAAAGAATAAGATCTTGAGGATTGTCCTAAGGTAGAGAAGCTAACCAGCAAGAAACTCTTCTAGGTAAAGATGTAGAAAGGAGAAGGAAACAATAGAGGAGTCTGTCAGATTTAAAATGTTAAAAAGCTAATCTTGTGCATGTGGAATATGAAGTCTCTCTCATTAAAGAGCAAATAATCTTGAGATGCAGCAGCTGAAAAGTACATAAAAGGCTATTCCAGAACATGGACTTGACACTTGAAAAGGCAATATCCATATGGAACATAAATGAACAAACAAATGCAAATAAAGGCCATAGACAGAGTCACCGAGCACGTAACTCCTAAACACTACTGCTTACAGAAAATAAAAAGATGAAGGTGGAAAGAACAAAACCAGTCGTAACAGTAAGCATCTGTCCTGAGTATAGAAAGAAGAACCAATAGACTGCAATTGCTCTTCAGCGGTAGAGGATGAAGGGGACATAGAATGAGCCTGTCTCCCTCCAAGGGGCAGAACAGGGACATTTCCACTTCAGTTTCCTCAGGAACAAAACTTTTGCTGAGAGGTCAGGAAACACATTCTTCCACAGATTACATGCATCAGCAATGTAGACTTCCACATCACCCTGAAAAGCCCAAGACTTGCACTTTTAATATAGTGCTTAAGAACCAGTATTTACTTTCAGAATATGATCAGCATCAAGAGTATTTCACTGCACGATGCTCCCACATGCTAAACGGGGTATCTTGCATGAAAGCATGCACCGATGTACCTGGAATAGTCTAGGTAGGACCTACTATTTAACATCATGAGTGACTGCAGAGCATGTTGGAAAATACAAAAAACAACCTTAAAATAAACAAAGCCAATTGTCATACAACTGATGTTACCTACTTAAGAGAAATGGACCATACATTAAATAATGCTTGTTAGTTGTTAGATGGAAATGATACAAAACACGCGCGACCCACCCACTCCCCAAAATCAGAGGCTGTGAAGCACATTGAATTGTACAATTTCATACCCAACAATCCAGCTCTAACAACTTGCCTAAGGAAAAAGCCTCTTCTCTTTTACACAGCATGCATCACATCATCAGAGTTCAAGGATTTGAGGCAGGAACTGATATTGGCAGTGGTATTGCAATTCTTTGACCCACCAAAAGATAAATTTCTCCACAGGTGCTTTGAAAGCTGTACTCCTAGAGGTGAAAGACTGAAGAAATGCTGCAAGAGCAATGATAGCAAAGAACGTATGCATATGCTATTAGAGCTGCTAGGCTTAGCAAATAGGTGTAATGAGTATTACATTTTTTAATATGGTCCATAGTTTCAAAGCTCAAGCTATGGGTACCAAGGCTGCAATAAAAGATTTGCAGCACTGAGTCTCAGAGCCCAGGTCAATTAACTTGGATTTTTGGGGCTAAAAACCAGCAATGTAGATATTGGGGCTTGGGCTGAAGCTTGGTCTCTGAGGATCTCCCCCCTCTCTCTTCCCCCTCCCTCCCCCCCAGGGCTTCAGAGCCAAGGCTCCAGCCTGAACTTAAATATTCTACACAGCAATTTTATAGCTCCACAGCCTGAGCCAGTTGATCTGGGCCATGCTGCAGATCTTCTATTGCAATGTAGATGTATGTATACACTGAGGTGCTAACGTTCCAACCTGGATGTATCTTTCTTAACTGCAGGTGTGCTCTCCTGAACTTCTGCTCTGCGCGCAGCCAGGGTGAGCAGAAACAGCCAGATGGATTGATTTAAATCAAAGTGATTTAAATCACTTATTTTAATTTAAAGAAGCAGAAAATAAATTGACAGTTTAATCATGTTGTGTGTTTGTACTTTAGGAAAATAGAGAGGATGATTCTTGTTGGTTAGTAAACATTAAACATGTTGATTTACAATTAAATGTCTTTATGCTCAATTTGGTGCTTAATTTTGCTAACCGGAATGACACACAATATCAATGCACATTTATTCAGAATCTTAATTTTTACACTTCTTACATAAGAAAATAGGGAAAGAATCAGTCATTACTACATTAATATTTTATGGATGACAATTGAATTTAAAATGCACAAAATGATATTTTAATTTCTTTTTAAAATAATTTCACTTAAATATGCTGGATACATAATCTTTGATAAATGTTTTTCTGACCAAAACATAGGTTGCATTTAAAACAAACTAATTTATTATACTAAGGAAGTATTATCTGTAGTTAGTGAATTGTGATTGTTTCCGGTCACTCTGTCCTTCAAGATTTTTAGAACTAGTAGCGCACTCCTCTTATCTAATTTTTAACTAATCATAGATTGAAGGAGGAAAACAAGCATTCCTACTGTTTTCAACACCTATCTGGTTCCTCAGTTTGAATTGAACTACTTGAATAAACCGAAATGAAAAAAATATTGTCTGCCCTTTAAGAGAGGCAACTATTATCCTAAGCTGGTTTAGTGCATCAGCAAACTCTCATTCCAGGTACTTAACCAGTAACTCAAAGAACTGAACTGCTGGAACTTTCTTTAAAAACTGGAAGAAAATGTACTGCTTAGTATTTTTTTGTATTTAATGTTAATGATTATAATAACCTTAGGCCTTGACAATTGCAAATTTAATTTTAAATCAATTTATTTATAAAGTCTATATTTAATTTAAAAATGTGATTTAAATAAAAATTGATTTAATATAACAAAACAGCATTGATTTTTTTTTAGACACTCTAGTGATGGCACATATAAGCATGATAGAAACATAATTCCATATTTCTGACAATGCTGAACATTAGCTGAGAAGTGCTGTAAGTAAAAGTTGGGTAAATCCTTGTTTCCCATCTTCATATCCCCACTGTAAACATAAGCTGTCAGAACTACTGTTGAGCATCTTTCCCACAGTGATAAGGGGTCAGGCTGGAAAGGCTATATGAAGGGCATCTTGGCATATCTAAATATTAAAAATAGATTTCTTGTTCTGGCTTCTGATAAAGTGATAGATTTCAAACATGCCCATCACTATTTAAAGTAGAGAGATGCACAGTGGAAAGTAATTAATACATACCACATAAACAGAGTCTGAATTGCTTGCTTGCCCTGGATTATTTCAGCAACTTCCTAGAAGAATTTCTAATTTTGGAATGAAAAGTGTGCGCCTCCTCCCCCCCCCTCATCTCCTCCCCCCCGCATACACAGGCTCTGAGCCCTCTGCTGCTTATTTAAAATTACAAAACTAAAATGTGTTACAGCAGCAAATCCCTTTCTACCAAGCCTCAGCACATACTTGAATATTGCCAGTCATTTATATTGGCTATTACTGCTGTCTAGATGTCCCTTTTCAAAGGCGAGGTAAAATGTACAAACCCTTTGGGCTATCCCTAAGTCTGAGCTATTTTAGGCCAGCGTTGAGGGCATTACAGAGAATGCTCTAGAAGCAGCATCTTCCGCCTTGCCTTTCACCCCACTGCCCCGCCCATTATATTGAGCATCAGCACCTCCCCAACCATGACTTTGTAGTATCATGGGGACAACAGGATGTCATTGCATCGTCTGCACCCACAAGCTGGTGGGGGGAGGGTGGGTAGGCATGGGCAGTAAAAGCCCAGCTGTGGAAAGCAAGCTCCAGGCCCACCCAGTCCTAGCCTTCCCCTCCCCGGTGGCATGGGGAAAGCTGGCGCTGCTGTGCCCAACCTTTCCTGGCAGCTGGGTGGAGAGGGCCAGGTTGTGGTGAAGAAGCCGTGGCTTTCCTCCCCGCCACTGGGGAGGGGAAGGCTGGGTTGGAGCCCCAGTGTGACAGCTTGGGCTCTCCACGTGTGTCAGCCGACGGTCAGGGCAGTGAGTGGTATGTGTGTATTATACACCCGAGA
>CM057845.1:146899142-146989878 GCA_030068395.1 Apalone spinifera
CCCCCCCCCCCCCCCGAGCCTGCAGGAAATGTTTTTATATATATAGCGAGAGAAAACTGAAAGTAGTGACTATTGAGGGTAGTTCAGCATCAACTGTAATCAAATACATTAAATCTATATTTATGTCAAGAGCTAGAACACACAATAGTCTGCAGTTTGAGAAGAATGTCTTTACAATTTACAAATATTAACGTGTAATTACAGCAACCCACAAGCAAATGGGTTAGGAGAGCCTGAAATCTGTTCAGTGAATGACTTGCTCATTAAAGCTGTTGCCTCAATCGGACATCGCACTGTGCCGCTACTGAGTGACAGTGCCGCAGTATGGAAAATTGACAGTGGAATGTCTATGTGATAGACATGCATACTTTCTTACCAGAGCTGAGAATAATAAAAGAATGACAAGCAACTCTGATCTTGACAGAGATTAGATGTGTCAAAATGGATACATAATTATAACAGAGGCACAAGGCCTTTGCCACAGTTGGAATTTGGCAAGCCACTCACAGGCTAGAACACATGACAGTGATTAAAGGAAATGTTACTACTTTCATATTTATGGCTCACTGTGGAAATGTTTCTGTAAAGCTTTCATAAACATCTGCTGTGAAAGTGAGTAACAAAGAAAATGAGCAGCTAACAGAGATGAGTGAAATGAGAGGAGTTAAATTGGATGAACAAAGACCTTCATGGCTTGATCCTGTTTTGTGCAGCCATGCTGATTATTATTAGTAGCCATCCTTGGCTTCTACTCTGTGTAGCCATCATTAGTTAGCTCATCTCTAAGGATTTGAATGAGAAGTTAATGGTCTCCAGGATCAGTTTGGGAAGAGCATTCCATGGGTAGGGAGTGGCCTACAGGAAAAAAGCCTGTATGTGGCAAGAACAGACAAATTGGGGGTATTGAACTGGAAATTGAAGATAAAGCAGACACACAATGGTATTAAAAGACACAAAAGCAGAAAAGTAGAGGAGGGGCAGAGTTGTCTTGGGGGTGGTTCAGTCTTTCTTTTTGATTTAATTAACTGTCTTGGCATGACAAAATACATATAGCGCTATCAACTATCTGCTTAGAATAAGGCTAAATAGTAAAGATGATGGGTTTTGTACCAGGTGTTCATTTTTATGGCATTGTCTTTGCAACTTCCCATCACATTAATGTATTGTGAGTCCATTCTTGCTGTGAATTTCACTTTTCCCAAAACTGTGCTCAAGCCTAATTTTCATCTTTGTCTTAATTGGAGGTTCATCAGCATTGCAGATGCAGGATTGCTATAAATAAAGGCAATGTTGAATCCTTTTGTGTTAAACATAATATTTTACTTTATTTAAAAATGTAGCCTGGCCAACAAGGCCCCAATTGGGGCTCAGCCCCCATCTGGCCACAGTGTCCTGTCCCTGATCCTAAGGTAGGCCCCGTGGTCCAGTCCCCATCTGACTGCAGAAAAGGCTGGCATTTCCCCTCCTGTTGCAGCAGGGGTGGGAGTGGGGGCCATGATCCGGCTGTAGCAATCCTGGCTGGGCCCCTTGTCTAGCCACTGCTACCCGGGTGCAGTAGCCCAGGCCAGGCCAGGCAAAGTAATCCAGCCCTACCACCAGTACCCTTCCCAGCCCCCTGCCCCTCCCACACACCCCAGCCCCCTGCCCGTAGCCCCTCATACACCTCAACCGTGACTCCTGCACCCCCAGCAGCAGCCAAAGTCCCATTAAATAAAATCTGTGAGTACGATGGTTTGTTTATGCTATTATTAATCATCATGTCAGTTATCAATAATGTTACGTTGTATGTTTTCAGTCATGGAAATGGTCATTCTTATGTGGCTCTCTGTTGACCACTTGTTCTGAATTTTGATGTAGTTTGGCTCCTTGGTTTGAAAAGGTTGCAGACCCCTGCTGTAGAGGTTTATTTCCATTTTGGTATTGTCTTGCAAATGTAGTAGAATGCCTATATAACAATTCAGAACTTGGTTGGCAGAGAAAACAAGATGGCTATTCTGTGATGGATTTCAGGCCTGTACACAGGGATGGTGCAAAGGTATGAAAGTACTCCCCCCATGTAAGCATGCTGCAGCTGGCCAGGGGAAAGCAGGAGTGGTGAGCTGCCCAAGCCACTCTCCCCCATGCTCTGACCAGCTGGGAGAAGGGCTGGGGCTGATTTCCCCATGTACTTGGGGGGATTATAGGAGGTGCATTCACACCCTTGCAGTCTACATTTACAAAAAAAACCACACACCTCCTTCCCCACCGAAATTCCTGTGTATGGGCCTGGATTTGTACGTGAATGATTCTTCCAAGCCCAGATGTCTTCGTTCTAGAAGCCGGGTACCTTTTTAAAAAACTGACTTGGAATCCTTTCCTCATTGATACAACTAGGAGGGAGAAGCTGCTCTAGGCTGCAGCCTAAGGCTTTACCCTAGAAAGACAGACATTGTGTAGGGAAAGTCAGCATTCTCACGGGGCAGATAAAATCTAACTATTTGGTACCCCTGTAGTGCTTGTTTCAAGGGCGATCTTCCCTGCTAAACAAGCTGCCTTTTGTAAACCTTTGGCTAATTCAGACATATGAGTGATTCTGAAGTGTGTTTGTTGTTGTTTTGTTTTGGTTTTTTAAGACCAGTTAATTAACTTCTTACTGTGTAAATTTACCAGTGTCAGCTCTATGTAGGGGTAGTATGCTGATGTAGGTGAGTTGACCTCATGGTAAAACAAAGATGCCTGGTCTTCACTGTGCTTTTTTTAATTTCAGGATAGCTCACATACAGAGGTTTAAAAAAAAAAACCCTTAAAAGCAGTGAAGCCAAGCTTTATGGCCAGTTTTACACTGCATTTCCTTGACCGAGCAAGAGCACCAGTTGGTATTGCTGTGGGCAAAACAAGTCGGCTTTCTTCTTCGGATCCTTCATTTCCCGCCCAACAATGTGGTTTGTTGTAAGATTTCCCCAAACTGACACATTCATTTTTATGCTGAATGGGGAAACTGGTGGGGGGGCACTAAGAATGATATAAAGAAATCACAGACTTTGCAAACTGATTTAGTAACACACACAAGTATTTCCTGCCTTCCAGTGTTTCCTTTTCTTTTCTTTCTGCCTATGTTACCTTAATTTTTTCTTCTAAAGACTCTTAAAGTCTGTGGCACTAAGCAGTAAAGCCAGAGCCAAACCGTCTGGGGGGTTTTGTTGTAGTTTGCCTTGAGACACTGAGTGGTTGGTTGGTGAGGGTGACAGCGCGTTGCCTCGTAATAGGTAGGTAATAGGGTGATTGTTTGGATACTGCGCTGCTCATCCTATATGAGCATCCGTCAGTGAATCTTAGTCCTGCAGAGGAAGAGTAGTAGACATTGTAGGTGCACTTGGCTCTAGCACCTACTGCTGTTGGGTAATGTGTGCCCAGGGCATCTTTTCAGTGTCACAAATCAACGTTTAGTTTAACTGCTCTTCAGCACTTGTGTCTTAATTGTCTTCATTACTGGAGACTTCCTGCTAGGGCCTGTGGTCTGCTGCAGTTGCCAGTCTGTTGCTGCTGAATCTAATATATATGTTTTCTTCTTTTCCTGCCTATGAATAGGAAATACACTCTCACAATTTAGTGGTGTTTGTATAGGAGAATAGCCTGTCAAAGGGCATAATGCAGACCATAAAAATCCTGTGTTTCAACACTGAACTTGAGCTCTGAGTGGAAATTATTTCTTATGTTAGCTTAGACCGAGCGTTGCCAAAGAATAGCCTGCAGGTCAAATGTGAGAGTACACAATCTCTCTAAAAGGGCATCCCCAAATTAAAAAAAAATAATTTTTTAAAAGTTTTACCTGCCTGCTTACCGTGTGCAATTTGAAGGTGGTTTGGGATTAAGTTGCAATTCTTTTATTGACAACTGTCTTCTACTACTCCAAAGTCTGCCCTTCTCCAGTGGAGGGAACAGTATGTTGTAAGATGGCAAGCTGCAGAAGAGCTTCTGTATTAGTTTCTTGCAATATGAAAACTCGAATAGTGTGACCCAACTTAAAACATCAAACATGGTAATAGTTCCATTATTGTCAGATTTAGGACACACTTTAAAGATGCCACCAACACAACTTCCATGGGAAGTGATATATAGATACTATCTAGGAAAAGAAAAACAGGTTGAGCCCAAGAAACATTACACAGAACAAGAGAGAGAGAGAAGCCGGAGCCATCAGCCTGGCACTCAGAAGACTGAACCAATCAGCACAAGACAGAAATATATGGCAGAAACTATGCCCTTTGCATGGAAGAATGCAGGGGGAGGAAGAAAGAAACAGAAGCCCCCCTCAAGTTACATCTCCTGCTGGCCTTTCAAAGCTAACATCTACACCGCAGAACATTTTTTAATACATTCTCATTTTTAAAGGCTTCTAGTACTCAGATGTCTAAAAGATAAAACTTCTAGTAAGAAAGGTGAAGAGTCTCCTTTAGGTTAAGAGTCTCCTTTTGGGGAAGGGCGGTGTTTGTGCGGAAGATACTGGGTTCTGTCCCTGATGTCTCATTGTCTATAGATGACCATGATGTCCCTAGTAATGCGGTGTGGGATGTCTTAAAAAATCTGCCCATTTATCCCTTTTAACAAAGTCCTTGGCCTGCATTTTCAGAAGTGCCGTAGCATGTTGAAGGGGTCTACTTGAGACGTCCTTAAAGGAGCCTGAGATTCGGAGAGTGGGTACTATGCGCTTTCTGAAAATTGGGGCTGTTTAAGGTATTTCAAGTCAAACAGCCAAAATGAGGAGTCACTTCTGAAAGCTCTGAGCTCTCACCTCACCACACTCCGTTGATTATGCCATATAGGCACGTGGGTTCTGGAAAGAATCACAAGAAGCTGTATGCCCAGGAATCAAGCTAAAATGCATTTGGAAAATGGGCCTCAAAAGAGGTGCTTGGCTCTTCTTTCCAGAATAAACTGTATTGATGACCCGTGTAAATACATGGCGGTAGCACAATTGAGGGCTCTGCATGACATATCTCAGGTGATAAGGAATGGCTCTGGAATCCAAACGGTACCATAATCTCCCTGGGTAGCCTCTGACATGGCTCCTTTAGCACTGAACATTTTTGAGAAGTAGAGTAGAAGTTGGAAATTCTGGAGACCCAATTGTTTGATTTGTAGAAAATGGGCTGGAATCTTAAACCTCACTTGAGCCCGCTTGCTTATGTCCACATGTCTGTATCTGTTTCTGTTCCATTCTCCTTTTCTTCCCTACCACTCCCTTTTCAAAGGGGGGGGGGGGAAGAAACCCCTGCTGGAAGATGGGGTAAGCTAGCAGACATTAAGATCAGGCTGTTGCTGTAAAAATCCTCTGCATGATTTTAGGAGCAGACGGCATTTTCTCATTGTCACTAGGTTTCGCTACCTTTCAGGAGACTGTGCCCAAGCCTATTTTTATTTTTTAAAGCACTACATGTATTCCTCTACCTCTTTTTGCTAGTCCTTGTATTGTTAGTAAACTATACTAGAGTTTCAATTAAATGTCAGCGGTGTCAATAAAATATCAGCCAGATGCCACTTCTGATTGTCCTGTAAGCTTTCTAGAAAAACTGCCTCTGTGAGCGTGTAAAGGGCCCTGCATATTGAGCAGAAGGGGAGGAGGATTCTGTCCTGTTTACAAGCACAACTGCCAATCGTGTAGGCAGACACCCCCACCAGCAACCAATAGGGGAAACAAGAACTATAAAAGGAGAGAACTCAGAGAAGAGAGAGGCAGAAACTTCTGGGACAGCAAAGGGGCAATATCCCTGCATCCCTCCAGAAACAGCCAAAGAGACTGGAGCAGATGTAGGCCTAATTAGAGGCTGGGGGGCCAAGGATTATCCTGATCAGAAGCTAACCAAAGGAAGCCAGTCAGGGACAGTAGAGACCTGTCAAGAGACCCCCATCAAGAACTGATGACAACCTGGTAGCTGAATTGGGATTCTGTGAGCAGACCATCCCTGTAGTGAAAGGGGGGAAAATACCTTTTTTTCTTTCTTCCCTGTATATGCCTCAGAACTATAGATGTGAATCAGCACCTGCAATGGTTGGCAGACTCTCAAACCCAATAACAAAAGCAGCAGCAGCTGTTCAAACATATGGCAGCTCATCAGCAACAGTAGTTACAACAGGTGACAGCTAGTACCATCCGCTACCCCTCAGATTCCGGCCCTTATGGGAAATGCACCCTCCTTAATTAAGGGAAATGCTCCAGTTCTGATGATCCCTAAGATGACAGATCATGACCCAGAATAATTCCTACTAATCTTTGCAGGCATGTCTACACAGCAGGACTAAACTTGAAATAAGCTACACAGCATGAGCTACTTGCGTGGTTTAAGTCAAAATAGCTTATTTCGACTTTTGGCGCTATCCTCCCCAGTAGGTATTTTGAAAGAGAACTCTTCCCCGACTTTCCTTACTCCTTGTACAATGAGGGTTACGGGAGTCCGAATAAGCAGTCCTCCAGCTCAACATTATTTCAACATTGTTGAAATAACTGCTTGTGTGTAGATGCAGACTTAGTTGTTTTGGAATAACGCTGCTGTGTAGACATAGCCTGAGAAGGTAGCTATGGCTTTGCCTTAAAGCGTGAATTCACCCTATGAGTTCCTTAGAAAAGAGAGCTTCAGGGCATGAGCACATATTTGCCGTCGTGGACTGTACCACCAGATATTCCCCCTTTCCCCACTCCCCAGTGTCACTATGTTCTCTACAAACACTAAGACAATTTCCAATGAGCTGCTGAAGGGCTTTGCACAGGTTGGGTTTCCCAAAGAGGTCCTGAAAGACCAGAGAACAAATTTCACATTCTGGAGAAGTAAGTAAGTATGGGAGCTAGTAAGTGTTAGACCATCTATCTGACTTTTAAGACGATGCTCAAAAGGTCATTGTCCAGGACCCCTGACACTGGGATCAACTACTCACAGCCTTACTTTTTGCCGTCAAACACGTGCCTCAAGCTTCCACAAGGTTTTCACCCTTCAAATAGTTATATGGGCAACAATCAAGAGGCATACTTGACTGGGTATATGAAGGCCAAACACTGAGAGTTGTAAAGTTGCACCAGAGCCTGGAGGTTATAGAGGCATATGCTCGAGAGACTCTTAAAGAAACACAAGAACAACAATAGTATAACAAAGGGACGTGGGTGTGTCTTTTTCAGCTGGGCAACTGAGTCCTGTTGTTTCTTACAAGCTTGGAATCAAAGCTAATGGTCAAGTGGTAAGCCCCTTACTAGGTGATAAAGTAAGTGAGGACTGTGGTCATCTAAATGGGGGGAATGGGAAAGGGAACAGTCTATCATGTAAATGTATTGAAGCCCTGTAAAGCCAGGGAAAACCTTTTTCTTACACCATATTCTGAGGAATGGGAATTCGGACCTCAAGGTAAAGAATGTCTAAAAGAAGGCTTAGTGATCTGGAATAGAGATGCTAAAACGGTTAACTGGCTAAACGCTAGTGGTCAGCTGTTTGTGCTCAGCTTTTTTAACTCAGTGCCTGTGTTGTGGCTGTGGGGTCCTGCTGCCGGTCCCACTGGCCCCCCTCCACAGCCAACGCTGCTCTGGCACGGCATAGCTGCTGCTGGAATTCGCTGGCAAGCCTCATGCTTACTGTTATGCTTACCGGTTAACTGTTTAACGTCCCTTCTCTGCAAGAACTTAAACAATAAGCAAAGGGAAGAGGCACTGCAGCTGGTGGCCACTTTTCCATGGGTATTCTCAGCTCTACCCAGAAGACATTCCTCATACAATTCCATGTTAATAGAACCTGGTAAGGTAATGAAAGAAGGGCTCCAATTTATCCCCAACAAATTGTGTGTGTGGAGAAAGATCAGGGCTATGCTGGAACAAGGAGTGCTAGAGTCCCAGAGTACCTGGAGGAGGAGTCCTGTGCTGGTCCCAAAGCCTGATGATTCGTCACGTTTCTGCATAGCTTTCAGAAGGGTGAACTCAGTTTCCAGCTCTGACACCTTCTCCATGCCCCAAATGGCCGAGCTCTTAGATAAACTAGGAGAAGCTCAATATGTCACCACTGTAATTTTAAAGTTGCCCAAGCCTTTCTATTGTAAGGCCCTTTTACTGTAGCTTATAACCAAGCAAATCTGGATGGTGTCTGCCTCATGCTGAATTTGTTCGGAAAGCTTCAGCAAAATGGTTTCAGTTGTTTCTGAGAATGAGGTTATAGGGAACTTGGGGGAAAGGGGAGAATGTGGGGCAGGGGTATAAACATTCATACAGTGGAAAAACCCTGGGGCTGCTGCCTTGTACTTTGGAGCAGAGGTTTGATGCTTGGCAGGATGGTAGGAGCTGTCACCCTAGGTGTGGAGACTTGCTGCCCCTATGAAAATTCACCAGAACTTAATCTTTTGAACATTACAGTTCACCCGCGTTCTAGAGGCTTGTTACAGGCTGGCAACAAAATTCTTGCACCATTCCATCGGCTCTGAGCAGCGCTTATTGAGCATGATCCTGACTGGGGCTGAACAGCACGTTGCTGTATCTGCAATTTCTGCTCTTTTTAGCTGGGGGCTACTCTGATGTGGAGCCCTAGAACTGAGAAAAGGGAAATTTTTCTCCTGTGCGCTCAGTGCCTCACTGCGCTCCTGCTTTGGTGTGGGGGAAAAAGGAGGAAGAGACTTTAAACTGAAATCCAGATGGGCAGGGCTGATGTGAGGGGGGGAGAGGCACGAAAGGTCATATGTTCATGTAACACTGTGGGGGAGAGGGAAGAAACCAGCAGCTGAGGATGGTTCGGGGCAATCGCCTCTCACTTTGGGGCCCCCAAGGTGGTCCGGGGGGCCTGGTGATGACAGCAGGGGTCAGGCTGTCACACACACTTACTGGCAGCGGCAGGAAGCAGAGCAACCTGGGCCCAGCCTGCTCTGCTCCTCTGCCTCCCAGCTGCGTTGCTTGAGGGCGGGGAACCATCCTCCTGCACTCAGCAGTGGTGGGAAGTGAGCCGACAAGGTGTGGAAGCCAGAGGAGTGGAGGGCAAGGGCCAGATCATTCCGCTTCCCACTGCTGCGGGTGTGCATGGGTGCGGCCCTCACCCATGTTGTGGATACCAGCTCCCCTTGCTGCTAGTGCAAGTGCCTCCGGCCATGTCGCTTGGGGGAGAGGGCTTGGTGGAATAGCGGTGGGGAGGTTGCGGAGCAGGGACAGAGGCTCGGGTGAAGGGTTGCAGCGGGGGCAGGAAAAGGATAGAAGTGTTAAAATTTAGTTTTTTGTAAATGTGTGACCACTGACATTTTCAGCAGTTACGTGTTTACGTGAGCTGCTGCCTCTGTATTGGGAGCCGGTGCGCTTGGGGAATTGCCTGCCACCCCTCCGCGCTGCTGCCAAAGTTCCCAGAATTGCTGATTACCTTGGTGAGGGTCAAAATGGTTACACAAGATAGAACTTGTTTTTCAATTTGTTTAAAACAAACACCCAACCTAGGAACCTACATTTTAAAACAAACGGAGCAAACAAAAATACTGCATTAAAATAACTTCGACTACAGAGTCATGTATGCTGAAGAAATTAAAAAGCATCAGAATTAGGCGGCCCGTGCAACATCAGTTTGCTCACATTGTCAGTATGCATTAGGATATAATTTTTAATTACTTGGTCACTGATTTTTTTTTTCCTGTAAGAGTTGTGTTTGGGGTTGCAAACCTGTAGAGCAGTGTGTAACATAGAACTTAATGTTTACCATCCGAAGAAATTCTTCATGTCAAAGGGTATAGCTCCCATTGTGTGTGCAAGTCCTTTAGGCTCCCCAGAGCAGGGAATTGGGGGGTTGGTGTGCTTGGCAACAGTCTCACCATTGGGAAGGAGATACTGGTATGACTAGCAGCATAGGAGCCAGTGTGTCTGCTTTTCCTGCCCCCCTTAGCTTCCAGTGTGCTAGATATTCTTTTCTTCCTCTTAAATCACATTATTTCATAAAGAGGAAAAAGAAACATAATTTGGAGCAGCAGTGAGCTGAGCCCAAGTTAATAGTTTGAATTGTACTCCATCTGTTCAGTTGCATGGCCTGATGGATGTGCTGAGCCATTTTTCACAATTTGTTTTAGAGCTGGTAAGAACAATCTCTTCTGGATTTGTTCCAAGGTTTCTGCTGGGAAAACTTCATATCTGGATGCTGCTGTCCGCAGGGAGGGGCGGGTGTAAGTCAATAATCCTCAGATGGCAACCTACCTCTTTCACTTGCCGTGGTTAGTTTTTGAAAAGATTAAATTCTCCTCTGGAATTCAGCATCATCGTTATTATTATTTTAAAAAATGGATAACATTTGCAAACATGATTATGCTGGGCTGCTTTAAATCGGCTTATTGCTGTTTTGTGATCACAAGTAAACCGTAACAGGAGCCGGGGTGATTGGCCTCGCCATGTGTGCGTACCACTGGTAACAAAATAAATTAGGAGAACCCACAAATCGCTAAACCCAAGAACCTTTGCTGTAGATGCAAACAAACTAGATTTTGAGTAATTTTTGCCTGAACACTGACCCACTGAGGGCTCTGGTGTCCATATGTCAGAGCCATCAAGTCATAAATAACTGGTGTAAAATGTAGCAGATTGCAGACAGCCTCTCTATTCTATACAGTGGTATAGCCTGTGGAAATTAGATGTCCCACCATGTTGACCCAAGTAGCCAGGGGTGACTGGCCTCAGTATGTGTCTATCACTGTACTAAATGCTATTTTTTCTTTTCCCCATGTCTCCCCTCCCTGCCAAGATAAAAAACAATGCTAAAAATATTCCTCATCTGTGTTTACCACGTGGTTTAAAACCAAAATTTAGAAATCATTATCATTATAGCTTTTCACTGCTGATGTTGTTTTAGTTTTTGGTTTTGACTGGATTTGGACAGTGACCCTGGCGTGATCCATTTCACTTTTTGATCTGGTTTCTTTTTGTGCTAGCAACTAATCTCATGTCCAGGGTCTTAGCACTGCAGGAACAGGTCTTAGACCAAACCACAACTTCTTTTAATAGATCTCTTAAGATACTTTATTTTGACCCAAGTAGCTAGGATGTTGTAAGTAACAAAAAACCCAAGCATTTTGGATTCAGACTCTCAAAGTGTTTTCATTTCAATAGTGATTTGATATAAAATAGTGATAAGAAAATTGCTACCTGGGCATGGGAAATAGAGTGCTGTCCGGTGATTGGCTGTCAGGACACCTGGATTCTATTCACCACTCAACTTCTGGTTCCCTTTTTGATCCTGGGCAAATCACTCACATATGTGCCCATCTACTAGGGTGGTACTTAGCCATTTCCTAAAGCTGTCAGAAATGAATGGTATCTAAGTGAAAGGGGTGGAGGGCTGTAAAGTGTTAATTTGCTATATAGCGAAGTCTGTGGATTACTTTTGCTTTTTCTTTCTCTCTTTCTTTCGTTTATTTTTGGAGTAACTTTTTATCCTTTCTCTTTCATAGGCATGGCCTTGGCACAACGTCAGGTCACTGTTCAGGAGAGCCCTCTATACCGTACGGAGGGCTCCCACATCACCATCTGGTGCAAGGTGAGTGGCTACCAGGGTCCCTCAGAGCAGAATTTCCAGTGGTCCATTTACCTGCCATCTGCCCCAGAGCGGGAAGTGCAGATTATCAGCACCATGGATCCCTCCTTTCCTTACGCCATCTACACCCAGCGTGTGCGCAGTAGGGAAATCTATATAGAGAGAGTACAAGGAGACTCTGTTCTGCTGCACATCACAGCACTCCAGGACCGGGACGCTGGCGAGTATGAGTGCCACACACCCACCACGGATGAAAGGTACTTTGGGAGCTACAGCGCCAAGATGAAACTGACGGGTAAGGTGTTTGCTTTATCTCTGTTCTTTGGAGCCCAGATCACTAAGTATTGATTTCTTTCTGCATTGACTGTACTAGAATTCAATAAACTCCATGTGCAGTATGTCCCATGTGTGCTGTGTCCTAAAACACTTGAGTATGGAGATTGTACAAAAGAAGAGAATGTTTATAGTGTAAATTATAGGAAACAATGATGTAAATACAGTGTGAGAGAATAAATTAAGACTCCAGTAATGAGACTTAATAAGAGGAGAGAAACCAAGAGGCGTAGGCGAGGGGGAAAGGCATTTCAAATCTTGGCTGAAAGCAGGACATGGAATTGATTTATGTGCAGAAAATGGGAAGCCTGTTCCAGATGCCAGTGCAGAGAAGAGAGTTTTTATGCCAAAGGGGCAAATTTGTGTGTCAGGGAAGAGAGGAAACCAGCTAGATAAGCATAAAGGCAAGCAAATAGACAAGGTTCCTGAGGCTGAAACGAAGAGGTAAATGTTGAAAGGACCAAGAAATGAGATGAGCTTCCTGTGGTGAGGGTGATGTAGGTGGTCTTTTCCTTTGTACTAAACGAATTGGAAAGAGCTGCCTTGTTTTGGCATTCTCCTGGCACCTTTCAGGCTCTCTGAGTTGTTTTCATACTTTGATTAAAGCCTCAGCACATCTCTGTCAGGTTAAGGTCTATGTTATCCCAGTTTAACAAGTGAGGGAGCTGAGGCATAGAGATTAAGCCTTGCCTAAAGTGTTCCATTGGATCTGAAATAGAGCTGGGAATGGACTCCAGAATTCCCTGACTCTGAGTGCCATGGTATAATCAGCTCACTATTCCCCCCGCCCACCCCTTTACAATAAGTGAGTAGGATAACAACTGGGGGGGGGGGGGGCTGCTGTGACTAGAGACTTGTTCCCCTCTTGCCCACCCTGGATTTGTCAGAGTACGCATGGCTTTGTTGCTGGAGCAGATGGTGCGATGTTCTCTGTTCAGCAGGAGCATGAGGCAAGAAGCAAGACACAGGTGTTCTCTTTCTGACTCTGCGTTGTGACCTTAAGGCACTTTTAAATTCTGTGTCTCGGTCTTCCCATCTCTAAAATGAGAATAAATGTGTATAGGCGCGTGTGAATGTTTTTCAAGTGCTATTGATGTCCTGGGACAACAAAGTGCTGAATGGGCAGAGTTTGGCATTTTAAAGGATTTCAGCCTCAGAAAAACAACTTGGGATTGATATTTTTGGGAAATACAATAATAACAATATCATAGTTACATATTGTACTGGCCAGATCATGCAAACACTATTTTGACAGGGCTTTTCTCTGTCCTTTGAAGCTTACATCTTTGGAGAAAGTGTTCAAAGGTGCCTTCTGGGTAATATTTGCAAATGAGTCTTTTTGGAGAATGCTGTCTTCTGTGTTTTCTGTGCATATCTTTCCTCACTTCCTTAATGTTTAAGGAACAATTGTAAGTAACCGAAATCTTATTTTCATATAAGTATATTTTCCCTGATATTTATTCCCCCACAAGAAGTCACACTTAGCTCTGTCTGTGACATCACAGTAGTTACCATGTAAAACAGAAGGTTCTGACCTCTGGTGGGATTATAAATAGCAGGAGCAGATGGACTCCAAAGGAACCTAGATCTTGGTTTTTAATGTAAACTGTCCCTAGAAACTAAAGTAACTAAGAATGAGAAATGCAGAGAATAGACTGGATTCAAAATATTTTTGTCTCTCTCTCCCAACTCTGAGCAATCACTGGTTCTTTGAAGGCTTTTAACCCTTTAGGATTATGGATGTTAGTTTAACCATTTAATTCCTAAATTATTTTAAGGATTCACAAATGAGGTGAAGATGGTAGATGGATGGAGGGGGTGGATATCAGAGGCTCCTGAATCTCAAGTATTAGAGTGAGATGGAGGACCAGAGTGACCCCTGGGGAAGAAGAAGAATTTAGAGTAGCTGCATGACTTGTGCATCTGAAATGGCGATAGAAGCAGGAAGCTGCTGGTAGGGAAGAGGAGAGTTAGCTCCGAGAAAGCACAGAGCTGCACACCAGGGAGCATTGATTAACTGCACTACAGGCCTGTTGGCTGCCCATCAGAACCAGCCAGGTCAGGGGAGCCCTGGCCCTGGCTGTGCTGCAGCATCTCCAACTCTGCCGGGACCGCCCTGGAGGGGGCAGGCAGGACCCAGCCCCCAGCCCCCAGCTGTGCTGCAACAGCCATGGCAGGGGCAGGCAGAATCCTGGCCATGCTGCAGGGGCTCCATGGTCATATGGCAGCAGCCCCAGCAGGGGTGATGGACCTCTGGCCCCACCATGGTGGCCCCAGCCCTTATCCTCAGTATGATGGCTCTGGCTGTTCTTTAGCGGCCCCAGCTGCATCCCAGCAGCTCCAGCCATGACGCCCCCGTGCCCAGTCAAAGCCCCCCAATCCTAGCTGTCCTGTGCCCACCAACTGTTAACCAGTTAAATGATATAGTTTTAATCATTTGACCAGTTAATTATTTTCATCGATAGTTAAATCCCTCGTGCTGTGGCTAGGACTTGGCACCTTGTCGATCAGCCAGGTTCTAAAGTATGAAGGTGGCTCACTGGAGAAGCTGTGGCCTGGAGACATGAGGCTATTTAGTCAAGGGGAGAGATCAGTAAGAGGATGCTAGGTAATTCCAGGAAGGAAAAGAGAGTCTGCTGTGCAGTTTGTATGGGTGTGGAGTGGGACCCAATCTGCCTGCTGGGGTAGAAGAAAATGAGTTGTGAAGATGGAAAATAGCTTCTTGTAGGGGGTGGAGGGGGGTGGACTGCTAGGTTGTGGCAGATGGTGAAGTAATAGGAGGTGAGTAGACTCCCGTCAGTCTGTAGAGAGCATTTAGGCCAAGTGTCTCAGTGCTTGTACCTGGGTCCCCTTGCCTCAATGGGGATCAGAGTTCAGGTTCTGCCCGGATGAGAGTCTCCACTTGCTGGTTCTGAGAGAGGGAAGGCGTATGTAGGACCTAGACAGCTGGCCTTTGTTCACCCTGCTTGGCTATAAAGAAGCCGATGAGAGGGGACGCTGCTTCTCAAGGCAACCAGGATTGCAAAATTGCAGGAAAATGTGACTTGCAGCTTTTTTGTAGCAGACGTACGCCAGCTTTGTGAAGTTATCCCTTCCTTCAGGAGAAGCTGATATGCTGTGCCCTGCAAATCCTAGATGTGTTGCCTGCCTGACTGCTTTTGACTTGGGGCTAATAAACACTAGCTTCTTCTCTCTGCCTTCCTTCTAAAAGCAGTTGCATCCCATCCTGCCTTTTGGGCAAAGCACGTTCAAATTTGCCGTGAGCTCCCGTTCTGAGGGGACAGTGTGGGGCTCAACTGGACTAATGGAGCCCTAGGAGGAAGCTAGGAAAGTAGTAGGGCAGGGAGGGGTGGAGTGGGGGAGGCTGGCAATCAGCTGTTTCTTCTTCTGCTCAGTGGCAGTTTTTCCACATGAAATGCAATAGTCTCTCCTGACCTCTTGCAGAGCACTCTGTTAGCTAGTGTGAGAACATCCCCCTATCAGCAGGGGAAATGCCACCTGAAAGTCAGGGCAGTGACTCCTTGTATGTGGGGGTGGCTGATGGGGGGAATACTTCTAGTTATTGGTGGGCTAAAGTTTGCAGCCAGGCTTCCTCTTCTTGGGTTCTTGTTATCATGCATGTGTGTCCTCCATGGCCTTTAGCCCACTCAGGAGGAAAGCAAACCCATTCAAAAAGAGCTGCTGAGTCTTCAGTGAGTTATTGTTCTCATTTTCTCCTAAGTGTAACCAACCGTTTTTTTTCCTTTCATCCAGTTATGAATTTTTAAATTCTTCATTAGGCTGAGCGGCTTTTTTGGCAGTAGATAAGCCTGGTGGGAGAGAAGGTGGGGTTTTTTTTAGCATCTCTACTCTCTCTGTGGGGCAAGTGGGAATAGGGAGGGGGGCATGAGCAGGTTTTGGAAGCTGCATAGTCTCAGCTTTTGGCTCACTTAATGCTGTTGTGGTTCATGGTAAATGGTAACTGAACAGTCTGTTCCTGTTGGTTACAAGAGGTGGTTCTGGGACCTGGAGGTCAGGAGGTTGGAAGGCTTTGGAGTATCTGCCTCTGAGATCAGGTGGTATTCTAGTGCAGCCTGGCTCTAATGGCTTCTGTTTGACTCCTTGTCAGCACAGTGATGTCTTGCTGTGCTAACGCATCCTGTTAACTGTTCCTTTGGCCGCTGTTTGCACCATGAGCTGTCGTGGTGTTTGTTCTTTCCATCTCTGAACAGGTGCCTTGTGTAATGAAGTCAGGAGCCTTCAATTGTTAACTGTTGGACTGATTGGATTGTTTAAAGTCATGCCACTCAGGTTTGAAAATTCTCTCGCTCATTTTGTAAAACAACTGAAATCAAGTTTGTTTTGTAGCTCAATGCACAGTGCTCTGAGGGTTCCTCTTTGTTTATAGGGAATCGGGGTTTGGGTTGAATCCCCTTCAGTATTTCCTGGATTACCTGAAACCCACAACCTGAAGTGCCTCTGAATTACCATGAGACATTTAACTTCAGATGCTGTGAACTTATGAAAAACAGGCAAGCAGCACTATGAGTCCTTGTTTCATAGAAGTTAGAGGTGGGAGTAAAAAACCTGCTTGATCCACCTCAAAGACCCCTTTGCATATTCAAGGGAATCCCGTGAAAAACTTAGCTGATTACCAGTATGTTTGCTCTATAAAGGATCCTGGGGCTATGTTGGGGATTGGATAGCTGAATCAGGGTTCTAAAAAGAGCTAGATACACTCATGGAGGATAGGTCCATCAAAACTTATCAGCCAGGATGGGTAGGAATGGTGTCGCTAGCCTCTGTTTGTCAGGGGCTGGAATTGGATGACAGGAGAGGGATCACTTGATGGTTTCCTGTGTCTGTTCACTCCCTCTGGGGCATCTGACATTAGTTACTGTCAGCAGACAGGATACTAGGCTAGATGGACCTTTGGTCTGACCCAGTCTGGCCATTCTTATGTTATCAGGGCCCTCTTGTATCCATTGCTGCATTGGAGCTATGTGAAGTCATCTTGCTTGCCTCCTGGTTTTTTGTAGCTGTGAAAGAGCTGTAGGAGAATTCTGAGGATTATGTCTTGGTTCTGGCTTGAAGAACCAAAACCAAGTGAGCACAGTTGTCTCCAATGAAGAATCTGCAGTGCAGAGCCCCCATGTACCAGTCCAGTTCATGCTAAGAGATCTGTGACCTCCCCTTCTTGGGTGACTGGGCAGGTTTAAGTGAAAATTTTAGCAGGGTTGGAATAGGACTAGCTTAACTTTTGGTGGTCCCCTCGTATGTTTCTTAGCCCAGCGTGGCAATTGGTTGACACTGTTGTGGTGGGTCTCACACTTTTCCTTGGTGTAATAGGGTCAGCACACCTCCCCTGCCCCTATTTTTGATCTCTGGTAGTGCCCTGGATGGGGAGAGAATGGAGGAGAGATCCAGGTCCACTCCCTATTCTGGTCCCGGGGTCTTCAGCTTCACAGCCTTCTCACTTGGGCAGAGTTTCTCTTGGTCCTCTCTGCTGTGGGAGTCCCTCTGCCCTACTTGGGCAGAGTCTCCCTTCCTCTGATCCAGTACACCTCCAAATTACAGGTAGCTCTCCTTCCCATCTCTTGTCTAACTGAAGCTGGGTTTTTATTAGTGTCAGGTGAGGCCTAATTGGCTCCGGGTGCTCTAATTAACCTGTATTAACCTCTCTGTAGTCCGCAGGAACTCTCTGCCTGCCCCTCTCCTGCCCCTCTCCTTTCCTCAAGTCACAGCTCCGCTGGACTGGTTGGGATGCGGGGGAGGGAGGTGGCATTTGTCTTCTCCCCTGAATCTGAAATCTGGTCTCCAGGAAGCAAACAAATGGCCAAAAGTAATGAGCTGTGAGGCCCAGTGCCACTGTGGTCTGGTATTCTGCTGTGTTACGCAGCTGCTGTGCCTGGCTATAAATCACACTCCAGAGTGATTTATACCCAAATGTAATGTAGACAGAACCTCCTTACAGAAGGGAAGAATGGGATGGATCCTAGATTTCAGTTTAACAGAATTTTGGGCTGTTCTGATGGTTTCAGTATTGACTATCCCCTGACATGCCCATGTGTGGATCTTCAGGCAAAGCAGCCTACGGATAGAATACAGAAAATCCACAAATATTCACTTTATATCTGTGGGTATCAACATCTGCGGATATGGATGCAGATATGTGAAACTCCTTTTTTTCAGATATTGATGCAGATACAGATTTTGTGTCTGCATAGCACTCTACCTACAGGTAAGAGGCAGATCCAGGATTATTTCTCATCTGGCTGGAATTTCTGCTTTCTGGGTTTAGTGAACTGTCTAGGTCACTTTCCTCATTGGGCTAAATATATTTGAGGTGCTGGAACAGTTTTTATAGTGGGGGTGCTGAGGGCCACTGAACCAAACTGTAAACCCTGTATATTATGGAAACTATTTCGAACCAGGGGGTGCTGCAGCGCACCCATAGTTCCAGCACTTAAGGATATATTTTGTTTCACAGCAGTATGGGCAGTTGGTTCTCTGAGATGCAGCATCCTGTGCTCTCAAACTCCCTTATAATTGGTCTAATAAACCATCTACCACAATGTATCAATTTACATGGCTCCTCTCATGCACAGGAAAACTCTGGAAACTTTAATTTCTCTCTAGTCCACCAGTCTGTTCTTCTCCTCTTTGTCTTCCTTTTCTTGCATCTATATGTAAATACATCAAACATGCCATACTCACCTCTTGGCCCCTGTTTCTTCTAGATCTAGAAAAAATGCAGGTTGGCATACATCAGATGGGCTTTTGTCTCTACTTCAGCAGGTTCAGTTTTGAGAATCATCTCGCTAAATGTGGGCTCTGGATTTGATTCTGGCAAGTTAGTGAAAGAAGGTGGGGTTCCATTCCTGTCTCTGCCACTGACTTGCTACATGACTTTGAGTAATCACTTGTCATCTGTCACTGTTCCCTCATCAGTACATCGGGGATAATACCTTTTAGGTGTCTCCCAGGACCTGAGCTAAATGGTTGTAGAGTGGTTTGGGATTCTCAAGTGAAAGGTGTTAGCAGAAGCACAATATTAAGCATCTGTGCCTAATAAATCTTCTTAAACAGAGATTCACTTCTTGTCCCCCATGCCTATTTCCCAGTTTTTTTAAAACTGTTGTGTAGCCACTTAAGAACATCTTCTAATACTTTCTAAAAGTATTAGGGTAATAGGAATTACCATTCTGAATCAGATTAGTGGTCCATACAGTCCTATATCTTGTCTGCAAAGTGACCAGTGTTGGGTACTCTAGAGAAAGCTGCAAGAAATCCCAAAGTAGACAACAGTGGAGTAACATAACTTTAGAAAAGGAAGTTTCCTCCTCGTCCCTATCATTTAGGTGACTGATGCTCTGAAGCAAGAGGGTTCATATCTCTTCCAAATGTTAAACAAATCTGATTGCCATAACTGGATGCTCGTTATCTATTGAAATGTCTGGTGGTTTTGACTCCTGCTAAGCTCTTGACTAGAATTATATCCTGCTGCAATAAGTTCCACAGACTAAATTGTGCCTTGTGTGTGTTTTTAAAAATCAGTTAAATGTATTTATTTCAATTGACTATCCTTTTACTCTTTTATTTTACTCCATTCATTTTGTGTATCCTTATCATGTCCTGTTATTCATCTCCTCTAAACTATCCGTTATTCACCCTTTGTTGCAGTATGCAAGCTGCTATTCTATCAAATTGGAATTATATGCCTGACTTTGTCATTGTAGAATTTGACATCTCTCCTTTAACCTGGCATACGCCTATGAAACGAAACCAGTTGTAACGCTGCAGTGCCTCAGCTAAAACATGTGCCTAACAGCAAATAGTCTGGCTATACTGAAAGCAGGAGGGAACTGATAGTATGAACTCTTCAGTGTGGGGACCTCAGTTGTAGAACTAATCTATTTTTTGGCCCCCCCTCCTTTCTTGGTGAGCCTGGATTTACAGTCCTCTATCGCATATTATAAGTTCTGTTTATTTTCCTAGGCTTGTACTTGTTTGATTTGTGATGCTTTTTAGCAGACCTAGGGAAACTCAAAGCCCAAATGCTGGACCTGACTTGAAAATGCAGAGCTTCTTGCATATTTGGCTTTTTGCATGTCAGTCCATTTGGCTAGTGAAACCAAACCGATCAGTTCAAACATACCTCATTGACACTAAAACAATTTCTTCAGCATGCTGCTGTTTTCACAAGCATCTTTTTGAAGATTGTCACTGCTTTCATTGATGCTTGACTTCTGCAAGCAGCCTATAGATCCCGGCAGGTGTGTCTGCTGCTAGCTTGTAGGGAACATTAACTGGCTTTTCTTTCATGCCCCTCTGCCTTACATGGATCAGAGGGACTGAGCTGTCTGCTGGACACAGCCTTGCACTGACCTGGCTTCTAGAGCAGACGTAGCAGTTGATTCAGCCACCTTGCCTGGTCACTCTGCTTTGCTGATTGACTCTTCCCTCTTCAATTTCTCATGTGGCATAGCTCTGCGTATACCTCGTTGAATAGGAGTCTTTGTGCAGAAAATACACTATAGTGTATACAGCATCTTCCATGCACTTTAAAGTTCCATGCTGTGCCTTGACACACTCCTGTTTGAAACAGAGCACACTGCAGAACCTTTTAGTGCAAGTGTGGTAGCAGGGTCCATGTAGCACACTAGTGTGCTGTCTGTTCACACCCTGCTTGCTGCATGCTAAGTCTCTGTAGCCAATCTCTTGGATTGCTTAGAACCACAGCACTGATCCTTTTATCCTTCCTGGGTAGGCGAAGTGAGTTCCATACCTGTGGGGCTCTTTCAGACAAAGCCCCCTGTTAGCTATGTGCAGGAAACTTTTGTGCTGCACTCTTAATGGTTATAAAGGTCTTTGGGATGGAAGCTCCTACACTGATAAAAAGAACAAGAGCGGGGCAAGGATTGGAAAGACTAGGTTAGCTGATGCAAATGTTGAGATTAAACAGAGCTTGGTATGTGCCTCTTTTTGCAGAGATGTCTGCAAGACATTGAAGGGAAGCTGGCAGATAGAAAGCATTTGAATCCCTTTTCTTCAACTTCCCCCCAGCTATCGCTGCATTGCCAAAGGACAGCAGAGAAGCATCCATCTCTTCTGATTCCATGTCCCTCTGTGACAGGTGCAATACGAGTTGAGTGGTCAAAGCAGCGTGGCAACTTGGAGTTGCCTTGGGACCTGATTTTTTGACTTGCTGACAGACCCTGTTGATGTTCCTGGCTGCTTTGCTGGAATAATGAGTGGGGGGGGGGGGGGGGGGGGGAGAGCAGTTTCTATGCTTCCGTACCTCAACAGTGTCTTAGTATTAAGTGGGGCAAGTGATAACTGTGAGCGCAGCTGCTAACATATGGCACCCGTCCCCTGCCTTAGCAATTGCTCAGTGAACTCTGAAAGTGAAATGCAGTCCCTCAGCTCCAGCCAGATGCAGCTCTGAGAGAGCCTATAATGGAGCAGGCCATTATTCTATACCAGCAAAAATTACACATTTCACATCTCCCATTTTCCTGCTGCCGCTCTTGGGGATGTTTTGCTGTATTTCCACCCTCCTCCCACTCATTATTTAAATTCCTTTTCCCTCTAGGATTACTTTGTTCTTTCTCCATCTCTTAGATTTGTTTTTTCGGCATTTGTCTGCCTGCTCCTGGGGGCAGGGGCAGCTGGGTTTTTTTTGTAGCTGAAGCCAGTGCTCTTCTATGTCAGCCTTGATGTACAAGATAACTCTGATCCCCTTCCTCATGTGAAGAAAGAACTAAGTCCCAGCATAGCAGCAGCAGATGTTCAATGTCCATTGTAAAGCCAGCCTGTTTCTCTCTCTGTTTGTGTGTGCCTGGGTCACCACTCACTGTTCCCTCTCAATAGTAGCTACAGTTTTTCTGTGTTTTCTTTTAAAAGGGCACTGTCCATGTAAACTATAAAACAGTCACAGCAACAAATTATTTTACCATGTTTCTAATAATACATCTGATTGTGTGATTTTTTTTTTTAAATCTTTCTATATCTATATATAAAGTTTTTTCTGTGGGATGACAAAGTAACATGATCACATCACTCTGCATCCCACGGTACCACACCCCTCAGCTGCCTCACCTCCTCCCGCTGTAACCCAGAAGGGATCTGCAACTATGGCTCCCGAGCAGCAGCAGCACTGAAGTCAGCTGCTGCTACTGCTGAACCAGGATCAGTAGGGTTGCCAGATGGTTTCAACAAAAATACCGGACACACTTGACATCACATCACAATCTACAGTACATCTGTAGTAATGTAGATGGGGGGCAGAGGGGACTGCAAGTCACGCACCCTCTCCCCCCTCAGCCAGAGGGGGAGGGCTGGGTCATAAGAATGGCCACATTGGGTCAGACCATAGGTCCATCTAGCCTAGTACTGTCTTCTGTCTTCTGACAGTGGCCAATGCCAGATGGCCCAGAAGGAGTGAACAGAACAGGGAATCTTTAAGCAATCCCTCTCCCATAACCCATTCCCAGCCACTGACAGAGGCTAGGGACACCATTCCTACCCATCCTGGATAAGAGCCATTGATGGACCTAACCTACATGAATTTATCTAGTTCTTTCTTGAACCCTGTTAGAGTCTTAGTCTTCACAGCATCCTCTGGCAAGGAGTTCCACAGGCCAACCGTGTACCGTGTGAATTAAAACTTCCTTTTTTTGTTTTAAACCTGCTACATATTAATTTCATTTAGTGACCCCTTGTTATGTTATGGGAACAAATAAATCACTTTTCCTTGCTCACTTTTCCCACACCAGTCATGATTTTATAGACCTCTGTCACATCCTCCCCTTAGTCTCCTCTTTTCTAAACTGAAAAGTCCTTGTCTTTTTAATCTCTCTTCATATGGGCCCCATTTCAAACCCCTAATCATTTTTGTTGCCCTTTTCTGAATCTTTTCCAATGCCAATAGATCTCTTTTGAGAAGAGGCGACAACATCAGTTACAGTATTCAAGATGTGGGCGTACCATTATTAATGATTCCTAACATTGTGTTTGCTTTTTTGACTGCTGCTGCACAGTCAGTGGATATTTTCAGAGAACTATCCACAATGACTCCAAGATTTCTCTTTTGAATAATTATAGCTAAATCAGTTCTCTTCATAGTGTGTATATATAGTTGGGTTTATATTTTCTAATATGCATTACTTTACATTTACCAACATTAAATTTCATTTGCCATTTTGTTGCCCAATCACTTCGTTTTGTGAGATCTTTTTGCAGCTCTTCACAGCCTGCTTTGGTCTTAACTATCTTGAGCAGTTTAGTATCATCTGCAAATTTCCCACCTCACTGTTTACCCCTTTTTCTAGATAATTTATAAATAGGTTGAATAGGATTGGTCTCAATACGGATCCTTGGGAGATACCTCTCTCCATTTTGAAAACTTACCATTTATTCCTACTCTTTGTTTCCTGTCTTTTAAGCAGTTACCAGTCCAGGAGAGGACCTTCCTTCTTAGCCCATGAGAACTTACTTGGCTTAAGAGCCTTTGGTGAGGGACCTTGTCAAAGGCTTTCTGGAAATCTAAGTACACTATATCCACTGGCTCCTTCCTTGTCCGCATGTTTGTTGACTTCCCTTTACAGAAACCATGTTGACCTTTCCCCCACAAATTATGTTCCTCAATGTATCTGACAATTCTATTCTTTACTATAGTTTCAACTAATTTGCCTGGTACTGATGTTGGACGTGCCGGTCTGTAATTGCCAGGATCACCTCTAGAGCCCTTTTTATATACTAGCGTCCCATTAGCTATCTTCCAATCATTAGGTACAGAAGCTGATTTAAAGGATAGGTTACAAACCAGAGTTAATACTTCTGTAATTTCACATTGGCCTTCTTTCAGAATTCTTGGGTGAATGCCATCTGGTCCTGGTGACTTGTTGCTGTTAAGTTTATCAATTTGTTCCGAAACCACCTCTAGTGACACCTCCATCTGGGACGGTTCCTCAGATTTGTAACCTAATAAGAATGGCTTACTTTTGGGAATCTCCCTAAAATCCTCATCTATGAAGATAGAAGCAAAGGATTCATTTAGTTTCTCCGCAAGAACCTTATCATCTTGGAGTGCTCCTTCAGCATTTGGATGGTCAAGTGGGCCCACTGGTGGTTTAGCAGCTTGCAGGTTCTGATGTACTTAAAAACAGTTTGCTATTCCTTTTTAAGTATTTGGCTAGCTGTTCTTCAAACTCCTTTTTGGCTTTTCTTCTTACATTTTTACACTTAATTTGACAGAGTTTTTTTTTTCTATTTTCCTCACTAGGATTTAATTTCCACTTTTTAAACAATGCCTTTTTATCTCTCATTGCTTCTTTTTCTTGGTTGTTAAGCCACAGTGGTTTTTTTTTGGTTCTCTTACTGTGTTTTTTAATTTGGGGTATATATTTAAGTTGGGCGCCTCTTACGGTGTCTTTGAAAAGTTTCCATATAGCTTGCGGGGATTTTATTTCTGTCACTGTATCTTTTAATTTCTATTTAACTAATCTCCTCATTTTTGTGTAGTTCCCCTTTCTGAAATTAAATTCCACAATGTTGAGCTGCTGAAGTGCTTTTCCTACCACAAGGATGTTAAATTTTCTTACATTATGGTCACTGTTTCCAAGCAGTTCACTTACAGATCCCTCTTGGACCAGATCCTATGCTCCACTTAGGACTAAGTCAAGAATTGCCTCTCCTCTTGTGGGTTCCAAAACCAGTTGGTCCAAGAAGCAGTCATTTAAGGTATGAAGAAGGAATGTTATCTGTGTGTAATCACCATCCTGAGTGTAGCCAGTCAATATGGGGAGAGTAGAAATCCCTCCCACCCCCAACTATTATTGAGGTTTTTATTTTGATAGCCTCGCTAATCTTCCTTAGCATTTCCAAGTGACTATGAAATGCTATCCTGGTCAGATGAGGTCAATAATAGCTCCCTATGTCTATATTCTTCTTAGAGCATGGAATTACAACCCATAGAGATTCTGTGGAACATTTTGGTTCATTTAAGATTTTTACTTTACTTGATTCTGCATTTTCTTTTCATGTATAGTACCGCTCCTTCCACCAGCACAACCTATTCTGTCCTTCCCATACACCCCCGGTAGGACTGTGTCCCATGGATTGTCCTCATTGTACCAAGTTTCCGTGATGCCTATTGTATCGTTATCCTCCATGAATACGAGGCACTCTAGTTCACCACCTTATTATTTAGACTTCTAGCGTTTGTGTATAAGCACTTGACAAATGTCACTATTTATCTATCTGCCACTTCCAGATGTGTTGGACTCCTTTTTTTTTCATTTTATTGTTTCTCATCTGATCTTACCCATACTTGATCATCTTCCATCCTCTCCTCCTTAGTAGAACATAGAGACTCTCTATTAATAGACCCTCCCCTAAGAGATGTCTCTGTCCGATCCACATGCTTCTCCGCACCAATTGGCTTTCCCCTAGCCCTTGGTTTAAAAACTGCTCTACAAGCTTTGTGATGTTAAGTGCCAGGCTTCTGGTTCCATTTTGGTTTAGGTGGAGTCCATCCTTCCTGTATAGGCTCCCCCTTTGCCAAAAGTTTCCCCAGTTCCAAAGAAATCGAAACCCCTCTTCTGTACACCGTCATCTCATCTGCGCCTTGAGACTCTGAAGCACTGCCTGCCTACCTGGCCCTGCACGTAGAACTGGAAGCATTTCAGAGAACACTATCATAGAGGTCCTGGATTTCAATCTCTTTCCTAGCAGCCTAAATTTGACTTCCAGAACCTCTCTGCTGCCCTTCCCTATGTCATTGGTATTTAATACACATACCACAACCACCAGCTCCTCCCCAGCACTACACATAAGTCTATCTAGATGTCTCGAGAGATCTGTAACCCTCGCACCAGGAAGGCAAGTCACCATACGGTTCTCCTGGTCATCGCAAACCCAGCTGTTTGTTTCTAATGATTGAATCCCCCATTACCAACACCTGTCTCTCCCTAATGACTGGACTTCCCTTCCCTGGAGAGGTATCCGCTGTGCGAGATGATTCTATCACTTAATCTGGAAGGAAGGTCCCAATTATAGGATAGTTTCCCTCTGCTCCATATGAATGCTCCCCATCAGCCGTGCACCCTCCCCTCCACACAGCTAGAGGAAGATTGCCAGGCCAGCTGTGGTCTCGGCCTGGGACAACCCCCTGGCAGCTGGAGGGAAAGAGCTGGGCCAACCTGAGGCTCAGCCCGGCTCAACCCCCTTGAGGCCGAGGCGGGGAAGAGCTGGGGCTAGCCTGGCTTTGGGGGGGTCTGGCGGCTGGGAAGGGAGAGAACCGGGGTAGGCCAGGACTGCCTCGCCTTGGCCTGGCCCTCCCCGGTGGCTGGGGGCAGAACCAGGACTGCCTATCCCCACAGAGGGGATTGGCGAGCATAGCTAGCAGGGGGCACTGCCCCCTAGTAAAAACTAATTTGCTTTTTACATTGATGCTGTTTGTAGAGTTTTCCCATCACTCAGAATTGGAGATTCATCTTCAAAGGGTCATTTTCATCTCTTGGTTCTCATGTACTAGCTTAGGGCTGCTGCTGTTTGTTTCCTATTTCACAGGGAGCCATCCAAACCATTGCTTGTTGTGTGGAAGTGTAAAAGGGGGTGGGGAGAGTGTAAAGCTGAAGGCTTGAATAAGGTTGGTTGACAGGAAATTGTGGGATTTGTAATGAAGAAAATAATCTATTCTAGAGACTGAAGCAGTAACCTAGGAGCTCCTGGCTCTGCCACTGACATACTGTCACCTTGTGTAAGTCACTTAATATCACTATGCCTCATTCTTTCCATCTGTAAAATGGGGGGAGGGGATAATAAAGTATCTACAAGTATGGGGTTTTGTTTTTTTTAAGCTTAAGAACATCTCTGAAATGTTTACAAAGTTAGAATGATTAATGCTCACATCTGCATTTCCCCAGATTTGCCAAACAAGCCTGTATCGTTCTCTATAGCTCCTGGGATACTGAACCAGTTAGGTTCTTCATGTGATCCCAGGAGGGGAGTTATTCAGAAAGAAACCTTGTCCTCAATTATTAGTGAGCTGCCTTGCAGAGTGGAGAGGTTGGGAGAAGACATTTTTCCATCTTGATATGGGGGTTGCCCGGTCAGTTTAGTCTTATAACAGTTTTATAGTCTTTATCTGATACAGGTTTAAGAGGATTTCCCTGGGCTTGGTGGATTATTATAAGTCAGCAAGCAGTCTCCAGCTGATATTCCTTCAGCAAGTATTTATTTTAAGTGGGTTTAACTGTGTTTAATTTTTTTGCATTGGCTATAAGTAAATTGTTTATACTATGAAAAAAATAGAATCTGGATAAAAATGATGGTATTAGGCTCCCTCGTCTGCTCTGAGGGGCAGGGGGTGGTATCTGGGGTAGACCAGAGAAAGATAAATATAACCTCATTCCTCAACGCTGATTAGTACTGTCCCTCATCTGTTGATAAGTTAGAGATACCATGGAGGGGGAGGAAGATGTAAAGAAAAACTCAAGTACGGCATAATATTTTAGCTCCCCCCTCCCCCGCCGCATTATTCACTAGTGAACAAATGACACAGCATAGTGCTAAACTGCTGCAGGCTCAGTCTTTTGATGAAGTGTGAGTCTGAAATGCTTCTGACCATTGTTAGGAATCGCACGGTGTAGTTCTTAAAAATTGGGTTTATTACTTGTGGTAACTTGGCTGCTTGCCATTGAGCACAATTACATTATTTTTTCCAAACTTCTCACAATGGTATTCTTCACGTACGCACCTCAGTTTGTTGTTCTGCAGTGTTACCATAAACTGGAACAGCTGCCATGCCGCATTCCATGTCAGACATGGTTGCATTTCAGTAGTGTGCTGTGTGTGCGCATGCATGCGTGCAGAGAATGTTCGTTAAGTGTGTTTAGATCCTTCAGAGCACCTTTCATCTTGAAAGGTGATTGTACCACTCACTGTTCACATCTAACTCCTTTTGAGGCTTTCATGCCACTTACACCGAAAGAAAGGCTGTCATGCCAGCTGCCCATGAAACAAAGGGAGGTAAGCCAGGCTGTTTCATAAAGTTGAAGGAAAGATTGTTCAAATGTATTTTTTTTTCAAACCATACAAGGGATTTTTGAATGCTGCTCCTTTGGTATTTCTTTACCAAATTTGCTTTAACGGTGTTTGTAGGTTTTCTTATATTTCAGGATGTCTGAGGGCAAAAAACCCCAAAGCACAGCATTATTTGACTGTCACATCTGTGTTCCAAGAGCACGCGACTTGCTGTATGTTTATAAGAAACAACTTCACTTCTCCCCTTGTCTTTTTCCTCTTCCCCTTCTTCAATATACTTTATTAAAGAAAAACTGCCTTAGGGATGTGTGCAAGCATAAATAACTGCTACTTCCTCAGCATGACTCTCTCCTACTGTTCAGAACTGTTCTTGAACAATGACCTGTTAAATATGAAATATTCAAATCCTGAGCATGTTGGCCTGAGGACACTAGAATAAACACTCTACCTGTACTTGTCCCCTAAGGGAGAATTTTGTAGGCGAGTACAAGAGAGGGTGAGTGGATAGAGTAAGGACTAAAAAGATGAAATTGAACAAAAACTGTCAAACTGAATCCTGGGAAACATCTCATAATGATGCAACTAATTAGACTGTAAACTAGTCTTGCAAAAACAAGTGATGGGACTTGTGTTATTTAAAACTGAACTGAAACTATCAACAGAATAATCTACTACTGGCTAAATTAGTAACGATAGATTACCTTTTTTCCTTTCTACAAAGTCTGCTCCATCTCCAATTCCTCTGATTTTATTTAGGTCTGTGATCACTCTTATCTTTTAGGGATCTGCATGTCTGCTAGAGTCCAGCTGTGTCTGACTTTAAATTTGATATGCTCAGAAGAAGCATGTTCATAATCTCAGTCCTGTATTTCCCGCTAGCTTGTTCCAAACTGACAATCACTGAAGCGAGTCAGGTGTTCCTGTATGCAGCACTCTAAAGGGCTCTAGCATATATTACATACTAGCAGATGAGGACCATCATTGACCAGGCAAAGTCATTTTGCATAGATGATACTTATGGGAAAGAAATTTGTAGGATTTCAACTTCAAACATTATTCATTTTATTGAATAATTACCACATATAGTACATTTGAATCAGAAATTCGTAAAGCTTCCATTACTCTTTCCATAACTAATTTGAATTATTTTGTGATTTGTAACAGTAAAAATTTTCTTTGCATTAAAATAACAGTTGAGTAGGGGGACTCGATTTTAATTTTGTTAGCAAATATTTTTATAAACTCTAATCATAATAGCCAGGGCTCGCCAAGTGGCGGCGAGTCCTGCTTGCCAGCCGCACAGAAGTGCATGCTGCGCATGAGCAGACCGCGCTGCGCATGCGCTGACCACGCTGTGCGGCCCTGCCGGGCTAAAATCTACTCGCCACAGGCGAGTAGATTGCCTAATTTATCAAGCCCAGATAATAGCCATGACTTTCTTCTGATGGTAAGCAAAAATAATTATTTAAACCTTTCACCCAGCATATTCCAGTGTAAAAAGTAGTGCACTCAGCTAATTTAAGTGGCAGGATTGTTTATGCAAAATTTGGTATCTGTAGGTAGTCAGGAAGTATGACTTTATTTTGCACATACAAATCCACAAACAAACAAACTCTTCAAAATGTTTAGTAAATTACTCAGAATAGTAACTTACCATCCTATTAACTATGAAATATACAAAGGAATATATATATTTTTAGCCAGGACAATCAATAATGAGAAGTGGTAGAAGGGCAGCAAAACATTCACAGGCAGGGCCCCCTTTGAGGCTCAGATACATCAGGTTATGACCACATGCCTTTAGTTTGTTACATGCTCGTTTAAGCAAACTTGGTTTTATCTGTGTTGTAAATGTATTGTAAGTGAATGGATTTCTGTGTTACAAACACTAGCTCAAAATGTATTCTCATCCTTTAAGTGAGAGAATCTTGAAAATCAAATTTGCTTGCCAATTTGTGCTGTGTATGCAAGCTGCTGGAAAATACACAAGCAGTTAAGTTACTGATCCAAGAGTTAATGGCAAGGCACTTCATCACTCTAACCATTGAGGAACTCTACCACTGCAAATTACACAGATGTAAATATCAACAGTGCAGCTCACATACACCAGGTACATGAGAACAGCCTGTCCACACATGGTTGACATTTCATTGCGTTAAGAGTGCTAATCCCACAATTTTCAGCATATCTCCCTGAAGGTGATCTATCTTGCACAGGAATAACATGGATCTCATGGAAGAAGATGCTAGCAAAGAGACATGCCCTCTAGTTGCTAGAGGCTCTTGTGGCCTGTAATGTATAGCTAAGGGACTCCGAAAAGTTGAGGAGGAGCTACTTCCATGGGACTAATCAGTCCAAGGGTTCATGGTGCATCAGAGTAGTTTGTGGGTGGGGTAAGTTGTACCCAGACATCCTCTTCATATCTTAAAAGGAGCCATGGAATAGGATTGGCACGGCCCATCCTGTAAACATCATCTATGACTTGTTGCTAATGTAATGGGCTAGTGAAAGGATCTGAGTCCCCACTCCCATTTCCTTTACCCAGAGGCCTCCCTGACCTCAAGGGTTCCCCTTCTACTCTTCTGCATGACAAAGTCCTCGCAACCCCAACAAGGCTGGGCTGAGGATTCCTGGAGGCTCAAACTCTTACCTTGTGGTGGTCACCTAAGGCAGGAGCTAGTGTCTTTCACCTCAGAAACATGATGCTCATCAAATTTAATCTCCTTCAATAGGATCCTACGACGGGCCCAGTCTAACTCTCTGTGATGTCTGGTGGGATTGTAGCAAGATATAGAGTAGGGATGTGAAAGTGTAATCATGTACATGATTAACGGAGGTGCCTGAGCTCATTGGTTAACTTGTACAGTTACATGCAGCCTCCCTTCCCCCCTGCGCTGCTGCTTCTGTATCTTTCAGAAACAGCAATAAGGGGAGCAGGGGGGAGCCAGTACGCACAGGGAGCCAGGCTCCCATAAGCATCGGCTCCCTGGGAACTGCCTACCCATCACCCTCGCGTGTAATCACATTAACCACTGAAATGTTCAGCAGTTACATATTTATTTAAACACATTTTAATATCCCTAATACAGAGTGAAATGGAAAAAATGGAGGGATCCAAAAGATCAAAGGTGTGGTGTGGGGATTGAGTTTCACTTCAGGTAAATTCACTGCTGGTGAAAGGTGCAAATATGAGGTTCCCATTTAGCCAAAGAACAAGAAAGTACAAGCTTCCCTATGCTGTTGTATCATTGACCACTCTTAGAGTGCAAGAGGGGAGTCTATTTTCCATGGCCCATTCAGTCCTTGGTGCCTCCATTAAGACTGCAACAAATAGGCTGAATAGTACCCATTACAGAAATGGCTTTTGATATAGTCACTTGTACATTGGACAGAAGTCTTCAAATTCTCTTCCATAATTTGCTACAGAACATCAGTTTTTAGCTGCTTTTAATCACTACCCACCTGTGTTTAATTTGAACCAGTGACATGTCTGTCCTTTCCCATCACAGATATCTTCAGCTACCCAGCCATCCTTTGATTCTTAGCTGAAGTTACTCAGGGGAGAGAAACAGTGTGAGATATGGGTATGCTAGTGACACCACTAGAAGAGCACTATATGTTGAATCACTTGTCACTGCTTGAAGTTGCCAGGAGACCTGTAAGTAAAGCCCAGAGCACAAACCAATGCTGAACCTGATTAAGCTTAAGAAATTTGTTATATCCTGAGGTGATATTGCTGCAGGCCATGTAACTGGGAACAGTTCCCACTGTAGCAGCACTAGCATTAGGATTTGTCACTCAAATCCCATCACAAGGTACATTTTTGTCCATTGAATGTAGCTCTTATGCCATGTGCTTATGTAAAAATCTCATTTAGTCATTAGACTGTGAATGGATTCCACAGAGAGCCGCATCTCTCAGATATCTCTGCGTAAGTCTTGCAGTCTTTTCACTGGCAATGTCTATGTTTGCAAAGTAGAGACAAGCTGTTCTGTTCTTGGCAATATCTCACACTCAACCTGAAGTGCCAGGGCCTGTTTTTACAAAGGGAGTAAGAGCTGGTCAAGACCCCAGGCTTGTCTCTTACTTCTCTACCCCAAACAGGTGACATGACACCTTAAACGTCCATCTGAAGTGCTGCTTAGAGACAGGCATGCTTTGTTCCAACAATCAGTTGAGGGGCGTTCCCTTTCCACTTCCCGTGGCACTGCACTCAGCTGTGGAATGTGGATACAGAACCAGGGCTCTGCTTACCCTCTTGTCAGGGGTTTGAGGGTCCCTGTGCCCAGTGGTTTGGTGTTCCACTCACCATGTTGCCTAAAGCACAAAGAACACTCACTAGAGTGCTGCCTGCTGTTCCTGATGCATGTGTATCAGTGCAGTGAGTATATGGTGCTTTAGTGACCTGCACTCTGCCCACATGCTCTCCACAGAGTGTCCGGTACCTTCTTGCTCAGTGGCCTGGTCTGCAGGGAAGAAAAGCAGCGGGGAATGGGGCAGAACAGCACACTACTTCTAGCTAAGGCAAATATAAAAACGATCCGTCTCCATCATGGTCCAGGGACCGTACCCTATAGGAATCCTATCAGTCTCCCCACTGTCCTGCCAGCTGTTGCAGAGCCAGGAGCAGGAAATCTCCACCATTTTTGTGGACTGCATCAAAGACTTTGTTTCCTTACCAATAAATATTTGTATTCGAGAGAATGTTTGCATAGCTCGTACCCTCATCCTTGTCGCTTTGATTTGTTTGTCTAGGAGCAGTGTCCCTTGAAACACAAGGACTATTATTTCTTTGTCTCCTCCAGTACTACGGAGTTAATCTTCTTGGCACCTAACTATTTGCTGCTGTGGGTATACTCATGAGGCTCCCTGCTGCTTGTTTGAAATTCTTATTTTGTGTCTTAATCCCTATGTAACAGCAGTCGCCAGTTCCCTGGTACATCTCAGTAGCTTTCGGTTAATACCTGAGCCATGGTGAGAAACCACTGCTGAGAAACTCCAGCGTCTCCTCTTCAGTCTCTGGATAATCAGTATGCTGGTGGCGTGTTTGTGAGGCTTAAGATCCAGGTGTGTCTGTGTCTGTCTCTCAAGGGGGTGGTCTGGCAAATGAAATGCTTGATAAACAGCATTAAAGCCTTGGATTCCCACTGTGAGGTGGACGAGTATCATTATCCCCAGTCTGCCAGTGGGGAAGCAGAGACATAGAGGAGGTGACTGTCACTGTCATTGCTATGTGATTTTGCAAGACAGCAATAAAGTCCCAGAATTCTTGGTTGTTCCACTGTTCAGACCAGGAGGCTGAGTTGTTTTCCCCTGCCTCTATAAAGAAACTATTAGGGGTTCATTTCCTACTACTGTGTCAATCTTTAGAAAATGATGGCCATTAGAGTAGGCTGCCAGCTTTTAGCCTGGTGCTCCTAAGAACATTTGGTGTTAGTATTTGTGGAAAAAAGTGCTGCTGTCTCTTCATATCTAGTATAGGTGCAGCTCTAAAGAGTAAAGGGATTGTGAAGGGGTCCACCAAAGGAGTCCCCTCTCCTCCACTATCTTCGCCCCTGGTCCAAGCTGTGACCCCGGAGGCGTGGTTTCTTTTTTTCTCTACAGTACACAGCTCCCGAACAGAGGTGTGAGGGGGACCTGGGCCCTCCCTCTCTCCAGGTCCCAGCCCAGGGCCCTAAGGTGGGGGCAGTCACCTCCCCGACCTGGCTGGCAGGGCTAGCCACCGCAACTCGCCAGCCCGCAAGCAGGCCTCCTTCTGCCCGCCCTGGGCTACTTCCTCACCCCTGCTCTTTGACCCTTCCTTAGGCCTCCCACTCCTGGCCCGGTGATCCCTCACCTGTCACTCCCCCCGTTGTGCCAGCTCCTCCCATTTTATGGGCCTCCAGCCCTCTTTCCGGTCTGTCCCCAGAGCGCATGCGCCGGCATCCTTCAGGTCTATCCCCGGCGCCCTTACCCCGGTGCGCCACGTCTTGCCCACCAGGGCACATGCGCCGGCATCCGTTGCACCTGTGTCTGCTGCACAGGCGCCCTCACTGTCCCTGCATGGCTCCGCTGCTGCCGCTTTCCCCGCCGCCGCGGAGAGAGCTGGTCGGCTGCTTGCCCCATCCTCCCGGGTCTTGCCCCCGGCAGTGCAGGGTTCCTTCACCCCATCACAGGGATGCTAAAAAGCATATGGTTTTTTTTCCATAAATGTGTAACTGCTGAAATTTTAAGCAGTTATATTTTTACTCGCAGGAGGTGGAGGGAGAGTAGCTCTGCAGGAGCTGGTACTTGTGGGAGCCGGTACACATAGGGAGCCAGTTTAAAAGCCAGCTTCCCACATGTACTGGCTCCCACTGCCAGGGGTAGCAGTGAGGGGAGCAGGCAGCTCCATGGGAGCCAATGCTTGCCAGGAGCTTGCTTAAAAGCCAGTTCCCCATGAGCACTTGCTCCCACCTGCTCCCTTCCCTCCCCCCCACTGCCTCTGATAGGGGCGAGGGTGTGGGTGTGTGTGTGTGTGTGTGTGTGTGAACCAATGAGCGCAGGCTCATCAGTTTCACCATTTAAACAAATATACTACCACATCCCTACTGCAAGCACCTTGCAGCATTTCTCCCCACCACTTAGATGTCTGTGCTTTGCTGTTCCAGTAAACTCTGCTGTTCACGCGTCAAGCTTTTTGAAGACTTCTTTCATCTTGTCTTCTATCCCCTGCCTCCCAAAAGACCCCTAAACCTCAAGTCAGTTCAAAGTGCAACTATTTGCTTTCCGTGTATATCCCTCTTGTTCCCCTGAGTTTTCCTGGTGGTGATTCCCAGCTCCGCTTCTCCTGGCCCAGTGAAAAGTTATCTGTGGGATGGGATTTTTTTTTTCCTGCTGCTTTTGTCAGTGTGCAATTAGCTAGCGCTGCCAGCCAAGTGTTGCTCCCGGGAGATTCTCTCTCTGACATTAGCAGCAGACGGTGACTAAAACAAAGAGACGGCTCTGTGTGCACGACATGTTCGCTTTGTATGTTTCATACTCCTTGCTGCTGTTGTGAGCACAAAGGGACCGCAGATGTGGAATAAATGAGAGCACTTTGAACAAGCAGCACCATAATCTCTGCTTTCCCCCCTCATCTTCCCTCCCCTTTTGCAGACATTAGTTTGATTAAAATTGCATGAACCACGCTGGTGTGTGTGTGTGTGTGTGTGTGTGTGTGTGTGTGTGTGCACGCGCGCATGTGCACATGTCCCTCTTTAACAAGAGAACATTTTGAGATTTGATGAGTTGACTCTTCTCCGTGGAAAGGGATTCAAGTTGTTTTAAAAACAATCCATAGGTTACAGTCTCCACCATAGGGCTGACTGTGTTGGCAATACCTGCTTTCCTTATTGGCGTGCTACAGGTAGACATGGTCCCATGTGGCATGGTACCTACTAACTGCCAGCATAGGTCCTATCAGGATGGAGTGTAATTGATTTGATTACAAAATAAAACTTGCTTACACTCTGGCTTCTCATAGGAATATCTAAAAGGTTAAGGGAGGAATGTAGTTTGCCCTGGAGGAACTGCACAACTTTTGTCCAGGGCTTCCTGGATTTAGTAATGGAATCTAAATGTTGTAAACAAACTGCTACTTTAGATTTTTGTATTGTTACTAAAAGTAAAACATTCTTTTCTCCTGCTATCTTTGCTTTGCAAAAACTGAAGTCTTCACCAGTGCTTAAAGCAGCTTCCCGTGCCCTCTTTTGATCCCTCCTGAATGTACAGTTCTTCTCATAATTGGAGGAAAATTTTGTAATCGCTCTCACCCCTTTGTTGCTGTCTCTGATGCTGAGGCATTGTTGTGGAATGGCAGCAGCAACTCACTCAGGAGATCTAGATTCTACTCCTGACTCTCGGCTTGACCTTGGGTATGTCCTTACCCTTCCCTGCCTCTCTGTCCCCAATCTATACAATGCAGATAATACTGGCTTCCCTCCTGGAGGGATGAATTTAATTGCTGTTTGCAATGTGCTCTGAGAGGATCTATGTCTACGCAAAGCATTCTTTCCTCCAGCTTTGTTCCTCTTTCTATGGGTATTTCTGTCAGGCTGGCCTGGTTCACAGAAAATGCCTTCCTTGAGCCTCAGAGTTTCATACTGAGTCCTGGGGAACAGAGGGAATGGTAGGTGATGTTTAAATCAATGATGAGCAGCTAGACTGAGTGGGCCACATGAGTGGCCCTCCTTCATCTCAGCGAGCTGCAAGGTTGTCGTAACAAGATGGTCTCCGAGGACTGGGTATTTTGGTAACAGCGCTTGTGTTCCTTGAATTTCTGGGGTGTGCCAATGGAATAGTAGCAGTGCTTTGGTTTTGGAGGAAGCTCATGGTTCTCACAGTCAATGCTGTGTGCAGTCAGCATGCACTTCCCGTGCCTTTGCTGGATGTGGGTGTCATGCAGGAAAAAAGGTATGTGGACAGAAACCAGTGGAATCTGGCAACCCTGCATGTGGGCAAAGGTAAACAAAATGTCTGGCAGGCCTCACGTAGAACCCTGATCGGTCCACTGCTGGTTGCCTACTACTGGTTTGTGTCCTTAGGTCCTGCCAAGGTGCTCATCCTTGGGAGCTGTTAAGCATGCAGAATTAATCTTTCCTTCCTGACATGAGCAGCAGGAATCCACTGGCAGTATGCACAATGGGGCTCTCGGCAGCAGGGCTGGTAGTCTGCTGTGGAGTAAGGAACTCTTAAAGCAGAGCAGCTTTGTGCAGCTGCCATGCACTGTGCAGTGGCTGTAAGCACAACACACAGCATGCTTGTCACTTGGGAGGGAGCAGTCTAATCAAAGCTGTTCTGTGGCAGGACTCAGCGCTCTTCTGGAAACGTGATGGCTGGTTGGGCAAGTCTGCAAGAAAAGTTCAGGACCCTGGCAGGTGAGCCTGTTCACGGCAGCTGTCTCGCAATCCGGGCAGGTGCTCTAAGGAGAGAGATGATTTGCCTCGCCCTATGGAACACCTCTCAAACTTTGGGAGTTAATGTGTTCCCGAGGGACCATGGTCAGTGAGGAAATAACCTGTTGCATAGGTGACCTGTTCCCTCCTGGCGAAGGGAGACAGCGAGAGGACAGAGTGAGAGCACCCAGCTTCAGCAATTAAAATATAGGGGGGCACTGAACCCATCTAACTAGCCCCCTCATGCCTCCCATGTCTCCTATGGCCTGTTGCTAGCAGTGCTTGCCAGCAGCAGGTCCATCTAGCCTCCCCTCAGCTGATGGTACTGGCTCCTGCCATGAGGGCAGGGGGCTGGATTCCATGACCTCTCGAGGTCCCTTCCAGTCCTAGTGTTCTAGGATTCTGTGATGCCGAAAATAGTTTTGTGCATGTTAACAGTTGTACTGTTCTCAGGACCGCTTGGTAGAAGTGTGGGGCTTGGGGTAGCGGCTGGTGACAACCAATGTCAGCAGACAGTAGTTTTTCTAACAGATACAGACTCTGAGTTGCCCCCACAGAACAGAAAGACAAGCACTACTTGATAATGTTAATCCAGCAGAGGAGGGTATATGGCGTGTGTGTATATAGAGTTGATATATGGTCTTGACTGAACCTGGGATGGTGGTCATCTCTGTGACTAGAGCACCTCTCGGCACAGAGCAGTACACCTCCCAAGATGAATGATGTGTGAAATTTAGTGCTTCTGTAGAGCAGCGATGAGCATGGAGGCTGTAATAAATAGAGATGGCTGCTTCTGAACCAATGAGTCCGACCTTGGCCAGCTGCCTTTTAGCGGTCCAGGCCTTGCATATCAAGTTTCAAGGTAATTTGTATAGTTAACCTCCTTGATGAACTGTGCCAATTTATCAGTAGAGCCCCATGGCTGTACCAGCTGTCTTCCAGTTCAGTGGTGTGCACTCAGCTGCAATAAAGCTTGGGTTGATCTCTTGGCCACATGCCTAAGTGAACGGTTGGCAAGCAGAACTATCTCCCAGGGGCCTAGTGGAGGAGCTCATTACTGAAGTAAAGGGAGGAGTCTAGAATAGCAGTCCTATACTAGTCCTTTGTAGCTGTACTTTCATTGTGTAAATCCCTGTGTAATGGGTGAGCTGCATTGTGTATTGGGCTTTGTGATTTACTTTGTCACTCGTCTACTGTGTTGAACCAGAGCAACTTTGGTCAGTGGAAGGGATTCCATTGCTTTGCCTTTCTGTGAAGAGCTAGCCTCATCAACACTTTGTGTGCCACTGGTCCTGTTGTACAGAAGCATCACACAGCACTCCAACAGAGGCTCAGGTGATAGAACTACAGATTGTGATGCAGGAGACAAATCCATGACAGCCTGGGTCACGTCAAATGTCTGCCAGGTCTTCCCTGCAATTTCTTCCTCCTGCCTCTCCCTCCCCCCCACCTTCCAGAAAACAGTAAACAAAATGTCTCGTGGGCCACTCATACCCCCAATGGGCTGCAGGTTGCCCACCACTGTCATGAGCAGATATCTTAATTGTTGGTCCATCCCAAATCCAATCTATACTTCAGGGATCTCTGAAGCTTTTTTTAATGTAGGGCCTTTCTTAATTCATGGTCCTTTTTGGTCAATTTCATAGACATTGGGAGATGCTGGATTGCACTTAAATTCAAAAAATGATCTTGTGCTTAAAAAGGTCAGAGACTACTATTCTAAACTGAGGGAGGGATCCCCAGGGGTTGGGTCCGTCCTGAAAGACCCTTTGAATTGACAGATCACTAAGACTCTGTCACTTGTGATTTAGATGTAGCTCATTGGTCTGTGTTTGCTTTAGTCTGTAAATGAAACTCCAATTGCTTTTTCTTAGTAAATCAACTGTAACGGGGTCAGGCCACAGGGCTATAGGTGGATGGTAGAAAGCAAGTATACTAGCCCCAGGATAAGCAGGTCCATTTTCTCCTGGGAATTGAATTGGGGTTACTCCAGATTAATTGGGACACCTGGGGCCAATTAAGGGCCTGACAGAACCTGTTAAAAGGCTCGCCTACAGTCATAGGTGCCCACGGTAGGGCGCTGTGGGAAGCAAGTGTGCTGTTGGAGAGCTGGTTGGTGCAGACACTGACAGAGCCTTCCAGGTACAAAAGCAAAGAGAAGGAGAACCTGCTAACAGTCCTTGCAGGCTGTGGAGGTTTGGGAGACACTGAACTTGGTGTCTGGCCTGAACCATGACGCCAAAGGGGCTACCAGAGATGAGGATCCTCTTCCTTTCCTATCAGGGAGTCCGGGAACCCCCGTGCTCAGAAAAGGGAGAGGACACAGTAAACCCAGGGGCAGGAGGAAATTCCCAAGGAGACTGGAATTCCCCAGCTCACCGCTAAAAGGAAGTGCAGAACCCATCAAGAGGAAGAAGAAGTTCTGCAACTCCAGTAATAGCCACTAGTAATCTAGTTTCCTTTGTTTCTGTATAGTTAATCTTAGATGGATTTTACCACCTGCTTTGGGCTTTGTTCCCAACCAACCCAATCCCAAGACGACCCAGTCCCACCATGTTGGAGGCCACTGCTGGCCTCACACTGTCAACAGGTGGTACTTAATGGTTTCACACCCTTCCCCCCAAGTGCTGGAACCCAGTTTTCTTGGAGTAGGGTTGTTTAGAAATGCAGCTGTAAGCGAGTGGTAAACTCTGTCAAAGGCTAAATACTGGCACGAGATTGTCAACCTATATGGTTAATACTAGAGTATGTACCTGGCATTGCTCAGGTTCTTATCAGAACTCAGCAAAGGTCGGGGGGGGGGGAGGGGGCAGGGGCCAGGAGTTAGGTGAAGAAGTTAGGAGATGGGAAGTCTGGGGGGCCTCACCGGGGCAATGACTCCCTGGGGTGCACAGGCCCATGCTGCCTGGCTGGCGGCTCCTTTGGGGGGAGGGAGAGACTGCACAGCTCCTCCACGGAGGGGCGGGGAGGGGACATGCTGGCTGACCCAGGCTCCTCCTTCCCTTGGTCTGGCATTGCAGCTGGAAGGGGAAGGGTTTGAGGCAGGGGGTCCACTTACTTGTGGTTGGTGGCCAGCAGTATGGAGAACTGCATCCCCATCTGGTGTCTCTTTTCCTGGTGCGGCCACCCCCCATCTCTCTGCAGTAAACTGACCCCGCGCTGACTGAACCCAGTGGTCATTATGGAGCAGGAGCGACCCGAGGCCGGCTGTAGCAGCTGGCGCCCCAGGCAGAAGGCGCGATTGACGCCCCCACCTGCACCGCTGTCAATGGCCATGACATCATCATCGGGCGCCCGGGCTGGTGGCGCCCTAGGCGACCACCTAGTCTGCCTGGGCTCACGGGCCGCCCCTGTTATGGAGCATAACTGTCCCTGCTCTCAGATCCCTCCCTTTCCGTGTTACGGAAAACAGTCGGATTCCAGGCACTTCTTGTTTCCCTGGCACAACAAACCCTGACCTTGCTTTAAGTTAGGATCAGAGGAAGCTGCATGCCATATTTGGTGGTCCTCGCTCTTATAGTTTGAGGAGTTCTTGAACAAATGCACTGAGAGAGACAGACACACAAACTCTCTAAAATATTTATATGTAGTCTAGAATATTTATCTGGTGTTGCTCGGGTCCTTAATTCAGTTAATTTTTGTCTTTCTTCCCTTAAATCATTGCTCTGGGACAGTGTTCCCTGGAACATTTTCTATCCTTGGGCAGATTGAAATTTCTTATGTGCACCACCAATATTGAGGTAGTGTATGTGTGGATGTGCACCACTAATACCACCCCCATATATATTTTAAGCAGTCCATGTGTGGAGAAGAAAATTTATTAAAACAAGGGACATTTAACAAGGAGCAGTGCTTATGATATTTAATGCAAAAGCAAATAAAAAAGAAAATTAACACTCCCCTTGGAGTACAGGTATCATCAACCTTTCTAACAGGTCAGGCTACTACTTTCTACTTCTGACTCTCATAAGAGCCAGAACTTTACCACATTGCAAAGATCTGGCCTTAATGCAATACAATATACCACAAATTAATTAGTAACACAGGATTTAATAAATCCTTGAGATCAGAGTTTTAGTTATCTGCAACACCCCCAAAAAATTCTGTTAAAAGAATCTTTTTCTTTCTTACTGTAAGCCGTTAAGTCCTATGTAAACTTTGTTTGAAATGTAATAATGCAAATGTCCTCTTGGCATGCCCCAATTCAGCCTCCTTTCCCCTTCCCTTCAACCCAGACAGAGAACTGCAGCAAGTGAGTCAGGACACCCCAAGCAGACTGCCCCCTGCCTCTACCTCGCAGCACAGATGTCAGCACCCACCCTTTCCCCTTTCTCCAATCTACCCCATTCTCTCACCCCCTTCCCTTTTTCTTTCTCTCCCCTCTTCTATTTATTTCGAGTTTTCATATCCCTAACTCATAACTCCGGTCATCTGAAGATGTGGGCTGTGCCCACGAAAGCTCATGATACCATCGACGTGTTTTGTTAGTCTATAAAGTGCTACCAGACCTTTTGTTGTTTTTACCCCATGTACTCATCTATTTATCTCCCTTCCCAGAAGGCTTGAGAGTGCTGAGTTTCTCCCTCTCTCTCCTCCTAGACAAGACTCTCCAAAAACCCCCTTCCTGTCCTCTGATACCTTCCCCCTCCCCTCCTGCCCCCAGCCACTCACTCCCTCTCCCACAGCCACTTATTGTCTCCTTATCTGGCTTTTTACCTGCTCTGAGAGTTGCTATGTTTCAAGCAGGCAGCTAGCCCCATTTAGCTGCTTGCTTAAAGAGATGATGCCCCACCCCTGCTGGTCAGGTGAGCTCCCTGCTTGCGCAGGAGTTTTGAACTTCTGAGCGGTGCTCAGACAACAGCTGCGTGGCTGTGCAGGCAAACTGCTTACAGGGAATTTAGCTCTGGGATGGGGCCAGGGATGAAATTGGAATACATTGCCTAGGGAGGTTGTGATTGGAATAAATTGTCTAATGAGATTCCATAATCTCCATCACTGGAGATGTTTAAGAGCAGGTTGGATAGACATCTATCGGGGATGATCTAGATGGTGCTTGGTCCTTCTGTGAGGGCCGGGGACTGGACTTGATGACCTCTCGAGGTCCCTTCCAGTTCTAGTACTCGATGATTCTATAAGAGGTTCAGGATACAGGCTGCCCCAGGGAGAGAGGACTAACCCAGCTCTCTCACTGCAGCAGCTTGGTGCCCAGTGAGAAGCACCTTTCCATGGTTGCTGCAGCTCCAGCAGGCACAGCCGGGGGAGGGATACATGTCTCCCAGCTGGGGCAGTCCAGGTTCATCTGCCCCTGCTCTTCCGAGCTAAAGTGAGGAATGCAGCAAACTGTACATTTTCCCCTCGCTTGCTGATGAAGGGGTGCAGCCAGCAATGTTCCCTGTGAATTAAGGGGAGGGCAGCTTCAGTCCCCCTTCCCTAAAAGGCACCTAGTGTTGAGAGGCTTGGGGCTGGAGTAGTCCTGTATTGGGGGGAGGGGGGGGGGAGAAGGTTGCTCCCAGCCAGCCCCTTTCACCTTCCTGGTGATTCTGTCTCTTTTCTGCATGGCTTTATGAGAAGCATCCCATTCCAGGCACATCCCAGTTTCCTGACACATCCAAACCCTTACCTTTGCTTAACTTATAATAAGAGGAAGATGTATACTGAATTTGATGATCCTAGCTCTTACCATTTTGGAGATCTTTGTCTGTGTGTCTGTCCATCACAGACAAACTCTCTCAAATATATAGTAGATTGTCCAATCACCAAGCAGTTGTGTCTCATCCAAAGTAGCATCTGAAAGAAAAAAAGTGAAATGTGATTAAATTCTTCCAAGGTCACGTTGAAGCAAAACCAAAATATACCCTTTGTATGTCCCACAGTAAAACATTACTTGATGATTATGACAATGTTGTTAAAATGTCTGCCACCACCAACATGACATGAGTTGGTGATGGCCTCATATCTGAATCATTATTAGGTCATGCCGTAAAGCAATGGCAGATTGTATGCTTTTATCACAAGTAGGCCAAGTATTAGAAGAGCAGGGGAGGAAGAAAGGGAATGGAAGGTAAAATGGGAGTGATTATAGCTGAGAGAAAATAAAAATAATTGGAATGGGCTGTGAGAAGAAACCTAAAAGTAGGAAAGAGAAACATCTTGAAGAAAGGTATTGGGGAATGAAGCCTCTTACTAAAAGTTCATTTGTCCTTGGATCCTATAATTTTAGGACATGGAAAAGACTAGATAGAGGCATCAAGAGAGAAGGAAAACCAAAGAATAAGAAGAGAAGGGATGTTTTGTGTGGTATCTAACATGTCATAGCAAGATGACTTGCTGTCTGTCTGGAATTTAATGGTGATTTAGATGTTCTAAAATGGACACAGAAAACACATTTTTGTTAACTTTAAAAGGGTCTCTCTAGAGGTGAATTATTTTGGCTGGCCTAGATTACCTATATAGCCTATTAACAGGTATGAATGTGTCCCTCCCTTGCTTGTCTGCCCAGTCGTGGGTTCTGGATTCAGCACTTCCTCTGTAATAACACTGGCATGTAGTCCTTAGCGAATATTAAAATAGACTAGAGCATCCTTTGTGACAAAGGGAGGTAAGTTTTACTTTACAGATCAGAAAACCCAAGAGGCAGAGGTGAAGTGATTTGTCCAAGGCCATACAACAAATTATCTTCGATTCTGGCTCACTTTCACTATAGACCATAGCCAATGCTGCCTTCCCAGCTGTACAAGAACTCATAAGTCTAAATAAAACAATTTCTGCACTGTTTTCAAGTGCTTTGGGATGCGTATTATGACAGCCCATTCTGCTTTCTCTATGTTCATTGGGGGAGAGGGAGTTTGGTGGGCATATGATTTCAGAGGATGCAGTAAGGTGTCTCATCTCTGCTACAGGGTGATACTGATACTAGCAAGGGGTTTGTCCTTTATTTTTTATATATGGAACACCACATTTCTGGGGATGCAGTGAGGTTATTTGGTCTTTCTTCAGAAACTGGAGCAGGCTAGTCCATCTTGCTGTCTGGTCTTCTGCTCCTTAAGGGTGAGGCCTGGGGAATTATGTGAAGCAGACAGTATTCTGGCAGAGTTTCTCATGTGGAGAGACAAGAAATAAGGTACAAAGTAGGGATGTAAGCGACTAGTCGACTCTTGGATAAGCAAAAGGCAGCAAGGTGGGGGAGGAGCAGGAGCCTGTGCTGAAGTTGAGAGCCGGCTTAAAAGCCAGTTCCCCCCAGCACTGTCTCCATGGGTGGTGGCAGGGGGGTAGCAGGGACTGGGCGTGAGCTGGGAATCAGCTGATTCCTGACTTGCGCCTAGTCCCAGATGTTGTGCCTCTGCATTTTAAATGTATTAAGAGCCTGTCAGCTTTTTAACTGACTGATATGCAGTAGGGGGGCAGCCTGCACAAGCTGGGAATCAGCTGTCTCAGCTCCCGCTTGGTCCCTCCTGCTGTGCTTTAGCCTTTTCAATGTATTAAGAGCCTACAGGCTCTTAATACATTTAAAAGGCAGAGCCTCAGCGTAGTTAGCTCCTGGGCCGGGAGCTAACCCTATGGCAGCTCTCCTGCTTATCGACTAGTCGATGAAAAATCCATCGACTAGTCAGTTGATTAAACTAAATTTAAGATCCCTAATACAAAGCCTTTCACTCCTAAATTGCCAGATCCAATCCAGGCCCAAGCCAGTAGAGAAGAACAGCAGTTCACTGACCTATATGAAACAGACAGTTGTCTGGTGCCTTTAGTACTAATTGACTTATTATTGGTTGTTGTAGCAGAGTGCTGAGGGACTGGCTGGTCCAGAGGGACCAAATTCCCCTCACAGCCTGGTGGTAGACACACATTAATGAGGCAGTGTTGGGGGATCAATGCACTGCTCCCATCCATGCTCCAGCTGCCCAGAAGACTCCAGAGCTCTCACTCTGGCACTGATAACTAATGTCACATTCATTTTGTGTGTGTGAGAGAGATTGACAGCTCTGACTAGTTGCTGTCCACCAGCAGCTATTGGGTATAGAGAGGAGGATAAACTTCAAGAGCTGCTTGTCAGAGGTACAGGGGCCCTGCAGTTCTGCATTAGTCACTGGGAAGTGGTGTGCACTCAGCACCTCTGTGCATGTCTAGCAGGTATTTTCAAAGGGGTCCAACACCCCTAGGCTTGTTTGAAAATCCCAGCACAAGTGTACGAAAATGTTGTGTTCAGTCAAGCGCTGGATTAAGAGATCATCTGGCATAACGAGTGCTCGTGCAGTCAACAGACCCTCAATGCTGCCTCCTGTATTTAGAAAAAATTGAGTCTCAAAGACTGGCTGCTTGCTCATGATCTTATTTTCAAATAAGAAATGGGAGACTGCCATGGCAATGAAGGGAAATTTCAAGAGGCTGATCCAGTGTGGTGCAGCTCCATCGCCAGATGAGTTGCACTAGGAATGACCTGGGCCCTGTACCTCTTTAAAGTATATTATTGCCACATCTCCTTCCCAACCAGGTCTCTTAGTATTTGTTCTCCAGCCCCTCGACAATTCCCAGGCTATGTGTGGTGGTTGCTCTGTCCTCTGCTTCTAGCTTAACTGAAGCAGATGGAAGCATAGCCTCTCTATCCTGAAAATATGGTCATATGCCTGCATTTAGGATGGGGTCCCACACACTTGGCAGCCATGATTCATGTGAGACACAAGGAAGCTTTAAATAAAGCATGTTATATCCATGTGGATGTCAGTTTATTCTGACTTTCAAGCTACGCTGAGAGGCTTATTAATATAAAACACTGAGATCACAAGTGCTTGCACCCCCATCTTACACCTTTCAGTGTTCTTCAGAAGCAAAAAATCTCCTTTAAAAACAAGGGGAAAGAACTACTCACTTGTCAGTCAAACACGTGCTAAGCGTGACTGTGGCACTAGTGAATGTACCAAACTGACAGGCTTGGGATCATCTCCTATCTTATCCCCAGACTAACTACTTCATGGACTGTGGCAAAGGAAGCTTCTCACACAAATATGCCTTCTGATGTGCCTCCTCTCCTCTGTCTAGAGGGGATTGTCTCTAAGGAAACAATCTTTTTAGCCCACTTAACTTTGACCTTGCTATTTAAGAGGCCAACAAGGGAAGCCATTACTGCCAATTATGATTGAAGCATAAAATGATTAGGTACCATTTCTGTCACCTTAGAAATTTTATAGATAATAGCAGGCACTTGTTCTCAGAGTAATTGCATTGAGTTTACCCAAACTTGTTTCATGTAGCTTCAGAGGGGTAGCTGAGTTAGTCTGTAACAGGAAAAACTTAGGAAACAACAAATAGTCTGGTAGAACTTTAAATACTAATGAAACATGTGGATGGTATTATGAGCTTTCGTGAGTACAACCCACGTCTTCAGATGACTAGAAAGTTGGAAGTCCAGATCCAAGGATAAATAAGGGAAGGAGGGAGTGGGGGAGAAGGAAAAAAATTGAAGGGGAGGAAGAAAAAAAAGACAGTAAGTAGATAAGCTTCCGAGGGATAGCCGAATGAGTCTGTAACAGGAAATTAATTTTTAAATTAATTTAAATTTAAATGTGTTAAAAAATTAATTAACCAATTTAAAAAAAATCCTACAAGAAACTGGAACAGGTTAGATCTTGTGATGAATTCAGGCTTAGGCATTTTCTGTGAGTAACTTAAACCATTTTAACAAAAAGTTTGTTTTCAAAGTGACTAGTTAAACTGATATACACTCATTAGTGGACAATATTTAATTGGTTTATAATCAATATAATATAATTTGATAAATGATATAAGCCAGGTGTAAACCACTTTAAGTGTCTGCATCAGATTAAATAAAATTACATGTTTTCATTAAACCAATACTATTTATGTGCATACACCAGCTTTTAGGGGATCCAGGACATCTGTGGCATGTGAGATATTAAAATAGTGAAATGAGCCCTCATGTGATCAGCAAAGATTTCTGATATTTGAAAAAGAGTCTGTGACCTCTTTATCGTTCTGTGATGAAAAGGGGATTGAAAGTTCTTGTTTAGAAGTGTGTTTTTTTCCTTTTTGTTCTTCACAGTAGTAATAGTTCCCAGAAGGGGAAGTCTGGCTTTGCTGGAAGATTTGTTTGGGATATCAGATGTACATTGGGAATCTTCTCATATCTCAATTGAAAGGATTAGGGATGTTCAATCTCTAACAAAGGTCTTTTTTTCTCAAGTGTGGTGCTAGGCGTTGATTAAAAACAAGCAAAGACTGACGCGTTCTAACAGTCTTACTAACATTCTCTTCTCCTTATTGATTCCTCTGCTCAGCTCTTGTGATGTCATAATTCCACTAGTTCTTCAGTCCCTGTTGAGTCTGCTGGGCAAAAAAGACCTGAATATCAAATATGTTAAAAAAAAAAAAAAGTTTGGAAAAAGCTCAAAAATCATTCATGTCTCTTTTAAATAACAGAAAGTAGGTAAGGACATGTGACCATTTTTTTTCCTTTTGAAAGTCACTATTAAAGGAGTTTAACTGTCATGTAAGGCCTAACATTTTATTTGCCTTTCATTTGTCTTAATAGTTTAAAGTTCCAGTACTGGAGTAAAACAGTGAATGTAAGAGCAGGAAATGTACTGTACATGCCCTAAGATAAATACCCCTGAAAGTATATTAACCTCTTTGGGTCACGAACCACGTCTACCTTGTTTTTTGTATAGCATTTGGCACAATGGGGCCCCAACCTTGATCAGTGCACTATGGTAATATGAATACTTAATAATAAGTAAATTCTTGGGGGGAGGGATTGGTTTTAATCACAAAACCCTCCTCTTCTACAGAACCTGTGAAATTTTAAGTCTCTATAACTGTTTTCACTGTTAGCAGATTTCCAAGTATAAGCTGATCCGATATGTGAACAGTTAGAGGTACCTCTTTCTTCCTTTGGCAGTGGGGGTGCATTAGCCTTTTTCTTTCCACTAAAACTTACCAGATTTTGGTACCACTAATTCAGCACCTTTGCTTGTGGGAACACAAATGTAGACAGAGATCTAGGTAGCCTCTGCCATTTAAAACATGTTACCTAGCTCTGTTAAAAGCAGAGCCTGTGAAAATCCTTCACTTTCAGAGCATGCCCATATGTTGCTGGGAACCTTCAGCTATTTCTTTGAGCAGATACTACCTACCATCATTAGGGTGTGGTTTGAGGGAGAAAGAGAACTTATTAATGTTAAGGGGACAGGAGCCCTTTGTGAAGTGGCCCCCTGCAAAAATTATTGCCCACTCCTGGCTTACAGGGAACACTGGATAGGAGTCTCTTCCCATTTTTTCGAAGTGTTCGATCTTCTGTCTCTTCTTTAGTCAGGATAGTAAACAGGCAAATAGGTGCCAATTTCTCAACTTAATGCTGAGCAGAGAGGTCATCCCAGGTGGATGGCAGCTCACACAGATGCCATTGTTTGTTGGGGAAGTGCTGTTAAAACTTGGGGTGTCACCCACCTGCTTAGGGGTGGCCCATGAGCCTAGGCAGACTAGGCAGTCACCTAGGGCGCCGCTGGCCTGTGGCGCCCGATGATTACATCATGGCCATTGATGGCCGTGCAGGCGGGGGCGCCGATCGCGCCTTCCGCCTGGGACGCCAGCTGCCACAGCCGGCGTCAGGCCACTCCGCACCTGCCATATATTAAATAATCACCTCTAGCCATTTGTCCCTGCTTCAGTTTGAAGTGCTGGCACACTGCCTTCTCTAAGGATGGTCACTTGGATTCACTAATAAGTCACCAAGCTGCAGATTGTCCTGTATCAATTTCCAGAAGCAGTTCCCTTGACACAAGACTGACTCAAACTATCCTAAGAAGCTCTTACCCTCCCACTCACAAGTCGGGTCGCCAACCCTGACTGAAGGGTTTTTCCCCCACAACATAACGTCGTATCTTTTTCTTACCTCCAGGATTGCTTTCAATCGTCACCAGGAGATTGATATTGCCTCCGGAAGACTCCAGGCAAATTCTGGGGCATTGGCAACCCCACCCCCTGACTCTGAGGCCTTTCTCAGGCTACAGCTGCACTATAAGTAGGGGTGTGATTTCCCTTGCTCATGTGCACATCCATATGCCAGCTTGGTGAGAGCTAGTGAAAGTAGAAATCTATGGTGTTATCAGGATGGGACATATAGGTGAGTCCTGACTTCACGTGGGGTGGGCAGTGTTGAAGCAAGAGGTATGAGGGGGCCACTTCCCCCCCAAACTGCCTCCAGCTAGCCTTGTGTGGGGTGATGGATGCTGTGTCTAGGCCCCTCTGAGGCGTGGGGGGCACACCTAGCTCTGGGAAGAGACATCACTCTCATGAGCGCACAGCTCCCAGTACCTATCCTGGCCCACCATTTCACACCAGGCCAAGCTCCCAGAGGTGGCAAATCTACCTTTCTTTGCGGCTCTCTTCTGCCACCACTAGGCTGCCTGCTCGCTCGCCCACCTTCCTCCGAGTGGTGACATAGCCACTTAGCAAACAGAGCCGTGCCCAGGGGGCCTGGAAAAATGGGGGCACCCATGTTTTGCTCTGCCCACCTACTCAGTGCTCCTGGTGGGCAGCAAGATCAGGATGCAGCCAGGATCAAGATGCTGAATACAGTCTCAGTGCTCAAAATATTTACCAGTGATATGTTAATCAAAGAGCCACCTACCAGCCAGGGACCAATGCACAAGATAGAGGTATAGGGGGAAGGGTTAGGCAAAGGGTCAGTACCCTGGCAAGCAGCTGGGATTCCTGTTAGTGTGCCTTCCCTAGATAATCCCTAGGAGATTCACCACACTGAAGTTTGACTTTTTAATCTGGGAAGCATCTAATAAATTTGAAGCTCCCAGGCACTTCTTACTGCTGCAAAGAGGTTTTCTCTCTCCCATCCAAGAACCTTCTGGCTTCTGTGACTTCAGGAGGGTGTGCATGTGTTTCCACTGAGCTCAGCCTGCCCCAGAATCCTGGCTGCTGAAGTGAAGGAGCAGCTGCTACTGCACACACACAGCTGTCTGGTTGCTATCATCAATTAAAACTCCTGCTGCTGCTCATAGCTTTCTTAAGAAGCAGTAAAGGAATGAAAATGTTTGGCGCTTGTCAGTTTCACTGTTGACTCCAGGGCTCTGGATAGCAGCTCTGAAGTTGACAGAATTCTGGTCCTTTTGCACTCTGCAATATTCAAATGAGCAGCACCAGAAGCAACTGCAATTGTCTGCACACTCAGGAAGATATTGCATCAGTGACATATGGTTTGTTTTCTGAAGGCTTTTTTTTAAAGCCTAGATTCTGCAGAAGCTGGTGGTAGTAGAACTACACCACCACTAATTTTTTTGCCAGTGTGTGAGTGGGTTTTTTAAATGCATCATATTAATAATATTTTTACTGGCAAATTAATAATTCCTCTCCCCTGTGACTTCATCTTAAGAAGTTTCAGATGGGTAGTCATGTTAGTCTATTAGCAAAAACAAAGAGTCCCATGGCACCTTAAAGTCTAACAGATTTATTTGGGCCTGAGCATTCATGGATAAAAACCACTTTGTCAGATGCATGGAGTGGAAATCACAGGGGCTAGAGATATATATTGTCTGTGATTTCCACTCCATTCATTTGATGAAGTGGTTTTCACCCACAAAATCTGATGCCTGAATAAATCTGTTAGTTCTTAAGGTGCCATAGGACTCCTCATTCTTTTTCCATCTTAAGAGTTTTTTTTTCTAACCTGGAAGGTTTTTAGCACTTATGAAATATATACAGCAGATATTGGGAGACAAGCTGCACAGGGAGTCAGTCCTGCCTAGACCTGCCATTCTGCAGCATTGTACAAGTGACTGAAGATTTGTCTTTTGTGTTGAACTCACTAATATATAAAGCTTTAACACTCAAGCATGTGAGTGCCTCTTCTGCTGCCCCTTTGGATGGCCATATTTTATAATGGGCCTTAATCTTTCCACTGTGCTGCTGCCCTCATTGGGGCACTCCTTTTCTTTGGGGAGTGGGAGATTAGGGAGGAAGGGACAAGTGGATGGATGAGTGACAAATGCTAGAGCAGTGGAGTCCATATTTTTCTATAATTACTGCAACACTTGAGTATAATAACAGAATGTGGGAGAACTGTGTTGGGTTATCTGTGGGCAAAGGACGCTTCAATGTGAGTTCACTTAAATACAGTGACCAGCTGGGTGCTGGATAAGAATGAAGTGTGTTCCGATGTTAAAATAAATATGTCCCCCTCGCCCCATAACAGCGGCAAGCATACATCCCTGGTTCTGGTGCGGAAGACTTTACTATTGGCTTGTTCCACTGGCTTGTCAAGAACTCGCTGAAGAGAGCATTTAAGATTTTTTCTGACTCCCAATGCAAAACAAAATCTAGAAATGTCTTAGTAGCTCCTGGCTAAACTTTGAGCTAGCTATTGCGGGGTGGGGTGGAAGTGTCTTCCAATATAACCTTCCCAAGGGGTACTTCTTTACAGGCAAAGACACAATTGATTGTTTCACGTATCTGTCTCAATTATTCCAAACCCCTGTGACTGAAATCTAGCTATTTTTCCATCAGACAACCATCCCATTGTTTGCAATCTTTAACGAACTTGTGAAGAGAGCATTTAGTTTCCTTTGTCTTCTAAATTAAGAAACGAATCCCAGTATGTCTGGGAAATAGTTTATAAACTATCAGAATTGTTGCTGCTTCTGCCTGGTGGGTTCTACCCTTTGCAAAGATAACAGATTAATGATGGAAACCTCTTTCCTGGGGTTATAACCAATTTGCTCAGCAAAGATCTGAACTGAGAGTGAGGACACAGGTGGGAGTATTCTTTGGAACAGCCAAGATACTTATATTAAGGCTGCCCAGTAAGCTATCAACAACCTAGCCATTTAAAAAAAAATCAACCAGCTGTGAACTGCAAACTACTGGACTGTCAGAGTGCAGCAAGATTAGGGTTTTCAGGTACCGTGCATTTGTATGTCAGCCTGTGTTATAAGTACTCGAGTGTGAAGAACTTCACTAGTTGCTCGGGGAAAGTGAAATTATAGAATCATAAGGTTGGAAGAGACCTCAGGAGATCATTCAGTCCAACTGTCCTACTAAAAGCAGAACCAACCCCAACTAAATCCTGGAAGGACAGCAGACAAAAGTTCCTCCTGAAAATGAATTTGTCAAAATGAACATCAGTTAGTTATATCTGCTGACACTAGTTTGGTCTGGTGCAAAATCATTCAAGAATCTGTCTCAGATTGTCATGTTTATCGTAATTCTTTAATGTAGTAGAGCAACGTGTGATCAGTACAATCAAGAAAGCCAAAATGCCATTCTGAGAGCGCCAGGGAGTCCTCTCTGACTTTTCCCTTTGATCACAGGAGTGAAATTTGCTCAAAGCAACAATTTTGAGTTGCCAAAATCAGCACTGAATTGATAAAACAAAACAAAAAACCAATAAGGAGTCTTCTTGCCATTCAGAAAATGGTACATATGTGAAGACATAGGTTCATATAATCATGTGATGAACAGTTCTTATGGTTTAAACAAAACTATTAAGAAGTAAAATATTTTCTTAAATTCCAGTACATGTGTGTGTTTCAGTTTTAAGGATTTTCTCTATCACCTGGCCCAGCTTCATCTGCCATCTGAAAGACAAGCAAATCCAGATTCAGCTCTGTTCTCTTCCCTTCCCAAGCTGCTTGTTTTGCAGAATTCCAGCGTTTTAGCTCTGCCACCTTAGAGCGCTTAAGATCTCTGCATAGCTACTGACTGCCTGGGTCCAGGGGAAGTTGGTGTCACGCTGTCTGGGTTGAGCTCTGTTGATGCTCCTTCCCCAGTCTTTGCCAAACCCATGGCAGCACCTCATACAATTCCAAAGCACTCTAGTCTTGAGTGAACAAGAGAAGGTAGTTTATGATCCTGCTTGTGGCAGCAGTAGGGGCCAGAGAGTAGGGCTTTGCATTTTGACCCTGGAGATGTGGGTTCAGTTCCCAATTCTGCCACTGATCTGTGTACTGACATGGTGCGAGCTACTTCCCCTTTTTTGTGTCTGTTTTCCTCTCATCTTTTTTTGGTCCCTCTTCAGATTACTGTGTAAGCACTTAGTCTGATTGGTCCCTGTTTTTAGCTGGCATCTTAAGATATGTAATACAAATAAACAACTTTAATAATAGTGCTCACAAAATTTGTACCACAAGCCTGGCTTGCCTTTGTTTTTGAGGCAAAATTGCTACTGGCCATATAAGTTGCTAGTGTTTCTCATATAGCGGGTTATGACCGCCTCCTATCCCAGAGGCTCCCATAAGGCAATAGAGGGTGGGAGGTTTTGAGACATAACAATTTTATTATTGTCTAAAACACCAGAATCTTGTCCTTCATTCCTTGCATGCCCTTATCCTTCAAGGTCAAGTATTCTTGCAACCTCCTTGAAATGTGCACACAAATTATATAGGCTTAGTGGTGTTATTGCTGCCACAGTTTTTACTTTGGCTTTCATAGCAAATGTAAGGGTGTTGCAAAAATATTTACTTCAAATAAAGGATTGTCAGCCAGAAAAGCTTCAGAAACGCTGATCTAGTCTGACCTTATGTATAACATGAGACGTAGAACCTCATCCATTTATTCCTGTATTAAGGGCACACCTGTCTAAGAGCTGTATATTATTAATTATTTCAGCAGAGCACAAATGCAAAATGTGAAGCACGAAGAACTCCTTTTAAGGAGTTTTGGGAAGAGGGCTAGATGAAAAGTAGGTCTCTTCCTTTATTCTGGAGAAGAAACCATATTTCCATAATGCAGTCAGCATGAGAGATCATTGTTACTCTTCTGGTAGCAAACCCTTCCCTTGACATTCAGCTGACTGTTTTGCTTTGCTAATTTAATACTATCGTACCCTTTTTAGGATTTGTTCTTGATGCTGCATATGCCATTGTCAGGCATTTTTCACTTCTGAGGAACGTGGGTATCCATCCTAGCCATGGGCTGGCTTCTAGGCTGGGATGGGGAACCTTTTTGGGTTGGGGGCTGCACACAAGTGAGAAATAAAGAAAAGAGAACCCATAAAACACCTCATTGACGTGGCTCCTGACTGGGAAGGAGAGAGACCCTCTTCACATTCCCCTTGCACACCAGAGCCTAGGGGGCCCAGCCTAGTAGATTTTGTGTTCCAGCCCCGCAGTGGTGGAGCTGGAGTTCCAGTGTGGGTCCCCCAATGTGGGAAGTGGAGTGCTGAGCCCTGGGAGCCAGATCTAGCCAAGCTGGGGGCCTGAGGTTCCCCACCCCTGTTATAGTCTGTCCCTGCTTCAGAGGGATCGAGTTCACAATTCAGTGCAGCTGGGCGAATGGGGGGAGGAGTTACGTGCGCTCTCTCTCTCTCTCTCTCTTTCTTTTGCACCTTCCATAGGATTGCGTTCCCATGCATGGTGACATAACTGCCCTTTGACCATCTCTGCTTGCCCTGCATTTCTTATTTGATGCTTCTGCCTCAGGGTTAATTTGTCTCATGTTTCAGTTTATTTTTGCTTGGCAAGCAAGAAAAGATCCAGAGATTCTTCTGCTGATCCCTGTTCTCCCTTCACCTCAGCCCCTTCCCCAGATTTCTTTATTGGGTCACTTGAACTGCTGTGCCCAAATAAGCAGCCTTAATAAGCAGACACGCTCTTTGTGTGCCTTTGGCATGGTCAAAGAAGCAGGGAACAGTGTGTTGTTTTGTTTTTCCTCCTGTAAGAGAGTCTGTGTGGAATAATAGCCTCCTAAGCTGGGACGAGAGGAGTGAGATGCTACTGCATTAAGTGAACTGGAAAAGCTCTGGCTGCTGTCGAGCATAAACGTTGCCTTTGACACCCTGCCTCCCAGCACCTGCTGCACTGCATGTCAGAGGCCGTCCAAAGAAGTAGGGCAAAGCTTTGAATGGCACCATCACTCATTAGTGGGAGAAACCTCCCAGGAGGACACGTGGCTCTGTGTTGTCAGGGCATTAGGGCGCTGTGTGGTCACACTAACAGAGCAGAAGCAGAGTATGAGCCAAATGTAGCTCCTGGGATTCTTAGTGGAGCTTGCTGTGTGGCTGAGGTGTGCAGGTGCAGCCAGTCAATTGCAAATTGTACATCTGGTGAAAACTTAAATAGGTAGCTCCTGACAGGCATAGCAAAGTGTTGTGACCTACTGGTGGCAGGCAAGCATTTACTGTGTTCCAGCATTGCACTGCGAACAGGTGAGTGCACAGCTTATGGGGCCGTCTTCAGCAGAAACCTTCTGATTTCTTGAGCTGAGTCAGGTTGTGCAATGCCATCTCCAGGTGAATCCCACGAGTGTAAATAACAGTCTCTGACAAGCATGTGGATCAGGTAGTGTGTGTGACTAAGGGACTGTGCATCGTGTGAGGAGGAGTGTAGGCCTTGAGTCAAAGGCTGACCTAATTTTCTGTTTAAAAAAATGTCCCTGCCTTATCCTTTCCTCCCTTTTTTCCTGTCTCCCTCCCTGCTGGCTATATGAACTCATGCAATTGCTTTGAGAGATGCATTTCTATTGAGGTAAACATTCCAAACAGTCATTAATGCACAAACAAGGATGCTATTATAATCTCAGGATTTATCATTACCGCTGTGAAACAACTGCCATGCTGTCTCGCTTAACTCTTCAGTCCCCGTTGCCCCCTTGCAGAAACTAAATTGGCAATGCCCTAACCTTGAAATAAAAAACCCAACTGTAGCGTTATTTTATTATTGCCATGCAGTGCTGCACTAACATGAGTGTAAATGGTGATGGTCGTTCCCCAATACTGTCATCTTTTTTTGCTAGCGTGAAGAAGATGATGGTGACTCCATCGTTCAGCTCATTCAGTAAGAGCAAGGATTAAATCTTCCTTGCTAGGAATGAAAACAAATTCTTTTGACCATTACCAAATTACACCACTTGCTCTTGGAAAACAAGCTGAACTTTTTGTAAGAGTTTGAAGTGAATCTATTGAGTGTTTGTGAGGGGATTTTGTTTGCTTTAAAAGCAGAATCTTTTTCCATTCAAAATTCTAAGATCTTACAGTTGACTTAAATTAACTGTTCCTACTCTCTACTCTCTCTTCTCCCCCCAAGAAAATCTCTATGCAGGAATAATATTCACAATGGGGTGGGGTTTGGAATATTTTGTTTATAAAAGCCCAACCAAAATATTCCAAAACCCTCCTCATTATTAATATTATTCCGCAATCTTTCCATCTCCATCACAGAATCTGGAGAAAATGCTGGCTGGTCTTCACCTATAGATGAACAAAATTTCACATACCAAAATTCAGTTGTGAAATTTTACACATAGGACCTGAGGCCAGATAAAAGGGTGTTGGCAGGAGATGGTGACGGTTCAGCAGAGTTCCTGGGTCCAATAGCTTTACAGAGTGGACAGCTTAGTGCCACCGAACCCTTTAGATGAGAAAAAAGGGAGCTTCTGTCTTCTCAATAGGGCTCCCCTCTTGTGCCCTTTGGGAGGCACGTGAGATGTAGAGCTCCTGTTCTGCTAGCCTTTAGAGGCCAGCGTGCAGAAAGGCAGCCTTGCTGCTGCTTGCCTCCACAGTCCATCTAGCAAGCATCTGGTGCACAGTATGGGAGAGCTGATCAGTGTAGAAAACTCTGTCCCCCAAACATGTACACATCCCTGTGCCTACCAGACTTCCACTTTTCGGGATTCCCTATTTCTTGGAAAAAGGAAATTCCTAGACAGAAAACTTACACATTTGTGTTTTTGTTTTTTAAACTCAATTGTTCTGTACTTTATGCATTGGGGATATATTTATTTCTGTGGCAACCTAAGTATGAAGGGCTCCAAAGGATCACTTAAGTAAGGCAATTTACACAAATATTCCATTATTTATGCATTCAGTTGATAATTCACCTTATACTTCTAACAATCTTAACAGTCTCCCAAAGGATATACTTAAGTCTTTGCATTTATATCATTAATACTATATGTTGCATAGTCCAATGTAGACGTACGTTAGTGATTTATGGTACTGAAAGAGTTCCTAAGTGTATTGCTAATCAAAGTGAAGGCTGTTAGGACCTGTAATGTGAATTTTCATGTCTTTGTCATTCACTGAATCATGAATGTAAGGCTAATAGAGTATTTGTTAATTACCTTAACAGATCAATAAAAGTTTTTTGTGTTTATGGGCTCCGTATGATAATTGTGTAGTTATTTAATCTGCCTGTGGGTTAATTGCCTCAATAGCCTAACTCTAAAGTTAGGTTTGCATGAGTGTATGGAAACATATAATATTAACAATATATAATGTGGGTAACTAATAAAATTACATGTGACTGCATTCAGTCATTAAGTTAATTACCAGACTAGAGAGAAATTCTCCCTTCCGTATCCCATGGAATAGCAATGAAGAGAGGTGTTAATACTTTTTATTTTTAAGCATCTAGTGTCTGTGATATCAGAGAATACTAGGAAATCTCAGAGGGAAAATCTCAGTCCTGTTAGTCTGTAACGTTAAAAACAACGGGGAATCCTGTGGCACTTTGGAGACTTAACTAAAACATATAGAATCATGAGCTTTTGTGGGTAAAACCCACTTCATCGCCACTCCTTATAAAATGAGGTTTAAGGGTAATTTCAAAAGAAGGGTTTTCTTTCTAAATAAATGTGTCTAGACAGCGTTTCTTTTTTCGAAATAGGGTATTTTGAAATAGCGCCCGGACGCAATTATGCAAATGAAGCACGGGAAATTCAAATCTGCGCTTCATTTGCAATTTTGTTTCTCTGCATTTGCATTCCTCTCTCAAAAGAGGAATTCAGTATAGACATACCCTAAGGTACCACAGGACTCCCCATTATTTTTTTAGAGAATACTAAGTTTGTTGTTCTACTCTGGTACAATAAGGAGGTTGGGTATTCTGCTCAATGCCCAATCACTGGTTTTGGTGGGACAATTATTACCTTATATAATCCTACCATATTCTGCTATATTGGGGTTTATTTGATGTTTCCCAATTGGGGAAAGAGGATTATGGGATTTCAAAGTGTGAGCATAATTGGGGCATCATGTGGCATGTGAAGACAGTGTTTTCTTTAGTGCTGCAGAAATAGGAATAAAGTTTCTTTAACTGTCCAGCTTTCTTGTTTCATCTTTTTCAGTTGGGCTGTACTTTCAAACCAAAACAAATCAATCCAGGTGCATGTTCCTACAGAATGTTCTGCTCAATCTGACCTTTCAAGAGTTCTCAGTGTAATCGCTGCGTTTCCCTGTTGTTGTAGGCAATGCCCATGTCTCGATTGATTAGGGAAGGAGAACTGTAGTTTTGTCTGCTGTGCTGTAGCTGGTATAGCAAACTACTAATTGCCAGAAACAAGGGCTGAGAGGATTACAATACAAATTGAGGGATCTCTCCTTCCTCACCATCCCTCCACCATGTATGCAGGTCTTTGTGCATCAGAGAAGCAGCTGCTAGGGATGTCAATGTGTGGTTGACTACATGATCAGAGGCAGTGGGAACCCAGGGGCTGGTAACTCAAGGAGGGGTGGGAACCCGAGCCCTTGAGAAGTTGGCTATAAGCATGCTCCCCACGAGCACCAGATCCGCGGCCCTTCCACCCCCACCTCTAATAGAGGCAGCAGCGTGGAGAGTGAGGGGGGCAGGCTGGAGCTAATATGGGTAGAAAGCTGGCTTTCAAACAGGCTCCCTGTGAGTGCCAGCTTTGTGGACCCGTCTGCCCCTCCACCCCGCTGCCTCCTAAAAAGGAACCAAGGAGGGGCAAGTAGGAGCTAGTTAGTGCTAGTGGGAGCCAGCGTAAAAGCTGGTTACCCCAGCACCAGCTCCACGGTGCTGCTCATACCCTCCCCTGCACAGCTGCCTCTACCAGAGGCAGCAGAGTAGGGAGACAGCTGCAAAGCAGCCTCTGTCCGCAGCTGCTGTGGCTCACCGTGGACAGAGGCTGGTCTGCAACCGCAGTCCCTGTCCATGGAGGGTTCAAGCTCATTGTGAACAGAAGCTGCTGCTGTAGACAAGCCTCAGTCCATGGGAGGTTCAAGCTCATCGTGAACAGAAGCTGCTGCTGTAGACAAGCCTCAGTCCATGGGAGGTTCAAGCTCATCGTGAACAGAAGTTGCTGCTGTAGACAAGCCTCAGTCCATGGGAGGTTCAAGCTCATCGTGAACAGAAGCAGCTGCTGTAGACAAGCCTCAGTCCATGGGGAGCTCAGACCCCCGCAGACAGGGGCTGCTGCCTCTCTATCATCACGGAGCAGCAGACAGCCGGTCTGCAGGGAGAGCTGTTTTTTTAACTGGCTCCCCTAGCGTACCAGTTCCGCCTGCCACCCCCGCTGCTGCCTCTGATACAGAGGCAGCAGCACGGGGTGGAAAGGGCCTGCTGGGAGTGCACTGGCTGTCAGCCCCTCTCCTGGGAACTATCGAATAATCATGTAACTGCTAAAATTTCATGTGGTTACACGACTATTCAATTACACAATATCTAACATCCCTAGTAGGTACAGGCAGGTCCTCTTACTGTCACTGTTTCTGATGCCTGCTGCTTACTTTGAGGTACTTCAGATGTCAGACCCCTGTCGTCTTGGAATCTCTTTGCGTGACTGGCCGGGAGATATAGGGGAGGTCGGGGCCAATGTGGCTGGCTGGGGGAGATCAAGGAGGTCGGGGGCAGTGTGACTGGCCGGAGGAGATGGGGGAGATCGGGGTGCCCTCTGACCTTCAGGGGCTGGGGGCGGCTGGGCTCCTGCTACATGGCTCTGCTCCCTCCTCCCTCTTCTCTCACCGCCTTTGTCTCTACGCTGCCCGGCACCTTCCCTTCCGTGCTTCGCTCTGCTGGCTCCGCTACCCGCACAATTGCCTTGGGCGGCCACAGGCAGGTCAGATAACACGGAATGTCGGATAAAGGAAGGTCGGATAATCGAGACTCTACTGTATTACAATAGCGCTAGTAGGCTCCTATTACGATCATGGGCCCAGAGTGTTAAGCATTGCATGTAAGGAGACAGCTTATAGTTTGAATCAAGGCACATTATGAATGGGTAAATGGCATTGCAGAGAGGTGAAGTGAGTTGCCCACAGGCACCCACAGAAAATATGGGTTTGATACTTGACGCTCCGTGTCTTGTCCACCAACCACGCTGCTTCCAGAGTTTCATTATCTTAACTTCACAAAGTGAGAAGATGAGGTTTATTGATTTGCCTCAATCCGCAAAATGTTGGTGAGTTCCCAGCTTCCCTCTGATACACAGAACACTTGGTCACACATCTTTTTGTAGGTGACTTATCTTTTGTGGAGTCTTGAGGGAAAATGTGGAAGAATGGCCACCTCCGTCCGTACTACGTCAGTGCCTCAGCCTGGTGCTAGGAGGCACTGCTGCGAATGGGGTTGGTAGAAAGGAAGAATATCTCATATTTTGCTGAGATGAATATCAGAGGCATGCTATGGTTTTGTGATTAAGCACAGGAAGGAGAGTCAGGAACCATGTAATCCCAGTTCTGCCACTGACTTGTCATGAGACCTTAAGTTAGTCGCTTAACCGCTCTGTGCCTCAGTTTCCCAGATGTGAAATAAGGTTAATGTTTTATCCCACTGAAGGCTTATACACTTTTGTGGAGTGTTTAGAAGCTTTTGTGAATGGAGGATTTGTTTTCAGGATTTATTGGGAAGAGATGGGTATTTTCATCCAAATGCAAGAGAAGCTAAAGCATTTCTCACCAGCTCGCCTCATCTTTACAGCAGACCAGAGGGACTTTACCAGAATCTCTTGCCTAGACACAGTTTTTGCAGAAATCTTGATACCACCTAGTGGTGAATCCTATTATTACACTGGTTCTCAAACCACTAATGTTGATACTTATGTTTAAATGAGAATGCCTCAAGGATCATCTCCCCTCCATTCCATGATTTTATTCCTCCTGATGTCAGCTATAGGCATGGACAATATTAGAGAGCCTGTGTTTTAGCTATCTTGTTTTTTCCCCTTAAAATATTTGCACTGTCTACTCCAGCAATTCTAAGCATTTTTTGCCTCCAGAGTGGCTATAGAATATCTTGATCAGTTTGATTTAATCTCTCTGTCTCTGCTCTCGTGTACATGCTTCTCTGCTGCCTGGGCCTCTTTCCTCTCTTGCCTGGTCTTTGTTGTCCTCCCTGAGCACATGATTCTTTGCAGCTTTCTCTCCCTGGCATTCTGTCCAGGAGGGATGCAATAGTGCAAGGGTAGCCAACCCGCAGCTTGTGAGCCACATGCAGCTCTTCAAAGGAAAAATTGTGGCTCCTGCACTCGCAGCTCTTCTCACGGTCCCCTGCTCTGACCTTTTTTTCCTTGTCTGGGCAGGGTGCCGCTTGGCATAGCGAGATCTGACGCTGTGGCCGACGATAGCTTGCTTGGGCCACACGTGGCTCTGAAAGGGGGGCAGCACTCCCCCCCCCCTTAACAACTTCTTTCCCTTGGCTCTTTGCGCTGTATCCCCCCCGTTTTGGCTCTTCGTCTGCAACGGGTTGGCCACCACGGTAATAGTGTAACTGTTTAAATGTGTAACCGATAAGCATGAGCTGGAGTCCTGAGAGAGAATGTGGAAGACAAACATGAGCTTATCCGTTACCGTAATGGTTACACATTGGCTCCCAGCCCTTCTCCAGGGGAACTGGCTGCCAACCGGCGCGCCTGGCTCTATCAGAGCTCACAGCATGAGGCAGGGTCAGGAGTCAGCAGCCAGCTCCCCAGGAGCGGAGCCAGTACGCACTGTAAAACTATACTGCAGAGCCTGCAGCACGCAACCACTAAGATTTTCAGTGGTTACATGGTTACCTAATTAACTGCTTTTTAACATCCCTCCTGTCCAGCCACCTGCATAGGGATGTACGAGTTTAACCAATAAGCTGTTAATGGTTAAACCCTGCAACTCTGCTAGGGAGCACAGAGCTGGCAGCTGGGAGCATGCCCACGAGTCTGGGGAGCCCTTTAGCACCTTTCCTTCTCTACTCCTACATCCCTAGGTAACACACAGAACCGTGCAACCGACAGAGTTTGTATTGGTTACATGGTTAATATTTGTATACATTTTTTACATCCCTACCATACAGTGTATCCTATCAAAGCTGGGCACAGAAACGGGCTTGAAATAAGTTTATTTTTGAAAGTTGTTGCTCTGAGCATGATGTCATGCTTGAAATGACTTTCCAAAGTGACATTGTAGAAGAGTTCCTTATTTATTATTCTCTCTGTTACCTGCAGGTCCAATTTGTTTGTTTTTTAATTAGTTAAGTGGTAGTACCTTTTGCCTGGTACACTTTCATCATTTAATGAATATTCTGAACTCCAAAGCCATCTGGGGAGCCAGATGATGTCTGAGGAAAAATAAGCTCCAGCTCATTCTGTAAGGCTAACAGATATTCTAGTGAATAACATCCATAATATGTCATCAGTGGTTCTCCTAGGGTGTGTCTAGACTACTGGGTTTTTTTTTAAAAAGTGGCCTTTTTTTCGAAAAAACTTCCCCTGCGTCCAGACTGCTGCCGAGTTCTTTCGATTTACTTTAGAAAGAACGCGGCAGTTTTTTCGACCTCAGAAAACCTCATTTTACGAGGAAGAATGTCTTTTTTTGAAAGCGCTCTTTCAAAAAAAGGCGCTATGTTATGCATACTGTGCTTTTTCGAAAGAGAGCATCCAGACTGCCTGGGGTGCTCTCTCTTGAAAAGCGTCTTGCTTTTTCGAAAGTATTGCTTATAGTCTAGATGCTCTTTTTTGAAAGAGGCTTTTTCGAAAGTACTGTTGCATAAATTGCTAGTTTCGTCCCCCGGAGGCTAGTCCAATTTGCCTCAAGAAGAGAGTCACACTTTCAGGCTGGGTCCAACTCCATTTTATTGTTTGCAAACAAGGTCGACAAAAGAGCTCTGTTGCTCAAAGCAGAGTCGACTTCGGGCAACGCCTGAGCCGAAACTTTTGTGGATCCAACATTCCTTCTGGCCAGCATGTCGCAACGTGATTGGTTACTGCAAGTTTACTTAGTTCCCTTATATGGAAAGAGCTAGCAGAAAGTTTAACAGCTTCTGAGACATGCGCAATCAGCTAAATCATACGTGCTGTTTTGAGCTTAAGCAATGGGAAAGAAGCATACTTAGTTTTTACTACAGTATCTTTCGAAAAAGCCTCTTTCGGAAGAAGCTTGCAGTCTAGACATAGCCCTAGAGTTGGCATAGAACTATAGAAAGGCAGGGTGAAGGGACCTCAGAAGGTCATCAAATTTATTGCCTCATGCTGAGGCAGGATCCAAGCATACCTAGGACATTCCAGACTGGTGTTTGTCTAATCGTTTGCTAAAAATGACCAAAACAAAATTATATCAGCCTCAGAACACCAAAAAACCCCATTTCCCCACGCATTTGATTTCTCTCAAAGGCCCATGTCTGCAGGAGCCTGCATAAATTCTGTACAGGATGGTGACACACTTAATTGTATGACGTGCAGTTGTGAATCTAAAATCTGTAACTGCATGCAATAGTGACTTAATAAACAAAAGAAAACACCTGGTCCTAGAAGTGCCATACAGTGTCCTTTTCCCACTGAGCGGCAACAGTAGCTTCACTAATATAAAAGTTATAGTTTAGCATCCATCTTTTTTACATACCACCTACTTTTTCAGTGGGAGATCTGCTGGTGTTGATGGGAACAAAACTTTACCCACCTAGTCCAGGCACCCTAATTAAGTATAATCTGGCCCACTTCATTAAATGAGTGACACCTTTGTCAGGACTTGCACTGGCTTTCACTAAGCGATAGTCTACACTAAAAACTTATGTCAGTATAACTGCATCACTAAGGAATGGGCAAAATCCCCCCTCCTGAGCAACACAGTTATACTGATCAGCATATGTAACTTGCATAGCAGCTGCATTGTATGTAAAGACAAGCTGCCATAGGCAGGGACTGGAATAGCAGTGTGTTGAGCTGGTCAGGATTGAGGCGCATTGGCAAAGCGGGGACTGAGGAATGTAGTAATGAGGGATACGCAGAACTCTGTAAGTTCAGCAATGGGGGATGTGTTCTACATATCAGGATACATAGGTAACGGATGGACTGAGGAAAGCAATAACACCAGGTACTGCGGTAATCACCGTTAGCGAGGAAGTGTCTTGTGCTTTTTGCTCCAAACCATTTCCACTCCTTTATCTGTATCCCACAGAGGCCAATGTAGCAAAGAGATCCTCTTCTGAGCCAGCACAGCAGGAAAAGACTTGAGCAAGATGACAATCAGGTTTCATTTATTTAATAGTATAAAACAGCTACAAGAGAGCCCCAGGACTGCAGGGTGGCAAGGATGAACTGAGCTGCTCTAGAGATTTAATCAGATAGTTTTAAATAATACATTTAAATCTCATCAGGCATCGTGAATAAATTAGTTGCTGCCTGTCATGATCATTGCTGAGCCTACCAGCAAGGGGAAACCAGCTAGTTCAGTCTCAAACACCTGGTTAGGACAGGACTTGAAAGCTCTGTCAGACACCTACTACCTAATGGGCAATGTTTGAGGAAACAGTGGGAGAGTGGGGAGAAAAGGAGAAGAGGGGCAGCATTGTTGCTGATATCCTGGGGAAGTGACCCAGTAGGAAAGGGGTTTCAACCATGGTAGTGCCCCTGCTTGTGAGGATTCCATTTTCATAACAGTCTCTGGCTAGTAAATAGCTCATGACGGTAGAAGCACCTTTCCTCTCCTTGTTGGACAGGAGAAGTTCTCTGTTCCTCACATCCTCCACCTTGTTGCTCATCCCTCCTCCCCCTTCTCATGATTTGAGTCCTCTCCCATGTATGACTCCACTGTCTGACTCATTGCCGTATCTGCTGTGGATCTGGTCAAGAGTCCTGTTTATTGCTCTCTGCTGGTACTTATCCAAGGTCTGAGCAGCAGCAGAGTTCCTGGTGCTGCCGATCTGTGGACTGCAGAAGATAACTCTGCTGTTGCTCAGGTTACATGCTACCTTTTGTTCATTTTTGGTACTTGGCTTTTGCAGACAGTCTAGAAACCTCTCCCTTTTTAAAACAGGATCATGTCAACCTGAAATAGGCTGTTTCTAAAAAAATAATTCAGAAGTATATGTAAGTAGTGGTATGGTAACCCTGCATTGTCCTACATGTTTTTGTGCTTTTGATCCCCCTTCAACTCCAGTGTTCTTCCCCCATTTCCCCTCCAACCCATTCTTTTGGCATAAAGGGAAGGAAGGGTTAGGGAGGTGTAGGAGATATTCTGTTGTTAACTAATCAGAAGATACGGATTCTGTGCAAACAAATGTTTCTCTCAGAATACTCTGTGCCTGTTTTGTTAATTATCTTACACAATAATCCAGGAAGAAGGAGTTTCCCTTTCATGGCTAATCTTTGTGGTAGAAATAGACAGTGGACAAATGACTCCTGTTTCTTAATGTGATAAGTGACATTTATTTCCTCTCAGTTTGCTAAATCAGCTTGATGTATATAATAATCTTATTGCCAGTTCCCTGATGTCTGTCTATCCAAGGGGGACAGAGGCATTTAGCCATTGTGTGGCTGCAGTGCTGCCCTCAGAAGAGCCAACTTCTTCTAAAAAATGCAGACACACCTTTTTGCTGAGGTAGTTAAAATGTGGACAGACATAAACCAGGGAGAGAAGAATTATCTCCTGTTTTTTAAAGAGGGAAAATTAAAAGATCTTAAACATGTCTGCTTGGCCAAACCGTGACTTATAGGCGGAAAGTCCCTAGCAATGAAGTAAAGTATTTTGAAGGATGGGAATGCCGGGAGGGTGTCTGATAAGGAGTGAAGACATGGAATTAAGAGGACAACATAGGCTGCCAATGATCAGTAAGTAGGATCTATTAAGTTATGCAATAGTAAACACAAGCAAAGTGATAGAAGGTCCTGTATGGTAGCTTGGCGCATTTAGCAGAAGACTAAACAGAGCACCAGAAAATATGCTGCAGGTAACTATCTGTATGGGCTGTGGGCTTTGGGGAGAATTAAATATGACCTAATAGGTCCTTCCATGTCTAATGCCTATGAGTCAGTGGAATTGTAAATAGAAACCTTTGTCCCAGTGCTCCTTTAAAGAATCCAGCCTTTAGTGGCTGCCTTGACTCAGAGACTTCTTAATTCCATTAACACTAAAGATTTGTTTTCTGATCTCCCTGCCCTCTTCTCTTTTATTGCAGTCATTCCAGACTCCTTGCGTGTGGCCTCCGTCCCGCAGACCCTAAACAAAGTGGAGCGTGACTCTCTGGAGTTGAAATGCGAGGTATCTAAGAATACAGCCCAGCACAGTCACCTCTCCATCTCCTGGTACCGCCAGAAAGCAGGCGAGCCTCCCGTGGAGATCATCTCCCTCAGCCGCGACTTTGTCCTGCGAGCGGGCAACACCTACATGCAGAGGCAGGCTACTGGCGATGTTCGTCTAGACAAGGTGGGAGAGACCACCTCCAAGCTCACCATCTACAACCTCCAGCCATCTGACCAGGGCGAGTTCTACTGCGAGGCAGCAGAATGGATCCAGGACCCGGACAAGTCGTGGTATGCCATGACCCGCAAGCGCTCCGAGGGCACCATCATCAGCATCCAAGCCACTGGTCAGTATCTACAGGATTTTCTTTCTCCATGGACAGGTGGCAGGAGAAGCAGTGGGTGCTGCAATAAGGGAGAGAGTGGGGGAACCGTGAGAGCTGCAGTTCCAAGAGATTTCTCTGGTATTGAGCAGGCCATTGACTAGCTTAGTGACTGCCTAGCCTCACTGCGTGTGTGTGCTGGCATCAGGCAAGTTGGGTTTGGCTGTAGAATAGTTGCCTTAGGAAAGTCATGAAAGCCCTCTTACCAGATCATTCTTAGCACTTGATAGGAGAAAGCCATGAATGTTATGGGCCTTGGCTACCTCAGAATCCAGCTCTCTCCCTGTGCTTTGTTGCTGTGTTTATGATCCACTTAGGTGATCTGGTTAACAGTTTCCTGGATGGAATGTGTGGCGGGACACTTTCAAGGGTTGCCAGAACAGCTTTGTTGCTGGTGGGAGGGTCAGACATCACTTGATGTGATAGAAGGCGTTTTATAGCACTATACATTTCCTATTGCACATGGCTAATCTCTTTGACCTGTGTCCTTGGAGTCCCTAGACCACCTCCTTCCCTGGAATGCATTCCTCTCTCTAATGAGGCTTGGGATCTGCAGGATTTCTCAACTGTAGAGCAGCTGCTTTAGCCTCCAGCTGTACAACATCCTATTTGGGGATACCTAGTATGTATATGCCAAGCCATGGGGACTGGACGTTTTTACTTTCCACTACATAGTATCTAGCATCCACGTGGTCCTCTAAAACATGTGTAGCGGCACAATGCCCAGTCTGCATTTATTAGCTTTAGAAACAAAGTGTGCATCCCGGAAGAGGCTATTGGCATGGACTAGGGTGGGAAAGTAGTAGTGGAGAGGTTTCCATGAGTACGGTACAGGCCCTGAAAAGTAACAATACTCACCAGAGGGAATTTTTAGCTCTGGAGAATTATGGGTGAGTAACTGCTCTTCCCCTGCCCCTAAAATGGCTGATTATCATCTGACTGAGCCTGAGATTAATGTTTATCTTGAACTGCTGTCCCCAGGACATACACCTGTTGGTTGTAGCTGAAGAAAGAACAATGATTCCAAATAAGAGAAAATAAAACTACAGAATTCAGCAGCAATTTTTATATTGCGTGTGACCCATTTGCATGTCAAAAATCTCTCTCTCTCTGCTAGCACCACAGGCTCTGGTTATGATTTGAAAACCCAGCTGGGCTTGTTCTACCTCTTTGCTATCAACACCAGTAATAGAGATCCTGCAGCTGGAACTTAACTGCCATGGTGGTTAATGAAGCTTGAGGCAGAATAGACTCCAACTTGCTATTTCATGACACTTCTGGATCCTCCGGTAAAAAATGACTAGATAACGAAACAGTCTGACCGTGAGCTAAGTGATGAGACGCTCGTTGCTTAATAGATGAATCCAGTGCATAATTCTATCCTCTGGGCAAGAATAAGAGGCAACATTGCTTAAGGGATGAAATGTGGCAGGATGCCGGTGCAGCTTCTGTCTGCGGGGAGCTCGGGCCACAACCTCTGTATCAGAAGCAGCAGTGCGGGGCAACAGGCAGTTGATCTGTCAGGGGAGCTGATTTTTAAACTGCCCCTCCTCGCAAACCAGCTCCACCTACCACCCTGTGCTGCTACCTCTGATACCAGAGACAGCAGTGTGGGGAGGAAGGGGGCTCCCTGGGAGTGGGGCCAAGGGTGTACTGGCTGCTGGCCCCGCCCCCAGGGAGTATTTTAGTAACTGTGTAACCACTAAAAATTGTTGCACCTACACTGTTACTAAAATACACAGTATCTAGCATCCCTATTAGAGTCATTCTTCTGTAGCACTTTGGATACAAAAAGGCTAAGAAGAAATGAGCTATTTCTTCTCCTGATTTGACTGTGATTGCAGCTTTTGCATACCTAGCAGTTGGCTGCTTCTCCTCCTGCAGGTGAAATGAACTCTGTTCTCCCAGGCAGCAATTACATGCACCTCTACTTAAGTACTGTGGTGACTGTATGTTAATGGCAGAGGTAACTCGGAGGGACACAGGAGCATGAATATGGGGTGTGTGAATGAGAAGTGATTTAAAATGAAGCATGGAAGTGTCCTGCACCTGGTCTGGCTCTTGGGTGAAGTCCCACCACGTGTGCAGTGCTGCAGTGACATTGCTGTGTGTTGGTCTGTCTCCCTTCAGATAAGGAGTTCAGTGTGCGGTTGGAGACAGAGAAGCGAACGTACACGGTGGGTGAGCCGGTGGAGTTCAGGTGTATCTTGGAGGCGCAGAACGTCCCAGAACGCTACTTCTCTATCTCGTGGGCCTTCAACAGCTCCCTGATCGCCAGCCTGGGGCCCAACGCCGTGCCCGTCCTCAACAGTGACTTTGCCCAGCGTGAGGCCCTGGGGCAGCTTAAGGTGGCCAAGGAAAGCGACAATGTCTTTGTTCTAAAGATCTACCGCCTCCGTCTGGAGGACAGTGGCAAATACAACTGCCGGGTGACTGAGCGGGAGAAAACAGTGACGGGGGACTTCATTGACAAGGAGAGCAAGCGGCCGAAGAACACACCCATCACGGTCTTGCCCCTCAGTAAGTAGAGATTGGCATGCTCCTGCGTGGTGCTGGGTATGTGTGCGCCCTTCAGTGCAAATCGGGCTACCTGAGAAGCTTAGCTGTGTTCACCCAGAGTGGGGGAAAAACCAAAGAAGTGCACAATGAACATTTGTCTGGTGAGGCTTCAAAACCCAGCCAGAAAGATCTTGAAGTGGGGAGGGAGGGAAGGTATCTGCTACCCAGGTTCTTAGGCTGGAAAATTGGCCCTTGCCCTTGGTGGTTGCCCCAGGTTGTAGTTTGTTCCTTGATAGCAGAGAAGTTTTGGATCTTTGCTAGAACAGGGAATGGGAAACCTGTCTTCATTTTTCCTCCTTTCCCCACCTCCTAGCAGGGAACATAGCACTTAAAGGTGTTAATCCATCTTAAAAAGGCTGAATTGGGAGCGCCGCTGGTCCTAAACCAGCTCCCAGTTCATCCTGGAAGCAGCCCAGCCACTAGAAATTAGGGATATTAAAACCATAACCAGTTAACTGTTTTAACCTAGGTCCTGCCACCCGACATAGGGATCCATCCATAGCCGTCAGGTTCTGCTGGCCAGTCCACCAGCCCCACCACAGCTGGGTCTGCTCCAGCCTGGTGCAGCTGGCCGCTGCCAGAGTTAACTGTCAAGGAACAGTTAATCAGTAAGTATACAGGTAAGCCTCATGCTTGCTGTGTGCTCACTGGTTAACATCTCTACTGGAAACATTTCAGTACCTGCTGCCCACTTCTCCCTGCTTTGGTGATCTTGCGAGAGATCCTGTCGGCTCCTCAGATCGGAGGGGATGTGCCCTGGGCCCAGAGGTAAACACAATTGCATCTTTCCCAAGCCCGCATTCACTCTTCAGCACAAAGATCCAACCCTGTCATGGGATGCCTGACACAGCCAGCCTAGTGTAAATATTCCTGTCTGAATGCCTTTTGTGTGTCAGAGGGGGTGTGATAAACACAGAAAAGACAGGGCAAGAAGATCCAGCCTTCAGATTCATTCATTCTCTTTGTCTTGCTCTTTCTGTCAAATTCAGTTAATTTTGATGTGACCAGCTACATAAGAGTTATCAAAGCTACTCCAACAACAGGTATTGAGCAAACAAAGGAGTGGCTGAGAGAGGGTTTTGTGTAATTGTTACCTTTCATTTATTAACCTTATAGTGAGCTACAGCTTGTTCTGAAGCTATTTGTCCTGAAATAAGGAACAAGTATAGTCCTTTACTCTCTTGGCATGGACTAATTCATTGGTTTGGGATTGAAAATTGCACTAGCCAGAAGTCCTGGTTTGGACTGATTCCTAAAAAGTAACACTTCTAGACTAGAAATATCACAGATTTCATGTGAGAGATGGCATACCCACCGGTTCTGGAAACAAACTAACATAGCTCAAATTTTTTTCCCCAAAGGTACGAGGCATCTATAACTCTCTCCCCCTCCTCCACTTCCCCCAAAGCAGTGGGAGTTACCAGCTTTCAGCACCTCTGAAAATCAGGCCATAAATCTTTATATCTCTGGAAACTTAAGGATCCCACTTTTCTGGTGGCATAAAATATTAATAGCTAACTCTGGTAGTCTGAGAGAGAATGGCTGCTAAAACTGGGTAGGAATTGGAAATGGCAAGATGATAATCAGAATTCTGTGATGGTAAGGCTTTTGGGAGAGCCAGGACTTACAGTACCTGTCATAAAATTCATGCTTTCAGTATATTCATTTTCTAAGCTCATCTCCTAGACCTGTAATCAGAAAACATTTTAACTCTTCTCAGGCAGTCATAGGACAGATTTTCAAAGTTTGGCAGTCGTCTAGCTTAGGCTTACAAGTCCCCCAGTAGCAAGTCACTGGCTCTGTGCATACTTTAGATATTTGCACACTCAAGTTTGCCTGCATAGATCCAATGTGTGTGCAGTTTCATGCACCTGAGTTTGAAAGGAGAGCTTCCCAAAGACTCTACCTTCCTTGCATTCTGGAAACTGGATGAGTATAATCATCTCCTCCCCGTGCTCACGTTTCTCTTCTGTCTCTTTAGAGACCAGCATCTCGGTGGAGATGACTAACAATGCCAGCAATATCCTAGAGGGGGAGAGCCTGCGCTTTGGCTGCAGTGTGCGCTCGGGATTTGGGCCCCGGAGCCATCTCTCCGTCAACTGGCAACTTGTGGACAAGCAGAACAGGCGCAGTGATGTTGTGCGGCTGGATCGGGATGGCACGCTGCAGCCAGGTCCCTCCTACTCAGAACGTAGCAGCTATGGGGGCATCCAGATGGAGCAGGTGCGGCCTGGCTCCTTCACCCTGGAGATCTTCAACAGTGTCAAGGCAGATGAGGGTCACTATGAGTGCCGTGTGACTGAGTGGACACGGACGCAAGATGGGGAGTGGCAGATGATTGGGGAGCGTCACGCTAGCACACCCGTGTCCATCACTGCTCTGGGTGAGTACCAGAGGCACTGGGGAGTCTGTGCAATGCTTTCCAGCACTTCACCCTTGTAGGGATTTTGATTAGGAGGCTGCCGCAGACATTACTGGCTTGCTCTGTGTGGCTGTGGAGCTAAGCATTGGGGGTGGGGGGGGAAGGGTGCTTCTGGTGCCAGGAACTTGTGTCAGAGTGGGAGTCAGTGTGGCTGTAGGTAGCGTTGGCGGAGGAGAGCAGCATGTCACCTTACTGGGGAACACTGGCATGTGGCATTAGAAAGGCAGAGAGGGACGGTAGATGGCATTTGACACTTCTGTGGCAACCCCGTGAAAGTTACTCCTTGCAGCTTCTCTGTGAACTGGGTAAATATTAATCTCCAATCTCCAGGTGAGGAAGGTGAAGCTCAGAGGGGCTGTGAGCCTGACTCTGAAATTCTGAGCAGCTGCAACTCCATCGGATGTTGGCAGGAGCTGCCCTCTGCACATGTGAAAATCAGGCCCTCCGCGACTGGCCCAGAGCCACATAGTGAGCCCACTGGCCAAGCGGGATTAGAACTCACCAGTCCTGATTGCTGGTGCCCTGTTCTTACAGCTAATCCCTCTGAGTGCTGAATACAGTAAAACCGCATGGTTTAAAGGAGAGCATTTGGGGAACTGCATGGATTTAGACTCACTCATCTGGTCCAGATCTTGCTATTTTTTAAGAGTTGGACCAATGCCAAAAATGCCTTACGGGTCTGAAGAACTACTGGTTGTTCTTGAAAGCCTGATAACTTGGAAAATGCCAGGGCTACAAACAATTGCTGTATGTTGTGATTGGAAAGTTGGGTGGGTTCACAGCTTTCCAGTGCTATGCAAAACCTTTGAAATCATATCACATTCTGATTAACATCTTGTTTTTCCCTCCTCCCCTTCTGAAGAATTATTCTTTCTAGAGCTAGAAATGATTGCTTTGGAATGATTTCACACTGGCAAGGATCCTGGGTTATAAAGAATTAAGGCCAGTTTCTCAGCCTGGTATAAATCAGCATACCTGAGGAGCAACTGAAGATGTTAATTTGTACTTGGTGTAGTCTGATGAAGCTGGTAGCTACATTGCATGCCAGAATTGAAAAGTAGGGGAAGGGGTGTGGAAGGGAAAGCAAGCAAGCTGGTAATCGGGGTGATCTGATTCTAAACTGTGAGTGTCATGTTCATTAATTCATTCTACTTGTTGAAAGTTGGCTGCGTAAAACTTCCCAGTAGTTCCAGAAAATGTAATTAAAAGCTAATAAATTTATCTTCCACTGCAGTTCCCTCTTCCAGAGAAATCTCAGATTGACAGGTCATAACTAGTTCTGTTTATATAACCAAGAGGTGCTATAGGTTGTACCTCCCTTAACTGGGAGTCTCTGGTCCGGCAACATCCTGCCAGACCATGGATGTTCCTGAGCCACAGAGCCCAGGTATAAGGATGTCAGGCTGTGGAGCAGGAGCAGCAGTGGGGGCCAGCAACTCAGCCGGGAATCCCATGGGAGGGAGGGCGGAGGAGCAGCAGGGAATTCTGGCCCCTGTGGCTGCATAGTAGCATATGGGGCCGGGGTTTGGAATGCAGGCTCCAGCTGGGCATCACTTACCACAGGTGGCTCCTGGGCAGTGGTGCAGGGGGCTAAGGCAGGCTCACCCCTACCCTGGCTCTGCACCACTCCCAAAATCAGCCAACAAACTCTCTTCATCCCTGCCCCCGCTGCTCTGTGGAGATGGGGTAGAGGGAGGGGCACCCTGACATTACCACCCCCCCCTTCCTCTTCTTCCCATACCCTGCACAGCAAGCAGGAGGCTCCCAGGGGTGAGGGGCAACTCCAAGGCAGAGGGCAGGAGCAGCATGGCAGTGCTGAGTGGGGCAGATGAACTGCCGTCGCTTGACAACCTCCGGGCCAAACCCCAGCCTACCAAAGGCTCCAAGATCTACTAGTAGATCCTGATCTACTGATTGTTGACCACTAAGCTACAGTATTGCAGCTGTGTTTTTGTAGCGTAGACACTTCCTACATCAACCGAAGGGGGTTTTCTCCAAAAGGTGATAGCTGGATCAATGGGAGATTTCTTCTGTCAACTTAGCTGCATCTACTCTGGTTGATAGGTCATCCTAACTATGGGTTTCTCAACATTTTTCACAGTCCTGACTGACCTATTTAATTTTCAGTAGGCTATCAATCAGTTAACTCACATAATTAACTCAAAAAGTAATTGCAATTAAAAATTAATCATGATTAATCAGTGTTAACCACACTGTTAAAAATAGACTATCAATTGAAATATATTAAATATTTTGGATGTTTTTCTACAATTTACAATGTATTGATTTCAATTACAACACAGAATGCAAAGTGTACAGTGCTCACTTTATTAAAATTATAAACAAAAGAAATAGTATTTTTCAGTTCACCTTGTACAAGTACTGTAGTACAATCTTTTTATCATGAAAGTGCAACTTACAAACATAGTGGGGGGGGGGGGGTAGTTACATAACTGCACTCAAAAACTAAACAGTGTAAAGCTTGAGCACCTACAAAGTCACAGGCAATCACTTAGAGAAACAAGTCTCTAAAGTAACCTGAAAGTGAGAACAAGTGTTTGCATGACACTTGTAGCTGGCATTGCAAGGTATTTATGTGCCAGATATACTAAATAGAGGCGGCCCCTGACTTGTGATGCAATCGGTTCTTGGGAAAGTGTCATAAGTTGGGGGCTTCGTAACTCGAACCCACGTTTACAATAGGCACCATGCGCCGTCATAAATACAGGCCAGTGACGTAAGTTGGCAGTTTTCGGCCGCTTCCACACTTACAAAAACGGTCGTAAGGGAAAGGGGAGAGTCGCAGCTCGGGCCGTCATAATGCGGGGGTTTCCTGTATTTGTATGCCCCTTCATGCTTCAGCCACCATCCCAGAGGAAATACTTCAGTGCTGATGATGCTCATATAAAAATGCATTAATTAAATTTGTGGAAGAGAATTATATGGCTGCTGCTCTGTTTTACCCGCATTCTGCCAAATATTTCATGTTACAGCAGTCTCAGATGATGACCCAGCACCAATGTTTCCTCTCACCTTTTCCATCTATATGCAGAATAAATTTTATGTGTATTGAGGCATGTGTAAATGTACACCATCAACAGAAACACCAAACCAAGCTGCGGGCACTCCGCTAATCAGCTGGGCGTCATTTGAATCTCTCCTGAGCAGCTACACAAATGCCCGGTTTACAGGGAACATTGCTCAGCACATGTTTGTTTTAAGAAAACTTTCACTGAAGATTTAGCAAAACAAACAGAAGGCACTTTTGTGAGATTTCTAAATAAAAAATAGCTCTTGACCCGCAGTTTAAGAATCTGATGTGTCTTCCAAAATCTGAGAGTGAGGAGTTATGGAGAATTCTCCATAAACCTTAAAAGATCAATGCTCCAATGCAGAAAGTACAAAACACCCAGTACCAGAAAAGAAAATCAGCCTTGCTGGTGGCGTCTTAAAATGAGCATGTGTTGGTCCTCAATGCTTTGGACCATTATGAAGCAGAACCCATCATCAGCATGGATGCATGCCTTCTGGAATGGTGGTTGAAACATGAAGGGGCATATGAATCTTTAGCTCATCTGGCATTCAAAAGTGCTATGCGAACTAGAGATGTTAAATATAGGTAATCGGCTAATAGAGTAGTGGATGGAAAACTGCAGAGCCACAGTGGGGTTAGCTCCCCAGCTCGGGAGCTAACCCTGCTGTGCTCTGACTTTTAAATGTATTAAGAACCACCAGGCTCTTAATACATTTAAAAGGCAGAGATGTAGTGGGGGGGCACCAGATGTGAGCCAGAAATCAGCTGATTGTCAGCTCACTCCCAGTCCCTCCCCCTCTGCCCCCCCCCCCCCATTGTGCCTCTGCTTTTTAAATTTATTAAGAGCTGCCAGAATCTTAATACATTTAAAAAGCAGTGGTGCAGCATCTGGGACTGGACGTGAACCGGGAATCAGCTGATTCCAGGCTCGTGCCTGTCTCCCGCTATGCCTTTGCCTCTTCTACCCCCTCCTTCCCTTCCCCAAGATGGTGCTGGGGGGGAACCAAGCAGCAAGGGGGGGAAGCGACTTAATTTTTATTACAAATATTTGCGTAAAAAAATAAATAGAATATTTCAATTCCATTACAAGTATTGTAGTGCAATCACTTTATCATGAAAGTTGAACTTACAAATGAAGAATTATATAAAAAAATTGTATTCAGAAATAAAACAATGTAAAACTTTAGAGCCATGGTGTGCAACGTGCTAGTCAAGTCACTACTCGACTAGTCTCTTACATCCCTAATGGCAATGTCTATTCTCATTTTCAGATGACATTATAAACAAGAAGCAGGCAGCATTAGCTCTTGCGAATGTAAACAAACTTGTTTTTCTGAGTGACTGGCTGAACAAGAAGTAGGACTGAGTGGATTTGTAGGCTCTAAAGCTATGATGTCCAATCATTTCTGAAGCAGTAGCCAATATAGTGGCTTCTGCTAGAGCTAGCTAGCCCCACTCAGCTGGCCAAATAGCCACATGTGGCTAGTATATTGGACACCATGTCTCTAAAGTTTTACATTGTTTTATTTCTGAATACAGTTTTTTTACATAATTCTTCATTTGTAAGTTCAACTTTAATGATAAAGTGATTGCACTACAATACAGTACTCGTAATGGAGGAATTGAAACATACTATTTTTTACGCGAATATTTGTAATAAAAATTAATAAAAGGTTAGCACTGCACATTTTGTATTCTGTATTGTAATTGAAATTAATTTATTGGAAAATGTAGTTTTCCAAAATTTTTAAATAAGTGGTAGTTGTGGTAAATAGTGTTATTGTTTAACAGTGCTACTAATTGTGTAATTTATTGTGATTAATTTTTTTAATTGCCTAACCTTAGAAGAACAAATAACCTTGTAATATTTAAACCACCCTTCTACACCCTCAAACTCTGACACTAGGATCTGATGTCTTTGTTTTGCTTTGGACCAGGCCAAGTATGTACTTCTCTAGATAGGATGGCTGCTGTCCTTCATGGGGGGATGAGATGCAGAGATCTTGCACTGGGAGCACCTCAGGAGCCTCTTCCTCTTCTCCTCGATAATTGTTAAACACATTTCCGAAAGCTTTAATCCCAAAGATTGACCTGTTTTTGCAGTAATTACATGACCCGGAACCCTGCCATGGTGACGTCTTTTGATGATTAGGATTCCTAAACCCGTTTGCTGTAAGTGTGCAGAGATCTCAGTGGCTGCAGTGTGGAATTTAATCTGCTCACTCCAATTAATGTCCCATCTGCCAACTATTGTTAATTAATATCTATTTAACCCTAAGGTCAGAGGCTACCATTTCCTGAGGAATCTAAGTTGAGTGACTATCTAAGTTCAGCAACCTTCCTTTTGCAGCCTAGCCAGTTTTCCATGGGTTTGTAATCTCTGTTACTATTGTGTTCAAGGCAATGAAGAATTCTCTTTGGCAGTAATTTACAGCATTGGGTAGGCAGATAATCTGTTCCTATATATCATAGAATACTAGGACTGGTAAATATCAAATATTTCTGCTTCTTTGGATCCATGCATGGAATTTTATCCCAGAGTGATATCGAGGGCTTCATAACATTGATAAATTCTGTTAGTCTTGCATATGGAGTAGAGCTCTCAGCTCATGTGAGAGATACAATTGAGACTTCATGGAAGTTTACACCTCTCATGAGCATCAGTGATGTGAAACGCAAGACTCCCTAGCCTTACATGCTGCTGTTAAATAATATGATCAGGAAAAATAATTCCTTTCTCATCTTTTGCTTTTTAGACTAAGGGAATTCTCAGAGATGAAAATTTAGGATAGCTAATTAAGAATATATTGTCCTCATACTTTTAATGTAATGTTAGTTTTAAAACACCTTAAAACAAAACCTCTTAAAATATAATCCAGAAAGTGTGTGTGTGTGTGTGTGTGTGTGTGTACATAAATTCTAGATTGTCCAAATATGGCTATAATTGAGAGACAATGGGAGATACTGCCTAGGTGACATAGCCACATAAAAACTAAGATCAGAAGGGCCTCACTATTACTTGGGGTTTCTCTTTCCAGGTTTTTATATAGGTGCTCAGATGTTAGAGCAGTGGGCACCTCTCAAAAGTATAAATGCCAACAAGCTGTCCCCTCTTTTACTTCCCGTCACCCCTTCAGTGCCACCAGGAGCTAGACTTGGGTTTGAGGCCAGGGAAGAGATTATGAATACAAATGTTTGGGGAACAATGTGACTATTGCAGGCAAGCCTGGACCAGGAGGTGGGTATTGAATCAATCTGCAAATGCTGTGAGGTTACTGGTCTAATCTTTCATCCAGTTTCCATAGTTTGGTGCTAGGAGATGTGAAGGTCACCAGCCTCTCCCCCTATTCACTCAGTGTTCCAGTTCTTCAGTACTTTGATAGTATGGGTCAGTAGATCTCAACCTATTTGCCATGGTGGCCACATAGGTAGTTGTCTGTGGGCTACATGGGCCACAGCCACACCATCCATAAATTAACAGTGTGGCCCTGGGGTTATCCTATGGGCTACAGCTGTGTGATGATTGGGCTGCAGCAGATTGAGAACCACTGGTGTGGACCATGTGGTAAGAGAGAGTCTCACAGACACCTCATCTTCTATTCAGGGCAGCAGGAACCACCTCCCCTCCAGCTGGAAATGCAGCCATCGCTTACGGGGAGAGCTACTGTGGAGCTGTATAGAATTTGAAGAGTTTTGGGGTGTATTTAATGTTATCTGATAATGGGAAACGAAGCAGCAGCAGCAGCTTTCCACAGGCCATCATTGGAGAATCACTGCTATAGCCATTTCTCATTCACAACATTATGGCAGCCTCGTTTGACAACAAGAGTTCTCCAAATGCTTTAGTCTCACTCATGTCTCTCTTTCCACAGAGGCTGGTTTTGCTGTCACAGCCATATCTCGAACCCCTGGGGTGACCTACAATGACTCATTTGACCTCCAGTGTATCATCAAACCGCACTATCCATCCTGGGTCCCAGTGTCTGTGACATGGCGCTTCCAGCCAGCAGGCAGCACAGAATTCCATGACCTGGTCACCTTCACTCGGGACGGCGGGGTCCAGTGGGGGGACAGGTACACGGGTTTCCGGACCCGCACTGCCATTGAAAAAGCTGAGTCGAGCAACAACGTGCGTCTCAGCATCAGCCGGGCCAGTGACACCGAGGCTGGCAAGTACCAGTGTGTGGCCGAGTTGTGGCGGAAGAACTACAACAGCAGTTGGACACGACTGGCAGACAGGACCTCCAACCTGCTAGAGATCCGAGTCCTGCGGCCAGGTAAGAGCCCTCACGGTCATATGTCCTGGAGGCTGGTGGGCAGTGTAAGGATTTTTTTGCGAGGAGAGAAAGGTACAAGTGTGGTCTTGTCCCAGTTCTTCCTTGGGAAACAGAGAAAATTTTTTTCACCACAGAACCAGAATTTGACACACACAGCAGCTGCAGTGCTACCCAGCAGAGGTCTATGACTGGAATAGCAGGAGTGTCGCAGGGCAGGTTTGACGCGCACTGGTAGAACTGTGTGTTGGCCCAGAACTACAACAGCAGGGGAGAGTCTGGGTCAGGATTAAGGTGTGCTAGCCAGTGCAGTGAGAGAAGAATATGTGCGTAGCTCCTGCCTGTGCTACATCTGGCTTCAGCCATTTCTCTTAGAACTCACAAAGTGACAGGACTGCAGTCACTCCCATGACTCACATTCTTCCCTTCCCCCCACGGGCAGACACAAAAACCTCCCTAGTTCTAAGCACCGTTAGCAACTGTGTGATGATACAGATATGGCTGGGCAGGTGGTTGGCAAGGACTACAAACAAACACCTCAGACCTGCACATTGGACATATTGTCAGTGCATGTAACTCTTCCTTCCTCTCACTTCTACTTTTCTTCCCTCTCTTTATTTCCTCCTGCTGCATCTCAGAGCTTATTCTAGCACAGAGGGGCCCTGATCCTGAATAATGCTGTACTTATCTTCACTTGTGCCCTTCCTGCAGGATTTTCCTCTTGTCACTGGCTCTCTCCTGCTGTTGAAAGAAGTGTTTCTCTCTGTCCCAGAGGCAGGTCCCTTGTGGTGCCCTCTCCTGGCTCCACTGCTTTTTAAAGCCACCATCTCGTTTATCCCTCACTTCCAGTGCTTTCTCCCCTTTCCAGCTGGCTGATCACCTTTAACAACACTGCCACGCTGGCCAGAAGGGCATCATTCAGGGCAGATTCATCCTGACAGAACCCAAGCACGGTAGTTCTTTGTCATAGTCGAATCTCTTTGGCTTGAGTGGGAGAGAGGAGTCTGAAGGTTTCTTGCGAACCCCAATGACCCTCTTGCAGTCCTGTGGCATTCAGAGCAGGGCTGAGCTACGGACCCAGCCAGATGTGGTGGGGAGACTTGCATCATATTATAGAGCCCTACCCTATTCCAGTCCCTTCTTCCTTCTAATCCCTCTTCTTTGTGTGACTTCAAAGATGAAGTTTGTCAAAACCCAGCCTCCCGTTAGCAGAAGTAGAAGAGACATGTGGATAGACTTCTGAATGGGAGAGGACATTTGAGACTGGCAAGGTGGAACTGGAGGGCTGGGCTGGTAGATGCAGGGAGATTCCATTACTTCTGTAAACCAGGACCTGCTGGTGATCAGAAAGTCCTGGCATGCTGCAGGAAGCGGGGTGGGAGGGCAGCAGCCTGGTGCGATGCAGGGGGTATGGGTGGGAATCTGGCACACAGACCAGCTGGGCTGGGGTATGGGTGGGAGTTAGGAAGGCTGGCTCACGGTGCGTCAGAGCAGAGGCAGGAAGCCCGGCATGTGACCCAACTGGGCTGCCAGGGGAGCCAAGAAGCCTGGTGGGGGCAGCAGGGCAGGGGGCGGGGCCAGAAATGACCTCCCTTGGTCCAGCAAAATCCCTCATCTGGGACCAGTCAGGACCCCAGGATGCCGGACCAGGGAGGTCCAGTCTGTACATTCCCATTGCCTTTTCAGGCTGTGCATCTCCCTGCCAAATGTTTGGTAAAGGGAGTTTGATTATTCAGAGTGTGACATTTCCGAGCAGCATGCAGATGCGAGATGTCTATGGGAGTCAGGCAAGGACAGCAGATGGTCTCTGTCAGTGGTGTGCACAATGGGTAGCTGTGTTGTGGTCTGTACAGGCTAGGGCACTGGAATATGACTCTTGGCAAGAAGCCCATCAGCAGACCTTGGGCTGGTATCAAATTGCCAGTGTCCTCATGTGGATTAACTTATTTACCTTTCTCCTTGGTGACTTGGGAATATGGTCCTTTGGCATTAAGCGCACCCCGGACTCAAGAATCAGGAAGTGTTTTGTTCTCTAGATCCATACCAATGAGGGCTGGGGTCATAGCAAACCCACTAGTATTCCTGTCCCTAGTCACTCAAACGCATATGCACGCACGCACACAGGTAAAGGGCCTCTGATCTCCTCCTAGGTTGGCAAGTGCTGAGCCTGTAGAGCAGTCAGGGGAAGGGCCCCTTCATCCAAAGGGAAGCAATGAGGGGCAAGGGGAATTTTGGCTTGCTCCATGGCACAGGCATATGGGGACGTGCTGGCTAGCAACTCTAAACTGTAGGAAGGCTGGTAGCCACCACTGGGCTAATTTGCTGTTTGAGAAGGGGGTTGGTCTGCAGAGATGGACAACAACTTCCCCTTCCTCTCATCTGCACAGCCGCCTCTTACCTGGCCCAAGTAAATAAGAGCTTAAGTGACTTATTCTCACCTGCACCCCCACCTGCCCGGGGCACAGCTTTTTCAGTCTGCCCGATGCCAGCTGCTTTCCTGTTCCTCTCCTAGTATCTAGGTGTCGGGGGCAGTAACTCCCTGTCACCAGTCCATCTGAATTGGCCACCTCATCACACCCCAGTGACCATGCACAAGCAAATGTTCTAGCAAGCACAGTTGCTGTTTGTGTCCTGTGTACAGGGGTCATTAAAGCCAAAAATCACGAATGGTGTCCTTTGCCTTCTGGCAGCCACACGTCCCCCTCTCCACCGCTGGACTGGTCGTGGAGGCCCTTCCCATTCCACCTCCCACCCCCTGCACTCCTGTCTGCTCTTTCATGACTAATCCTGAAGCTTCTCCTCTGTAAATCTTTCTTCCCCCCCCTGCTTTTTCTTGGGTTTTGACAGTAATGAATGTGGGAGGGGAAGCAGGGCGGAGGGGGAGATATCAGCTGCCATCTCCAGAAGTCCCTTTGCAAGTTTGGCCCTGGCAGATTGATTGACCTGGGAGCTGTCAAGCAAACAAGACAGCCAGGCTCTTCATTAGAGCATTAATTAGCAGCCAGAGGCTCTCTGGAGGCTGCCTCATAAAGTTTAAGTTTATTAGGAGCTGTCAGTATGGACCTGTCAATGGGTAGGGGAGATTGTACAGCGGAACTAAAGAAAAGCAAAGCTAGTCCATTAATGTTACTTCGAGAACACGTTTCACAGTGATGTCTTGGTAAGGAGTCCTGAGACAGGCACTGAATACTCCAGCACTGCCACAGTACTAATAGTTTGCCTTCCTATAGTGTAAGAACAACAAGGAGCCCTTTGGCACCTTAAAGACCAACAGATTTATTTGGGATAAGCTTTTGTGGGCAAAAACCCACTTTGTCAGAAGCATATTTTTGCCCACAAAAGCTCATGCCCAAATAAATCTGTTAGCCTTTAAGGTGCTACAGGACTCCTCAGTTTTTAGAAGCTACAAACTAACACGGCTGCCCCTCTGAGACTTCCAATAGTGTGTGTCTTTCAGAGGCTATATTTGGGGTGAGGAGGAAACAAAAGAAAGTTGGGGGGTGCATGTAACCGCCCCACGTGTCACTTCTAAGGAGGCGGTGGCTTGTGTGACCTTATACCCAGCAATTAAACAAGAAATAGCAATTAGCTTGAGAACACGCTTGATTCTCATTGCAGAACTTCGCATGAATAGCTCATCACGAGTCATCCGAGATGAATAAACAAGATGCTTCTATTTTATCAATACATATTAATGGCTGTAAGCATCTACTGCTTTCATTAGAAACATTGCATTGATGTTTTGGGTTTAAATGGCCAATTATTTTAAAATAGAGTTTTCCAGTTTAAATACTGCAACTTTCCGCAGTATAAATCACTCACACATTAAGGGATTCATTTTAGCTGAAGACTTGAAAGGGCTTCACTTGAAATGCATTTCTGTCCTAAGGAGCAGCCACAGAGTTAGGAGCACCCAGGCAGTGGCGAGCCAGTGCTTTGGAGAGCCACTCGCAGCAGCCAGGCTCTGCGGGCAGGGATTGGCTCCAGGGGGACCCCTGGCCAGCCAGAACTGGGCTCCTTCAGGGGAGATGCAAAGGTGCATCAGGGTATAACTCTTGGGGAGTAGGGCAGGGAGGACTACCTGGCAGCCAGTCAGCATGCTGTCTCCCACTGTGCGGAGAGCCAAGGGTCCGAGCAGGCAGGGTGGATCCACCAGCTCCGGGCAGGAGGTGATGCTTTTCAGACTGTGGAGTGCACCAAACTAGGAGGCCACGTCCCATAGTTTTGAAAACCTTTATGCTGAATAGTAGGTAGAAATCTGGGAGGAGTCACATGATCCCACGTCCCCCCTCACGCACATCTGTTGCCTCTGGCGCCTTTCATCAGAGAGATTCACAGAGCCCATTGCTAACATAATGAAGCATCCCCTAACCCCAGCCTTGCTTAGAGAGGCAAAATGACTTGTCCAGTGTGATGCTGTGAGCGGTTTGCAGAGTTGGGAAATGGAACCCAGGCATCCTGGTCCCCAACCTTCTCTTCCTAGCCAGTAGATACAATCCCTCCACCTTGACTGTCACTTTTAATGGTCAAGGACTTTGAAATTATGTTCATGAAGCAGCCACGCAATTTCCAAACTGCTGCTGCTCTGAGTGGAAATGCAACCACACCGAGGCCCTATTCGCCACAGAGTACGATACGAGAGCACTTTTGGGCTTTCTTTTGAGAGTTGCTGTCTCTGGGATTTTGTGCAGTGGAACAGCTTCACGCGTGATTCAGTGCAACGAGTATGATCCAAAAGGGGTAATCTCAAGATCTCTTCAGTCACTGAGATCAAGACTGGACACCATCTTAATTCTGCTCTTGTTTTGATCCTAAACCAGTTTTACTCTGTGCACTTTTATTCTGAAAAGCTGTGTGCGGCGGTGCACGTGCTTCAGGGGTGGTGCTTGAGCAGGTCCCTACTTCTGCATGCCAAGAGTCCAGACACTAGAATGGGGCTGTTGATTAACGGTGACTGGAATTGTGATGCAAAATGGCCTTCTCTCTGCTGGACACTCAAAGCCTTAATCCAGGGGTTCTCAAACTTTGTGATACCACAACCCCCTAAAATGCTAAATGAATTTGTGTGACCCCTACTCTCACTGCTCTGGGTCACTTCCTCCCCCCTTCTCACCAGACTCCTTACCCTCCTGGGGTTCCTTCAAGGCATTTGCGGTCCTCAACACCCTTCCCCCTGCAGGCTCCTTCCCGCGTCATTCTCCTCTGTGCCTCTATTCCGCTCCACGTCCCTTTGGTTCCTCCTCTCCTCTCTTCTCTTCTCCTCCTCTGACCCCCAGGTGCTCTTATTTACCTCCGGGTTCTCTGCCCCGACCTAATCCCCCAGCCCACTGCCTGAGGGACCCCGCCCTCTCCCAGCTGGGGAAGCGTTCGGTCGCCCGACAACTGTGCCCCGGCCAGCCCCTCGTGAGTCCACTCTGGCGCCGGCCTCTCCTGCTGCCTTGCCGCCTCCTTCAGCTGAGCCGCGCTCCTGGAGTCCCGCGGCTTGCCAGCTGCAACCCCCTCCTTTTCCCCCAAGTTGCTTGCGACCCCCCTGGGGGTCACGACCCGCAGTTTGAGAAACGCTGCTTTAATCCTTTCCCTCAGTCACTGGAGTAAAATCTGCTATCCTGCCTCAGAGCTGCTGCTTCTCAGTGACCTTCACGCTTCCAGCCAAAATAAAGTGGTTGAGGCTCTGTGTGCAAGCCATGACTGACCACTCTCACAGCCTATTCATAAGGGAACAAAACCATTGTGTATGCTGTAAACAACACGAGAAGTTTGTCCCCCTCCCATCCCTGATCCTCTGCCGCAGAGACACCTGCCACATCTGCAGATTTACGCACAGGAGATCCACCTCCTGTGCTGCTTGTGTGCAGATTCCCTGCTCTGGCTCTCACCTCCTTCTACAGATACTTCTCTGGCCTGGAACTTTCCCTGTGATGGTGCATCAGGTCCTGTTTTCTATGCTCCTGCGCCTCTCCCTTCTACTAGCATTCTCTGTACCACTCAACCTGTTGAGCCCTTTTCTTCTTTGCCCTCTCACTTCTGCAGATGGTGCTGGTAGGCTATGTTATTGTCCACAGACTTCACTTTGTATTTATAGATACAGGCCCAAATTCTGCCTCCTGTTAGAGTGGGAATGGGATACCTTTCTTGGGTCGGGGGCCACTAACCCACAGAGATATCAGTCGGGGGCCGCACAAAAGTGAGAAGCAAAAAAGAAGAAAAACCTCTCATTCATGCACACACGCACAAATACAAAAATCCCACTGTCACAGATTGTGTTCTAGTCCCCTCCTCCTCATATGTCCTCCCACCGCGATGGGATTTTAAGTCTCCTTATCTGGCCTGACCGGCCACCAGAGCTCGCCTTCCTCTCCGTGGACGAGCAAGAGTGGTGTTTGGCTTCCGGTAGGGGGAAGGGGATCCGGGCCCGCCCTCTCCCCGAACCCCAGCCCAGGGCCCTAAGGCAAGGTCGTCCAACCTTGCCTGGCGAAGGGGATAATTGCCCCAAACCCTCCGCTCTCGGGTTCCGTGGCTACTTCTTCCCCCATCCCCTCCCTCCTCAGGAGTCGGCCTCCTCCCGGCAGCTCCGTGGCTGCCTTGTCCTTACCCCATTCCTCCCTTGCCCGGGTCCTCCCGGGAAGTTCTCCTGCCTGCCTTTTAAACTCCCCGCCGGCGTCGTCCTCTGGCCCTGCCCCTTCGCAGTGTCCCCGGGCGTGGAAGCCCCGCCCTTTGTGGGGGGGGGGACACGCCCGTGACGTCATCAGCCGGCGTGCGTCAGTCTCGCCCCCGGCCTGCCTTCTCGGCTGCCTCCCCGTCGGGTGTCTTGACTGCACCGTAAACAGCACAGTCTGGCACCGTGGCGGATTTCCCCGCCCGGCCCCTGGGACTGGCTTGAGTGCGGGGCGTGAGCGCAGCGGGTGCCGCCCCGTCACACCCACAAAATCCCTTGATGTGGGGTGAGCTTTTTATTTCTTTTTTTAATTTAGAATTTTAGTGCAATGGCTGAGTTTGGGAAGTGGTTCTGGAGCTTGCCCAGCTGTGGCTACCCCTTCCTCCCTAAAGGCAGCCCATTCAGGGAAGAGGTTGGGGGGGCTTACCTTCCCTCCTACTCCTGCAGGGGGACCCCCTTCTCCCCCTCCCCCGCTTACCTCTTGTCCCACACATTTCCTTAACTGTTAAGGAGGCATTTCTGGTAGCATATGGCTAGAGCTGCCAGACGCTGCTCCCTGATACAGCCACCCTATTCAGGGAAGGGACTGTGGGGTTGGGGGAGAAACTGGCCCTGCTGTGGCCTCCGCTTCCTCCTGAAAGGCGCCCCATGCAGGAAAGGGCAGGGGGGAAATTCCCTTCCCTCCCACTCCAGGGACAGATTTCCCCCTCCCCTCCCTGTCCCGCATGCCTCCTTACCAGCAAGAGGCATTTTGCTGGCAGAGTCTGCAGCCGGCTGGGAAGCAGCTCCAGCCTCTTCGCTGCTGCTGAAGCTCCTGTTTACAGCAGGGGCTCCAGCACATGGAGCTTCCCCTTCTGGCCAGGTCTCCTGCATACGCCTCTATGTGTAGGAGAGGAGCCAGAAGTGTTTAGCCTACGCTGCAAGGGAAGCTGGGGGAGTCTTTAAAGCAGCCCCTGTGAACCCCCCCTTCCTCCCTCCCCCAGCATTTCATGGCCACTAGACAGACAGACACCCCAGGGGCCGGATTAAATTATTTGGCGGGCCGGATTCTCCCCTGCATTACAGGCAGTGTAGTCAAGCATCTAGGGCACTGGCCTAGGACTCAGGACCCCTTGTTCCTTCCTCTGGCCTGCTAGATAATGTAGACAAACTTGACTTCTCTGTTTTAATCCATTTTACCATCTGTACAATGGGGATTTATCTCCTTTGCAGATTTCCTTGCGATCTAGTCATGTCTGGGAAGCATTTGGGATATTTTGCAAATGAATCAGAGTTCTTAGAGCTAGAAGGTGCCTATAGTACAGTGATTCTCAAAGTGCAGTCTGCAGACCACTAGTAGGTCCACGGCGGGAGCTCATCCCCTCCTCCCCCATGCAGCAAGGGAGCTGCACTGCCGCTGCAGCCTCACGGTCGGGGCACAGCCGAGGTTGCTGCAGCAGCAGCTCCAGCGGGCAAGCCAGGAGCTGAGGAAAGCAAACTCACCTACCTGCACGTGCTACATGTGGAGAAACGCAGCACATCCCTCAGTGGGCCACACGGGGCAGGCAGCAGATTGGGTTGCGCAGGCTTCGGCTGGGCGGGGCGGGCTCTTGCAGTGCACAAGCGGCCAGTGATCCCCCCCCCCCCCACCCGCTTTCCCCGGCAGCAGATTGATCTGTGCTGTGCCCGGCAGCAGTGAGAGGAGGCGACACTGGGGCTGAGGACCCTGCACACGCAGGAGGCGGATGGAGGCTTGGGGCCCTTCAGGGCTTTGCACCCATGGGGACTTGGTCTGGGGAGAGAGGCCAAGCAGCAGCTCAGCCTCCGAGTGCACCATGGACTGGACCACTGCAGGACCCCATGTCCTGCAGGACTGGACACCCCAAGGTCACCTACCTGCCCACCCCTGCCTCGCTGCACAGCACCCAACCTCCCTGCTCCTCCATTTCCCTGACCGCCACCCCCCTCCCCGCCATCTTGACCCCAGCCCTATTCCCAGGGGCACCCTGCCCCCATTTCCCTGAACCCTCTCAGCCACTCTGCCCCCCAGCTTTAGCTCCAGGCACTCCCCGCCCCCATCTCCCTAGCCCTGGCCAGACACCTCTACCACTAGTCTGCTCCTGCACCCTCCCTCCTGGCCAGATACCCTACCCCAGTGTGCTCTTGCACCCTCCCTTGCTCTTGCACATCCACCCTGGCCAGACACCTACCCCCACTGTGCTCCTGCATCCACAGTTGCTCCTTGCATCCTTCCTTGCTCCTGCTCACTCACCCTGGCCAGACACCCTACTCCCAGCCTGCTTCTGCACCCCATCTCCCTCCCAGACCTTGCACCCTCACCCCCTTTTACAGTCCATTTCCTACCCAGATCCTGCACTCTATTCCACTCACTAGCAGCACTCTGAACCCCTCATTTTTGTCCCCATCCCAAAGCCTAACTTGAGTCCATATAATCCACTAACTCTGGAACCCCAGAATCCACTAACTCTGGCCTATGGGACACCCTGAACCTCAGTCCTCCCTTAACCTCCCCTTTACCCCGTGGGGCTGGAACTGCAGAGGAGCGAAGTGTCTCGGTTAGGGGTTTTGGGAGGAGTTTTTTTGCTTCTCACTTGTGTGGTCCCCAACTGATTTTTCTGTGGGTCGTTGGCCCCGACACAAAAAAGGTTCCCCACCCCTACCATAAGTAAAGAAAACATTGAAACCTTTTGTATTGGACATAAATTAATATTTTACTTAGTTTATCAACCTTCGTTTTAAATTAACATGAGAAAGTTAAAATGCTTAATCTGTTTAATAATTTAAATTAAACCATTCTCCCTAGCTGCAACACTAGCAAAATGGCTCAGGTGTAAGTTATATAACTAACGGTGACTTTCCATTAGTAATCAGTGGTCCGCGGAAAAGTTTATATTGAGTGGGGTTGTCCACAGGTCAAAGAGTTTGAGAACCACTGCTCTATGGTCAGTTTAGTCCATGTCCTACTTGGCTGATTGCAGGAATGCTTGCCCAGCTGGTGCTTGTCTAAGATCTAAGGATTTTTAGGGGCTTGGGTTCTACCACTTAATCCAGAACTTGTCTCCATTCTCAGTCGCATTTTGTGCTACCTATCCATGCTTTATCATCATCCTTTCTCCCCAGCTAACACCCATATCCCTTCTAAATTATCGTGCACAAAATATTTGGCACTGTCCATCTTCAAAGCTTTTTGATGGATGTGAATCCTTAGAGCGCTCTGTCCCCTGTAAGGTAAAGTTCACATCCATGATACTGATGGGGAAACCGAATCACAGAGATGGTAGTTTTTCCAGTGGCCATGCATTAAGGCAGTGTCAGAAAAGGAAATAGAATGGTAGAGTACTAAATCCTGGGCATTTGTTAAACATGAGGCTACAAGGTTTCCACTCACAAGCTGTACAGGTCACACCAGCTGTTATCTAACCAGTGCTGTGTAGTTGCTTTTTTAATCACCGTGCCACATTGACTGTTCCTCTCTTTGTTCTTCTGCACAGATGGTCAATGTACTTTTCACCCTTTCCTTCAGATCTGTGCTGAACCTCCTGGCATTGTGACACTAGTTTCCAGCCTGCCTGAATATTGATTTAACACATTGGTTCACAGTGTTTTCTACTGGGCTTATGTAGTTGGCAGTGTTGCAGGTGGCTTTAATCTTCAGTCATACAGCTACCTGCCATGCAAGGCACAAAAATACAAATGGGAAGGAAAACTGTTTAAAGTCAGAAGTTCACTGTTTTTCCCAGTAGCCCTGTGAAATTTAATACTTCTGTGCTGAGTAAAACAAATTAGTTTAATTTTCCTTTTAAAGCTATTGGTTCATAATCAAGTGTAAAAGGCTGATTCCTCTCCCCACCTCCCCCCACTTTCTACTGAAGCATCTGGCATCAGTCAGAGAGAGGATACACCTGCTGGATTTGAGCTCTTTTTGACTGTAGCACCTGATACAATTTTTTTTTAAAGGTGTCAGTTCAGAACAGTTTCACCAATCTTCCCCCTCTATAGTAGGGATTAGCTGGCTATCCGATAAGCATAGGCTTATTGGTAGTCGAGTCAACTAGTCGCTTACACACACACCCTTCCTGCCTCTGTATCCAGGGGGAGCAGAAGCTGCTGCTGGTGGGAACCAGTTTGGGAGATCTTTGATCTGGAAGTTGCAGGAGCAGGTATATAGTAGACAACGGGGCTCTGTTCCCAGGTCATAGCTTCAAAAGGCTGAGTTTGGAGGGAAATTTTGCTTTTCCCACTTCACATGGATTGTCCCAAACAGTTCTTTGAAATTTTTAATACTTTCCAGAGATTGTGTTAGTAAATCTCCTAGAGGCGTTACATATACTTCCACAATAACATATACTCACTTACATTTTTAACTCAATGGACACAATGGCATTAACTCTTTTTCAGTAAAGTTTATCTTAATTCCATAGGGTTTGTCCAGGATATTGTCAATCTCTCGCAATAGGTTTCTATTTAGACTCCCAAATCCATGTCTAAATGCATAAACGTTAATCTAGAAGCCTAATTTTAGGCACCCATTTAAAAATAATACAGCAAGAAAGCAGGGTATCTGATTCAATGGATCTTCGGTTTGTTCCCCGTGACCCTGTTTACGATGACCATTTCCTGATAAATGTATTGTCACTCCCATTGGATTTCATCCTCAGAATGATATCGAGGGCTTCATAACATTCTCACACACACACACACACACACACACACACCCAGGCTGCATCTTGCCCAGCCCTGAACTACACACACATCAGGTAGCCCAGGTACCTGGTTCGTGTATGTACAAATTTTGCATGCACCTTTTGCAGGTGGTTTCCATTAATGAATTCTCTCCAAAATAAAATAGGCAGATTTGTTTTGTGGCAGTAGTGTATGTAACTTGCTTTTTGTGCAGAGTTTAATTAAATGTTTTCCCCGTTTTGTGCCAGTGCTCTTTATGTGAAACCTTTCTGATGGGACATTGATTAAATTGATCAGTATATGGGTTTTACCATCTGTGTCTGCCACTTGCCACAGATTCTCTCTTGCAGCTTTTCCAGCTCCATATTTTAATTTACAAGTGATCAGTGACTATGTTGTTTTGATGGCAGATACAGCTTGTGCTGGGAATCCTATTCCAAGGCCATTATACCATGTTTGTTTGTTTGTTTGAGGTTTTAATATGGCAGAAAGACTTCTGTTTTTAATGAGTGAACGCTAGTTTATGTGTAGCTTTAAAACCATAATTGTTGTCAACTTTAAACATTTTTGTAATTATTTTCCTCCGGGAAAGGCCAGCATTTATTTAATCTAGTAAAGCTCTTGCTTTTTTAAACTGGACTGGCCTGAGCATTCACACAGATCAGATAATTTCTCAGAGACCATGTAGTGCAGGGCTATTCAACTTGGGAAGCCCCGGGGGCCACAGTGATACTCCTAGCACATGCCGAGGGCCGCAACTTAAGTGTGGTTGCATATACATGCAAATAGCT
>CM057845.1:146989978-147001630 GCA_030068395.1 Apalone spinifera
CGCAACTTAAGTGTGGTTGCATATACATGCAAATAGCTTCTTTCACACTGACAGACATGTATACAAAGTTTAAGCCTTAAGTCACAGCACCAGACCGAAGAGTGGCCAGCGTGAGCCAGTCAGCACCTCTCAAGTGCTACCCACAAGACTAAGCAGACAGTACTTCCCACAATGCCCCGGTGCTCCTGGCACCTTCTCCCTGGGGGCTAGACACATCGTCACCCTGTACCCCTCTGTTCCAGCCAGCCCGTCCACTTGTGTCTCTCAGTGCTCAGCCCACCTGGGAGATGCCTCGCCGTTGTGGAGCATGTTCCCAGTGGAGGCCATGTTCAAAGCATCTCACCCGCAGGCCATGTGTTGAGCCCTGTGTAAACCCAAACTGCACCGTGGGCCGCAAACAAACAGGCTGTGGGCTGCATGCGGCCTGCGGACCCACATGTTGAGTAGCCCTGATGTAGTGGTTCAGCCAGGACTGGAACTTGGGACCTCCTAGTTACCAGGTTTTTTTCTGCTCATCAGTAGGACACATTGGCCTCCTCCTTTATACTTCATTACATGGGGCTTCCTGATTTCAAAAAAGTGGGGGGAGCCATTTTTGGTCACATATTCATACCTGTTCCCAGGCAGTGGCTGAAAGTTGTTGCCATGTGAGAGCTGTTCAGTGACCTGTCTGAAATGAGGGGCGAAGGGCTGAGTCTGTTTCCTGGTGGGAAACAAGTCCACATCCTCTACAGTCTTACTGTAGCTGTTACTGCAAGCCTCTACTGTGCAGCAATGGGAATCTCTCAAATCGTTCTCCTATAGCAGGGCTGCCTTGGTGCAGACTCCCTGATTGCTAGGGGAAGGTAGCAGGTCAGCCATTCACGGAGGTTTGATGAACCGTTGGCTGAAATCTGCTGTCAATCACCACTCCAAAGAGGGTGCTTTCAGCTTTAATGTGTGAAGAGGGCCTTCTGTAGCCCTCTAGTGCAGCCCTTTGGCTGACTTGAGCGATACTCATGGGCTCTGGAAGGTGTTTCAGCAAAATTTCTGCTACTGGAAAGATGGTCCAAGACACTGTGGGACTCCAAGAGATTTGAGGCGGAGGCGAAATGGGGGTGGGTGAATCCTGGAATACAGGTAATAAGCATTTCCCTCAATTTGTGATTGCTTTCAGAGGTCTGCGCAGCTAAACGTGACACACACTTAATGCAAGGAATTCACTTGTTCACTGATTCAGCAGGATTCTTCCAGGATACAATGGGGTTTGGGGAAAAGGGGGGGAGGCTATAATCAATTTGCCAGACCCCTTGCAGTGAAGATTGAGAAGCACAGGAGTTTAAAATTCTCTTGCCCAAAATGTTGTGGCACTAAATATAATGGAAATCTGTTGTTTTCTGGAAAGTACTAGTGCCGATGTCGATGCTTAGGCAGAGGTTTGGATAGCTGGAGTTTTGCAGTGGATTTATCTGAGCTTGGTACATATGGACGTAAGTTCTTAGCTCATGCTGGCTGTATTGAGCAGGCACTGAGGCTTGCAGAGTGCAATATGCTGCTGGAATCATGCATTGTTGTAGGCGTCTGTCAGAGAAGTGAACTGGATCACTCTGTCCCATCCTAGGAATGTTCCCCATGGCTGTGGGAGCCCCACAGCAGTGCTGGCCTTGGGCTTCACAGATATTGTTTATGCTGCATATCCAAGAATATTGTGTTGTGGGGAGAAGAACTGTGAACTTGAAGGTTAAAGAAATGTTAGAGGTAAAGTGAATAAGGGACCTACTGGAGCCAACCCAAGCCATTCTGATCCAGTCATGATTATAGAGAGGGACCACTTGGAACGTGGGACAGTGTTAGGTGAAAATAGAGGACCAATGCTATTTCATTGATAGAGGCTATTCCTCCTTCGCAGCACAGTCTGGAGAGTGCCAGTCCAATGGCACCCAAGGAGCGGGAAGAGAAGACTGGAGTAGTAAAGCATATTACTGAACTAACAGAGGCCGCTCTCTGTTGAGGGGGGAAAAGGAGCAGATCCATCTCTTACAGGACAAACGGTCACATAAGTGACCCATCCTGGCTATCTAAGGTCTGGACTACACTATGATGGAAGGTCGAATTGAGATATGCTAGTTACGTAGCTAGAGCTGACCTATGTTAAATAGCATTTCCGTGCCTTCCAAATGCTCCTGTCAGCTTCCCTTACTCCTTATGAGGTACAGCAATACCAGCACCAACAGATGCCCTCTGAGTTTGATTTAGTGGTCTTCAGTAGACCCGCTAAATCAAATCCTGGGAGACTGACCACGGCAGTGTCGATCTTCTGCGTAGTGAAGACATGGCCTAACTGTTTTACATATCTTTGCCCTGATGAATACATAGTATGTGTGCTGAAATCAATAACAGATGAGGCACGAAGGAATGGGAGGAAGCCTCTAAGCAGATGATGTGCAGTGAAGTGGACACAGAACTGCTCTTTCTGTGATTCTTTACCACTGTCGCATGACACTTCTTTGTTCCTTATCTATCTGTCTTACATGAAGAACCTAGGAGCTTCTGCAAGAGCCTTTGCTGTTACACCAACAGCAAGTATAGGATCAGTTCTGGGTATCTGAGTTGTCTCTGCACCAAATAGGTGCATGAGGAACAAAACCGGAATTAAGCTCATACAAATATAAAATGTTTGTCATTGTGCGATCAGTGTGCAGTGCTGCACGTACAAAAGTGGCTCCTATGCGGAAGGGAGACTACTACTTTCAGAACCACGGCTAGAAGTCTGAATGGCTAGTCAGCTTCCTTCAGTGGCTTTTCTGTCTGCGTCTTGTCCATGCTGGACTTGGACAGCAACTGAAAGATCCTCAGGAAAGAGGCCTTCTTACCTTTCCATGGAGCTGTTCTCCCCAGTAATTCAATCATGTCGCCCTGTTTGCTGGCAATCATTCATTGTTATAGGAACACTACAGCAAAGTGACAAGTTAATAACGGCAGTAATAATAGCAGGCAAAGCCTAATGCTATTTCCTCTTCTCATGCTCTCATCCCACCAGCCAGCCGCCCATGTTGGCTAATGCAATTTGCAGCACTGCTAATCCAGTTTCAGCAGGAATTGTGCTCTATTAAAAGAGAGGAACAGTAGCAGGAGCTGTAGTGCCATATTCCTGGCATCTCCAGGGAGATGGCCCTTTCGTTGATGTCTCTGTCTCTGCTTCATGGTGATTTGTATTTAATGTTTAAACCCTTGGAGAACCTTCTCCTGCTTCCTGGCCCCTCCAGTAGGCACCCTAACCTGACCAGCCCTTCTGCTTTCATTTCCTTCCTTTACTCTTCTCCTTTATCTGTTCTTAATTGCCTTCTTCCCTGCCTGCTAATTCAGTGGTCTTGCATCCTCCTTACCCACCCATTTTCCTGCTGTCAGTCCTGAATCAGGAACTGTATAAGGTACTTCTCTGGTTCCCATTACCATAGTGCCCGAGTGCCTCATAAGGTAGGGATGTCCTGTTATTTCCATTTTACATTACGGGCAACTGAGGTGCAGATGACTCAAGCTTGTGTCTCGGCAGGGAACTGAACCCAAAGCTCTTGAGTCCCAGGCTAGTGCCCACTGAACTGTCCTTTGTCTCTGGAGGAACTGACAGGGAGGAGGGAGGTTTGAGTGGCAGTTCCTGTCTGCAGCATGGGGGCTATCTGGCGTTAGAGGGTGTGGCAAGAGTCTCAGCCCACCCTGCAGGGCTTAGCTTGGATGACACATAGCGCCCAAGCAACTGCTCTGGATGGGGCTGCAGTTCTTGGTGCCCCACTGCTTCAGGAACTGATCCATTGGTCTTATGTATGACCATCTTCTTGTGGAACTGGCTCAGTTTGTCCTGTCCCCGAGCCAGCGAATCTTACCAGGAGGCAAGTCACAGCCCATTTTCCTTCCTACCCTTTCCAGCAGACCCCACAGTCTGTAATTAATCCTTTACTATCCACTAGCCTAACACTCTGAGGAGACCAGCAGCTCCTAAAACCACCCTGTCTCTAAGAATTAAATCTTGATCCTGTGGGGCATCAGCTATGAGTTCATGCAGTCACACTCCCATTGGTGGATCAACCTTTTTCCAGCATATTTCACACAAGGCCTCTTTGGATTTGGATCTACCTCTGCCGTCTACCCTCCCCCCACAACAGCCAAATTCTATCAGAAGCTTTTAAAACTAGGGCAATTGCTGGGAAACTTTGTAATATTTCATACATTCTCTCTGGGGGAGAGACACTGTTTCTGCAAAAGCTCTCCTCCAAAGGTGACAATCTTCAAAGTGGGACAAGGCAGCCCTTGATTCCTCTCCCTTCCCTGAACAGATGAGTGCTCTCCCCTGGGACTCCCTGGGATGCCCTTGGCAGGACTAGCACTTCCTGAAAATTCACCAGAGTCTCACAGCTTTACATTTTTTAGCTGACTTCTCTGTGCGTCTCCCCTTCCCTTCCCCCCCCTCTCCCCCCCGGGCCTTAAAAGAGAACACTGCTGGGAGCATTTTCAGCCATGTTAATTATCTTGGTTCCTAGAATTTTTGATAGAAGAGTAAAGCCTCCTGTCTTCCCACAGTGGGACTCTGAGGTGGATTTTTCTTGGCAGCTACAAGGGGAGGGCTTTAACTGGCCTTACAAAGAGCAGCACTGATAGTTGCCTCTATGGAACACTTTTTAGCTGCCGATTTTCAAAGTGTTTTACAAAGGTTGGTAAGTGCTTACTGCAGGTGAGGAAAGTGAGGCACAGAAATTAAATGACTGAACCAACACAGCAAGTCAGTAAAAAAAAAAAAAATTTAAAAAGAGCTGTCAGTTGAATCCTCTTTCCAGCCTTCTCTGCTGCAATTACTAGACTCGTTGTCTCGTGCAACGTACATGCCCGATGTATATTTGTGTTCATATGCATTAGGAAATGGCTTCAGCCGCAAAGGCAATGATTTCCATTTCTGTGGTGTGCATGCGCTGTTTGTCGGCAGCCATGCCATCTTGTTTGTGATTCTGAGGGACGGGCCTCATCATGCAGCACCAAGATGGGAAACCTCCATGAAAAGCACAGGGTGCTGCAGAAAGTTATGCTAGTGGCTCAGTATGGAAGTAATATAAGGACATTCTGTGGCTGGAGGTGTTTTTCTTTGAGCCATGAGAAATGCTGACCTCTTTGTGATTATCAAATTTCCTCTCTGCCATGTTCTTCCCAAGAAAAGGGATGTTAAATCCTGGCCAAATTCCAACTTGGGTAGTTACCCATTTAACCTCCTGGAATCCCCTCTACAGCTTCAGCTGGATAAAGTTATCAGGTTACTCCTGTATGTGTGTGTACTGCTGCTTCATGCTGTTAAATAGCTGTGGTGTTCCACCCCAGGGCGAAATAGCTTGTGTTTGACAGACGCAGCTGCAAAAAGCCAATTTAACAGGCACTTCACACACTCTGCACTGTTATACTTGGTCATTGGTGGCTAGGAAACTCTGCTAGCAGCACCAGATTTAACAATGCTATAAAATGATCTCATTGCCGGTGTAAATTGTGTGTTAGTGTTATATCAACAGCCAGTAATAGTACATGAAGTTACCATCCTCTTTACTCTCTTCCTCCCTCTAGGGGAATCCAAGAAACAGGGTAGAGACTGGATTATGGTTTGCAGTTTATTTGTAGAATATCTTTACCAGAACACACACCTGTTTCCCAGGGCTCCACTGACCAGGTGTCTTGAGACCCATTAAGGCAGTGTTGGTCTCTTGACAGCTTAGCAAAGAGTGCTGTGTAGCTGTGACTCCACATCACTGTGCACACTACTCATGGTGTTTTGCAGTGCAGCATGATAGCTCCAGGAAAACTGCATCAGTTTAGAATTGTAGAGCCAAGCCCCTTGCTCTCTTTCTGTTCAGGCCAATCTCACATTGAAGGGAAGGGAAGTTCTTCTGAAGAAGGACTTGGAGGGTTGGCCCATGGAGAGTGCAGTTCCTGAAACTAAATGCTCTCTCAGACCAATACAATTGCCATGTCTCACAGATGCATCTGAAGATGAACCATAAAGCCACAAAAGAAACAGCAGAGCCCAGATCTGTATTGAAACAATCTCCCTGCCCCTGTCTGGCTGAGGTAGGACCTCTGAGTATTCTGTGCCACTGCGTCTCTGTCAACCTTGTCAGCTACTGCAGAATTTTAAACATTAGAAAAAGTACATATTCCAAAACCTTCTAAGCACAAAAAGCTGCTGAGACAAGTGGAGGCAATCAGAGCAATTTCTCACCTAATAACATATGTGTAACAAACCCCCACAATAATTTCTGCTTTTTATCCAGTGCCTAGGTGAAGGATTTATCATCCCATGTCAGGTTGCTTCTTAGCTCTCTGCCTGATTCTGGAGTTACTTCAGGCACACCTCTCAGAGCATACCCACCAGTCTGCGGGGTGCATGGCTTCTAGGTTGTAGAAGGGGAGCAAAAAACAGTACTGGTGATTTCTAAGGGCACATCTAGACTAGAACAATGAGTTGTATTTTAAGACAGGTTGCTAACATGGAAGCTGTGCTATTCCTGGGACTGAGCTGGTCTCAGAGCCAGGCTTACATGAAGTGGTGGTACAAACTTCTGATCCGTATCTATACTGTAGCTGCCAGTGATGGAGATGCAGTACTGGCTACCACTGGTGAAATACAGGTTTGCCAGTAAAGATGATGCCCTAGGGAGGAAAAAAGCCCAAATTCAATCAGAGGCTTTTAAAACTAGGGCAATCACTGGGAAACCCTCCCAGGTGTTGGGGAGAACAGAAACAGCCACTATCGGGTTGTCCTGATGCTCTGTAACGTACGTGTGTGTGTGTCGCGCTTTTTTTTTTTTTTTTTTGGTCTGGGACTGCACTTTTACCACATCAGTGGAAAAGATCCTTCCCATGTGCGACATGGGTCTGTTGCCCAGAAGTACCAGGCTTAAAAATATCCCTTCTCTGTCCTCTCAGCTCTCCCTCCCCTTGAAGTGCTGTAATGTGGGAAGGAAAGTAGGAGGGATTTTTAAAAATCTCAATTTTTCATGTTTCTGATACAGATACAATATACACCATGGGCATGTGTACAGAGATACAGTATGTCCCCACAACTCACAGCATGTGTATATAGTGAATTTTAATAGATATAAGCAAGCAACTTAACATATACAGTTGCTATAGCAACTGAGGTTTCCTTAGCAACAGTTGCAGAAAATAATCCTGTACCAATTAAAAATAAACTGCTGGAAAGGGGATTGAAAGGGGAGAAACAGAGCTGCTGAGATTTGCCTTTCTTTTTTTTATTGGTTTTCATCCTAGGAACTGGAGGACTGGTTTAAGACTTGAAATAACCTTTTCCCACCTAGAATGAGCCAGAGGCGCAGTGGGTCTTCGTGCAACCTGCTTGGTGGATTGGGCTAGGAGGAACAGAGCAGCATGAGCCTAAATCTCTCTATTAAGTAAATCCCCAGAGACGAGAGCTGGGGGCTATTCCTACACATACACCTCCTCCTTCCTCCCCTTCTCTCCCCAACCTCCACTCCCAGTGTGCCATTCCATAACACAGTTCTCTACTCTTTGTTAGCATACTGATTAAAGCCAAAGGCAGTACAGGCTCCCGGAGGACTTTTACGTGATAGCAGGACCGTATCTTCAGCTGTTACCTTAGAGTAGGAAAGTGCCCTTGTCAGGGGAGCCTCTTCCTTCCATTTGATGCTGTTTGTGTGTGTGCCCTTCTCTCTCACACTTTCTGCTTGGCTGAGTGGGCAGTTGAGACTGTAGAATTCGGCGGGAGGAGACCACTTTGCTTCCTAATAAATAGGACTGGTGGGGACAAATCCTCAGCTGGTGTAAATCTGCAGTGCTCCTTTGATCCACCAGTTGAGCATCCCATCCTGTAGTCCAGTGGTGTCCCTTGTTCCCAGGATGCTTTGTAAACATCAATAATAGTTTTACAAACTGTGTACAGAATCCCTTCTCCTAGCACAAAAATGCCTGGAGCGAAACACAGCAGCAGTACTACCATACACAGCAACACAATATAGCCATGCAGGAAAGCATAGGCATCGACTTCTCCTCTGGCCAGAGGGTTGTTTGACGCCACCCCCCCCCAAAACACACACTCATCTCTCACCCCTGCCCTCACTCCGCTCTGCCTCTTCCCCCAAGTCCCCACCCTGGCCCTACCTTTTTTCACCCTCTCCCTCCCAGAGCCTCTGAACACAGTGAAACAGCTATTGTTGTGGGGGCAGGAGAGTCTGGGAGGGAGGGGTAAGAGTAGATCAGCAGAGTAGCTGGTGAGCAAGAGGCACTGGAGACGAGAAGAGAGGTAGAGGTAAGAACTTGGCTGACAGTAGGTGCTGAGCACCGGCTAATTTTTCTCCAGAGGGGTTAATGCATAAGAGGACCTCCAGATCACCAGCTGGCCACAAAAAATGCATGTGAAATTTAGGTAAAAATTGTAATTACCTGATTTGGACCTTGGATTTGGACCTTTGGACCTCTGGCTCTTGTGGCCATTATAGAGCTAATGGCACTTTTCACATGCCTCAAGAGCAGCATTAATAACTCTGATCTGAAAGATGGCACTTTCATTAGCAAAGAAAACAGCATGTCGGGGAACTGGGGCAGTGCTGACATGGAGGGGAAGGTGCCATCTGCCAGAAGCACCAGTGCCCATTCCCCACTGCGTCTGGAGTTATCCTATCTGAGTACTTATGGGTCTGACTCTGATTAGCTTGTATGGTGTGATGAGATCCATTAGTGCCCTCAGTGCAGGAACTTGGGGTAAATCCCTTCTAATTGTGGAATCTGGGTTCCCTCATCCTCTTCCTCTCCCCAATACTTTATCCTAATCTGTTTCCTATGTCAGCAGTTCTATGGTGGTAACTCTATCCCAGTTTGCTAGACCCAGGAGGAAGGGAGATGGACTGAGTCAGATGTCGCCTGGGCCTAGTTGTGGGTCTACTCGTACCCTGCTCCTCATTTCAGATCTCTGTTCAGTGGGATTTGGGGCATATTGAATCCCAGATAGGCCCGAAATTGCAGGAAGGGCACTGGTACCTTCATCTAGATGTAAACACATTGAACTCTTTTGTTTGTAAAAACAACGACGAGTCCTAGGGCACTTTAGAGACTAATAGCTTTATTAGGGCATATGCTTTTGTGGGTAAAACCCTTTTCATCAGATGAATTGGAGTGGAATTTACAGAAGCAGGGAGAAATATATATATACACACACTGAGGCAGCGCCCCCTGCTCACTACACTCACCAACCCCCCTCTGGGAGTAGGTGTCTAGCTGGGGGGAGGGTGCAGGAGCAGGCTGGTGGCAGGGTGTCTGGCATGGGGGGAGGATGCAACAGCAGGGGAGGGTGCAGGATCAGGCTGGGAGTGCAGGGTCTCAGTGGAAGGAGTGTGAGAGGGTGCAGAGTCTCTCTGGGGGGGGGAAGGAATTTAGAGGGGTCTGGAAGTGTGGGGGTCTCAGCTTGGTGGGGTAGGAGTGAGAGGGCTGGGGGTACAGGGTCTCAGCCGAGGCTGTGTGAGAGAGAGTGTGGGGAGAGGGGAGGCCGCATGGCTTCCACCCCCTGGAGTACCAAGGAGGGAAGGGGGGGGGGGGCGCAGAGTGACTTTATAAAACAATAAATATGCCCACTAGTATAACAAATGAAGGGTGTTACTTATCAAATGTAGGACCAGCATTAATGAGACAAATTCAGTTGGGGTGGCTATGCACAGCTACCCCCCTGAGACTTATTTTGTTTCTGTTTACAGTAGTTGCTAGAGACACTAGTTCGGGAATAAGGCCCGTTTTATTAGATATAGCCCATGGCATACAATAAAAAGCCTGTCAGTCGGTGATTCTTGTTTCAGCATAGAGAGGGTATCAGGGTTTTGTCTCCCTGTTTAAAGCAAATCTAAATACAGTGGCTGAAATACCATTGGGTGTTGTGTGTTGAATACACTAGTGCAGTCTCTTTTACTGCCACTAGGGAGTTGAACTGGTGAATGTAATGGGGGGAAGAGGGGTGGAAAGGGAGCTAAGAGTGTAGAGTTTTCTGTGATTTGCCCGAGGTCAGACAGCAAGTATGTGGCAGAACTTGGCACAGAATTCCTGACTCTCCACCGTGGGTTTTGACCACTAACCAAACTCTGCTTCCCTCCTCTTCCGTTCCAAATGAATATCTGTTTCTCACATACTCATGTTTTAATATCCCTGTTGATCTGGTCCCAAATAGCCTTTCCAAAGCTTTCAGTTCAATGAGGTGAATAGGGCGCGGCAGGGTGGTTTTTCGAACACGGGCTATCTGCAGCTGGCTTTCTGGGGTGGCAGTACAGAGGTTTATGTTGGAACCATTGGAAAAACAAGCGTTGGCATAGCAAGTGCAGCTCTAGGGACAGAGAACAGATGATGTATGTGAATCTCCTGCTAAACCGGATGCCTGGAGAACAGATGATGTATGTGAATCTCCTGCTAGACCGGATGCCTACAGCCGGCCTGGATTAAGGCAGCGTTCTTCTAAGGGGGCCTGAGGCACCTGTGTGAAACCAGGCCTCTCACAGAGGGAGCTGGGGGGAGTTCATGGAGATGAAGGGAAGGAGATTCAGTTTAGGGCTCTCTAAATTCCTGTGGCTCGAGAGCCTGTTTAGCCTCATACAAGGAGAGGGCAGGCAGACTGAGCAAGACAGCATGTAAGGGGAGGGCTATGTGCGTGGGGAGTGGCTTTTTCTGTCTTAAAAATCTTCTGCGTCTCCTTCTCCCCTTGTCTTCCTCCTAGTGACCAAGCTGCAGGTCAGCAAATCAAAGCGAAGCATCACCCTGGTGGAGAACAGGCCCATCCCCCTGAACTGCTCCGTGAAATCGCAGACCAGCCCAGACTCTCACTTTGCGGTGCTGTGGTACGTCCACAAGCCGTCCGACGCCGATGGCAAGCTCATCCTCAAGACAACCCACAGCGCTGCTTTCGAGTACGGCACCTACGCCGAGGAGGAGGGGCTGCGGGGGAGGCTGCTGTTCGAGAGGTCCTCCTCCGGGGGGCTCTTCAGCCTTACTGTCCAGCGGGCCGAGGTCAGCGACAGTGGCAGCTACTACTGCCATGTGGAGGAGTGGCTGCTCAGCCCCAACCATGCCTGGTACAAGCTGGCGGAGGAGGTGTCTGGGCGAACTGAGGTCACCGTCAAGCAGCCAGGTAACACAGACCATGCCAACAGGGCACGTTCCCCAGCAAACCCTCGCCCCAGCCATTAACTGTGCCCAAGAACTTCAGCTGAACTAAATCTTCATGCTCAAGTTTGGTCCAGTTGAGCTAAATCCCTCTCTCTTTCCTCTCTCTCACCCACTAAACCTTTGTTCCCAAACTGGGCCCAGTCGCACCGGCCTTCCCTCACAGCCAGGGCCAGACTGGAAGCCAGGCTTCTCTTACCACTTTGCCGCACATCCCCTTGCTCGCTGCCTGCTCTTGGAATGTGCCTCCCCTCCAGGCAGCAGTGCTGGGATCTGGCAAGTCCCTCTCTTCTGGCTGGGGTGGTGTGTGGTTAGCAAGCTGAACAGGTATTCCTGCAAAAAGGTCAGTCATTCCACACCTGTTTCCTTCAGCCCCGGAGACCCTGCTAAATGCTAGGCTAGAATAAGTGACATCTGTTTAGGATAGTCAAGACAGAAGCAGACTGTGAGGGACTACAAAAAGATCTC
>CM057845.1:147001730-147030092 GCA_030068395.1 Apalone spinifera
AGACAGGCTACTGGGCTAGATGGACCTTTGGTCAGACCCAGTACGGCTGTTCTTATGTTCTTATGTCTTAGACTTACTCTGTCATGCTGGACCTTAGAGCCACTGCCCCTCTGCCTGCTTGCCTCCTGGGGCTTACATGTGTGTATCACATTTGCAGCCTGAGTCTGTTCCACTGTCACCTGTATCATCTGCATTCGAGATGTCTGTTTCCTCCCTAAACTGACTGACTGGTTTCCAAACCAAGCAGGACTCTGCAGCTCACCCTGCCAGGAGGGAGTGACACAGCTCAGCCCCTCAGCGAAGCTTCCCCTTTAAATGGGGACCCTGTCCTCAAGGACTCCCTCTGCCTCCTTCTCCCTCACACAAGAGAAACCCCAGGAGATTCAGGAATGGAAACAGACTGATGGGATAAGGAATGCAGCTGGGGATGTGTTTTACCATCCGTCTGAACTTTAACACTGTGTTAAAAAAGGGGGAGGTGAAGAGCAGCCGGCCTTCCACAGCAATAAGGAAGTGTGATTTACCTTTCTGGGTATACTCATAAGTCCTTTGAGAGCTGGCTACTTTCTACATGACTGGCACCAGGAAATGGAGTTTTAAGGGGCCCAATGCTGGGATTGGGGATGTTTTGCAGAAGTGGGGTGAGCAGTAGTGGCAAGACTTGCCTGGCACAAGTCTTGCCTTGCCTCCACAGTTCCCTGTCTCAGGCTGCCCATGGCCTACACTCTCCATGCAACTCCATCTCCTCAATCCCATCTTGATTTAGTCAGAAAGTCATGAATCAGCACAGTGGAAGGTGCCATTTGGCACACGTCTGAAGGGTTTGGGAGAGAAGCTAGAGCGGGACTGTGTGAGGAGACAATGGAAGGGGATCTGCCATGAAAAAGGGTGTGTGGAATGGGACATTTGAACATGTTGAAAGCAGAGGATTGATTTGAGGGAGGAGGAGATGGGATCAGAAGCTCTCATAGGGTGGATCTTTCTGGAGAAGGTGTTGAAGATGCCTTTAGCGGTCTGTGGCTTTGTCTTGGGAAGGGAAATGTTCAAGTTGATGTTGGTCTTAGCTAGCATGGGACAGCCCTTCTAATGTCAATGTTAAGTGAGGGTATGACTACGCTACACAACTTTTAGCAACAAGGCTGTGTTGACACAGCTGTGTTGCTAAATGTCGGCGCATGTGAACATGGTTTGTCGGCTCTTTCACCTCCCAGGAGTGGCTTTTGCTTTGTGGGCAGGAGAGCACGCCTGCTGACACAGCAGTGTTCACACTTGCACTTGCCTCAGCAAAACTTCTGTTGTTTAAGGGCCAGAGGAGTTAAGCAGCCAGGAACAACAAAAGTTTTGTCCATCAACTGTAAGTGTGGACAGAGTGTAACTCCTGCCGGCGCAAAGAAGGGTTCTGTCTGAGACCATGTCCTGCGGCCGAGTGGCAATTGGCGACCTAATGAGGGGGCAGGCGCGTTTGCCTGGCGGAGCTGTGCATGCGGGGCTCTTTCCTATCCAGTTTAATTTTACTCTATGCCAATATCCTGGCGGGAGTGTGTCTCGGCTCCTTGCACTCTGCATGAGAGATGTGAGTAATGAGTTTAATGAGGTGGGAAGCTGGCTGCCAGGGAGCACAAGTTCTGCTCTACTGGTGGTTTCCATGGCAGAGGATGTCATAGGCAGAGATGGGAAATGGAGGTAATGAGGATGTACTGAATTAATCAGGCTCCTGCCCCTCTCTGCCAAAGCAGGCACCAACCACAGACGCAGGGGAGCAGGGCTGTTGCGGGGAGGGGGGAGAGAGGGAATCTTTAAGGGCTGGCAGACTCCCCGAGCCACGTCTCACTCCAGAGGCATATGATTGGGGCCTCCTCCTGGAGAAGGAGCCTGCCTTGCCCAAACAGAGGGCTCCGGCTTCCTCTGGGAGTGCAGATGAGGAAGAATGCCCTCTAGGTCAGAGGAAGAGCACAGCTGGCAGGCAGGTCTGCAGAAAGATAATACGCAGATGCAGGGCTCAGCTCACAATTCTTTACTGGTAATCAGATATTCAGTGCTTCAGCAGTCTGGGCCGAGGCATGACAGAGGCCATTATCCTGCAGTCCTCATACAGTCTGTCTTTAGCCTCTAGGTCAGGTGTTGCCGTGTCTGTTTACCCAGACCATGAAACACGCCAAACTCACTAGAGTATATGGCCTGAGTGCCCATTGGACACCAGCTGTTCACAGCACTGCACAAACCCTCTGACCCTGATTCAGAGAAGTACAGATTTCAAAGGGGCGGAGGGTGTCACACACATGGGGAGCCATATGAGATGAGAGGAGCAGTGTTGTCATGCACTATTGCCTTTTGCACCCCTAAGCCACTCAGTGTTATGAGAGATCCGTTATCCCCCATCTCTGTTCTGTAGTGACAGGGCATCTACTGTACCAGGGAAGCTCAACCCCTGCCTTTTATGAGGGTTTGCATTGGCAGTTTGTTCAGAGTCTGGGACACATACATTATGTGCATACACAGCTGATTGCAGCCACCCTCAGTGTCCTCTAAGTTGTAGGTCAAATGGAGGAGAAATTCCCAATCTAGTGTAGCATGGGTGATCCCCTTCAGCTCCAGGTCGTCTACATTCAGAATCTCCACATCCTATTAGAGGATTGCTGTGCCTGCAGTACCTCTCTGGCCCCCGTGCCATGGGTACCAGGTGCCTTTGTCTTTATTTTGCCTAAAAAAAGGGGGGGCTCTATGAGATTTAGGTGCCCCAATTCTGTTAAATGTAAAAGACTTGTGAAAATCCTAGTCTTCTCTTTCTTTACCACACCCCGAATTCTTCTAGATGTTCCACAAAACAAAGAGGGAACCCTGGAGAGCTGTGAGCCTGGTTTTAATGTGACTGGGGTGAGAAAGGACAGTGGTTGTGGCAGTCACTTTATTGCTCTAATTTCTTCATTGTTTTCTCCCTCAGACAACCACCTGCAGGTGAACCAGACCCAGAAGAACCTCACGGTTCTGGAGAACCAGTGGGTGACACTAGAGTGTGCAGTCACCAACCGGACCAGCCCTACATCACAGCTGTCAGTGGAATGGTACGTGTGGAAATCTGGCCACCCGGAGAAAGAGGCAGTGGCACAGCTGAGCCGCCAGGCCACTCTGCAGTATGGAGACCTGGCAACTCTGAGCGGCCTGAAGGGCAGGTTGCATTTGGAGAGTCCTTCCCCAGGTCTGTACCTGCTCACCCTCCAGAATGTGACAGTGCGAGACAGCGGGGCCTATGACTGCCGCGTGGAGGAGTGGCTCTTAGATCCCAGTAACCAGTGGTACAAACGTGCAGAAGACCTCTCTGGGCTGACTACGGTCACAGTGAAACAGCCAGGTAAGTTGGTTGTATGCATCAGGTTCTGGAGCTGCCAGAGAGAGACCCTTCCTCTCCCTCCCAAACTGTGTGAGGGTCCTGACCTGGCTTGCTGTATAGTGAGAAATGGTGTACCATTGTTATAGTGGCATATCTGGCACGCCCCAAACGTGACATTGTGACTGTCCTTTCTCCAGCGAACACAGGAGGAAGCCATGTCTCACTCCAGCCTGCATGTTCATCAGCCAGCTCAGGATTGATTTGGGGAAGGAGGGAGGGGTATGGCAGCTGCATGACTCTTCCATGCCTGTTGCCAGCTCCCTCTTCTTTTTTTGCTTTCTTGCCTCACCCCATGCTCTGCCACCACACTGGGGGCAGCAAGGTCAGGCAATAGCAACAGCTTGAGCTAAGTTCTCTGTGACCCTTCATTGCCATTGCGCTAATCTGGAGGGAGAACATAGGGGTACTGCAGACACAGAAATCCTGAAATAAGATTTGGGGATCAGTTGTCTTCCTCCCTGCTGTGGCTGGAAGGCCTGTAAATTGTTTTTTAAACACTGGCACCTCCCTGGATCCATGCAGGAGTAGGGGTGTGGAGAGCATGGAATTTATATCCAAATATTTTTTCCATTTTTAAATCATTCCAATGACTTACTTTTTTTTTTTTTAATGTGCTATGTTCTGGATTGAAATGCGACCTCATGTGACTTAGAGATCTGTTTAAAGGAACCTTATGGTCTTGCATGTGCATCTGATGGGAGATAATTACATGGGTTGAAAGCTTCTTCAGGCATTCAGATTGGAGCTTTTATCCAAGCTGTTTAGCAAGCTGGATCACTGCCATTCTCCATATGGAGAAACTGAAGCAGAGCAATATTGTGACCTGTCTCGTCTGGAAACAGAACTCCCGGCTCTCTACCTGATGAGGGAGTTAGGAAGCAATTTCTGCTAGGGGGAGATTATTTCATAACTGCTCACTTTGGGGGCTTCTTGCACCTTCTTCTGAAACAGCTGAGGCTGGCTGCTGTCAGAGACAGGGTCTGGACTGGATGGGTCACTGGTCTGATCTGATATGGCAGTTTCTTTGTTCCCTGCTGCTGCCAAATATGTGCTCGTGCCACATACAACAAAGCGACAGTGGGAAGAGAACCCTTCCTCAGCCTTTCCAGCACCTGTGTCTGTAGCCTTTCACACATTACAAGAACCCAGGGCTGGAAAGCAAAGCCAGGCCAATTCAGACTGGGAATAAGACACACATTTTGAACAGTGAGGATAATGAACAATTTACCAAGGGAAGTGGTGGATTCTCCATCCTTTGAAGTGTTTGAATCAAGACAGGATGCCTTTCTAATTGCAATGCTCTAGTTCAGTCAAAAATTATTGAGCTTGATGAAGGACTCGCTGGTTGAAATTCTCTGGCCTGTACTAGAGAAAAAAAGTCAGACTAGATCATAAATATTCCTTTCTGGATATAAGCACGTGGGAATACAGTCATAGGGTTTTTTTTGTTTTTGGTTTGGGGTTTTTTTGCGCACATTCCCAGACTGTTTCATTGGGACTTCTCCCAGGGGATGTGCAATGCAGCTGGCAAAATATCAGGAGACTGGAAAGGTTTTAGCAGGGACTTAATTCCCTGTGGAGAGAATTTGTGCCCCTAAATGGAAAAATGGTCTCGGGGATTGTGAAAATTCATATCCATGAAATCTTTTCTTAGAAGAGCCCAGTGTCGCCAGGTGATTACAGTGTAGATTACACACAGTATAACTAATATTATATATAAATCTCCATTTGGGCTGAAACTTCCCAGACCTTTTCTAAGCCCAGAGATGAATGACTTAGCAAAGTGTGGAAGGAAATCCCTTCAGCCCCCTTTGAGCTGTGGGAGTGTGAGTTTGTGTGGAGGAGGTGGAGAGGGGAAGAGAACTACACTGATTTAGGCTTAAAAAATTTTTTTTCACGAGTAACTCAAAAATGGCTGAACAAAAGCTCCAAACATAGCATGTGAATCATTCTTCCATGAGATTCTTTGTGCTTATTTTTTGGAAATCAGTAATTATGAGCAATTGGAAAAGTACTCACTGAGCATGGTCTGAAGTTACCTTGTAAGTAACTTGCAAAAAGGAGGAAAACTGGGGTTTTGCCCTTCCTGTATTTGCTGCTTTACGAGGAGGCCTGAGTTTGCCCTGCTTGTGTTTTATATTATACATATCAAGAATCTGAAGACATATCTTCTCCATTTTCTCCTGTGGCCTCCTTGAAGGACATGAACTCAAACCGCTGACTTGTACATGCTGCTTTACATCACCTACATGAAGCTTTTTATGTGAGAATTTCCTTAGAACCATCTGAAAAACCCAAGAACCGCTAAAAAGGTGCCCTGTTCTTGCAAACCCAAAGAGCTCTGATCCAGCAATGCTTAGGAGGCCCAGAGGAAGGAATCCTGTTAGTTGCCTGCTGTCCTTCCAAGAAAAATTCTGATTCTGCAGACTTCAAGGATACAGAAATAGTCTGACTTCTGTGAACCTCTTTAGACTCTCAGGGTGGGAGCGTCATTGCTGTTGAGTTGTAAGAGGAGAGCCACATTCCCATTGACTGCTTAATGTCTTCAGGAAGTGGGGTGAGGGAAATGCAGATGCTAGAAGGCTTTGCGAGTTGATAGAATAAAAGGGGAAAGTCCCTCCTACTTCAGCTGTTCACCATTGTCCGTGGAGGGGATCATAGGGAGTGGAGATATTCTTCCCTAATCCACCAACTTTAGGCAGAATCTGAGACTTCGCTGACTCCCATGAGCCTTGGGCTGCTCATCAGGGCTCCTAAGGTCCCCTTGCTGACCTTGATAGATTCCATGAAGATTCCCACACAGCTTTTAATAGGCTTCCCCACCCCAAAATGATCAAAAAATAGCCCTCAGAGCCTAAGAGCCAGCCAAAATAGCTTCCTGAGGTCTACACGGGAGCAGCACTTTTCTTCTAGAGGATAGAAAAGTTGAGTGAGACTTAAGGGTGTGTTTTTGGGTGGGAGGAGATCAGAGGAGAAGTCCCCTATTTCCTTTGGACCTGCTGAGATATGCACAGGGAACCTGCTGCTAAGTTTTTGAGGAGAAATTGTTTTTCCACTGACAAATTCCCTTGCCGTGGGTAGCAGTCTAAACTCAGTGTATGTGCAAAGAAAAAAGGCTGAAAGTTGCATTCTGAACTCTTTAAACAGAAGCACAGATCTCCAGCATCTTTTTGAGATGCTGCGGTAGGTTCTCCAGAGTCCACGTTTCCTGATGAAGTTATGAAATCAAATGTTAATTGCTCCTGAAATCAGATGTTGATCGACTAATTATAGGTCCTGGGGCCTGCATCTTAGTGAGGGGAGTTGAAGCTAGTTTTCTCTCTCCTCCTTTTTTTTTTTTTTTTTTTTTTTCTCTTTGCAGGAAACAGCCCCTCCCCTCAATCCTGAGAATCTTGGAACTGTATTTAACTCCTCCTCTTTGGGGGAATCTCATGATATAGGTACCCATTGTCCATTAACTTTGTGCTTTTTCTGAAAAAGCACAATGTTGATCCCAGATCAGACTTGTCTGTATTGAAAACAATATATGATGGTGGTGTTTGTAAATTTTAGAGCTCAAGGATAAAAATTAGGCTTATCATGTAAAATTATTTACAACACTAACGATGGAGCAGTATTATTCTTTCACACACATCATGAGGGTGAATATAGAACTCTAACTTCTGGAGTTGTATATATATTTTAGGCATCTAAACTAATTATGATGTAAAATTTCTCTGTGTGACTCTGTATGCACATGCACACTTCTTGCTGAAAGGTTGCTGTCTGGATTTGTCTGAGTAGCACACACAGGGCCTAACTGTGCTGTAGGGAAGTTCCCTTTTCACCATCTGTTCAAGCTGGAGCATTGTATGCTGGGGATGTTTTCACAGGATCACCACAAATGGCACTGTGGCCATGGATTGGCTGTGTTTAGCCTGGAGGCTGTGCTGTGTAAGGGCTATGGCTGTACATCTGGGCTGGGAAGGGGTAGCTCTTTCAGCCAGTGTGTGTTCTATTTTCCTCTCCCCTTTTATTAACGAGTGCCTCTGAACTGTCAGATCCCACCTTGCAGGTGGATACCGCCATCTCCAACCTCACAGTGCTAGAGAAGGAGCCCTTCCCGCTGGACTGCAGCATTCTCTCCCGCTCCAGCCCAGAGTCCCGCTTCTCTGTGACTTGGTACAACCTGAGGACGAAAGAGGGAGGCGGCCTCGCTAGCCGTAGCACGGAGGAAGAGGAGGAGAGGGAGGCCCTGCTGAGCGTGGGCCCGGATGCAGTGTTTGGCCAAGAGGCAGGCCGCTTTGAAGGCAGGCTGCGCTTCCAGAGGCTCTCCTCTGTGCACTACCGACTGACCGTGCTGCAGGCAGGCGCTGCTGATGCTGGCAACTACTCGTGTCGTGTGGAGGAGTGGCTGCCTGACCCTAAGGGGGCATGGTACCGGCTGGCTGAGGAGGAGTCTGGGACAGTCACTATTCACGTGCAGGACACAGGTGAGAAAATGTCAGACGGCTCCAATCGGGAGGAGGGGCAGGCGTGGGACAGTGCAGAGAAGTAGATGTTCCTGTATCTAAGCTCTCCCAAGCCCTACAGCCTTCCTGGGATCATGGCAGGGGATTAATAATGGGACAATGGAGCCTTTGCCTCTTGTCATAGATTCAAATGGGGAGTGACCAGAAGTCTGGTGTCCCTTGAGTAAATAGTTGGTGGGTTTGAGCCTATTGGGTACGTGTCCACCATGATAACACTCTTGGCATAGTTAACAGCAGCTGCCCCTCTTCTTACTCAAGGCAGAAAGGCCAAGGATTCAATGGGCCGTGGAGACTGACTTGTCCTGTCCTCCCTTGAAGAGGCTCCTACAAGTGAAGGGTGAGGCAGGTGGAGGCACCAGAGCAGTTGACATGGCTAATGCTGTGGCTTTCCAGTGGGAAAGAAGGGGCTTGCTCGCCAGCACGCCCAACCCCTGGCTCCTTTCACCAGTGCTGCAGTCGCTGGCAAGCGAAGCCGACAGAAACACAATTAAAAGCCAGGTAGTGCAGTGCTGGGAGTGTAATGTCCGTCACTGGCCAGCATGTCCTCCCACATCCCTGAGGAGCAACAGCCAGAAGCCATGCATTGAGGTGTCTGGCTTTGTGACAGGGCTTAGTGTCCCTACGAAGTTAGGCTGAGAGACTTCCTCAAACTCTAGTGACCCAGGCACCTGTAGTGGGGACAAGCTATGGTCTATGCATCGGCATGAAATCCAGCATCCTACGGGTCAGCTGCCCAGCGAGAGGCCTTCTGCACGGGAGACACTTGTGCCTGGCTGGTTTGCTGGGAACTTGTGAGGTGTTTGGCGCATATGCTGCTTGCCTCCCTTCTAGTGCGAGGGCCTGTGTCTGTGCTGGGCTGAACTCTCCAGAACTCCTAGTTTTGTTTCCCAGCGCACAGGCTGGGAAGGAGAGAGACAGTGCAGGCTGGCTTTGGCTGCCAATGCTGGGGGGTTTGCAGGGCTAGGAAATGCCGACACCTGGGGCATTTTGCCACCCTGGGGCATTTTGAACACACCAGCTATCCTTTCTGGAGCTGAGGATGGGGAATCTTAGTTGGCGCTATCCCTGCCTTTCGGAGTGTGTGATGCAGGGAGGCACTATTGGCACACCCGTTGGAAAGCTGGGAATGGATTGGAGAGGTGGAAGCATGAGTTAGTCTGGATATTAGGCACTCGTGCTGCTTGTGAGCCACTCCGCCCTTTCTGTTCCCAGTGCAGTGGGAAATAAACAAGGTGCCACTTGACTTATGAAGATGGTAGGTGGGACAGAGACCAGGGTCTGAAGAGTTCATGTCTGTCTCCTTAAATAAGAGACATTAAACCATATTTAACCCCAACGCCTCTGTTTTCCCCTGAGCAGGATTGCTGTCACCAGGCCATGGAATACATGGGATATACATAAATATACCCTAAAATCAGCTCTGGGAAAATCACCCCTCACCCCAGCACCAAATTGTGCAGCTGCCTGATAGCTAAGAATACCAGACTAGTTATTGTGTGAGCCAATTAGATTGTGTGCTGTGCTGTGTCTGCATATTATCCCATCATCCCTCCCTGCCATGGAAGACAAAGCAGTGCAGGCAGCCCTAGGTATGACTCATAGAAGCAACCTCCATTAATAGGGTTTTTGTATTGCTCTGTCCCTTTAAATGGAAACTGCGTCTAGAATGGGTGGTAGAGCAGGATCTGAGCCGGTCAGGGAGCAGTGCAGCCTTTGGGATTGCTGCATGGAGAGAGCAGAGCTACCATTGTCTCATTTCAGCCAAACCCCACCGTCCACAAACTCAGAGGCAGTTCATCCTCCGCTAATGCAGTATGAGTTCTTCTGATGAAAGCCCCAAGCTTCAGCTGCTTCGTCCTGGATAACAGAATAAAAGGGGACGCTTTCCTGGAGCTGTTGCTCAGTGTTGCCAAGTCTGGCAATACTTGGTGTTTTTCTTAGAGCCCCAGATCCCAAAATCATGGGACTAAGTGAGAATCTTGGATTTCATTAAAAAATAAGGTTCTGGGTTTGAATGGTCACAGCACAGGAGTAAAATATGGCCTGGCCTCGTCGTGATGCCTGAGACACTGCAGGCAAATAAACACATCAGATATGTAATTTTGAAAACCTCATGACTTTTTGATAGCTGATTTATGATGAATGATTGAAGTTGGCACTACTGCTTTATTCGTGTCCCCAAATTCCCAACACCATATACTCCATTCACTCAGTGACTGCTCCACTGCTTAGGCCAATATATGGGTGAAAGACAAATGAGAGTTCCTTTGCTTTACAAAGTTGAGAGACCTAGTTTCAAACATGTAGTGTAGACAAGACCCCAAGTGTTCTGTATCTCTGCTACAGTCAGAAGGTCCCACTTCTACTACACATTGCAGCTATACCATTCTCAAGGGAGGGTCATGTCATAAACAGTTGATGCACTCTTGTTGTGGTCAGCACAGAAGGCTCCCAATGATGGGGATATGGCCTTATTTTCTATTCCTGACATTTACTCCTTTATTTTAGGCTCATGTTCTTTGTACTCAACAGGCTGGCTGTCCCCCTCACTCCTTACTGCAAAAAACTAAACCCCAGCTGAGATTTACTCTAGGGAAAGAGCACCCTTGTAGGGAGGGAGAAATTTGAAAATCCACTCAGACGTTGATGCCTCCCCATCTCCACACTACTCTGTTATGACCATCTCTTTGGAAGCTCTCTGGCTAATAGTGAGAATGGCTGCAGTTCATTACTCAGTGTTTTGGGGGTTTTTCCCCCTTTGTCTCTGCTTTCAGGCTCCACTCTGCAGTCCATCATCTGCTCCAACGATGCCCTCTTCTACTTTGTGTTCTTCTACCCCTTCCCTATCTTCGGCATCCTAATCATCACCATCCTTCTGGTGCGATTCAAGAGCAGGAACTCCAGCAAGAACTCAGAGGGGAAAAATGGGGTCCCTTTGTTGTGGATCAAAGAGCCACACCTCAACTACTCTCCTACCTGCCTGGAGCCGCCGGTCCTCAGCATCCACCCAGGAACAATAGACTAAAGGGAAGAGGCCCAGAGGGACCTGAAAAGAGAGAGAGAAAAAACACACCTGGAACCCAAAGGAACGGAATGATTTTGATGTTCTTGTTTAGTTGTTTCAACATCTGTTCTTCGGCTCCATGGCTGAGCCCTTCAGAGGTCTCTGTCTCTGGGGATTGGAGGGTTTGAGTCTTTCTCAAGCACCTGCAATAACAAAGCTAGTCCAGAGATGGACAGACAGTTCATGTGCTTGCTGTACATAGTGGATTTTCCTCTTGGGTTCATTTTGTTCTCAGTTATTGTTATCCTTTGGGTTAAGCTTTTGTTACCCCAAAACTGTAGTGTTCCCTTCCCCGTCACACAGTGAACAGCTCCCCGGGGAGTTTCATTCAGTGCTCTGGTTTGAGTGTCCTGGGGCTCTTTGTGGAATACATGTATTCATTTCCTGGCGTAGATTTTGTTTGCCTTTCTTGGACTTCATGTTGTAGTGAACAAAATCTTTCCCGAAGGTGAACTGAGACAGCTGCTCACTATCCTGAAGTGAACAGGACCGGCTCTGCACCTGGACTGTGGGTGAGTTTTGGCAAGGTCTGTCTCAAAGACAAGGCTGGCGTATCCACTTCTGCACCCCAAATGTTTCTCCTTTCTTTGAGGATTTCACACGTGTGTGTGGCTTCAGCTGGAGACATGCTCTTGTCCTCGGACAGGATTGGGTGCTCAGGCCACTTGCAGTCAAGACAAAGCAGCCTGGTATGCTGCCAAGGGCTGTGTGTGCACTTAGGAGGCATGGGGCACTCAGGGCCTGCTACTAGCAAGAGAAGGCTTCCTAGACAGTCGAGCTTACCAAGAACAAAAAGCCTCCCCTCCTGGTTTTACTAATCTTTGATGCCGCGGTCTCTGACATGGCAAGAGTAAGACTGGGCTGCCTGCATGCTCCTGTCACACCGCACCAACCGGCTGGATCCAACCTCGCTAGCGTGACCAAAGTAATGACTTCAAGAAAACAGGGGAAGGGGAGGCTCCACTGACTGAAATTCATTATATTTGAATGGTTCTGCAAGGGTGGTATGATACAGCCACACTGGGCAATCGGAGCGTGGAATTAATGACCGGGTTTCATTGCTTTTCCCAATGACTTGTACTAATTACCAGTGTGAGCTGAAACTAGACCAAGGAGGCTGCAGCAGGGATTTTGCTCCCCAGGTGTGTCTGTGCCCTCTGGAGAGAAATGAATCTTCTTCCCGTCTCTTGTTTGTGTGCCATTTTCTGTTATTTTGGCTTTATTTCTCTAGGAAAATGACCCTTTTCCCCGCAACCCCCTAGAGTCACCTGATCTTTATTGTAAGCAAGTGCTGGGACAGTAAGTGCTGTTCTTTCTGTGAAAGATACAGCTGTTAAAAATCAAATTGGGGCTCAGTATAATTGGAGCACCCAAAATCCACTACTCAGTAAGCCAAGTACCCCTGGCATATCCAGTGTCAGAAACCACCTCCTCTCTAGCACGCCCTCAGCACGTGTCGGGGGGAAGGGGTGGAATGGTGGCCGAAAATGGCCTTTCAGTGTCTTCCTTAATGGCTTCCTGGCAAACCTGGCTATTTATCTTTTGTGGAATGGCTGAATTTGAGTGGGGCAATATTGCACATCCTGTTTCCCCACCCCCTTTTTGCTGGTAAGGGGCCATTCCTGCAGTCTTTGTCCTCTCCAATCCAATAGGACTATCTTTCCTCAAGAGAGAAGAATCTAGCAGGTCCATTGTAGAGCAGCCCTGCTCAGAGAACTCTATAGGGCTAGTAGGTTAAACCATGATGCTCTGATGTTTCACTGCAGGTGAAGAACCCACACAGAAGTCTTACACTCTGTAATCTCTCCATAGATCAGAGAGGGATGGGTGCGGGGGTGTCTATACAACATACATGTGCATAAAAATCTCACTTGAGTCCACCTCACGTTAGTTTTAAGACATGCCTTTCCTTACGAGAGAGGCATTTGCTGTGTTCCATTTCACTCAGACCTTCTCAAAGTCTCCCTCCATCCATCAAATTGTTACAGCCCCTGCGTGTAGAATATTGCTCTCTAATATCCACTTATGCACTCCTCCCCTTTTGATGATATACTGAGGATTTGCTCAGAAGAGAGGACTGACAAGTGAATGGAAATGAAGAACCAACCAAAACAAAGTAGCTGCAAAGCCAGTGAGTATTGTTTCATAAATGTAAAATCTCCTGTACATACTGGTTCAGGGCAGGAAGTGCAACTCATTTCAGTTTTAAAAGGAAAAAAAGACAGCAACAGGAGCCTTTCCTGCTCTAAGAGAAGAACATTGTTCCTCATCTGTGCGCTGAAAATCTGCTGTATTGACCCAGTACCCTCTATGCCCTTTCTGACTGGCATTGCTTCCCTTTTCCCAGCAAAGCTATTCCACAGTGACCTCCAGTGGCCAGAAACATTCCCTTCCACAGCATTACTCTTCAGCAGATGTATTCATGAGGGTTGTAAGATGGGATTTCCCTCTAAAAAGCGTTTGTGGTTACACAATTTACTGGGAATATGACTTATCAAGTTAGCTGGCAACATATTGCCCAGCTTCACTTTTTTTTTTTTTTTTTAATAAACAAGACTTCCCTGCAGCAACTTTTATCATGAAGTTTTTCAAACAATCTTTTTTCTGCTTTAACTTCCTGTAATGAGCCAAGAAGCAAAGAGATAAACCTGTCCATGCATGATATGGAAAACTGTTTGGAATTTTTTTTTAAAGAGCTTTGTACTATGTTGCACTAAACCTGTTTTATACAACACATCCGAGAGCTGTAGTAAACTGTGTTGAAACTGTGATTAATGCTTGTTGCTGGTTTTGTGTGATATGGGCTTTCAACATGCTTTTTTTCCCCTCATGTTTACACACATGCTCATGCGCTGCCAGCCCAGAGGTAGCTTCCAAATGGCATCTGAGATTATGACATAAATGGCTGGTGTGTCAAATTGAGATGTAATCAGGCCTTTGGATTCTAACCAAATGGGCAGAGATTGGGGGTGTGGAAAGTATGTAATAAGCAACAGTTATAATGGGGTCAGAGGAAAGGTTTATGTTGACTTCAGAGAGCTTTCTAGAGCTGCTCACTTCCAGCTTATTACATACTGGTTTTAGGTTTTCTGCTGCCACCGCTGTGCTCTCATTCTGGGTCCCAATGTGCGCAGTCACTGTGATGTGGCATAATAACTTGCCATGGCTTGCTCAGAGAGCTGGTTAATACAGAAGTTGCCTTATAACACATTCCTACAGGTGCCAAGTTTGAAACATGAAGAAGTCACCCACTTCGTTGGTCTTGTGCTCCTGGTTCTCCATTTGCATGCATGCTCTGAAAGAACATGGGTGGCACCTTAGTTTTAAAACCATTTTATTGACAGTTCATGGATCTGGCCAACTTTCTGTAAAGTTGCCTTGTAAACACCCCCCCCTTTTATGCATGGTGAAAATAAGGATAATATTTTTCAGAAGTTTGCACAAATGCAAATTCCTCTCCTCTCTCCCTCAGACAGCAAGTGTGAAAAATTAGGACAGGGAGTTAAGGGTGATTGGGGCCTATACAAAAAAAAAAACCCTCCAAATATCGGTAATGTCCCTATAAAATTGGGACATCTGATCAGCCTCGTTGAGCCTCCCTCAGCAGCTCAAAAAAGTTGGTGGCAACTGAAGTGCAGGGGGAGTGGTCTGTGGTTAACACTGCAATTCTGTGTGTGCCGCAGAAAACCAGGTCAGAGTTCTATGCCTTATCTGTTTGTGCAGTCTGGGTGCTGCCAATGTGGCTTTGGAAACCTGCTTACTCCTTGAACATTGTACGTGTGCCCAATGAGATCTACACCGTGGTCCTGGTGTAGTTATTTTTTCCTAAAACAATCAGGGTTAGAGCAGTTTTTGGTTTTTTTACTTTAAAAAGACGGAACAGCTTTTTTGGTCAGAAATGTCTTTAGCCAAAATGACACATTCTGGAAAAAATGGTAAGAGGTCTTGGTTTTCAGCTATGCTGGTTTTTAATTTCATTTTGTTGGCAAAAACTACCCATTTGTTTTTACAGTGAATAAAGATGAGATAGGGTGGGAGGTTAGCATGTTTGTTTGTTTTTCTGACTGCAAAGCTTAACATTTTTTGGTTTAAAAAAAAATCACAAAAGGCTTAACAAAGCCTTTAATTTCTTTTAAAAAGGGGGGGGGGGAAAGCGCTAAATGAAATCCTAGGTTTTTCCAGCCTACTTGTGTCCCCTCAGATTCTTTGGGGAGGGCCCTTAAGCTTGGGGGGAAATTGAGGTCCAGGTTACCTAACTGAAATAATTGTTTTCCACATATTCATGCATTTAAACCCAGGCCCACTATGTAACTGGGATAAAGCATCACTCAGAAGACAGAGCCATCCCCCATACATCCCTGGCTTGTGATGTCTTTTGTCATTCTCTTTCCCCAATGATACCCTTCCCAGCCCAAAAGAAAGCAAGGGGCTACTAATGGAGTGACTTATTTTTGAGTAAAGCAAACAACTACAGGGCTTCTGGACTCATGGACCAAGTGCACCATTGAAGTTTTCCCTCAGAAGTTTCTTTGCATAGGACGCTGGAGAGTAGGGGATCTGTACTGAGGTACTCTGCTCTTGGGGAACGAGTTAGAACATAAGAATGGCCAGACCAAAGGTCCATTTAGCCCAGTATCCTGTTGAGGGTTGTTCTCTGGGCTTGCAGGGTAGGAAACAGTTCTCTATGTTTGAATTGGTTAAATGGGCAGATGCACCCTTCCATGACTGTTAGTGATGAGAGCCTAGACTTGCGCAGAAATTTTCAGGAGGGAGAACCTTACTAAAACAAACGACCCTGGCCCCAAGTTTATATTCCATGTAATTTCAGCCCAGTTCCTTAACAATGTTGTGACACTTTCCAAACCGTGGCCATCCTTGCCTTCACCTGTGTCTTTTGGGCACAGAACCCCTGTGCTGCCTCAATGCAAGAGCAATAGCTCATAGTGTTACTTTGCAGTGCTTCAGGGAAAGAATAACTGTACCTTCAGGCTATGGCTATACTACAGGGTTTTTGCACAAAACCCATGGAGCATCCACACCTCAAGCACGTTTTTGTGCTAAAGAAAAAAAAAAAATACAGTAAGTCGACAGGACAGAGGGCTTTTGCTGGTAGAGTTATTCCTCTCCCTGTGAGAAAACTCCTTTTTGTGCAAGAGTTCTTGTGCAAAAAGGTGTGTGTGGATGCTTAACAGGCATTTCTTTTGCAAAGAGAGCCTATCAGAAAACACACAGGTGCGCTGATGGCCATTCTGTGAATGGCCATCAGAACTTTCTGGTGCAAGAGCGTCCATGGAGTGTGGACGCTCTCTTGAGCAAAAGCACATTGCTTTTGCAATGCACTTTTGAGGTGTGGACATGTTTTTGTGCAAGAAGTTTTTGTGGAAGATCTCTTCCACAAAAAGCTTCTTGCGCAAAAACCCTGCACTGTAGACAAAGCCTTTGTGTGCTGAGCATTGGGTTTGGTCAGGGATGCCTACAACACCTTCCTTCTCTCAGATGAGGATGAAGGACAATATAAGAATACCAGTAAAGAGTTTCATGAGAAATATGTGCTTTATCACTCATTTACCAAATACATGCTTTAATTCTATACAGTGCTCTTACAGTCTAAAGATCACTCCATGCAAAAGGTACAGAACTCTTCATCTCTCTTCTCTCTCATTTGGAAACTTGTTCATACTCTTCCCATAATTCTTTAATACCTGCTGCAAATTCCTCAAAAAGCATAATGGCAAACCTCCAGCAAGCTAAAGCAGCAGTTGCCTTCTGTTTGTTTGCTTGCAAATGTAGACGGTTACTCCTAGAGCACAATTGTTTTGCATTATCAGTGTTTTGTAGTGATTTTTTTTTGTAAAGGATCTTAAAATAGGATAAATTATGATCATACTGAAAGCTGCCATCTTGGGGGAGAGACTCAGAATTCAGTTTGTTTGCACAAAAAAGCAAGAAGCATTCAAAAGGTATGCTCAGCAGTCATAAAATTTCAACAAAACATCTTTCAACTGCTGTAACTGTCTATTAATTGGGATACAGTAGCAAGCTGCATTTCCTGTTTCTAATTTTTCTTTGTAATGAGATCATGATAAAATAAGATGTAAGTTCTGACCCTAATGTTAGGGTAATTCTGAGTGAATGGCAAGACAGTATGGGGATTTTATTTCCCACACAACTGGGGAAGGCTAGATATGATTAAATACAAATTTTTATTGGTAACAAAAGGTCTTAAGTCTGCAATTGTCAAGAGATGCTATAAATTAGGTTTCAAATGAATGTTAAGTAGCAATCATTTGCCCCCAAACAAGAGAGAGATGAAAAACCACCTTCATGTTGTGCAGTCCCCTAGGGTTGAAAGGGCCCTAGAAACGATATTTGCCTCTCAGCTGTCAAGGAGCTCACAAGGTGTCTGGAGTGAGCTGCACTGGGAGGAGAGAGATGAGAAGGCTTGGCTTATATTATGCATTCTGGGCTGGGTCTGTTCTGTGGATGAATATAAAAATCTCACTTAAACACAACCCAGTATCAGATTTTTACAATTACGTCCAAAACCTAAACCTGACTATGCGTTGCTCTTTGTTGCCTGCTGCTAGTAGAAATGCAGTCTTAGATGCACCAAACAAAAGACTGAGTGAACACAGCTGCTATGCCAGATTTCCCCTCTTCCACGTTGATCATTAATCCTGTGGTCTAGTACCAAGTACTGGCTGGACAGATTACTAAAGTAGGAGTGGGGAACCTTTTTTGGGTCAAGGCTGTAGACCCACAGAAAAGTCAGTTAGAGGCCACACACAAGTGAGAATCCAAACAAAACAAACCCTCACTGATGTGTCCCCCAACTGAGGAGATAGACCCCCACATTCCCCTAGCACAGCAGAACCTAGGGAGACCCAGGACTAGTAGATTGTATGCTCCAGCCCCAGGGGGAGAACCATCATGGGCTCCCCAATACTGGGAGGGGAGCCCTGAGCCTCGGGGCCAGATCCAGGCAAGTGGCCCCAGGCCTGAGGTTCCCCAGCCCTGTGCTAAAGCATAAAAATGACTTAGGTGGAACAGGAGGTGGGGGTAGATGGGCAGCAAAGCGCAGGCCAAGCTGAAACTAAACCTTCATACCTTCCTCCCCAAGCAGTACAGGAAAGTTTGCACAGCTTAGTTGTGTCTCGAACTCTAGAACTGCCTCTGTGCTGCTACTCCTCTGGCTGGCTGACATCATACAAGGCCTTTGCTATTTTCTCCAGCCTCTCCCTGTATTCCAGTGCGCTGTAGAGAGATACATTGACGCCTTTGAAGCCATACATGGCCCCCCACCAGCATGCAGCAATGGCTGCTGTAGAATCTGAGTCCCCACCATGGAAAAAAGCCCGGTGAGCGAGCTCTGTCCAGGAGTTTTTAGCACCAAGTATGGCATCGTAGGCAATCATGGGGGCATCATGTCCACTGCTGCCACCCCAGCCAGAGTAGCTCACAGAGACATAGAATTCATCTCTCTCCTCCACACCATATACTGGGGGGAAGGTAGGAAGAGACACACCATCTGAAATTCCCCTGGTCTTCAGGTATTTTTTCCACTGGTCTTCAAAATAGAACCTACAAATCAAGGGAGAAAAGTAAGTAAGAAGCCCAGGGCAGCAGTAGGTTTCACTTCTGGATGCTACAGCTGTCAGCAAAAAACTTGCAGCATGAAAAAGAACTCAGTCCACTATTAAACTAAGGATGTAAAATCCTGTTTGTTTAGTTAACTGATTGAAGGGAGGGGGGGGCATCTCGGCCGGTGGGGCTGCAGGCAGGGACTGCTCTAGCTCGGCCTAAGCAGCCTCTGTCCATGGTAGACTCCCTCCCTCCCCCCACAGGGCTGGAGCAGGACCACTTAACCATTCACATCCCTCTGTTAAATCCAATAGCAAAATTAGCTGCGCAATAGAAAGCCTAATCAAAGGGGAGGAACACTTAAGCATGTTTGACTCTTCCCTCCAGGAGAGGGCAGTAGAGCACTGCAAGGATAGATAACCCATTACACTGCAAAAGATTCAGAGTGGCAGAAAATAAGACACTTGAACCAAATCCTGCATTCTGATTATTTCCACAAACATGTATCAATTGATTTAGAATCCAAACCATAATCCAGATCAGAATACTGTAGCTGCTCACAAACTCGAGATGTCAGATATCATGTGATTGAATAGTTGTGTAACCACATGAATTCTTGGCAGTTAGTCAACTATTTGATAGTCCCCAGGGGTGGGGTCAGTAGCCAGTGTGCTCCCAGCCCCATTCCCAAGGAGTCCCCTGCAACCTCTCTCTGTATCAGAGGCAGCAAGGGTGGGAGGGGAATGTGTAGTAGTAGACAGGATTAACCAATAAGCCTAGGCTCATTGGTTAATCATGTAGTCAACTACACATTGACATCCCTACCACAAGCCGTAATGTGTTGGGGGAGAGATGTGAACACCTGAAACTCCGGGACCTTTCAAAACTTGTTTGATCTTCCTATCTCAGCCCCAACTCTAAATACACGTTTACCTGCTCCCCCTGAACTGATTTCTTCCACACTGAATTGATGGAAGACTGAGCTATACCCCTCTTCCTTTTCTCTCCCAACCCCCCCTTTTTTTCCCCCCTTTCTGAATTACTCATGAGCCAATCCTGAGTACTGCCAATTTTGGTACTTGCCAAATAGTTTACACAACCAAATTTCAGCCTATAATTTGTTTGACGTGTCCTACTGGAGTACTTATTGGTGGTGTGTAGTTGGCCACAGAAGAAGTTATGCTATCTCTGCTCCTTGGTTAGATGAGAAATTTCACAGGAAATTTCTGAATAATCAATGTAACAAATAGTGTGTGAATCCTAAAATGTTCACACTTTCACAAATGGTCATCAGCCATCTGAATAGCCAATGAATGATTCCACAAAGAACAGTGAACCAAACTTGTTTCATTCACAGATAGCTTTAGTGTTCAATGAACTGTTGTGGAAGAGCATCAGCTGATGTAAATGTGCAAGTTATGATACCTTTCTTCTTCCCCAACCCATCTCTTTGTAGAACGTGCCTCAATAAGTTCCAAAAAAGCATGGATATTTCCCTTCCTCTCTGCTTCAATCACCCCCACACTTCCTAGCTGCCTGGTAGCAGCAGAACAGTTGGAGTGGAGAAGCTGTGTTCTGCAGAATGTCTAGGGGAGAGCTCATGGGGCAGCATGTTCTCTTGTAAGGTTTGCACACTCATGGTTTGGCTCTTTCAAGGGTTCTCATGTTTCTCCGAGACCTTGTTTGAATTAAGCTTGATTCTAAATCTACTGGAGGTTCTCCATATTTCATATAATAGCCCTGATCTCCCATAGTTCAGACTCGAGGGGGGAAAGACGGTTTTGTAGCTGAGACACAAAGCTGGGTTCTCTTTGAGCCCATTAGCAAATAGAGGTGTGGTGCAGGATAAGTTGCTTCACCCCCTCTTTCTCCATCAGTGCAGTCTATAGTGATAGCATTTAAGGGCAGAAGGGACCCCCAGTCACCTAGCCTGCCCTGCATCTATTAGGTCACCAGCACCTGTACTCTAACAATAGAGATAGCAATACTTTCCTCCTTCATGGAGGGGTTTAGAAAAGAGCCTTCATTAAGGCACTTTCATAAGCCTCCCAACTTGATTGCAAAGAGTGCTGAACACACAGGAGAGGGCAATACAAAGGAAAACTGTGGGATGGGGTAGAAACCTTTCCTAGGTCCTGATTCTCATTTCAGAGAGGCAGTGTAAGAGGCCCATAAAACAAGCCTAAATGTAACTTATGTACTCTCCTTTTTGGGCTCTTTTCAAAGAATAGCATGCACACGCACGTACACACACACACACACACACACACACCCACCCCTGAATACCTTGAATTTGGCCATCTGAAGAGATGGATAATCATTTGAGGACCTACACATTTCACTAATCCCACCAGCCAAACCCAGCCATGCTCACCAGTGCTTGAGGTTGTCATTCACAAAATAGCCAGACTCCTGGATATAGGCTTTAGCCAGTGGTAGCACTTCCATCAGTCCCTTCCCCCATTCATGAGGGGGCTTGCAATTCAGAGCATATGCAGTAAAGAGAGCAGAAGCCAGGGATCCCAGATAGCCAGATGGATGGTGATGGGTCATTCGACCACTCTCAATGCTGACTTGGATCAAGCTGTCCAGCTGCTCTGGATGACAAAACCTCAGTCCAATGCACATAGACCGCATGGCAGCCCCACATCCTCCCTCATTCTTGTTAAATGGAATCCTCCAGCCATCTGGTTGGTCTGGCTGCAGTATCAGTGCATTTTGAACACAAGTCGAACCTGTGCAAGAAGGAAATGGACTAATAAAGGGGAGGCTTGACCCACAGACCAGGATGTTCACTTATAATGAGAAATAGTGAAGGCCAGAGAATAGGCAGGGAAGATAGGAAGTTCCCTACGTACCTTCACTAATTTATCAGAACCTAGCTTGCTAGGCTTACCTGTATCTCTCAATTCCCTTGTTTTCAATTACTGCCGTAACTTGTGTAATCCCAAAGCAAACACACTTACAAGCACTAATACATTTACAACAATTTTAAAAAGCTTGGGGGAGGGGCCTTTCTCTGTGTGCATGTGTGAGAGAGAGAGAGAAATGACAGCATTGAAATCTCAATCCTGTCAAGGTAACAAAATAAAACAAGCTTGGTGTTTCCAGGCAAAATTTAGAAAGCATGAAAGCAAAGAACTAATTTTAGAAGTTAAGCAATCTTTTGATTTCACCACTATCACATCCAGACTGCTTCTCTCAGACTGGTTGTCTGACATCTCCTAAAAAAACTCTCTCTGGCAGAGGAGTACATACATGACAGATTTCAAGTAGATGATATAGATTCAAGTAGTTTTGAACATATAAAATAAAGGTAAAAAAAAAATCAGTCTTGAACAGAAAGCCAGCTATGGCTATAACTACAGAGAAAAATCTTTCTTTCGCTTAACCACCCAGTAGTGTGGCAAATATTGTCAATGTTCCTAAAGTAAGGCCACATCTAGACTTGCAGGAAGATTGCCTGCTGCAGCATCAATCTTCCAGTGTTCGATTTAGGTGGTCTAGAAAAGACTTGCTAAATTGAACACAGAGTGCCCCTGTTGGCACCTGCACTACTTGCTCTCACAAGGAGTAAGGGAAGTCAACAGGAATGTTCTTCCATCGACCTCCCACTATGAGGACAGGGCCGAAGTTCAGCATAAGGTACATCGACTCCAGCTACATTATTTATGTAGCTGGAATTGCATACCTTAAGCCAACTTTCCCCTATAGTATAGGCCTGGCCTAAGGAAAATCAGTTCACAATTTAAAGACTAACACATTTATTAAGGTATTAGGGCATAAGTTTTCATGAGATAGACAACTCACTTCCTCAGATAAGTTGTCTCTCACAAAAGCTTACACCTAATACCTTAATAAATGTGTTAGTCTTTAAAGTGCTATTGGATTCCTTCTTGTTTTTGCTGAAACAGATTAACACGGCTTCCCCTCTGAAACCAGTCCACAATTTGTTACCTAAACAGAGATGGCCTAAATTTCAAAGTTTTTAAACAACCTTCAGTTTCCTTTGGCTTATTTGGAGTTCATCAATTTAGGTCCAAAACATATTTAGTCTAACAACTTCAAAATCTCTACAAACTGCCTAAGTCATCTATAGTAGATTTTAGGTATCCATTTCCCCATCCCACATGCATCCAGATATTCCCCTAGAATGTCTGCACCCAAACTTTGAATAGTTGTACTAGTGCAGGAAAATTAGAAAGTAAAACTGGCTAACCGCATTGGAGAGTCCAGCGGTAGACAACAAAAAAATATTAGGGTCAGGAGCACATGACCTATGAGAAGAGGCTGAGGGATTTGGGTTTATTTAGTCTGCAGAAGAGTGAGGGCAGATTTGATAGCAGTCTTCAGCTACCTGAAGGGAATTTCCAAAGAGGATGGAGAGAGGCTGTTCTCAGTGGTGACAGATAACAGAATGAGGAGCAATGGTCTCAAGTTACCATGGAGGAGCTTTAGGTTGGATATTAGGAAGAACTATTTCACTAGGAGGGTGGTGTAGCACTGGAATGGGTTACCTAGGGAGGTGGTGGAATTTCCATCCCTAGAGATTTTTAAGTCCCGGCTGGGATGATTTAGTTGTGATTGGTCCTGCTTTTTGCAGGGGGGTGGACTCAATGACCTCCTGAGGTCTCTTCCAAATCTATGAGGCTAACGGGTGATTGCTGCACTTCTTCTAGTTGAGGAAAAATACAGAAAGTCAAACTGCAGAACTGGTGAAAAGTCGGATTTTAAAAAAGGTGTTGCAGATAACAACCATTGTGCTTTAAAAATATTTGATGTGGCTTATCTTTTCTTGTGATATGAAATTAAGTACACCTGTTTAAATTTTGTAGACTTAACACGGCATATATGTGTGTGTGTGTGTGTGTATAAACACAGCCAAAATTTTATTATGCAGAATTAAAATGCAGCTTTTCCATTTTTTTAGTAGCTTACATTTAACAGTACTGTACTGTTTTTGCTTTTCTCTCTCTCTGTGCTGCTGCCTGATTGCATATTTCTGGTTCCAAATGAGGAGTGTGGTTAACCAGTCAGTTTGTGACGCTGGCATTTGTAATTCTGAGTTTCTACTGTATGTAAAGGATGCAAAGCCAAGTACTGAAAAGTTAGGAAATGCCTTAATTAAGATCGCCAATGAAACCTTAATTTGGCCCCATTGTGGATACACATTATCCCTACCACATCACTGCCAAGATTAGATTTCCTATTAGGCACAATAGACACATGGCTAGGGGCAGCAGCATCCTAAGGTCACCTAAAAATTCAAATTTTGTTGCTCCCAAGTTCCAGCAGAGATGGCCCCACATAGCCCTGCTGGAGTGCTCCTTGCTTATGCTCAGCCCAGTGGACACAGTAATCTCCCAGTGGGGCCAATGAGTGGGTAGGGCTGTGGGTGGATGCTGGCAGTGTTTGTGGGGTGGCTGGAGGTATGTGTGTGGGGTATCAGGCAGTTGGGGTGGGGCTGTGCAGGGGCACTGGGCGGGGGGAGGTCTGTGGGTGGACGAGCACTGGCTGGCGGGGTGCCTAAAAGTTAAAAGTGGTGTTACCCCTGTTACCCATGGCAGTTAGGAGCTTTGAGCCACTGCAGGTGGTGGGGGTACCCCACAACTCCCAGTCACAGGCAGCAGGGGTACCTGGAGCCACATGCCCCTGTGGGGGGAGATCAGAACTGTGGAGGGGAGATCCAGCCATCAGGGGCCATGTGGAGACTCTGCTTAAGGTGTAAATCTGATCCTAGCCACTACAGCTGCCTGGAAATTGGAATTGCCATTCCACAGGACAAACAACCCCTCTCTCCACACACGTGACTGAAAAGCTGAAGTTTCCCATTGAATGGAAATTCCTGACATTTTGCTGATAATATTGAAATATTTTATTTTGATTCTATTACATAGCTCTCCAGCATGGGCGTCTGGTGGCCTAGACGGGGGAAGGCTTTGCCTTTTCAAACTGGCAGCCAGGGCCCCCCCCCCCACACACACACTGCCTCTAGGACTCCAACTGTGGGCATTCTGGGGGCAGAGTGTTGCTGCCCCCAGTGCCCGCCCTCCCCGTGCTCCAGGTCACGGAGGCTGAAGCCACGTGCCCTCCTCCCTCCCACAGTACTGGGCAAGTTGGGCTGTGCCACTCGCCCTTCTCTCTCCCCCCAGTGCTCTGAGGCTGGGGAGACTAGAGCCGTGCCACGCACCTTCCTCTCTCCCCTTGTGTTCAGGGGCTGGGAAGGTTGGGGTTGGGCCACGTGCCCTCCTCTCTCCCCAGGGCCTGGGAGGCTGGAGTCAGCATACATCTGCCTGCTTCCCTCCCTGTGGTTGGGGGAAACACATGCACTGCCCCATTTTCCCCCCTCTCCACCCATGGAGGGTGGGTCTGGGGGCTTGCCCCTCTCCCAGCCCTACCTTCACCAGCCACCCATGCTTTCCAGCCAATGCCAGCCTGTCTCCCCAGTCCTGAGCAATCTGTCCTAATCTTCTACTCCTGTTTCCCTCCCAACTCCAGCTCTTGTCCCATCTGTATTTGGCTCCGGCTGCTTCCCCTCTACAGAATTGAGAGCACAGGACAAACAGGCTCCCCGCTATCAGATCACATGCCAGGAACTATAATGGTTCCTCAGCAGCAACTACAGGGACAGTTTAATCCTGTTTGGCCCCTCCCACCTTGGGCTGGAGCATGGTCAGTGCAGGCAGAATCTTTAGAGAATTTAGCTGAAAAACTCTACAACTTTACTGAGCATGTGCAAAAATAAAATCCCCACCCCCGCCACTTCCAAAGGCTTATAATTTGGCCAAGTGTGGGCATATTTTTTACAGGAATTGTAAAGGCAAGCCCCTAACAAAAAGGCCACCTCCTGGCTAAATTTCAAGTCCCAGATCCAAACTTGGAGGTGCTGGAACGTCTTAAAAGAAACTGTTGTAAGAACAGCAGTAAAACAATGTACTTTTCCCAACCCTGTTCTTGGAAGTGGCAGAACCATTTTATTTGAAACTTTATAGAAAAAAAAAAAAAAGTCAGTCTGATACGGATTACTCACTGGAAAATTTCAGCCTGAACACTATAAACAATTAAAAACAGTGGCAATTGTCAGGCAGCCTTAACTAAGAGGGTATGAGAGAGAGAATAATATCTTGAGGAAGGAAACACTGTTTAATATCGCACAGATAAAATTTCAAAAGCATTACCTGGAGCTCTGCCATGCATGTCGTCCATACAGTCCTGGTAGTTCTGTGCTATAAGGGAATAGAGCTCTGGAAAAACTGGTTGTTTCCCAGCAGCGACCAGGGCTTCAGCTGTTGCCAAGTGCATCACGGTATCATCACTGACTTTCCAGCCTTCTATACTGATGTTTTCTAGCCCCCCCTTTTGTGCAACCTGCCTGTGAATCTCCGGGCCACTCCGCAGAAACTCCCATTTTCTGTTGCAATAGCCCAAGGTATCACCAACTGCGCTCAGCACCATGGCTGCCACATAGTTCTCAACAAGAGCTGAACAACTCATGGTGTGCCCCAGGATGACTCTGTGTCAAAGGACTCTGAAAATCAAACAAGTATCATGAGGTTAGGAGGGTGCATCACTGTGTAACCGGTCAAGCAAGAACTACTATCAAAGTCCTCCGAGCTGGAGTGTTCAGCCTTTCTGCCCACTGGGCATTTTAACTTGCACAAATAGCTCTAAAATGCAGTATTTGCACACTTTGCCTTTCAATCCATATGGTGAGTGTAACTTCTCAGTAGGGAATTAGCGGTGGGTGTACTACAGGTTGAACCTCTCTAATCCAGAACACACTCATCCAGAAACATCTGTCGTCCAGAATGATTTCACTTAGCTGGATGTCCGCTTTTCATGGGTGTGGCGAGTTGCCCACAGACTCACCAAGTTTGTTTACAGCCACCAGTCCTAGCTCTCTGTTCTGTGCTGTTATTTAGCTCTAGTTTACCCCCTCAATGTCTTCTAACAGCACAGTAAGAAGTGGAAGTGTTGGTAATGCTGCTAGATAATATTGACCTCCCGTGGGACAGAAAATTCTCTTTCAGAACCTGTCAGGCCCCGCGGGTTCTGGACTAGAGAGGTTCAACATGTACTAGAAAACAAATTCCAATTCAAACTCTAATCTGAAGAAAGAGTTAGATCCCATCCCACACTTCCACCACACAAGCTTTGAGGTCTTGCCCTAAACCATATTTCTCTCAGGATTTGACATTCTTATTCCCAGCTCTACTCAGCTACCACTGTCCTGGCCCAAATCAATTACAGATCCAATTAAGAACAAAGTTATTTGTAAGTATTAAAATGTAGGCTGATTATTGTTAAGTGTGTTCTATATAACACCCTGGTGTTTGTTAGCTGGTTGCTTTGGTATTAAAATTGTAGTTAAATAAAGCTAACCGAACATTTCTTTATTCAAAAACTAGCCAACATACATCCCCCTGCATGATTTACCACCTTGTTATAGTAACATTTTGATAAATGCTTGTGAGCCTGAAAGTGAAACTGACCAGTCTATTTTCATTTTTTGAGAAAGCTGCATAAAGAAAACCACATCAAAAGTGAAAGGTTAACTTATTAATCAATTGCTATCGATTAAGAAAGTGATTTAAACAAAAATAAAGCTTAAAAAGTAATCAATGCTCCAGAGTTAAAGTTTTATTACAACTTCCATTTAAAGTTTCTAAACTTTAAATTATGATGATTTAATTATTTCTAAGTCTTCTAAAATTGACATAATTAGTAGCAGTCCTTTGAAAACTGGTGTGCCTCAAGAGAGTGCAGGGCAGAGTTCATGACCCAAATTTGCTGTTATTTGAGCTAGAGGCAATGGAGATGTGGAACCTCAAAAAACAACCATTTTTCAAAATGTTTGTGTGTGATTGCTTTTGTTTATTTCTTTTTCTGTTTGCTGGTGGGGGGAGGGGAGGAAGTGTTGCACAGAGTTAGAGATAAAACTATTGATGTAATCTGGTTCAAAATGGTTTCAATCTGTCTAGTTTTAGCCAAAATAGTGGTGACGCCTGCTAAATCTTTGGGAGATTCAAATTGAGAACAGGATTTGAGAAAAATGTACATTGATTGCAGCACACGCATGCCAATACACCACAGAAATATGGCTAGAGGGTTTCCATTCCTGCTGTTTTATAGGCTTTAAAGGCCGATGCTTGTAAGTGTTCTCAAATCCACACAGTTACTTGGATTGCTTTGAAATCTGGTGTGCCTCATCAGGGCATGAGCTAGTGTCAGTGTGATCTATACTTGAGATCTTTTGACCAGTGAGTTGCTGAGTTACAGCTCTGACCTCCAGAACTGTTTGCTTTCTGCCTTGTACTGTTCAACTGAGAGGTATTAATGACTGGATGAATCATAGATTTCATTGAGACTAAAAGCTGTGAATTCACCCTTCTGTGAACATAACTCAGAGCAAGTTAAATCATAAGCCCTCACCTACAACAAAAAGAGGCTTAGACTGAATGTTTAGAGGTTGCTACAATCATGAATGGAAGTTTTATTTTGGGAAGAATATAATTAAAGCAGGGCCACCAATGGGAGAGAGAGGAGGTAGGGAGGAAGACAGCAGCTGCCCCAGAATTCAGGGCTCCTGGCCCCCGCCATCACTACAATAGCTGGGGCAGGAGTTCCTTTCCTTTTAAATCCCTGATGGAGCCCCTGTTCGTGTAGTCTGGGCGAAGCAGAAGGGCTGGCAAGGGATCTGGTGCTAGATCATTCAGCTCAAGGGGGCTGTCAGTCTATTCCTGGTGCCCAGAAATCTGAACACCATGGCTGTGTCTATACTGGCACGATCTTGTGCCAGAGCTATGCAAATGAGGCTC
>CM057845.1:147041828-147060913 GCA_030068395.1 Apalone spinifera
TTTGAGTTATGTATATTCATATCCATAAGTCCATTTCATAAAGCATGGGGGGGTCTCCATCACAATCCGTGTGGGTGTGTATTTTAAGGTTCGTGTGTATGACTGATATGTAAAGCCCCACAGAAAGAATAAAAAGAACACGCCCTGCCCCAAAGAGCTTACTGGATCAGATGCTACCCGGCAGACATGAAAAATGTGAGTGCAGTTTGGAATCTGTCAATCAGGTACCTTTTCCTTCCTCTTTCTATTACAAATGTTTTGGTATCAGCCAGAAGCCCACCACCCTCTTCTAGATGTGCCTTCTTCCTTCCACACATGTGCCTGTTATCTACCTCTCTCAACATCCTAGTCTTTCCTATAGTGCCATATTCTGCTTAATTCTTTGGGGCAGGGGCCATGTCTTTACTTGCTTTATAGCAATGGTTGTCAAAGTATGGTCTGCGGACCACTAATGGTCCACAGCCGCCTCCCCGGTGGTCTGCAGTTTGACCTCAGCCCCCCACAACCTACACTGTGGCCCTGCTGCATAGGAGAAGAGGGGGGGCTAAACTCCCCCCACTGGGGGAATGGCAGCAAAGCTTTCCCCGCAGCTGCCATTGGACGGTGCTTCCTGGGCAGCGGTCTTGATGGTGCCTAGCAGAGAAGCAGCAGCCCATGTGCTGCACTGCTGCCGGGAGTTCTATGGTGCCACCGCAGCCTGGCATCCAGCCCTGCCCGCAGGGAGACTCCACTACCTTCCCTCCCTCCCTCTCAGAGGCTCCACTGCCTCTAGGGGAGGCACCACGCTGGCCACTGGGGAAGCCCTGGAAGCAGCAGGGCTGGCTCTGTCATGCTGTAGGGCTGGGGAAACATCCAGAGGAGCCCCGAGGCCTTTCCCCTGCATGCCCTGCCCATCCTGCCTTCTGCTCAGTGGTGCAGGCAGCTGCATTTCCGAGGCAGGGAAACCTGCTCTGTTAGGGCAGCCATGCACAGTGGAGCTCCTACAGAAGCCAGCGGAAGGAGGGTGCCTGTCTCCCCAGGAGGTCAGGGGTTGCAGCCAAAAGGAGTGGAGTCACTAAGGAACTCTGTCCCCCACCTTCATCCCTCACCAAAGAGCTGGTGTAAATCAAGAAAGTTTTTGTACTGCATTGTGCCAAGTGGACCCCACCCACTGGCTTGGTCTGTACCACTGTGAAAAACTATCTGGAATCTCAGGATTTCCTGTGCTGACAAAGTACTATTTGGGTTGCTATAAACAAAAAGCCAGTACAGAGGACAACAGAGGAGCCCCCAACCTCCGCCCAGCGCTGAAACAGGTAGCAATTCTAAACATTTGGTTTCTGTTTATAAACAATAGCCTGTAAGATTGTGCTACTTCTGGCAGCAATATAGTATAGGAACAATTCCTACTACCAGTAGCACAGTCTTACAAGTGAGCAGCTCTCTACAAAATAATGGCCAAAGGGAGCAATGGGGGAGCAAAGCCAAATAAGCATCCCCCTTCATGGCCAGACCCCCAATCCCCCTCACTCACCCCATCCTCCTGCCAAGACCTTGCTCCTATACCTCCCTTGCTCCTATACCCTCCCTTTTGGCCAGACCCACTACCCCCAGTCTACTTATGCACCCTTCGTTGCTCCTGCACATTCCCTTCTGGCCAGATACCCTCCCCTCAGCCTTCTCCTTCAACCCTCCTTCCCTCCTGACCAGACACCCTACTCTAAGCCCCCGTCTTTGCTTCTGCACCTCCTCTTTGGCCAGACACCCACCCTGCTGCTGCATCCATTGATGCTTCTGTGCCCTACCTCCTGCCCAGATCCTGCACCCCCATCTCTAGCCCACTCGCTGGAAGCCCTGTCCCACACTGAACCCCTCATTTTTATCCCCACCCCAGAGCCTAAGGGGATCCACAAAATCCACTAACTTTGGAAGCCCCCAAAAAGGAAATCTGGCCTATGGGAATCCCTGAACCTCTGCACTCCCTGTCCCTTTCCCTCAACCTGTGGGGCTGGAGCACCAGAGATGTGAGGTGACACAGTTGTGGGCCACATCAGTGAGGGTTGGGGTTTTTTTGGCAGAGATTTTTTGCTTCTCTCTTGTGTGGTCCTCAAATGATTTTTCTGTTGGTCTGTGGCCTTGACACAAAAAAAGTTCCTTACCTCTGCCATAAATAAAGAAACCATTGAAACCTTTTTTGTTGGACATAAATTGATACTTTACTTTATTTAAAATGAAGATTGATAAACTAACATGAGAAAGTTAAAACACTTAATCTGTTTAATAATTTAAATTAAACTATTCTCCCTAGCTGCAACACTAGCAAAATGGCTCCACCATTATTATGCAATTAACAGTGACTTTCCATTAGCAATTGGTGGTCCACGGAAAGATTTGCATTGAGCCAGGAAGTCCACAGGCTAAAAAGTGTGAGAACCGCTGCTCTATAGAAAGCACTTTGCTCACCAGGTAGTGTGATATTCTACTCAAGGTACATCATAACTTGGTTTACAAATACTGATGGGCTCCAAGGCATTGGCCATAAAATATTGTTGGGGGAAGAGAATAGCTTGTATTTCCAAAGCTCCCTTGGATGGAAGATGCTGGGCCAACAAAACCCTCTACTTCATCCTCACCAGCAGATCACAAAGCAGAATATCATTTATCATCAGCAGTTTGATACATATACCCTGTGGCTGGGCTGAGACCATCAACCAGAGCAGCCTGGTCTCAATTACTTGTCTGAACTCTTCATCTTTTCCCCTCCAGACAATCTCTGGTTTTCTAAACCCACTGTGCTTCCCACATTTCTGAGCAGCCATTAGCTGGTGAGTGCTTTCCAGCCAGTCCCTGAGCTGTGCTAAGTTTAGTGACCTTGGTAAGGAGCGGCTATTTGGCTGAGGCTTTGTCTACACTGCAGAGTTTTTGCGCAATGTTTTTGCAGGAAAGCTCACGGAGCATCCACACTACAAGCTCATTTTTGCACAAGAAAAAGTACAGTAGATCGTCAGAAGACAGGGCTTTTTGTGCAAGAGTTATTCTTCTTTCTACGAGGAATACCATGAATTAGCAAATATAACCTGCAGGTTATACACGTTTTTACAAACCCCCGCCCCCGCGGGGTATACATGTCCGCGTCTTATACAAGCTGATTTTTATTCAAATTAAAAGAAGACAAGACCAACATAATACCGCACGTTGGCTATCTCTCTGTGTAAGAACCCACTTCTCCAGGTTTTCTTCTAGTTTTGGCCACTTGGCTTTCTTTCCTCGGCGCGCTCTTTTCCGAGGATTTAATTTCTCAATCTCCGCTTCTTCTTTTCTCCACTTGCGAACAGACTTTTCGTTGACAGAAAATTTTCTCCCCGCTGCTCTATTGCCATTTTCTTTTGCATATGTCAGAGCAGATCATTTAAAATGGATGTATATGTTTTGTGCTTAGGCATCCTTACAAATATTTTGTTATAAATTGAAGAGGTTTTAAAAATGGTGTGATTTGTAGGGCTTATATACCGGTAATAGGGTAGTACTCATTGCTCAGCGGCCTCAGCTGTGGTTCATTACCAGTTCATTACCCGCGGTACATTACCTGCGGGTTATGTATGTCCGCAGGTAATCTAAGATTTTTTTTTTACACATGAAAGAAAAATGGTGGGTAATACACGAGTGCGTATTATACATGGACACGGGTTATATATGCCAATTTACGGGTTATATATGCCAATTTCTTGAGCAAGAAACCCCTATCTGAAAAAGCACAGGTGCTCTGATGGCCATTCTATGAATGGCCATCAGAGCTTTCTTGTGCGAGAGTGTCCATGGCAGTGTGGATGCGTTCTTGCACAAGAAGCCTGCGGTGTAGATGTAGCCTAATTGTGTAGTCGATACAATTTGAATCGACTACACGATTAGTCGATAAAGGGAGGCACTCTGCAGAGCTGCAGCAGGGATAACTCCCGGAGCCATTAAGCTCTTACTACATTTAAAATGTAGAGCTACAGGCAGGGTAGGTTCGTGACCTAGCGCAAGCCAGGACTGAGCAGTCCCGCTTTCACCTGGTCTGGGACACTACAGCTCTGCATTTTAAATGTAGTAAGAACCGCCTGTCTCTTACTACATTTAAAACGCAGAGCCACAGCAGAGTGGGTTCTGAACCGGTGCGAGCCAGAACTTCTTGGTCCCAGCTCACAACGGGTTCAGCAGCCCCAGATTGTGGTGGCCCAGGCTGGCTGCGGACAAGGGCTGCTGCCGGAGCAGCCTCGGTCAGCCGTGGGCAGAGGCTGCTTCTCAGCATCCTCACCTTCCCCCTCCCTCACTCGGTTGCTGCCTCTGACAAAGGCAGCAGTGAGAGGGGGCAGGCGGCACTGCTGAGACGGTGCTGGAGGAACCAGCTTTTAAGCCAGTTCCTCCCTTTGATACAGAAGCAGAAAGGGGGTAGGAAGTGAGTAGTGGAGTAATTGACTCAACTATCTAATAAGCTTAGACTTGTCGGGTACTCAAATACCCGACTACTCACTTACATCTCTGGTTCTTGGAGGAAAGGGCTCCCTCTCTCATTATCAGGTCCCTCTCCCCCAAGCTGCCACCCAGTGCCTCTGGACTTATTTTTGCTTTGTCTTGTTTTTTATAATTGTGGGTCCAAGCCCAGTGTCTTTGGCGTCACCTCTGACAGATTTTATAAATAGTTTATACATAGCTACAGTCATCCAGGGACTGGTGAGTGGGCAAAGGAGGGAGGGAAATAGGGGTAAGAGACCAGGTTCATGTGCAATGGGGTTGGATGTGACCCAGTGCTGCAGGGCTCGTCCTGACTGTACAAATAATGGGCCAATAGATTCCTCCATCATCTCTTGGGCATGTGTGCCATGACAGACTAGATTCCCATGAGAAGGTATCAGCATCTCTGACATTCAAAAAACCCCTGCTTGTATTAGAGAGTCCAGTGGAGGCTTTGGGAAGCTGCCCTGGGGAATTTCAGGGCAATTGAGAATTCAGTTGTGGGTCTTAGCAGAGTCCCTGGGGAATTTTGGGGCAACTAAGAATGCAGGGTTGGCCATGGGCCCTGGGGAATTTCAGACAGTGCAGCACAGGGACCGGGCCTCTTGCCCCTTGGGACTTCAGTGGTTTGATATTGACTGCACATTTAAAGATTTGCCATCTGTCCTCTGTTGGGTTTTTAGAGGCATCTGGCACAGTATGTGTCACCACAACCAGAAGCATCAGTGGGAGAAGTTGCCTGTCTTGCAACAGAGGTGCTGGTGTCTGCTGCCATTATTTTTAGATGATTGTTAGTTTTAAATGAGCAGCTCTGTAAGTTTGAGAAAGACGGCATGTTATTTAAAAGGAAATGGTATGTTCTCTTCAAACACAAGCCATACCTGAGCTGCTGGGTCAGCTGAGGGTGGAGAAACCCAGGTTCACTTAGAGCTGCTTCAACTCCCCCAGTGTCCAAGTTGGTGTCATTTGTGTTCTAAAGAGGTAGAAGAAGGTGCAATTTGCAGTAGGTTGGGAGCTACTTGAACTTGTACCTTGTTCTGACACTCAAGCATGCAAGCAGCACCAATTTAGATCCCCTTAGATATCTTTGGAGTAGATCTGAGTGGAAAACAATTTAAGAGACTGTAAGAGGTTCTAATTTTCACCCCCTTATTTATCATCTTTGAATTTGGTCTAAGGTTTATAAATTGACCCTCCAAGCCAAGGGATCTTCCACCCATCAGCATGTTAACTACCACACATTCATTTTGTTTTCTGCTAATATCAATACTAAGAGTTAATAACAGCAAGCTGTATTAATAGCACTTTTTAAATAATATGCATTGCAATTACCTTCTCATGTATCTCAAAGACTTTTGGGGGTTGCCCCAACTATATATTGGCAATCTATATATAAGGTAAGGATCTCTGCTTCCTCTTTTGCCGTCCAGTAAATAATAATAATGAATGAAATAGCAGTTACAGCTACTTTCTTCAAATGACAGGTTTAAATTTGGATGTAAGTACGACTTACATAGGGTGTTGTCCCAAGAAGTACTGACTCTGTGCGCTTTGCATCCCAGAAGTGAATGGACCATTTCCCATAGAGAAGGCACTATCCGTTCTGTTCCATGTCCATATTGAAAGGAAAGAGCTCCTTTGTCATCCCACAGCAGCTCTCGAGTGGGAAAAAGGCTTTTCTTAAATATAATTTACTATTCTGGTTAGTCTTTTACACCATTATGAAAATATTTGTGGCACAAGCAGATCCATAAATTGCTTGCTACTGTACTGGGGGAAAGAGGAAATATCTAGAATTACAAAGCAAATGACACCTCTTTATTAGTAATAGTGTTATTTTAAATCAAGAATCCCTGAAGTTTCACAATTTGATTCATAGCTTAGCAGAGAGGGTGTCTCATAGACATTTGCCCTATTGTACCCAATCACATAACAGTTCAGTGACAGCTATAACCACTGGACACAAAACGGTAGAGACATGCTAATGTATTTTACCTACCTTCAGTGCAGTGGCAGCCCCATGTGACCAGGTACCTCTGCAGTTTTTGAGAATTCTAGAATCAGAACTAGCTTTTTATTCCTGATTCTCTCATTCATTCTCTCTGGTTATGTCACTTCAGTTCTCTGTGCCTCATTTTCTCCATCTGTAACATGGAGATGAGAACAGTGATATTTATTCCCTACCTTTCAGGAACATTATGAAGCATGTATTGCCAGCCTCCAGGATTTAAAAATCACAAGTTATGCCTCAAAACTGAGATTTTAAAAATAACCAATTTAGAGGCCTTTTTATATGCCTTCCAGCTTTGGAACTAATATAAGACACATTTTCAAATTCTCTCCGCACGTGTAAGGACTAGAAATTTACATTATTTGTGAAAAAAATGGAAGTTGAGATTCTCTCATAATCACTTGACTCCAGGAGCTAATCCCAAGATTTATGATAAAACCATGAGACTTAGAAAAACTGCTTGATTAATGTTTAGAAAATGCTTTGAACAACATGGATGAAAGATTCTGTGAAAGTGCTAAGTATTGCTGTATAATCCTAGATTCTGTGCGTCCTGTGCACCTGAAGTGACTCAATGAGAAAAGGATGTGTTTACTGAAATTAGACTGATGAAGAAAATCCTGGATCAAATTATAAATAGGCCCAAACTTTCTCTCTCCATGATGTGCCTCCCTGAATCAATAAGTCAAATATCCTGAATTGGCAGCGTGGCTAAAAACTGGATCCAAATTTTCCCAAATGTTGGATTCTGTTCTGTATAAATTTGTAGTTTGAGCTATGAATTCAGGTATGAACCTGAATCTGGTAACTGAATTCAGGACTCTCTCCAGTTCATATATGAGAGAGCCCGCAGATTCAAGCAGGCATGACTCCCCTCCATGCTGGTGCAGAACATAAATTGGGGGGGGAAGGATGTGTAAATACTAAAACACGGTGAGAGGTCTCTTACTGTAAGATGTTTACCTGAGGAACTGGGCACTGAGACATTATCACTTTCTTCCAGCCACACAAGAAGTGAGTAGGAACTGAACTCAAATCTCACAATTCAAATTTGATGCCTTTCACCACAAGAGCATCCTTCCTCTCTTTTTCCATGATGTTTACAACAGGCATCTTGGTGCACAGAAGCAGCTTCTTTTGTAGCGACAGGGTCTGAACCCAAGCTCATGAAAGTTAATGAAGAGACTCCCATTGACTTTCAATGGGCTTTGAGTTCGAGCCACAGAGGGCATTTGCCAAGCAGGTGCCTTCTCTTTAATAAATGATGCAAAGAAAATGGCATTGAGGCATAAGATGCTTTGTAGTTGTGGCATTCTGCAATACTTTCCATCTCACTGAGTTTAGTCAAGACACTGCCTCCCAAAACATATACACAAACGGGAGTTGTTTCTACCCCTTGGAAAAGGAGATGAAGTTGTCGTGCCTCTTAGCCACACCAGGTGAGTCTCTCAGGCCTTGTTTACACTGTGGGAAAGCATCCTGGTGGAGATGCTTAAGCATGATCAGTAAATATTTTTAAACATACCTTGTCTCTGGATATGCAGGGTGTTTAATGGTTGTTTAACATCATGCCCATGAAGTTGTGTTAGATTCTGTCTATGCTGGGGGAAAATCATGCTGCAAAATGTTAATCAAGTTTGGTTTTTGCTTTCAGGGCAACCTCCTTTCTTCCATGTAAAAAAATGCAGCCTGGACAGGACAGTGATGAGTACTGCCGTCCCAAAGGATTCTGGCAGCCGAGAGAGGGATCCAGGTAGAAGTGCAGCAAAAAAGCTGATTAAGGGAGTGAACTTCTGAGGAAAGAACAAAAGAGTTAAAGAGACAACACCACTGGCATCAATGGAATTACAATGGGCATGGGTTTGGTCCAGTACATCTGATTTGGTTATATGACAGCTAAGTAGGGATGTGAGGGAGTGGAGAATGGAGGGCCTGGCATCCCAGGAATTAAAGAAATCTTCTAGGCACAGCTAGCCCTGCCTCACTCTGCTTTACCTGCAGCCAGTGACTGCAGGGAGGAGAAAAGGAAGGAGCCTGGCTCAGTTTGGGGCTGACTAGTAGGGAGGCAGGAGCTGGGTTTAGCAGTCTCAGGGCACGAGCCAGAGTCTGACCTCTCAGCAGCCAGAGGAGCAGGTAAGCCCCCACTCTACCTCTCTGGGAAAAGCAGGGAACCTGTTGAGAAGCCCCAAATAAGGGGAATCTAGACTCTTGGGGCCATGCCCAAACTTCAAGACTGGGATAGGGAGTGGTGTGGAGTTCCTGGGCCAAAAACATAAGGGGATAGGGAGGCAGCACCTGCCCCTCTTTCACCTGCTTACTCAGTGACCTAGATGCTAAGCTACACAGCTTCCAGGGACCCAGTCACAGTGAGGGTGATGGCCCAACTATCTATAGTATAAGTGTCTGAAGAGTATAAACAACAAGCAGCAGAGAAAGTGGGTGGAGAGGGGCGGAGCACAGAACTAGGGGGAATGGAGTAGAAATAAGTTTAGGCTGGATGTGAGACCCTGCTATTAGGAATGTTCCCTATCAAGCTGAGAAATGGCAATCTCCCATGGCTTGGGCCGTTTATATTGAGACTAGCCCATCAGTGGACAATGCAGTCCAGAACAGCCCTGCACTGCTGGTGGAGGGCCCAGGGCTGGAGCTGACTGCTACTTGACCAGACAGCTGTCTTCCACCCGTGATTTCTCTGATTCTGTGAAGTGACAGGGTTCCTTTGTTTTCTTCTGTGATTGGCTCATTGTAAAATGCCGCTGATTCTGGGAAAGTCCCTCGTTGTTTTGATTTACACTAGAAGCAAAGGGGCACGTGATGTCACAACACCTGGGAAGAAAAGGGCAGTAGGGAAAAGGCAGCAGAGTGCAGTCCTGAGCAGGTACTTCTGCATTTGACTGAATGCTCTGTGCTGTTCATTTCAGAGAATTGGGAAGTGCTGGTTGGCGTCAGAAGAGGAACAACTGCAGCAAGGCTACTCTATGTTTTACCCAGCAATCTGTGAGAGTCCTAAAAATATCCTCCCACTCCCCTTCCATATTTAGCTGCTTTATCTGATGTGATTCAGCCATGACACCATCCTAACATAAACAGCAGCTCTCCCACAGGGGGCATGTGCTCACTCACACCGCCAAATCCCCTGTATACCACCCACACCTTGTGACAGCCTTCCTCTTCCTCCAGACACGGGTGTCCATGCCCACCTCAAAATGCCACAAAGACCAGTTAGGTGAAAGACAGGCTTTCTCCCTTCCTGGCACTGCTGCCATTTGCTGCTCATAGGCACAAGCAGCTGTTCCCCAAAGCTCCCTATTGTCACTGAAAAAAAATATTCCATGTTGGGTCAGAGAGGATCCACAGTCATGAGCTTGTGGGCATAAGGCAGGAAGGGGGAGCCAGCCAAGACAGCTAGAGTGACAATATCAGGGGACTCCTGTTTAAGATCAAACAAGTCCAGGCAAGCCAACAGCCTCACCTGGCCCTTGAACAAGATGTGGGGCTGGGGCTTGCTCTGAGCTCGTGGAAGAGGCAGAGTCACAGGCAGAAGAGGCGGGGTGGGGCAGCTGGCCCCCAACCCCCAGCACTATCCGGAGCATACTGCTTGGGACTCTGGCAGCAATTTAAAGTGCCTGAGGTTCCAGGTGCCACTGCAGTCACCAGACCCTGGGCATTTGCCCCCTCTGCCCCTCCCTTCTCCCCTTCAGCAGGCCTTGACAAATCTAACTGATCAAGAAAGACTCAGTGGCTATGGGAGGGGTGGGCAATCCTTTTTGATCGGGGGCCACGCCAAGATTTTGGAAAGTGGTCAAGGGCCACACTTCTTTATGGAGGGGGTGCGGGGTCTGGGACGGAGGTTGGGTGTAGAAGGGAGCTTGGGGTAGGGGAGTGGGGTGCAGGAGAGGATGTGGGATCTGAGAGGGAGTTTAGGTGAAGTAGGGGGTTGTGACCTTAGCCAGGGGATTAGGGTGCTGGTTCCAGAAGGGGAGTACGGGTGTAGGAGTGAATTTTGACCTGGGGGAGGTGGGTGTAGTGGTGGATGCAGGGTCTGGGAGGGAACTGTGATCTGTGGCGGTGTACAGAGGACTTGAGTACTGACCTAGGGCAGAGGGGGTGATGACCTGGGGCAGGAAGTTAAGAAGTGGGAGGGGCAGGGAGCAAGAGGCAGGGGCAGTGGTGCTGGAGGCAGGCTCTGGCCAGGAGTCACTTACCTTAGGTGGTTCTTGGACAGCAGGCTCCCTCCTGCAGCAACCCCAGCCACATGGCCATGACCTCCTAAGGTAAGTGACTTCAAAACAGCTGGTGGTTCCCTCTACAAACTGCATACCCCTGATGGGGGGAGGAGTGGGAGATTTTGTGTGCTCCCCTGCCCCCAGGCCAATCATTGCAGCTGGGGGCAGGGGAGAGCGCAAACTCTCTCACTCCCAGCTAAGGCTGAATGGCACATAGAGGGCTCCATCTACGCATCCCTGGCAGAGGGGTGTGTGTGGTAGGGCGATGTCTTTCGTTACCCTGTCCCCAAGCCAATCGCGGCCTGGGCAGGAGAACGTGTGAAGTCTCTCACCCCCACCCATCCTGTGAAGGTGGGCCATGGGCCAGATCAAACAGCTTGGTAGGCAAGATCTGGCTCATGGGCCGTATTATGCCTACCCCTGGGCTACAGCATTGGCCTATGACTCGGGAGATTTGGGTGCTATTCCTTCTGGCTGTGTCATTGGCCCAGGGGGTGATTGTAATAAGTTCCTTTAATTCTCAGGTTTCCCCTCTGTAAAATCAGAATTATCATACTAGCAGAGAAAGGTGTAACACGATCCAATGGCGGGATGCTGAAGCTAAACCTATTCGGACTGGAATTGAGGTTTACATTTTTAACCGTGAGGGAAATCCAACCACTGGCACAATTTATGCAGGCTGTGGTGGATTCTTGATAAGTGACCATTTTAAAATCAAACTGGGAGGTTTGTTGTGAAAGCTCTGCTCTAGGAACTATTTTGGGGAAGTTTTATGGCCTGTGTGGGAAAGGAGACCAGATTTGATGAGCACAATAGTTCCTTCTGCTCATGGAATATACGCAACCCCAGCGTTGTATCCCAGACCACGCCCCTGTCTAAAAGCCAGTCACGGGTGAATCAGGACACAATCCAACTGTACAAAACCTTGGCATCAAGAAGGATTTCCCCTTTGTGTGCCATTTCCAAGTACTCTGTGCTGCCTGTATAGCCACAGTGACTGCTGCTCACTATGAACACGTTCTCCCGTAAGGAAACAGCTTCTTCTTCTTCGAGTGCTTGCTAATGTCCATTCTGTATAGGTGTGTGCGCGCCCCATACACAAGTTCTGGAAGCTTTTTGCCCTTAGCAGCACCCGTTAGGCCAGCCAGGGAGCCCCCTGGAGTGGCGCTGGTATATCCACGCATATAACCCCCTGCTGGCCCTCTCCCCCTTCAGTTCCTTCTTTCCACCCATGACGGTTGCTGGAACGCTTGGCTTGCGATCGCAAGTGTTCCCTTAGCTTAGCTAGTAGTTTCTTTAGTGTTTCTTTAGTGTGAAGGGTAGTCCATGGATTAGAATCTGTTATGTCAGGGGATTATAGCCCCACCGCTCAAGGCTCATTCTACACGAGCACAGGCCTCTTTGGCGGCCTTCTTAGCACAGGTCCCGATTGCAGATATCTGCAGGGCGGCAACCTGGTCCTCGGTCCACACGTTCACCAACCACTATGCCATTACACAGCAGGCTAGACAGGATGTGGCGGTTGGCTTGGCAGTGCTGCAGTTGGTTTCTTCTAGGGTTTCCAACCCCACCTCCGGGGGGGGGAAGTTAGCTTGGAATCACTTAGACGGAATGGACATAAGCAAGCAATCGAAGAAGAAAAAACGGTTGCTTACCTGTAACTGTTGTTCTTTGAGATGTGTTGCTCATGTCCATTCTGAACCCACCCACCTCTCCTCGTTGGAAGTAGCATGTGAGAAGGAACTGAAGGAGGAGAGGGCCAGAAGGGGGTTATATGAGTGGATATACTGGCGCCACTCAAGGGGGTTCCCTGACTGGCCCAAAGAGTGCTGCTAAGGGCAAAAAGCTTCCGGAACTTGTGCACGGAGTGAGCACACACCTATACGGAATGGACATAAATAGCACATCGTGAAGAACAACAGTTACAGGCAAGCAACCATTTTATCTGCCAGCAGTCAGTGCAACACAATTCTTATTACTTCAGTTCAACCAGGACATCTTGCTTGCACTGTAACACAAAACCTTACCTCTCCCCTCAGCCTCGTTAGCAGATGTGGCGGTTCAATCTGGCCTGGAGCCCCTTACCCTTGTGTCCGAGCGGGATCCAGCACCCTCTGCCACCTTAGCCTCCTCCTAATTCCCGTATGTTTTTCATTCCCCTGCACCCGTACGTTCAATAGTCAGATATGGGGTGTTATTATCCCCTCCCATATATAGCAAAGACACCTGTATGCTGGGAAGGAGGAAAGGGGGACCCGGGATCTCCCTCTCCGCCAGGTCCCAGCCCGGGGCCCTAAAGTATAGGGACGAGTAATTCCCTAGCCGGCTGATGGGGTATGGCCCCGAAACTCGTCAGCCCACAGGCGCCAAGATTTCCCTGCCCCAGGCTGCTTCCTTCCCCCTTCATTGTCTTTGCCTTTCTGCACACCAGCCATGGTTCCTACTGGGTTCTCCCAGGCTTATTCTCCCTTGTGCGGCAGAGGTCCTCTCGTGTCGGACGGTTCTCCCCTGCGGCTCTGTGGTGAGACGACCCCTCTTCACTTTGGGAGCTCTGGGGCTCCCCAGTTTCCCCCCTGCTCTGCTGGCCCTGGCCCTTTTGAATGGGCCAGCCATGTGGCATCATGATGTCCTGCCACATCACCCCCTCCCCAGTTTAGCCCGCTCTCTTTTCCAGCCAGCGTACACAGGTGGCAGGGCCTCCGTGAGCAGCGTGGCATCTCTGCCCCCGTACGGCTTCTCCGGGAAAAGCAGCGGTGGCTTTGGCGACGCCAGTGTGGGACCCCGCAGTCTCGTCACCCCTGCCCTCCGGAAAAGCAGCAGCTTTGCCAGCCCTAGTGCGGGACTCTGCAGCCCCGTCACAGCAGAGTTCAGCACTGGGCATGGGGAGTGACTCCTTATCTGACATCCAGTGCTTTTTTTGTGATAATACTGCCCGGTACGCAGTACTAGCACCTCCAGACGCAGTAGCGGCATCTCCAGTCAGACCTTACCTGGAAAGAATGAAGCGTACCGGCACCTCTGTTCAACAGTCGGCTGGGCCGTGTGTTTTAAAGGGGCCGCATGTCTTAAAAGGGCAATGCTGGTCCTCCACGTCAGCTTTTTGTTTTGTTTTGCTCAACAACTTTTTCCCTAGGGTACCGGCATCTTTTTTTAACAAAAAAAGCACTGCGACATCGGGTATGATGATATATGGATATGCTCAGTAGGGATGTTAAATTTTGATTAATCAACTAATCGAGTAGTCAGTGGAATTTCTATCAATTAGGCGATAAGGGTGAGCCATGTCTCAGCCTTTGAAATGAACTAAGAGCCGCCTGCGGGGCTCTTGTACATTTCAAAGGCTGAAGCGCTGCATGGAGTACGGGGTCAGTGGAGGACTGCTTGAGTATCCCGCTCACCCCATGCTTCCTGCGGTGCTTCTGTTTTTGAAATGTACAAGAGTCATGCGGAGCTCTTGTACATTTGAAAAGCAGAAGCGCAGCAGTTGGAACCGGCACGAGCAGAGACTGCTTCGGTCCCCGCTTGTGCCATTTCCCCACTGTGTCTCTGCCTCTCTTGCCCCCGATGGAGACAGTACTGGTGGGAACTGGCTTTTAAGCTGGCTCCCCCCAGCACTAGCTTCTGTCCCCCTCCCCCACTTGCTGCCACTCTCCAATAGAGGCAGTAAGGTGTGGGGAGTGACTAGTCGAGTCACTACTCGACTATCCGATAAGCTTATGCTCCAGAGTCTTCCAGGGGCAGAATGAACCCACTTTTTACTTTCCCAATGACTGTTATTGAAGTGCTGCCTTCTCAGTATTCAGTGCACACTGACTATGCATAGCTAATGTTCTGTTGGCCGCCTGGCATTATACCATAGCAGTGGGACTTGCATATTGGAGCATGGAATCCACTGATGATCTGGGCACATTTCTCCTTTCACCAACGGCTCCCTCTTCTGCTTGTTGCAAAGACTGAGCTTCCAGGGCTATACTGAGCTCTAAGTAGGACTTGGTAGGTGGCGTTTGTGGATGAATGGAAACGTGACAGCCGAACGAGAGTACTGATGACCTATCCAACTGGTATAATAACTTTAGCTATAGATTGGTGACTAACCACCTGAGTGAGCACAGGGCTCAGCTGGGGAGCATGTAGAATGGATGCAGGGGAGGAAATACTTTTGGGCGCCATCAACATTTGGTCTTTTAGACATGGGGAAGCCTCCCTGAGAGATATTTATCTAGGGCCCAAGTTTCAAAGGTGCAGAGCAGTCACTGTTCGACCGGAGTTGAGGGTACTCATCAGCAATTCCAAATATCAGGCTCTTAGAATCTGGAATTCAGAGAGGATTATAGCTAGCTAGCTAGATATTTGAGTGTGGACAGTGTGCCCAATGAGCAATCTTGTTAACACACATAGTAAATTGACCAGATTTCTTTCTCTCATCTCATGGTCCTGTGATCCTACAGACCTTACAACACCAAGTACATTTCTCCTTGCCAGAGGATGTTGTGAAGACCAGCACTTTAACAGGGTTCAAAAAAGAACTAGATACATTCATGGAGGTCAGAGCCATCAATGGCTATTAGCCAGGTCAGGGAGGAATGGTGTCCCTAGCCTCTCTGTCAGAGCCTGGAAATGGATGATAGGAGGAGAGGGATCATTTGATTCCCTGTTCTGTTCACTACCTCTGAGGCATCTGACATTGACATTGTCGGAAGACAGGATACTGGGTTAGATGGACCTTTGGTCTGACACAGGATGGCCGTTCTTGTGCTCTCTTCCCCCACAAACAACACCTATTAATAAGAGATGTATAGGTATGTGAACTGAATATAAAAGCACTGACTTATCTTTCCATGAAAGTGAATGATGCCTCCCAAAATGCAGGTAAGAAACAGCCCAAGTAAAGATGTTCCTTTCCCAGAATAGTTAGACAGTGTCACAGACTAGTCTAGACAACGGAATCGGGAATGCCTTTGAAAGGTCCCTCAAAACAAATCTCAGAAACATATGGAAAGTAGAAAGTCCCCGAGCCTGAGATTACAGACAGTCACTTTCATTAAGTGTTTGAAACAACAACAACAAAGCTCAGCACCAAAACAATACTGAAGTTCACATCTTTTCAGGTTTGGTTCTTGGTTTCCCCTTGCCCCTGAACTCCCCTGCTCTCCTTCAGAATATCAACCTAGCAGGTTGTCTGAAGTTTGATTTCACATCTAGTGTAGTTCTTTTACTTTGTGATTCTATGATTGTGGAATTTCCATCATTGGGGATTTTTAAGAGTGGGTTAGACAAACCTCTCAAGGTTCCTTCCAGTTCTATGATTCTATGCACTCTGTGGTTATGTCTACACAGTAGTGTTATTTCAGAATAACTGACATTATTCCGAAATAAGGCTACGTCTACACTGGCAGCTTCTTGCGCAAGAACTCTTTTGTGGAAGAGTTCTTGTGCAAAAACTGTTCCAGAAGAGAGCGTCTACACTGGCATGTGCTTTTGAGCAAGAGATGTGCTTTTGCACAAGAGCATCCATGCCAGTGTAGACGCTCTCTTGCATAAGAAAGCTCCGATGGCCATTTTAGCCATAGGGCTTTCTTGCGCAAGAAATTCATGTTGCCCGTCTACACTGGCCTCTTGCGCAAGAACAGTTGCGCAAAAGGGCTTATTCCTGAGCGGGAGCATCAGAGTTCCTGCGCAAGAAGCCCTGATTTCATACAGTAGAATGTCAGTTTACTTGAGCAAGAACATGCGGCCAGTGTAGACAGGCAGCAAGTTTTTGTGCAAGAGCGGCCACTTTGGCGCAAGATCGTGCCAGTGTAGACACAGCCTAAAATAGTCCATGTCTACATTACAAGCAGTTATTTCAACATAATGTCAAAATAATGGCGTGCTGGAAGACTTCTTAATCTGACACCTGTGACCCTCATTTTATGAGGAATAAGGGAAGCCGGAAGAAGAATGCTCTTTTTCAGACTTCCTGCTGTGTAGACAGTGCCAAAAGCCGAAATAAGCTATTTCAACTTATGCCACACAACTAACATAGCTCACGTTGCGTAGCTTATTTCAGCTTTAGCCCTGCTGTGTAGACGTGCCCTAAGGGAAGAATTGAGCCCTAATTTGTTCTATTTCCAGAAAGCCATGTTTTGTCTTCCTATGTGCACATTTCACTTGCATTCATGACAAAGTTAGTTGCACACATGGATGTATCAGCAAGTACAGACTCTGGTCCAGTGCATAGTATCTTGCATAAAAAAAATGCACTCTTAAAAGAAAGTTAAGATTGCAAAGTCAAGCACTCAGAAGTGAGGAAATACTAAAATTGAGGTTGCTTGTGCAACCTCACTGAAGCTCAGTGTGGACAAAATCTTGAGAGAATTTGGCTGTCAAACTCTTAACAAATCTCTACTGAGCATATGCAAATTCCATCTCCCTCCACTGCCAAATTTCACTTCCTTGTCCCAAAGCAAGGACACACTAAAACTTCTCAATGAAACCGATGTAAAACCTTTTTTTAAAACATAGGGTAAACAATGTCTTTTCCCCTTAATCTTGGTCTTAGAAATGGATAACCTTTTTTTCTTCTGAAACTTTCTAAAAAAAGCCGGCCCACAGGCAGACATTCATCATAGAAATTTGAGCCTGAATGCGTAGTTTGGCAACGCTGTAAGCAACTGAAAACAGGGACTTATGAGGGATTTAGTATAGGCAGTGCTACCACCAGGTCTACCTATCATATGTACTCCAACTCAAGCCTGGTGGTGCAATTTCCACTGAATTCAGTCTTGTATTGTGCATGCCTGTCTTTGCACAGGATGACCACCTACACTTGATAGTACTTTAAGATATTAATCAACAGCAGTGCATGTATCCAAGTCTGTGTTGTGTATACAAAGAGTAATGAATGAAAACTAGGGCTGATTCAGACAGATGGGGCAAACACTCATTGTTTTGTGGGAGTAGCAGGCAAAGTTTCAAAGTGCTGCAACTTTCCTACTGTAATGTAGACACTTCCTATTACACAGTGGAGAATTATGCAATTATGCACCCACATAAGTTTATGCATAAAATGTCTGACCACGCATTTTACCATAGTACTGCATAATATCAGTAACAGAGAAAGGTCATGAAAAATGTTGGATCACACAGAGGGTCAGAGGAGCATTGATCTATTTTGCCACAAAATGCAACAACAAAGGTTCCACATGGCAGCTCTATCAGCAAAAGAGAGTGAAAGATTTTTCTAGACAGATATTTGAAGCTGGCAGAAAACTTTTTCAAAGCATACAATGTGGTCTCTGGGCCCACTGGAAACTGACAATTGCAAATCACCTCACCCAATCACAGAAACATTTAAAATGAGAAACTGAATTGCAGGGAGAATCTCAAAAATTAAGCGTACACTTTCAATGTGTTTCAACATGGCCACAATAGCACAATATGAGTGCTTGGATGTTGTCCGTGACTGGGTCTCAACTTGCATCCTACAAAAATATGCATTACTTAAATTAGACCATCCTTTCATACATCAGTTTCTAAATACTCGAGTCAAGAATGATGATTGAATTCCAGGCGGTCACCAACTTCAAGAGACATATCTTACAGATATCTACAATATTGAGAGAAACAAATTTAAGGACAAAGGGTATGTTTAGACTACAGAGTTTTGTTGGAAAAACAAAACTTGAGTTACGTCCCCACTGCAAGTGCGTTCTTTCGCAAGTAAATCAAAAGAATGGTGGGCTTTTTCTGCAATTGGTAATCCTCATTCTACAAAGAAGAAGCCTTTTTGTAAAAGAGCTCTTTCGCAAAAAGGCATGTAGAGATGGGGAGGTGTGGGGTGGAGGGTTTGGAAGAATAGGCCTCCAGGAAAAAGCACAGTTGCCCTGCTGGCCACTCCATACAAACTAATCGCAACTCTATAATTCCTGTCTCCTGGCCCTTCTTAAAGCTTCAGGAACTCTGGACAAGCCTTGTGGCAGGAAGTCAGACAGAGAGCAGCACCCTGACCACGCGGCTCTCCCTGTCACAGCCATTGCCAACCATATCCACCCCTAAAGCCTCCCACGACTTCCCTGGCCCTCACAAGGAGTAGCCCCAGGGGTCCCAGGACCCACCCAGGGGTACCAAGCAGTGCACTAGTCCCTCCTCAAGGTGTGGGGCGAGGAGGAGACGCTGCAGGAGCCCCGGGCCAAGTGGCAGAACGCCGACATTTATGCCTGGATGGCCATATCCCTGGCGGAGTGCAGATACACACCCCAGACCATGGAACAGACCCGGAGTAAAGTAAAAGAGCTCTGCCAGGGATATGTTCAGGCCACTGAGCGCAGCTCGCACTCCGGGGCAGGACCCCACACCTGGCCCTACTACAGGGAGCTGCACCAGATCCTGGGGGG
>CM057845.1:147061296-147075710 GCA_030068395.1 Apalone spinifera
GGAGGTGAGTGTCATGCAGGATGCTCAGGCTGCACATCGTGCTGTGGTCCATGCACATGCAACCATGTGCTGTGTTGCTGTGCCACACATGGACGCAGCAGGCAGCCCCTGAGCATGCCCGGGATCCTGCTCCCAGGCTCAGGGGAGGCCACATGTGTCTGGCCTGGGGGGGTACCCTGGCTGGAAGCAGGCTAGCCACAAGGGCGCAGGCACGACCCCACACTGACCGAGGAGTGCCGCACAGAGTACGCGGGCATGCCTGCACGTGTGAGGCAGCACCCACTCCCATGGTCAGGGCTGTGACCCACACCTTCGAGGGCAGACCCTAGGGAGGACCAGGCTGCTCCCATCTCCTCTGCCACCCATGAGGGGAATCCCACTGTGGCTGGACACTTCTCTTGGCTGCCTGTGCGTTGGCTGGGAGGGAAAGCAGGCAGCACGGTCCTCTTGGCTTGTCGGGGATCCTGGGAGACAGTCCCTCGAAGAGGTAGCAGGTACGCAGCAGAGAAACGGCTGTCCGGGGGAGTCCCTTTAAGCGTATGACTCTGCAAGGCTCCAGCACCAGCACTCAGAAGCAGCAGGAGATCTAAAGCCCAGCCTGAAGTGCTTGCGGGTGGCCTTTTATGCAAGAGAGTGTCCAGTGAGTTTGGACCCGCTCTTTCGCAAAAGTGCATCGCTGTTTTGATGCGCTTTTGTGTATGGATGCGCTCATGGGCAAGAACTTTTTCGGAAGATCTCTTCCGAAAGTGAAGGATAACTACATGTCAGTTATATTCAGTGAAATGGCTTGCAGTGAGGGCTGCAAAGTGCTTAACATTTTACTCACCCCACTGGTAAAAGACTGACTCCTATTTTGCTGACACACACTTCATGCAGAAAAATAACTGCACCGTGTCTCAAGCAGTCACTCAGACTATACAACATTATGGAATTGCTTACAACAATGTGGTTGTCTTTGACGTGCATAATACTGTGTAGATTAAAAAAGATTACAACATTGGGTACTTGGACTATTTCCTAATAGCATCTACGTAACATGCTTGCTCAGGAAATCAGTCTCTGTGGGAGAACCTGGATGGCCCTGCCTTGACAATGAATGGTCAAGCACGCAGGCAAGGTCAAGCTTTTGGAGGAAGGAATGTTTTGTATAACAATGCAGATTAAGTGTGGAACAGCGAGATCATGTCTGAAAACACATGATAAGCAACCTTGTATTGGTTCTTCTGTTTCTGATAAGCAAAAATTACAGATGCGGCCATACAACTGTCAACTGTGCACGTAGTTTTAGCAACATCCCGAGTAGCAGGAAAGTACCCCAAATAGGGCACTGGGTATTTTAGGAATCCTACACAATACGTAATCAATTGGTAAATATTATTAGAACGACCAAGTCTCACTTTGCTATAAAATGGGCTTAGTAAGAAGAATCAATGGGAGGGAATGAGCAGGATTGACCCACAGGTCCTGCTCGATGTAACTAGAAATATATAGACCTTTCACAGTGGCGATCAAAGTGCATGGCATTCCGATGAGTGAGAATCAAAGGGACTACGACCCTCCTATCTGGTATTGTAGGTAGCATACAGGTGAAGTGTAAGTACCCCATCTTCCCACCCCCTGCCATATAGAACCTGATACATCAGCAGTGATATGTAATTTGTTTGTACCTGTATATAAAGTGGTATCTTGGGGGAAGGGGGCCGTCTTTATATGACCTAGTGGGCAGTGGAAATTTCCCACTGATTGCGTCATTCCATTGGTCTTGGGTACATATGGATAGTGGTTCAGTAGAGTCTACTGACAGCAATTACTGTACTTCACTTAACAATAAACCTGGCCTGGCACCTTCAATCCTTATCAGGTTTGTGGTCTTTGGAGCCTTTCTTGGGGTCTGCTGTGGAGACTAAGTGTACAAATCAACACGGCTCACATCATTGAGCACACATGCAAGCAGCCTCCTGGTTATCATCATCAGTGGAGGCGGAGACCTGAGAAGACACCTTGGCAGTAAATCCTGACCCCTTCTGAATAACTGCACTGACCAAAGTTGCAAGTTGGTGCACCTCTTTTGTTCAGCTGTTGATAGTTGGGCTGAAAAGGTGAAGCAGTACATCAGTGATTCTGAGAATGAGCAGCCCACATGAAGTTCCTGAAATGCATAAGGATTTTTAACCTCAGAAGAGTTCCTGTAATGTCTCATACCAAGGAGGATTGGGCTTCAATTCCTCGTTTTAGTGACATTTCAGCAGAGGGGTTTCCTTGTATAGCAGGAAGGCAACACCCACTGCGATCAATAGTGCTCTACAGATGGGAAATTGGCATTGCCATATTTTGGTGATAAACAGCTGACCATCTTCCAAATTTGAAAATGTTAGCTTTTAGATACATAAATGCTGTAACAAACACAGCTGATGCTGAATGTAGCACTTCCCGTATAATTAGGGCCCAGCCAAATTCACAGCCCTGGAACATGTCACAGATCATTAAATCTGTTTTTTCCCTGTGAAATCTGATTTTTCTGTGCTTTTACTATATTATGCAGATTTCATGGGGGACATCAGTGTTTCTCAAATTTGGAGCCCTGATCCAACAGGAGTTGCTGGGGATGGTGGTCACAAGGTTATTTTAGGGGGGTTGTGGTATTGCCAAACTTCTGTGCTGCCTTCACAACTGGATGGCTGCAAAGTGGTCACCGTTGGCTGGACACCCTGCTCTAGAGGCAGCACCCTACCAGCCGCATTGAAGGTGGCATTCCATGCCTTGCTGCCATTACTTTTGTACTGCTGCCTTCTGAGCTGGCTGGTTGAAGATTGGTGGCTGCTGACTGAGGGCCAAGCTCTGCAGGCAGCAGCGCAGAAGTAAGGGTGGCAATACCATATCCTGCTATCCTTACATCTGAGCTGCTGCTGCTGGTAGCTCTGCCTCCTGAGCTGGGCTCCTGGCCAGCGGCTGTTGCTCTCCAGCTGCCCAGATCTGCCAGCAGCAGCAGCAGCAGCAAAGAAACAAACATATCTCTACCACGACCCCCCTACAATAACCTTGTGACCCCTGTCCCCACACAACTCCTTTTTGGGTCATGAACCCTACAAATACAATATTGTGAAATATCAGATTTAAATAGTTGAAATTATGAAATTTATTATTTTAAAAATCCTATGACCATGCAATTGATCAAAATGGATCATGAATTTGGTAGGGTCCTTTGTCCTCTCAGGCCAGAGGCATTCTCATTTGGAAGACAGATCTCGTGTTCTTTTATTTCAATCTTGGAATTTAAAAAGACTTTGTTAATAAAAATCTATTGGTTTAGTCTTATTGATGCTTTATTTTATTTACTTACTGTAGTATTTTGATAAGCGGAATGAAAGAAGAATCCAATGTAATTGCACAACAATTTTCTTACATTGCATAGTACTTGAGATACCACAGGGACTCAAAATATTCTTTTCTTTAATTGTTTTTTTGTTTTGCACTTGGATATTGAAAAGACACGAACATCTAGTTTACTGCAGAAAAAGGGTCATTTGCTGAAAATTAGGCTAACTTGTTTCAATTTTACAAGCGCTTATTTAACAACTTTATTTAAACATCACACCTGCTGGGTCACTTTTTTTGTTCAGGGAATAATAAAGCACCGCAGTAGATTCTGTGATAAAGTGTGTTTTATAAACACAAAATACCTGCATACATTTCTAAAGAAAGTTCAAATAGCATTATATTTTATTTAATTTGTAATAAAAAACTAAATTTAGCATAATTTTGATTCTTTTTCTGCGCATAATTTCAATAATGTATCCTCTGTCGATTAAAGTGATTTTTCTGTTGATGTAGTTAATCCACCTCTTGGAGAGGAAGTCACTAGGGTGATTCAAGAATTCTTTTATTGATCTAGGTGCAGCTCCAGTGGAGGTTTGGGTGACTGAATTACATCAGACAGGGTGTGACATTTTTCACAGCCCAAGCAATATTTCTAGGTCAATCTAATTTTCAGGTGTAGACTAGTTTTAAATTGCTTTTGAAAAGGAGACTTGGTGTATATGTGACCAAGGAACCTTTTGCAAACATTAACCAAACAAATTGCACAAATACTAAGTGTGGTGTAGTAAAAATTGGAGCAAATAGTGTTCAGGTAATCCATTACAGAAAATATGTTTTAAAAAATGGAATCTTTTTCACAGGCCATTCTTGCTTAGATTGTGAGTTCCTTGGAGCAGGGACTGCCTTTTTATTCAGTGTCTGTACAGAAGCTAACCCAGTGGGGTCCTAGTCAATAACTACAGCTTGTAGGCACTACAAGGATACACAGAACAGAACAAAAAAGCGAAATGAATCTACTACATTATTGCTATAACTAGATCACCTACCTCTAGAAGTTATGTTCCAGATTACTGACAATTCATGTAATTTTTACAAGGCTTAATAAGCTACATTGAGCAGTGAGTTCTGGAATGCGCTCAGAGAATTAGAACTAAACTACATTAGTCTATGAGTGAAGAGAGTGCGTTCTGTCCGTCATTATGTTCTGTCAGTTACTCCCTTATTTGCTGCATTTGCTATGGACTTTATCTTGTTGCCAGCATTATCAAAACTCCAATGGATATCAGCAGGATCAGGATCAAAGGCAATAGGGTCTCTCAGTTATTAGTGTGAATTAGCAGAGTTCTAAAGGCCAGAGTCCATTCTCAGATACCAAAGAAGTATTCCCAAGATACAGTCTTACCACTACAAATAAGCTGAGCAGGAACGTATGTGTAACACATTCCAAAAGCTTCAGCCTGCCCTCCTTAAAAGGCACCTAGGGAGGGTGAGAGACTCGGGGTTAGGACAGTCCCCTTTCACCTGCCTGGTTATTGTCTCTTTTCTGTATGGTTTTCTGAGAAGCAATCCCATTCCAGACCCGTCCCATTTTCCTAGCTCAACCAAACACCGACCTTGCTTTAAGCTGGTGGTCCTAGCACTTACTGTTTAGGAATGCTTGAACAAACAGACAGATGGACAGACAGACCAAAAAAACTCTCTCAGATATATAGTAGACATTGACTTTGAAAGACCATTGTCATAATCTGAGCTTAATGTTCCATCCACAGACATGGCTCTCTTTGAAATCAGACCAAGTCAAATATGTCCACGGGAAGGCAGAATTTGACTCTTTGCCTTAATTTAAGTAATCCTTAGTTATTGAAAGTTGGAGTTTAACTTGGGAAATACCTAGAGAATTATAATAGATCCCTGCCCTGATTCAAAAGGAAATAATTAACGGGATTCTGCAGATATCACAGGGAATCAGGAGGGCCCACGAATTTAAGGATTTCATCAGAACAACTGAAGGGTAAAAGGATTGGGTTAAAATAAACTTGCACGTCCCCATCCCTTGATACTTTGCCCCAGACTTGAACCCAACTGCAAACCTTTTGAGATTGGCTATTTTCTGCTCAAAAATCCAAAAATTAATTAATTAATTAATTAATTAATTAATTCCAAGAGTTGGTGGGGGAGTGGGCTAGAGTCTGTACTTTGGAACCTGACATGGAGAAAGAAAAAAGAAAATCCAATCTGCTGTTGCTGATTGTCTGGTTGACCAAAGTCAGTGGAAGGTTGTGGGAGTAAAAGCACTGCACACAAGTGAAAAAATGTTTTTGTTTTCTGAAACTCCTCTATTGTCAGGAAACAGAAAACACTAGGATTCAATTCTGCTCTCAGACATGTAACCTCAAACTTCAGGAAAATCTGGTAGGTTCCTATTTTGAAGGGGGTAAGGCGAAATAGGGGAGGAAAAACAAAGAATTGAAACTAAAAACTTTTGAACCTGCTCAGTTGCAATGCTGATCTTTGGTTGTTTTTATCCTTTAAATTTAAAGGAAAGTGATTTTCTATAATCTCAGACCCTGGGACTTTCCCCTTTCCTTTCATGTCTGTGCTTTGATTTTGGGAACCTTTAAAAGTCATCTCTGATTTGTCTGCCTGAAGTCTGTGAAGCTGTCTAACTTCCAGACAACACCTACCTTTACTTGGGGTATTAGCTAATGAACACTTTTGGAGGTATCACTTTCTTTCTGGAAAGGATAGATGAGTCTGTGCTTTTGTGTGCACACACACTCACACACAGCTGAGAATAGGCCCTGTGCAAATATTATCTTATATCTTATGGTATTGCTTCTGCTCCTTGATTTGCCTATTTCCTTTATCAACATATAGCTTTCAAGATGGTCAAACAAGCATTTCTGGTAAAAATAAAAATTTGCTAAAGTGTTCATGACACTTTCCCTTTGCCTGCATGATATTGTGAACAAAATGTTGCTTGGTCTCACAAAGCAAATTTTAAAAGGATCATAATAAACTAAATACACTTCCAAGTCTTCACTAGTATCTTTTGCAGGTTTCACCCAGCTCTTCTCCCTGTAGGATTTGTCTGCTTTTAGGTATTTTTTGAGAAATGAAAAGGGAGCTCATTAAATCAGTGAGTGCAAATTAGTTAGCTTTAATTCAGTTGTAAACTGTATTTCTTTAGTGGTTAGCCTATGTTCTGGAAAAAAAATTAGCGATGTGTATATATAACAGAATTCTGTGAAAGGTAAATGTGAGCCACTTTTTCTTTTGGCCACAAAGAATTTCTAATGCTTACCGCAAGTGCTGATCAGTAAAATAAAATTCCTTTCCAAAGTGCATGAGTTTGCCAAAGTTGATGTGGCTTTTCTGTTCTTATTGTTTTATGTAAAAGAGAATAAAAAGGAAAAACTGTGATGAATCTGATGCTTCAGCACCTTCCTCTTTTTATAGAACAACTTGAATTGTATGTACCCTTTTTTTTGTTAAATTATAAGCTTCCCATTTCAGAATACAGTTTTCCTTCTACCCATTTAATCTCTGAGGCTATGTCTAGACTGCAGAGTTTTTCCGGGATACCAGAGGTATCCCGGAAAAACTCTGCCACGTGCAGGGAATACATCCGCTTTTTTGCAACAGTTTCCAAAAAAGCAGGCGTATTCTTTCGGCATCTCTGTATTCCCCTCGGTGAGAGGAATACGGGATGTTCTGAAAGAGGAGGCTTTTCTGAAATTTGGCTCCGTGTAGACAGGCCAAATTTCGGAAAAGCCTCTTCCAAAAAAAAAAAAAGCGGAAAAAGATATGCAAATTGCGGTTCACAATTTGCATCTCTTTTTCTGAAAAAATTCTGCAGTCTAGACGTAGCCTGATTCAGGAATACACTTAAGCCATTGAGACTGAAGTTGAGCCTGCACTTAAGTACTTTTCTGAATTTGGGCTTTAATATGTCACTCCTGATTAGTGTATGCAAAGCTTCCTGTGAAGAGCTAAATCACCGGGCTCCAAAGTTGTGTGTGTTTTCTTAGAGAAGCTATACATGAATTAGAATTATGCCCCTTTGCCTCTAATTGAAGTGATACACTTAGGTTAGGTCTACACTGCAAAGGTCAATTGGAAAAAGAAATGCAATTTGCAGTACACAAATTGTGTATCTTTTTCCGCTTTACCGTTGAAAGAGGCTTTTCAGAAATTTGGCATGTCTACACGTCACCACATTTTGGAAAAAAGTCCTCTTTCTGCACATCCCTTCTTCCTTGTAAAATGAGGTTTACAGGGATGACGAAAGAGCACGTCTGTTTTTTGAAAAATTTTCCAAAAAAGCAGACTTGTTCCTTGGACACGGCATTGCTTTTCCGGAATACCTCTGGTATCCCAGAAAAGCGCTGCAGTCTAGACGTAGCCCTAGTATGCTCTTTCTGTTCAAATGCAAGCTTCTTGTGATCTTTTGTAGAAAGGGGTGATGGCATAAGGAACTTGCCAATAGATCTGCACGGTTCTGAGTCTGGTTCCAATGGACTGTGCATAACAACAGGAGCTTCACAGTGTCCTGTCTAGACTCTGTCTGCGAAGCTCAGCCCTTAAAGGCAGAGTCCTTACATCATATCTTCCCTTCCCAGCCAAAATCTAATAAAACCTTAAAAACCCCATTAGAGGGACACATTTACAAATATGTACGTCCAGACCAATGAAGAAACTGACTGACAATGTTCATTTTGTCTTGGAGGTGTGCTGTGCTGTCATATGGCCTTTCGGGTTCCCCTGGAAATCAGCACAACTGCTGTCAGGAGGCAGCAAGTCCACTTGTTCTGGTGGTTGCATGTTCTGGGGCTCTGAGATCTCAACCTGCTGTAGTTGTTGCCTGTTAGAGATACACACACACCCCTCCTGGCAAAACTGCAGGTTCAGTGCCCCTTGTTTATGTCCCTTCAGGGATTTGGAAAAAGTGTCACCTGTTACTCCATTGCATATGTCTGTCTGGGGTAGCAACTTCATTTGGATACAGAGCTACCTCTTTTGACACCAGTCCTGTTTCTGGCCAATGTTTCCTGTCACACGCTGTCATTCTCATAAAGTAGCGGCAGCTCCCGGGACCCTAACTCCCATTGAATTGTTTTGTTTTGCCTTTCTGTCTTTTTGTCCCTCTGCAAGACTCCAGGAGCTCTCTCTGGCCAGACAGACATTCTTCTCCTCATGCTTCATTGATGCCATTCTGCCATTTTATAGTGCTCGAACGCCACATCGTTTTTTAGTCGGTCACTTTGTTGTTTTCATGCTGCTTAAACTCATGCTCACTTAACTGTGGTACATTGTCAGATGTGCTACATCTAGCAAAGCAGAGTGACTCTGTACACTCACCTCTTTAGATGTAGTGTCTTAGAGTGAGGCTAGCTCAGGGAAGTAATAATAGTCTAACTGTTTTGCTGTTTTGCTTTTTCTATGCAACCAGCATGGTGGGTTCTTGTACTTGATTTGGCCTGAGTTTTTGGCATACCCAACAAGCACTGACAGCTTTATCAATGCTACTGATCATTTGAGACCAGTATAAAATGTCTCGCTCCGATTATTTTTCAGACCCGTGATGATCTTCATTATCCTTTTAACATACTTTTCTGTATCACTTTAAGACTCACCTTTGGTGCCTTTAAACAAAACTCCCCCTTAAACTGAGACTAGAAACTGGGAATAAGATGTCCCTGACACCTTGTGCAAATAATCTTAATCACTTTCTGCACAGTTTTATCCAATTTTGGACTTTGCTTCAGTCCACTTTTGTCAAATGCTCTAGAGAGTATATTTGCGACCACCGCGAGTCTCCCACGTTTGTGTTCACTTTGCAAATCATCTATTTGCAGATGAAAAAATAATCTCTTATTCTTGGGAAGGGGGGAGGGCTGCCAGGCAGTGTTCCCTATAAGATGAACGCTTGAGTGGCCACCCAGGAGAGATTCAAATGCTGCCCAGCAGATTAGCAGAGTGCCAACAGTGCCCACAACTGGTAACATGTGTTTCTATTGGTGGTGCACATCTGCACATGGCTTGGTGCGCATAACAACATTTATTCCACACATGGATGGAGAAAATTAGAAGGAATATTGTTGCCAGGCCCCTTTCAGCAATGACAATAAAATCTCATCACCAGCCCGCTCCCTCCCCTTTTCTCCCCCGCCCTCCCTGGCGCCCTGCCATAAATAAAGACATGAAATTTTTCCCACCTATGGACTAAAGCCAAAGTCTCCTTCTTTGTTTACGCATACTGGCACTCAATAGTTATGATGCATAACAGAACTAAGCCAAGACCCTCCTTAGTGTGGTCTGTGGCCAACCTAGTTTTGCTCTTGCTGTCACAGTACCTCTGGGCTGGGACTGCTTTAACTATCTCTTTCTATTTGCTAAATTCTCTATTAAGATGTGCACTCCATGTTCACTGGATGTCTTGGCACGGTAGCATCCTCAGCTTGCTGGTTCAGGCAGCTAGATGAATCTCAAATTTCCCAACATAGCTCATCATTTCCGGGATATTTGGTCTCTCTTTGTTCTCTGGCAGGGCAGGCATGTAGGTGTCTCAGCCGTACAAGTAATCTACCTGTACATCTTGCTGTCTGAACTTCTCCCCCCACCTAGCTATGTGATTGCTGTGATATGGAATTTACATTTGTATGTTTTGCTGTAGCCCAGTAGCTGAGGTTCTTTCCAAAGCAGATCAGCATCTCTGGTGATGCTTCTCTACTGTTTTTTCCCAGATCAAAATGTCATTTGTGTAAAAACCCAAATGGGAGGCTGCAAAAACAAAGTTTGCCAAACAGGGTGTTGAATGGGCACACATATGGGCTCTGTTTTTTCTGTGGTCACCTGCCAGAACCCTGCTGATGTATCAGAGCCTCCTCCCATGTAAATGCTCCATCACTGAGTACATGGGGGTGGGGAACTTTTTTTGGGTCAGAGGACACTGATCCACAGAAAAATCAGTCAGGGGCCACACAAATGAGAAGCAGGGAAAAAAAACCCAACTCCACATTCCCCTTGCACATCAGAGCCTCGGGGGGAAGGCAGCCTAGTAGATTTTGTGGGTCCCCTACACTCTGGGGTGGAGTTCAGTGTGTGGGAGAGGGCTGCTTGGAAGCAGGTTTGGGGTGTGGGGTCTGGGCAGGAAGGAAGGTGCAGGAGTGGGTTGGGGTTTGGTGGGTCTGGGATGGTGTCAGGGTGCAGGAGTGGAGTGGGTCATGGGGTCTGGGTGAGAAAGGGGCCACAGGGCTAGGGCACCAGCTCCCCAGTGCTGGGAAGGGAGCCCCGAGCCTTGGGGGCTGGATCCAGGCAAGCTAGGGGCCGAATCCAGCCCCCAGGCTAGGGATGTTAAATATCAGTTAATTGAATAGTCAATTAACCTCATGAAGCCTTATTGGTTACTAGACTATTCTATAGTCCCTGGACATGGGGCCAGCAGCCAGTGCGCCCTACTCCAAAGGAGCACCCCCACCATTCGCTGCTGGCTCTGTATCTGGCAGCAGCCCCTAGCCAGGGCTGGGGCTGAGCTCCCGGACCCAGCACAAACCAGAGCTGAGCCGGGCTACCTGGCTGGCTGGCTCCTAACACTTTAAATGCAGAGCTGCTGCGGGGGTAGGTCGCGGACCAGGCATGAGCCAGGACTGAGCCAGGCTGCTAGCCAGCCTGCTAAAACATTTACTGGAGCGGTAGGGCTGGGGTGGAGGGATGCATGTAGTCTAAAGCATTAACCTATAAGCATTTGCTTATCAGTTAATTGGTTAATCGACTGCACTATTGCATCTCTACCCTCAGCTATAGGTTCCCCACCCCTAGAAGATAGTGGAAAATGTTCCCTTCTGACATGTTGAATTCCTGTGGTCTATCCGTAAGTGAAAGTTTCTGTCTGTTTTTTCTGCAATGACCAAATGTTAGCCACTCTGTTGGTGGTTCTCGTCATTGGAGGATGCCCAGCGCATTGAGCCCAGCCAGCTCTTCCTTCAGCCTCTGGCGTACGTCAAGGGAAAAATTCTTATGGGCACGAATTGTGGGATAGTTGGGCTCTTTCAGCTCTGTTCAGTGCTGTGTTGCTTCCCTCTCCGTTGGAAGAGGTCCTCAAACTGTTGCTGTATCGTTTGGGTCGTTTGCCCTGCCAAAGAATGCCCTCCCTTGATGAGACCAGTGCATGACACATTTGTAACTCAGTGATGGGTGTGCATGTGCCTGGAACTATTACAAATTGTATCTTTTCCAGTTTATTTACCCATGCACTTAATTCACACACAACTTTAGGGGGGGGAATAAGCACACAACCGTAAGCCTGAGTTTTATCCATGTATACTCCAGTGCCTGTGGCTTTTCTTTTAGTATTAATAACATTGTTTTTGAGTGCACAAGTGTCCACCTTAAAATCAATGTGCCTTTGCTTTCAGGCTGATAGTTCAATCATCTTCTTTTGCAACATCATCAGCTGTTCCCAGGAAGCATTCTTCTGGGCCAGCTGTACCATTGTCATGCTCTTTTCCAAACTGCATGCTCTGCTGCTGCTTGCATGCATACTCTTTCAAAATGACAATGTCCATTAAGCTCTTGCATCTTTTCCCATGTGTTGGGCATTGTCCTAGCTTATGTTGGTGGCCACAGCCTGTGCAGTTTTTGCTGGAGGTTGAGTTTGGGTTCCACATGCCCGTTTGCCTCACAACTCATTTTCCTGTGATAGTTTGGATTCTCAGTCTTGTCTGGAATGTCAGAGCACTCCCCACCCTCCGTGAGCTTCATTCAGCATGGGGTGACATCCTGTGCTTGGCAGCTTCTAATCGCCCTATCAAGGGTTAATTCTGGCTCACCTAATAGTGTCTCTCTGACACTTTTGTTCAGATTCCAATTGCAAGCTGGTCTCCTGATGAAGGGCTCTGCTCTAAAATTTCTGCTATGGTTTCACCTCCCTGTTGTACTTTGTTTAAAAACATCTCTCAGCTCTTTCATTTTATGTGGAGTGCAGTTACTCCTCAAATGTCTGTAACAGTTTCATAGTTACGCTGACCATCCCTCCCCAATTATCAGGGACAGTCCCGATTGTTAATCTCTTGTCCCGGTGTTCCCATGAAGCACTGAAATGTCCCCAAAAGCCCCGAGACTCCAAATGCAGCTAGAAGCAGCTGTGCACTGCTGTTTTCCTTCCCTTCCCTCGGCTGAGGAAATAGGAGTCAGAGACACTTCCTGCAGGCTTTCCCTGCCGCTCAGGAATCCAGCCAATAGGAGCAGTAAGAGGCGGTGCCTGTTGGAAGTGCAAAAGCAAGTAATTTACAAGGGAGGGGTGCAGGGAACCAGCATGTGGCTCCGCTGGACTGCAGGGGGGAAGGAGGCACAGAGAACTGGCACATGGCTCAGCTGGGCTACTGGGGGGGAGAGGAGGCACCAGGAATAGGTGCATGGCTCAGCTGGGCTACGGGAACTGGGGGGAGCCAGGAAGCCCAGTGGGGGGTGATGGAAACAGGGGGCCTGAAATGACCTACCCTGGTCCGGAAAAATCCCTCATCTGGGACCAATCAGGTCCCGAGGGTGCTGGACCAGGGAGGTCCAACTCCTACTCCAAGGCCCCTCCTGCACCCTCCCCCTTGGCCAGACACCCTATCCCAATCCTGCTGCTGAATCCACCTTTGCATCTGCACCCTCCCTCCTGGCCACACACTGCAAGCTCCCTTGCTCCTGCTCCCTCTCCCTCGCTAAATACACTACTCCCAACCTGCTTTTGCACCCTACTTACCACCCTGATCTCACAACCTCTTCCCCTTCTGCACCCCAGATCCTGCACCCCATCGCTATTCCACTCACTGGCAGCCCTGTCCGACACACTGAACCCCTCAGTTTTGTCCCCACCCCAGAACCTAAGGGGGTCCATAAAATCCACCAGAATATTAAATCTGGCCTATGGGAAGCCCTGAACCTCAGTCTCCCTGTCCCTTCTCCTTCCCCCATGGAGCACCAGAGGAGTGAGGTGTCTCAGTAGGGGGCTACGTCAGTGAGGGTTGGGGATTTTGGGAGGAGTTTTTTTGTTTCTTGCTTGTGTGGTCCCCAACTGATTTTTCTGTGGGTCAGTGTCCTCCGACCCAAAAAAGGTTCCCCACACCTGCAATAAATAAAGAAAATATTGAAATCTCTTGAGTTGGACATAAATTAATATTTTACTTTATTTATAATGAAGTTTGATAAACTAACATGAGACAGTTATAATGCTTAATCTGTTTAATAATTTAAATTAAACAATTCTCCCTAGCTGCAGCACTAGTAAAATGGCTCAGGCGTTATTATGTAATTAACAGTTAGTTTCCATTAGCAACTGGTGGTCTGAGGAAATGTTTACATTGAGCCAGGTGGTTCACGGGTCAAAAGTTTGAGAACCACTTAAATAGAGGCACCTCTGGCATAAGAGACCGCTTCAGGCTCCCTGCTGCTCCATAAGGGTGTGTCTAAACTACACCTCTCTGTCGACAGAGGGATGTAGATTAGGCACATCGCTATTGTAAATGAAGCAGGGATTTAAATATCCCACACTTCATTTGAATAGAAATGGCTGCTGCTTTTTGCTAACACAGAACTCTGCCGGCAAAAAGCGGCAGTCTAGACAGGGATCGGTTGACAAGGAAAGTCTTTCCGAGCGATCCTGTATATCTCGTTGCACGAGGCATAAGGGATCGGTCGGAAAAGGCTTTCCTTGTCGACCTATCCCCATCTAGACTGCTGCTTTTTGCCAGCAAAGTGCCGCAGCGACCATTTCTATTCAAATGAAGTGTGGGATATTTAAATCCCCGCTTCATTTGCAATAGCGATGTGCCTAATCTACATCCCTCTGTTGGCAGAGGGGTGTAGTTTAGACACACCCTAAGAGCCCACAGAGATTTCAGGTCTGTTACCACGGCAGTGAAATCACCATGTCACTCTGGTGTGGATGATGGACAGAGTCTTTGTGAGTCTTCCTCATCCAAGCAGCTGGGATTAAAACAGTGTTAAGATGCCACGTGAAAACACTTGGCATGTCCACAGAGAGGCAGGAGGTATTGTCTCACTCCAGAGAGGATTGTCGTGACTTGTGTGTCTGGGTAAACAAGCCC